>CM077794.1:30668006-31268006 GCA_039737535.1 Lagodon rhomboides
TGAAGCCAAGAAAGCTTGACTTCTCGGGTGTGTGATTACCTGGATCTTCTGAGTAGTGCGGCCCATAGAACGTGCACAGTGGAAACTTCCGCCGACCTAGCCAGCTAACTTATAGTTTAGCATCCAGCTAACTTGAATAGTGATGATGATGATTCGTGGTGGTTGTGACACTGCATGGTTGTTTTGATTGAGTGGAATCAATCTGCAGATGCTCTGGCTCAAAATGAGACCAAATTTTTCTATGGATGTCATGATAAAGGCAAAACTGTGGCCTGCAATAGACTACATAAGCCTTGTTTTTATCCTGGCTGATTGCTTGAAATGTTTGTCACTTGCAGCTTTTATTAGCGATTTATTAGGAGTGAGGAGTCAGAACTTAATGGTGGTATAAAACACTGCAGTAAAATATGGTCTTTGAGTCATAAATGTGCACAAACGATATAAGGCTGATGATCCTGTAGTATGCAGGATTAGAAACACACAAACACTTTTAAATTGTGTTTTAACAGAAGCAAACACTAGAGGTGGGAAAAAAATGACACAAAGGATGCACTTTCTTCATATTTCGCTAGACTTCACAAATTGAAATTTCCCAAAAAATGCAGTTACAAGGGCATCAACACTGAAGCTGGTGTGAGCATTAAACAAATTATCATGAAACTTTAACGTCGACTGTCACGTTCTTGTGTTTATGTTATTCCAGCGTGCAGTCAGACAGTCCAGGAAACCAGAACTGGACGCTTTTCTCTGCATCCCGTGTCTGTAAATGACTCCCAGGCGGTTTCTCCTCCCCTGCTACCCCGAGGAGGATTTACAGCGAGATTATGGGGCTCCCCTTTGACCCCTGGGGCTGTGTTCAGCAAGAGTCAACTCCTTTTCTTTTTTTTTAAAAACAGCTCCCTCCCTCCCTCAATCTATCCATCCATCCACCGACTGCACCAAGAACAATGGCTTATTCTCCTGCACCAGTGCTCCATTACGAGGCTTGTGGCTTGGCAGTGCAGCAGGCCTCAGATTTCAACCACATGTACTGCACTCAAATCAAAAGAGTCAGGCCTGGCAGCATGGCTGCATAGCTGAGGGAGACACAGGCAGAAAAAGTACAACTAGGGGAGAAAACAGGGAGGAGGAGTGAGAAAAAGAGGGGTAGAAAATAAAACTAAAGTGATGTAAAGAATAAATAGAGGAGGGAGGAAATATGGAGACAGTAGGAGTTAGGAAACTTGACGAGCAAACAGAGATTATGACTTTAGCGCTGCGAGGTCGGGACACGGAGAGGTCAGCTCTCAAGTGAGCCATTCTGGACGGCAGTGAGGGATGACCTTACCTTCACCTCCACGCTGGCTGTTCTCATTGAACTCTTACTGTAATTTCCAAATCCCACAGACAGTAGCATTTCAATGGACTCTTTAAACACGTCGACAGCACTCACGCAGGCACATTTGTATTATATTTGTATTTCTTGGGTGCTCCGAACGTGGAGCAAAAAAAAAACAAAAAACTGAGAGATTCACTGGAAGTTTTTGCGAAGAGGTTAAAAAGTGAGAGGAAAATGAAAACACCGGGTGTTGCCAGTGTTTTCCAAATGATCGCTCAGTCGTCTGGCACCGAAGCCGGCGTCTGCTTGGGCTCGGGCCGATACATCTGTGCCTCGGAAGTTCACTGTCAAATGCAATTTGACCGTCAGAGGCGATCGTATCATTAATGTGACAACCCAAACTTGGATGCTTTCACCTTTCGTCCTCCGGTGTTAAAAAAAAAAGAAGAAGAAGAGGAAAGAAACATCCCAAACACTTAATGATAGGAAAACAGGTCGACCCGGCTGATACTTGGACGCTGCTGTGACGCTGACATCATCTTTCTTTTTAATATCTGTCGGGTGATGTAGCTTTCGTGCTCCATATTTCATGGGAGAAATCCAAAGAGGTGCATGAAACACAGAGCTTTCCTGTGGGAAAAGAGCTGAGATTATCGGAGCAGTTAATCAAACCAAACTGAACGCACAAATTGCCGCGACACAGAAGTCCTCCTTCGCCATCAGTCCCAGCTCTGTGGGAAATGAAAAGAGCATTTGGGGACAGCGAAGGTTGACTGTAAGGTGAGTGTGAGCACATTAAGTCTTGGCCTCGGCTCTCAGGTTGTTGGTAAAACAGTGGACAGTGCCTGGAGGGAACACAGGGGCATTTGGCAACCGACTTACAAAGTATAACTGCAGGCGTAACAAGAGCTGAAGCAACCTGACACCCTGACAGATGTTCCCAAAATCCCAAAAAGAGACCCTGTTTCCAATTTGACATATTTACTCTCACTCCTCTGCTGCTGCTTCATCTTAATTTCTTCTTCCAATCAGCAGATTCCCACTGTTGTTTCTTTGTTGCTCAATCAGATTTAACTAGCTCGTATTGGGGTTGAAGGTGAAGTGCAACGTTGGGGGGCAAACCATGAATGCATAATCAGAGAGGAGGGAGGGAGGAGAGGGATAAAGATGTGCTTTCTGCCCTTTATTGTGACAATTTCCTGTAAAGCATCTGCAGCGATGAAATTTCATGGAAGTCATGATTGTTTGATGTCAAGCTGTTTGATGTCAAGCAGGATTTATTTGGATAAAATGTGTCAGAAGAACAGATTGTGCTCAAAAGTTCACGTCCTCCAAGTTGTAGATTTTGCTCCATAAATCCGGTCGAAGCTCGCCGCAGATAAAGCAGCAGTCACATCTGTTTTGGTTGAGTCTAAATCAAATGTAATTTGCTGGAGAGATAATATAAAGAGCAGCGGTCCTTGATCTTGATGTCCAAATGTTCCACCGAAACCCTTCGACTTTACACATCAAATAAATAATGAGGATGTCCAGAGAGAGTTGAAGAGATAAATAAAGAGGTTATGAGACAGTTTTTATGTCAGTGGCAGCGGCTCTGTTCTCACTGATGCCACCAAGTTAGAGACATCTGGAGCTGAAGTTCAAACACAGCAGAGTTAATAATGCGAAGTGAAGATTTATACACCACTTAATTAAAACATGTTGCACCAAACAAACCAGCTCTAAACAAATAAACCTTCTGATTGAAGTTTTTAAAGAGTTTAATGAAGTTTTACTTAAAATACAACCTCAAATTATAAAACATTTGCCAATGGTGTTTGAATAAATAACCAAATGATGTCAGTTAGGTTAACCAGATTCATTCTCACTCATTGTAAAAGCACTCAGTAGAAATCTACAACAATGACATTGCCGTCAGCCTCTATTGTGCTGATCTGCTTTAAGCTATTAGCACATATTAGCATACTAACAATGTTAACCATGTTCACGTAACATTATACCTACTTAGCATCAGCCATTAAGCATTGTTATTGTGAGCATGATAGCATGCTGAACTTGAAGCGCCTCAAGCATGAGACACTTAAAGTAAACCTGCTCATTTTCAGGTTCATATTTCTATTTTGGGTTCTACTAGAATAGGTTTATGTGCATAAAAGCTCAAAAAACAATGCTCCTCTGTCTGAAAAGCTCTGTTTTAGCTACTGTCTCTTTAAGGGCCCCCCTCCCCGTCTACCCAGTCTGCTCTGATTGGTCAGCGCACGCACGCCTGAGTCAGCGTCCCTAACAACAACAGAGCAGCTGTGCTAAATCCATTTCTCACATCCCAAACTAGCAGCTAGGCATAAATTATGCAAACGTGTGACATGGTGATGTAGTGTGATGCACTAAGTCGTCTAAACTTTTTAAGATCTTTTACATGCACAAGAGCATGTAAAGGAAAGGAAAGATATTTAATAGCATAATAGGTCCCCTTTAACGTGGAAACTCCCTTTCCCTATTGGTGCCGCCGCTGTCAAAGACAGAAGGGTTTCTTTTTGTTTACCTTAGAGTAGTAACAACCAACAACACAGGACACAAGGTGGGTTTATTCACTCATTTAGTCTTTATGAAGACATGACGGCAGATAGAAATGGTGCCAGTCTGCCTTCATTTTCCTTGGAGATTGTGTGTGAAAAATTGAAAAAATTGCATAGTGATGGTGAAGTTTACAGGGAACCAATCTAAACATGGATGGTGTCATTATTTAATAGCTTCAACATCATGCAATCAACATTTGCTTCATAGTCTTTAAGCTTAACATGTACAGAGGATGCCATATCCACTGCCCTCTACTCAGTCCTGATACAACTTCGAAAAGATTGAATACATTTCCCTATGTTACAGCTCTGGAAGATTCTACATACAGTCTAGTGTGACAGAAAGCATAAACGACCAAATGTATCAGATACATATGAGCTAGCTTTGACTTTAATCTCTGGAATATCCTGAAGGATAGATTGAATTCCACTGATCTCTGATACTCACATTCCATGGAGCACAATCCAGCAGCTAAAATTGAAACCTCTTTATCGTCTCATTGTCCCAACAGTTGGCCTGGAGAGTCAAATATGCTGTTTATGTTCAACAGTAATATGTTTTGTTTCCGGCAAGCGGCTGGGGACGGTGTGCACTCTGCTCCTGTAAGGAGCTCTGGCTAGCAAATCTCACCCTTACCCCTTGACTTCTCCTTATTTTTCCAAGCCGGCCACATAATTTAGGGCTGTAAAATTGGCCACAGTTTAACATGCTTGGTAAATCTCCAAGTCAGACTACTGAGCTCCGACTCCTGACAGACGTCAGACGACCACACCTGTGCTGTTCAAACAACTCAGAGTTATTTAGTATTCTGCAGATGTTTCACACCAATGCAAAAGATTAATAAAATCTATTTAAAATGTCCCGTGTTTCACAGCTGTACAATGTAAAACAGTAGGGCTTTGTGTCAGTGTGTGAAAAAGCAAACATTTACACAGGTAAAGTTCACGTCGGGAGTCTATATTTTACCCTGAACAAAGAGTTAAATGTGTGTAATAGCCAGATGAGGGCACACCGACAGATTCAATTAGGAAGCTATTTCAGAGCGGTGTAATATTTGCAGCATTTCTGACAATCCTCCGCCCCCTCCTGACTGATTTAATAATCTGAATTATGTATTTTCTTCTGCCAGGGCTTAATGGCGAGCGAGCACAGCTTGAGTTCCTGTTAAAGGCCTGGACTGAGCAAAAACTAACAAGAGAGGTATTTACATTTCGCTCTCTGCTAGAGCACTTCTCCATGTGGCACTGAGGCCTGGCGGTAACAGAAGTGACCTTGTGGTCAAGAGGTTGGCCTGTTTGAACACATGGAGCAGCTGGTAAACTGAAAAGCAGAGATCTCTTCTGCTTCATTACCATTTAAGTGCTCTTGAGCAAGGCAGACCCGTAGAGCTCCATTAGGGATGTTCATTGACATACGATTAAACGTAAAGTGCAGCTAATTCCATGTAACAACAACTTGTACACCAGGTCAGTGCTGAAAATCACGTATTCATCAAGTGAATGCCAAACAGGAACAAATCAAAATGAAGTCATAATTACACATTTGCAACCACAGCGGTCCTCGTTAAAGGAGGTCAGTGGGAGGTCCACATGAATAATGCCTAACTGTTTCTCTTTTCAGGTGTTTGTTGACTTTATTTGTGTAACTTGAATCCTGAAATGGTTTTCAGTCCATGTTTATTACCTTTAAAAACTCTAACGCCGTGACAATAAAAACTAGCCACAGTAGCTAACAACATAACAGCAGCTTAATGTATGGATGGAGCGTCCTTGTGATTGTGTCACAGCTCAGAGTTGCTTCACTCAGTTTCAAAACGTTTTTGTTATTTTCTCTTTTTCGCTCTTCGGCCAGGACTCCATCCTGTTGCCTTATTTCTGTCTACGTTGTTCCTTCATGTCCATGATTTGGATAGTAGATATGGCAATAAAAACACATTTTAAAAACAAATATTTTGCCTGTTTTTGGCACGTCTCCATATGTTCATGCAGCTGAGTTTGTATTTTATTTGAAACTGTATTTATTTAAGGGAGTTTCACCGAGAGCTCTCTTTGTTTACACAGATACACGTGGCCTCTGAGCAGCTACACTGGAGAGGTTGGTGTTCAGGGCCTTGCTCAAGGGCACCTCAGTGGTGGTTATGAGGGAGGGACAAGTGAAGGCTCTCTCTTTCCTCACCAATATTTATCCTACTGGAAAATAATGGAGCGGAGGAGGTGCCAAACACCTCAGTATGTATTTCTTATGCACTTGCATCTTACTCCACATCAGTTCTTTATGAAAGAAAGCTACAACCTTACAAAAAGAAAATCCTGAGTTTAAATCCCATTCGTGCTCCTTTCTGTCTTGAATATGCAGTTTTGGCATTTTTCCCCAGTGTCTATCCAGTGGTGTATTTTAAAGAAGGTGAAACAGGTGAACATTCAGTCGAACGGCTCTGGGTGGTTGGATGTCTGTGCTACAAAAACAGCAGCCAAACCCCTGAGCAGCAGTGAAACATCCAGACTCAAATGTCTTCTGGATTTCTGCTCTACAGTATGGTAACTGAATTTATTATTTGGAGCTGCATTCTTTTCCCTCCTGGTGTCCTAAATGAGACCTTCAGACAGAATGGCATTTGCTCGGAGGCATCTACATACGATAACATCCCCCGATATGTTCATCTGAACGCCACAAAGACCAGCTCTCCCTGCTCGCTTCATTAGGGGAACTTGGACAAACTCTCCGCACATGGCAACGTGTCGACTCAGGAGGAATAACGATGGCGACTGAAGTTTCAGAATTCCTGACCACTTGTCCTGAACTCCACAGCAGACATCCCTCATGAACAAAGGGTGCGATGACAGAATAAATACAGCAGGAGGCTAATGAGTGTATTTAGGTTAAATGGGCTGATGGAACACACGGGGGTACACAAACATGTCTTTAATTACTCCCCAGATGAGTTGTAAGAAATAATAATAATAATAATAATAATGATGAACTTTATTTGTACAGCAGGTTTTCAAAAAGTACGAGACGTGATGTTAAAATGTTTAAGAAAACAAACTAAAACTAAACTAAAATTTGATTTTCATGCAAAAATAAGACTGCTTTAGTTTCCCATGTGTGGTCATGTATTAAATTGGTTTTATTTCCCATTCGCTCTGCTGCGTAAATTCTTACTCGTGGCTTTTGCTGTTGATTTCGGTTAAGTTTGATCAAGTACGTATAAGCTGCTGAACGGAGCTAAAGGGAAGTTAGAGCTCAGTTCGTGCAGCCCACCAACACACCAACAAGCCTGTTTTAACGGTGTTATTTTCAAATTAAATGTGTATAGAATAAGTGAGGGTTATTAAGATGTTAGACAGCCAGTTGCAGCTTGGCAGGCGGTGGGCAGTATAAAAACAATGCACAGGGCAATTATTTTAGCCCTGCTTATTAAGAAGGCTACAGATGCGTTTCATACTAAACACTGTGGTCGTGTTAGCCTCCATTTTCTCCCCATTTTCCTCCTCTCCTCCATGTAATTGTCACAGTAAGGGCCGGCCTCCCTCTTATTCCACATGTGAAATAAAACTAGACAGTGTGCTTAATTAAAATTCTTCATTTGACAGAAACTGAACAGGTTCTGTTTCCCAGGTTGACAGTGGTGAGCTCCGGCAGGCAGTGCTGTTTACTTCAGTTTGTTTTAGCGTCTTCTGTTTAGCTGTATTTCACTTTTACAGGACGTCCTGGTTAATATACACCTACAGATTTATGTTTTTAGTACATTTCTGGAAAAGCAATAGCCCACTTTTGGGACAAATAAAGTTGAACCTTGAACTGTGATATACTGCCAGAGCTTACAGTAGGGTTCTTTATGGTAACAACGTCCTGACATAGAAATTAAACCAATATTGTTTTTTATTCAAGGTTTTGTGATGTTGTGTAGCATCACAGTCACAAAACCTTTTTTCTTTTTTACACCTTTACACAGATGCATATAACACAACATCCTGCAGGAGAGTATTTCGCATACTAACCAGTGTGTAAACCATCCCAAAATCAAAATGTTTCTTTACTTTGTGATCATTATCTATAGTTTTTTTGGTTAAAAGTTTTCACAAGTACATTTACGTCCAAGCTGTACGTTGGATAAAAATGATGACGTTAATATCATTTCCTTCATGTTTGTTTGTATGTTTTCTCATAGAAATGAAATTTCTACACATGAAATTCACCTCTGCAATGCTTTTTTGGTTAATTTATCAAGACATTTATACTGGTACATTTATACATACACACATATACAGTATATTGGACATAAGAGGTGAATGAAGAGGAATTTTCTTTTGTCTTCATGTAAATTTGGATCTTTCAGATCAATTTTAGGAGAGCCGGTTTGCAGGTTTCACATTTTATTGTGTCATGCAGTATGAGACTCGCATTAGTCTTGGTCTTGACTTGGTCTCAAAACCTCAAAGTCTGCTGCAGTTAAAATCTTAATGATAACAGAGTTGACAGTGACTAACAGAGTCAGATGTTCCCAATCACTTCTCAGCATTTTGCTTTAGTTTAAACATTTATTGTGGGTTCTGGGTAATTTTATTGTCAAGGCAAGATTTCTAAAATCGCTTTCCAGGTCAAGAAAATGTTATTATTTTCTATGTAGATGAAGATGAAGGTGACGGCAGCAGAAAGGCAATACAGGGCACAGCGAAATGCTGACCCTGAAAGGAGGGCAGCAAATGTGGGAAAAGACAGCGAGAGATGGAAGAAAAAGAGAAATGTGAGGTTAACCAAGAAGAGCAAGAAGGCAGAGAACTTTTGAAACACCCCCTCCAAGTCCTGAACCAGACCCTGAACCACAGACAGGTTAGATTTGTCAGTGGTTGGGTGACTGCATCGGTCAGTGAGTGTATAATTACAGTCCAGTCGGCAAAGTTATAGATCAAGTGAGAAGTGTAGTTCGTTGATTATTAGTACCTGTCAACAGTTGTTATGTTGTTGTGTTGTTATTGCTCAAATTGATGAATTTATAGATTTTCAGATGTTCTATGAAATATTTCTACATTCAAAAAGTTTTAATGTTACTGTTTTTGGCAACTCTGTTTCACCAAGTTTTGTTTCACTACATGAAATGTCAGAGCATTTCATTCATTTTTGGAGCTATATTTAGAGAAAATGCAAACGGTCTTGGCAACTTTCCAGTTAAATGTGTCTTAAAAGAGTCTTTATCTTAGAAAACTTAAAGTTGAATTAGTGGATGTAAAGACAAAAGTTCTCATAGGAAAGACATGGTTTTAAAATGTATTACATTTGAGAACTATAAATATTTACCCTCATGTGTCTGCAACAGAGTTGACGGATTTTACTGTTAGTACGACGATTTTCAGATTAATTATCTTAAATCTTACATGTTTAGGCTTGACAAATGCTGTATTCCCAAAGTATTCTCTATGGGAATGAAACAGGTTTTACAAAAAAAAAAGTTTTCTTATTTTGTCTAAACTTGAAATGTACCCGCAATTCTGAAATGGGCCCGCTGCTGTTTTGTCTCTGCTGCTTTGTACACTACGCTGTCCCCTGCTTTGTCGGATTTGATTTGATTTATCGCTGCCTTTTCCTGCGGCTCTGTGCTGGCGCTGTTTTGCGTCTTTTGGCTATAGCCGGCTCGAATGGTGGACTACCAACACCACATTTTTAACCTGTTATTTCTCTCCTTTTAATTGAATGACTGTGAAGAGTTCATCATCTTTGGATTATTGTTTTCTTTTCTTCACCTTGCGATTGTTTTGACTGAGTAAATTGTTCGTTTGGTTTAGACAGTTGTGTTTAGATTAGTTCTGTTGTGAACTGTCCCTGGCTTTAAGTGGGAGATTTTGTTGTACATTTTGGGTTAATTATTTACGTTGTAACTTTCTTTTTAATCCTTCTCAGCGGCTGCAGGCTGTTGGTGGTGCTGGTGACGTGGGTGGTGGTGTCCCTCCTTCTGTGTGCTGTGCTTCCTTGGATCTCGGTGATATCACAGTGTGTGACTGTCACGTGTGCCTGGGTGAACCCTTGTTCTTTAATTTATGTATTTTTGTTGCACCCCCCTCCCTCCACCAGCTCTTTCCCCAGCAGCAGGCCTCAGCCCCTGATCAGGCTCCCTTTTCATTATTTTTGTATGAATGGTAATTTTAGTAAGAACATATATTTGGTAAATAAAGTATTTCTTTTTGTAAACTGTAACCACGTGTCTTGCCTGTCGAGTAGAACAAACCAAAGATTCTGATAGCTGGTAGATAATTCCTTGGGTGCAATTCCCAAGGTGGCGTTGTTGAGCAACCACATTCACATTGAGAGCCTCCGCCCGCCACAGAAAGAACAAAAGGAAGAAGTAAAATGCAATTCATGACAAGCAACAGTAGAGTTTTAACATTTTATTGGCATCGCAGCCAAAGAAGTTCAAGGGTTAAAACATCAGCAAAAGTCTCTTTGAACCTTCATGTGTTTCTGTCAGAGCGTGTGAGGGATACGTGAAGAACGTCTGTTTCTAACTCCTGTGTGCTAATTATTCTCACCTAAGGTGCAGTAATTTCTTTTCAGGTCTGAGCAGTAAAAGCATAAGAAAGCATTTAAAGTGTTGAAGCATTGAGACTCTGCTGTAAAACTGTAGGCCAGCTGGATTCAGCTGATTTTACAAGTCTACAATGTACCACTAAATTAAGTGCTGCGCTGTATACTTGAAAATATTTTGTTTTAAGGTAATTGACTCGGTCGGGAAAAAGCATGAGTCACTGTCAGATTTGTGGAACTCTTGAGGTGAAAAACGAATGTACAACAATAAGCAGCAGAGAATCTTACAGTAGACACAAGTTGGATTATGTGTATATTCGTCAGGAAAAAGTGTTCAATGTGCTAGAAGATCTTTAAATGTTTCCCTCTCAATCTTCAGCTAAATTATAAAAGGGTTGCCAGATTTAAAAGTGAGATAAACAGCAGGTATCCATCAGTAAAGAGACATGACTTCATACGAATCGGAACATAAAACGTGCTCCAATATTCCATATTTACTGCTGTTTGGGTCAAAACATTCAGAAGTTTAATTGGCTACGGCCGATATAGTTGCTGGCTTTAATTTCCATGTGTATGATGTCACACTTTGGTAAAAGTCGAGACGTGCCAGCAGTGACAACTCTGGATGACTAATCTTGACACGCTGCTGCCAGAAGCCAAGAGAAATAGGTAGCAGAGTGCCTACCAAACGCAAAACTGCTCTCAAGTTTTCTTGGAAGACTTGTGTTTTTCCTGAGGATTCCCATTGGATGCTTTAAATCATTGAACTTGTCTGCAAATGTGTTTATGAGGCGAAATGTTGCTGGAGGTTTTCCAGATATCAGAGTGGACACTAAATTCTCTAAAAAGTCACATCCTGTGTGTTTCTGCTTATGTGAAAAGAAAATGGTTTTATTATAAATCAAACCTAAGCTTTCAAAAGCCACTTTGTTTAGATTAGCCATTCCTAAATCCTTCAAATCTTATTTGTAATAAAATGCAGTGTACACGTTGCTTTCTGCACTTTCATGTCAGTGTCTGTAGGGAAGTGTCTTACTACACTGTGGGGAAGCAAAGTAAGAAATCTTCAAATACAACACGTAGTGGCTTTTAAAATATGAAGGATAAAAAGATCAGAGAGAGATAAAAGAGATTTAAAAAAAACATAACGGTAATGATTAAAACACAAAATTATAATTAATAAATGAATAGAAGGGAAATGAATGAAAAAAAAGATTCCAAAGAGGAAAAATTCAAAAACGTAAATTTTGTCTTTTGATTACTGTTCGTATGTGCTGTTTTTTTTTTTAAACAGAATGTGCACTCTCAATCAAATTTAAACAAAAGACATTAGCTGTGTGGGATCATGGGAGTTGTTGTCTTCATTGGTAAGCAACCGCCAATGCTGATGAAAATGTATCTGATGTGACTCAGGCAGAAACGAGGTAATGTTTCAAAGTTTTCTTCACATTACTTCTCCAGCTTCCGTCCTGACTCTCTGACTCTCCTGGAAGTTACAGTGGCAGGCGACCAAATTAAACGCACACCGTGTTCTTGACCAAAATTACAGATTTGTCTGGTTTGTTGGAAAAAAATTGGTACAATACCTGTACACAACTCAACAACATAAATAACACATGTCCAATTGTTTTTTTTAAAAGCAGAAATGATATAACTTAAGTTCAAATGTTTTCATGAATTTGTTTATTAATTAGCATTTGCTCATTCAATTAATCCTCGTCACTGCTCAGATTCATTGGGAGCTTCCTCAAACAGCAAAGTCTTTCCAACCAGATGTGGTTAACCTCGACTTAACTGTCTTTGACTAAATACATTAGTAATAATAATTAGTACAAGTTTTATTGTGACAGGATGACCCCCTTGAGACACAGATCAGCTCATTTTCAAGACAGTCATTGTTGCTCCTTATGATTTCCCATAAATGACGTGACTAATCCTGTTCTACTTAATGTTATCCGTGTCAGCATTAATTAACAACGTATGAGTCATATAGAAAGCTGAGTTACAACCTCAGTAATTATTGAAAACAGACTGAATTGCGTCTGTAGCACCACGTACCAAAAGCCTCAAATGCTTTAGTGATTGGTAACTTTCCTTACTTATTCCTTTATCAGACAGTTACCACTTCAACTGAAAAAGTTATTTTAAGTGGGCAAAGTTATATAACTTAAGACTGTATTTAGAGAACATGTAATTCAGAAAAGGTGGCATATTTAGATAAATAAGAGTTTCAGACTAAAAAATGTTTTTATTCCCCACAGTGAGGTGTTTTTATTTAGTTTTTGTACTGAAAATCATTGCAGCGCTAGTCATGTTAAAAACACTCACTACAAAACCATATATTTTAAAATACATATATACACATACCTAAAACTTAAATCTAAATGAATGAATTGTTATAGGAAATCATTGCAAATAAAGTCATTTTTTTACTCTCAGGCTAACCCACACAGCAGAAATAAGATAACACTTGAGAACAATCTCTACCTATCACACTCTAGATTCAGGTATTTCACAGCCACTGTGAGCAGCTTTCTCCTGTTTTTCCCACACTTTCCTGAAGGTGGGATTTTCCTACCACGAGCTGTAAGTCAGGGTGAAAATGATATGCAGCTGACGTTGCAGAGAGAAGAAAAAACTCAGTTTATTCCTGGAGGGATTATTTTTTTTCTCGAATTTGTAAAGATTATAAAATATGAGCTCTCCACACTGTAACGCTCCTTCTATTTCCGCCTGAATCCAGCCAAGAACCAAGTAGTGACACATTAAGCGTTCACCGATGAGCAGTGGAGCTACAGTAGAGGTGGGAACATCACAGATACTGAAGGAGCTGCAATAAATTCACAGTGATGATGAGAGTCTGGAACTCGATCTGTGTGGCCTCTGGTTTTCACCTGGCTACAGTTTGGTCCTTAAATGATGCAGTTTAGGAACTTCTGCTTGGATAAACCATCATGGATTCACAAATAGTACATTCAAAAAGTAATGGACTGATGGGAAACCCAAATAATTGATTTCTAACAGTCCAGCCCAGAGGTTTAACGGTATTGTAATTGTTCGACAATATTGCGTAAAGTATTTGGCCAACAAAAAATGTTGATTTTCTAACCCAGTCGTAGCATTTATGAAGCACATTTGAAGTTTAGCCAGCTAGCTCCTGTTAGCCAGACCACCAAAAACAAATTATTTCCTTTAATTTAGCTTAAAGGGATTTTCCGGTGTAATCCATGGTCTAACACACCTTGACACCGAGTAAGACTCCCCCTCGAGAGGTCAAGTTAGCTGACCGCTAGCTTAGCCAGTTTTAGCAACCTCAGAAAAGACCGCACGAAAACAATACACTGCCGCTTATGCCTCCAACTAGAAACCGCCATCAAAAAGCCACAATTAATGGTCAGAACAGCACCAAACTTCAGCAACAGTACATGTACAGTCCCAGCACACAGTACGAAGCATCAAACATCTGCTAGCTTTGCCGGATTTGTATTAAAAACACAGCACAACTCACCCTCTCCTCCAGCAGCCTGCCTGTGTGGGGAAGCCCTGACGAGTCGATTACCGAGTGCAGTAGATTTCCACAGCTCAAGGATGAAAATGACTGATTATTACTCCATTACTTCTGTTATTTTCCCTGTCAGCTCTCGATAATAAGAACTGAGCATTCCATGGAGTAATAATCAGTCATTTTCATTGGAGGTTGTGTGGCTCGCAATGCCTCCGCCTGCTCAGTGGTCCTCCTGGATCCACACACTTTTCATATATTATATAATTATTTGTATCAGATACCTTGTCAGCGCAATTTGTAAACTGTGATTTTGTTGTTCTGTTCTGTACATGCGTCATCTATTGCATGTCTGTCTGTCCCGGCCCGGGAGAGGGATCCCTCATCTTTGGCTCCTCCTGAGGAAACCTCCATCTTTTTTTCTTAATATGGCAAGTTAATTCTCCCTCTAATCGAGGGTCTAAAGACAGAGGATGTCGTTCACCGTACAGATTGTAGAGTCCACTAAGTAATTAGAGCAATGTGATTGTGATTTTGGATTATGTAAATAAAATTGATCTTGACAGCATATGCTTACTACACTGTTAATCTTACAGAAATCTGATCTGTTTTACAAAGTTGTGTCTGCAGTATTAATGCTTGTAGGAATGCACGATGTCGGAAATCCATGAGAGCACATTTTTTACGACTTCTAGTCGCTGTAGTTATCTTTTTACTCATACAAAGTATTTTGTGGTTGGGTGATATTGTTCTTTGGTAGCAATCCATCACTGTCATGTGTAATGATTTCAGGGTCATGAAGACGTATTTATCAGTGCAATTCTGATTTGAATTTAGCATGTTTGCGGGAAAGGGAGTTCCCATCTTGCTCTTTGTACTCTCCCACACTCTCGCTGCGAGCCAGGAAGTATAAAAACCAATCGGTTGTAAAACCATCGCTTTAAAGATGTTGCATGAGAGAGGCAGTGGGTTGGCAGCGGGAAAACATCTCCTCTTACTATAATGAGCTGAAATATTCCTGCTACAGTAAACATGAATATAAACAATATGTCGAATTTGTCAGCAGACATTTCACCATTCTTTACTCGGAACTGCAAAGATTGGAGGCTTTACATAATCTGCAGTATTTTCCACCTCTCTGTGTTCACCAGACTCTGCAGTAGCACAGACATACGACCGCATGATCACAACACCTTGGGTTCTAGTTACTCTCTGGATGAACTGTGAGAAGGAGATTCCACGGCTGTGTTTGATTTGGATGGACTCGACTTTTCTCAGGTTTTTGACGTCTTTGATTGATGAACTTCTTGGGATATTCAGTGTCTGGTTAATTAGAAGGTTGAGTTGAGCCACTGGAAAATAGTCTGTGTTGTCTTTGGGTCCACTCCTCTGTGAGGATACAAGCAGCATTCCCACGTCATTCTTTTCCCCCATATCATCCAACTGCTGCGCCCAAGATTCTCTGAAGAATGGTATGTGTCAGAAGACTTAAGAAAGCAGATCTACTCTGCCCTACAATCTATCTTAAGCCAAGGTTAGCCAGAATATGCTAAGTCATTAGATAGCATTATAGCCACTTTTGTTTGCTGTCTTTAGCAGGACACACAGATATCATACAGTATAGTCTATAGCATATAGGCTAATTTTATACAGTAAAACAAGTGTCACAAAGTCAGTTTGTGATCATTAAACATTTTTGATTAAATATGTTATACATTATTGCGTTTACAAGCTCTAGGCTATGTTGAGTGGTGAATATTAGCCTCTCTAGTTAGCCAGGTAGGCTACATTTAGTATGTGGGTAGCATATTCAGCCTTGTTAAGCTAAAAAAACAAAACAAAAGGGACATGTTTAGTTTAGTAGGCTGTGTATACTTTGTGTATTTACAGCTTTTGCATTGTTGTTGCTCTAGCTAACGGGAGCTAGTAGGCTAAATTTGGTAGCATTTGATGAGCTTGCTAGCTTCAAAGACAAAGGCTAGGTGGTGTGTTGTGTCCCCCCAATTTTTATGCATTATTTTTTTAACGGTTATTAATGATATCAAAAAATCAGTATCTGGTTTAAACTCCATTTTGATGAGATATGTAAATATTGTGTACATAAATTCTAGGCTGGCTAGGCAGGAAGTATGTGCAGCCTTGTTAAGCTAAATAAAAGGAAATAATTTGTTTCTGTTGCTCTTGCTAACTTAAAAGAGACTGAAATCATGTTGTATAACCTAAATGTTTCTGCATATTATTGTTATATGGTAAAAAAGGGTGTGAAAAATCAGTTTCTGGTCTAAACTCAACTTTGACCATGTAGCAAGTGATTAGGCTATTAGATTTACATTTTAGATCCCTAGAGTGTTCAATATTAGCCTAGCTAGTTAGCTGGCTAGACAGGTAGCATATGTAGCCTTGTTAGGGTAAATAAAAGGAAATAATTACTTCCTGTGTCTGTGTACTGTGTTAAGCCTCTGGTTGATTGATGTAGAATTACTTTGGCATATGTGCTATAGATAGCTGGCTACATTGTGTAGCATTTGTCAAGCTTGCTAACAAAGAGACAGGGGGCATGTTGTATTAATATTTATATGGTAAAAGGATGACAAAAAGTCAGTTTGGGGTCTTAACAAAAGTTTTACCAAATGTGTGTAGTCATTGCGTTTATAATCTCTTAATTTAAAGCCCCAAAGTGCTAAATATAATTTTATATATTTAATTTAGATTGTTGGCTTAGATTGTTGAAATTATAATTTGATCCAAGTGCTTTTACACTTTTATTTATTCATTTCAACATTTTTTAATAAATATTAAACTCCTTGAGGTTCTATACAATATATATTGTCATATACAGTAGGCATATCTAATTTCTTGTTGTTTCCCACATCTGTTTTCTAGAAAAATCAAAATAGGGACATATTCCTTCCATATTTCACTGTCACTCACCTGTCACCATCTGGTCCGTGAAATTACTGGCGACAGACAGCCATAAACCACTTGGCACCATTCCCTCTCAACATATTATTGTATTCTCAAACCGACACCGCAAAACTGAAGGATTTATGAAGTGGGGCGGACTGAGAGGGATGAGGTTGGTTTTGACCTGTGCTCACATGTAGAGTTTACCACAGGAGAGTTACACAACACTGGATTCACCAAGACAGGACTAATAAAAAGGCAATTTGTCAGTTTGGTTTGCTTTTCAAAGACTGTGCATTTCAATACCAGCAGCAGCAGCCACATGTCATTAATTCAACTACTTCCTCTGTCAGATGCAGGTACATTACACTCCATTTATTTGTGTCTCATAAACGTCCAATGTGTTAACAGCCTGGTGTATTTGGTGACACCCCGACAGACACACTTTCCTAAAGAAAACACACTTTGTGTCATGGTTCTGTATCTTATGTTTTGATATTATGCCCTTGTGTGTCTCTTCTTCAGTTCCCCTCTGTGTTTTTCCCTCTGTTTCCCTTCGTTGCCTCACATGTCCTCTTCCTTCCCCTCTCACCTCACCTGTTCCTCGTCTTGCCATTAGTGTGTCAGCATTTAGTCTTTGGTCTCCCTGCCCTCCTTGTCAGTTTGTTTTGTGATGTCCCCAGTGATATTCTGCTCTAGGTTCCCCCCAGTTTCTCCTCGTGTCTCCCGTGTGGTATGTTTCTTATTTTGGTTTCTGGTTTTATCTGCTGATTTGAACTCTGGTTTTGTTTGTACTTTGCATTAGCCTTTAGTTGCTACTTTGATTTTGTCGTGGTGACTTCTTTTTGGTTTTCTGGTTCTGCTGGTTTTTGTATTCAGCTTTGTTAAATAAAGCTCGCTTTTGTTCCCCCCCCATCCTGCCTCCTGTGTATGGTCTGCATTTGGGTCCTAAATTAAAACCTCACCCTAACACTTTATCAATTAGAAGGTGCAAATACCAACTTCTGGTCTGAGTTCCAGAGAAGTTCTGCTGCTCCTCGTTTCTCATACTGTAGGAAAAGGAACAAATACCTCAGCCATATGGTACACATCAAATGGAAATGATGGAATTAAAATTAAACGGGGCACTGAGATAACCATTTAATTAGCGCTAGTGGTAGCGATCAAAATGAAATCCAAGAATAAAATCGTGTGGTGTATTTCCTTTGTCATCAAGGCTATTGCATGACTCACTCCCGCCTGGTCCTCCCGCCGCAAAGGACTCATTTCACGCCTGTTATAAAGCTACAGCACCTGGTTTCTTACACTCGATCAGTGTGTGTGAGCAAGGATGTGGATTTCTTAGGAGAAAATTTAGATTAGATTGAATTTAGTAGTTTCCTGACACCAACACCCAAAGAAAAGAATGTCGACGTTTCTGCTTCCACACTTCACTGACTAATGTTCAGTTTTTACACCCGCCGCTTTTAAAGAGCAATGAAGGTATTCAGGACTACTGTGGCAAGGCCCGAAGGAAAATAAAGAAATCTTTCAGCTCAGCCTAAACATGGGCGCATATATTGTAGCACAAGCACATAAACAATGTGAAGTTGGAACGATCACACAATTTCAATCAGGCCCCGTAGCCAAAACACAAACGTAAAGTCTTCCGGGAGTCGGGGCAGGGCCTCCTGAAGCCCGTCGAAGTGCTGAGAGTCCCACTCACATTTACAGTGTGTGTGTAATCATCGCCTCGCCGACGTGATGAAAGGACAATTAACAAGATGGTGAACATCACGCTCATAATGCAGCTGGCACTTATGCTCTCACATCTATTTCTCATTTACAGTTTCCTCCCTGCTGGTGCAACTGCAGAGCCTAGTTCCCAACTGGAAGTGGTTTCACAGACAAGAGGAGGGCCTCCCAAATATGAGAGTTGCTGGAGCGAAATGCTTAAAAAAACCCTCCAGAAATATGTAACCAGGACTGCACAAGATAGGATAATATCTAAATGGGTTATATAATCTGAATTCAACTGTCTGCACACTGAGTTGCAGCTCCCAAAATGTTTTATTAGATGGAAAGGGACAATGTTTCATCAGGCAAATGGTCACTAAGACAAACAGCAGGGTATATATATGGACACCAAATGTATTGCATCATCCTGACATCATATGTACAATCATGATAGGACTTCATTCTTAATCAAGAAAAAATGCATTTTCAGTGCCTGAAAGACTCACAAAAACAGCCCCACTAAATAAAGGCATTGTTATTATGGTGCATCATCTAAATGCTTGAGGGAAAACCAAGACACCAAAACAAGACAATCACGTCGGTTTCAGTAGTTGGCCAAAGTTATTCCTTTTTCCTTAGCAACTTCTCTTGTTAAATGTTAAAGTTAACAAGGACTTAATCCTCTCACCCTCTATGTGCATATTACAGCCATTGGGCAGCTTAATAGACTATCGACCCTTACACTGTCCAATTTGTTTTAATTTTCACACACAATAAGATTCTAATTAATCAAATAAGGAGCTTAAGTGGATATACTGTTGCAGAGCCTTGTCTCTTACAGTACCCGAAAAACTTAACATTGTGTCCTCACTGCACAGGAAAATCAGCTTCAATGTTTCCAGAGTGTCCTCACTGGCCTTGGGTGATGCAGAGTGGCACGGCGCACCATTTTGACCCCAATGTCCAGTTTGTTTTTAAATTCCTGTTGGTTGCATTGAAAGAGCAGCATGGATGAGGAGCAGTTTGTTCATGAAGTTAAGAGTTAGAGTTATCTATACGCTACGGTTTCCTTTTGCTACAAAAACCTAAATAATGTTACAGCTGGCTGAAGGGAACCGAAAGTTTCTGGTAAGAAAAGACACCATCTCTACTTGCTGTTGGCTGAATTGGATGTCATTTCCAGGGGAGAGTCTTTTCTGTTTGACAGGACAAACATTGAAAGATAGGCTAGCAACGTGGTTGGTTTACATGACGTAACAGAACGCATATTTAACAGATTCAGCGCTGGCATGCATGCAGGAGACGGTGCAACATACATTTGAGTGTTACAACCTTTTATTCAAGATAACTTGATTAAAACATTATTAGAAGACCAATCTTCCAGAAAATAAGATGAAAAGAGAACATAATTCATGCAGTAGAGGGACCTCTAACCCGACTACCTGCTCAGATGTAAGAATCACACCTTACTTGGCATGTTTTTCATCAGGTCCAGTTCCATCCATCTGTTCTTATGCACTTTCTAAATTGGCTCCAAAGTTTGAAAAACCAACGACAAACAATACAAAAAGGGAACAAAGTGCATCAGCAACAGATTTCACGACTTACATGAAGCGTATGACTTTAACAACCACTGTAACTTCCAATTATCAGACAAAAATGTCAGATCTGTGATGATGAGATGTAACCTGTAACCTCACCTCCATCCATTGGCAAGACAGTTGAGAAGGTTCAAATATCTTGGTCTGTTATACAGCTCAGTCTCACGCCACCCAACCAACATCTTGTGATAGCTGGAAACATATTCAGTGAGGCACTGAGATGATGGCCTTTACTATTCCACTGCATTTATTACTGCGTGTGGTGCAAAGACAAAAAAGCCAGAATCTAATTTAGTTGGTAAAATACATTTGTATCTAATGTTCTTATGTTTGGTACTGTGTCATATAGTAGGTAGAACCTAAGTTCTAATGCAGTCCCTCTTTTGCATTTGATTCCTGGTTCATGCTGATAACTGAAAGCATCTCTGGTTGTTGGCTGTTAGTGTGTGTGAAAGTGAGCATCTCTGTGCATCAAGTAACCTTTAATGTTTATCTCATAAGTTCTTGGAAGGCTGTGTCTTTCTTGGCTTTGTGATGAAGGAGAGCACTCGTCTGGCCAATGTGACTCAACAAATATTGTGCTGAAACATAACTCTAAGACTTTATGTGTTTTAATATCGCTTCCGCTGTTGAAACGCTGTGCGCTGCGAGGCCGGCCGGGCCTTCGCTTCCTGCTATTGACTGCTGGCCTGTTGTTTTTACCCGCTCAAACAATAACTTGGCACTGAGGCTTTGATCAAGAGACGTTAACATGTGCAGAAGCCTGCGTGTGATTAGGGGCCATTTAGTTTTACTTTACATACATAATGCAAACTCATGATTGATTTCTAGAAGGTGATGGTGAGTTTAAGCCTCTGAACTGGCTGGAAAATCTAGATAAAGGAGATTAACGTGTAATGTTTCCTGCTTTTTCAGCAGCGACTACTGAGATCTGCATGAGATGATGCATTTCATCTGGAAGCTCCAGTTTCTAGCAGAGGAAAACTGGTTTTGCTGGGAAACGTTCAGGTGTAAATGTGTATAATGTCCGCCTGAATGTAAAGCAGGCCGTTGCTGGAAAAGAGCAGTGCTCAGCAATCCTTTCCTAAGGATAAACGATAAACACATTGATGGAGCTGGAAGGCTCAGCAGAAAATAAACCTCCATCAACACCGAACGCTTCTCCAAATCAGCAGCATCCATAAAAAGTTTGTTTGTTTATTGTTTATCCTCTGAGTTTGATGTGCTGACAAAACAGCAAGTGAATGCAGTTTTGTTCAGCCAACTAGTTGGAAAACCTGGATGTCTGACTTTCTCATCAGCACATAAATGCAGCATCATACTTATGGTACATAAAACAAACAAACAAAAAAGGATCATAGTTGAAAGCCAACAGCCTGATCAGCACCAAGAGCTAATCAAGCAATCTGTCTGCAACAGTTCAGCCAAATCCATTTATCATTAGCAGAGAGAAACTCAAAAACTCATCCTGTCTGGACACGGTCAGTGACTCAGTCATTTGGAGCAAAAAGAGATTGTTGCTCACTCATAAAGTTGGTCTTTTTTAGCATCTCTCAGCTATCAAACCAGGTTTTTTGTTTGGCAGAAAAAACATAGATACGTCCATCTGAAACAAAGAGACTGTAACTGCCCAGACGTCCGAGATCTGTGAGGACATTAAATACACTGTGATATCTCACTGAACGAAGAGGGATCCCTCCTCTGTGGCTCTTCCTGAGGTTTCTTCCATTGTTTTTTCTTTACCCTGTTAAAAGGTTTTTTTTTTCCATCAATATGGCAAGTTTTTCCTCACTCGATCGAGGGTCTAAGGACAGAGGATGTCGTTCACTGGACAGATTGTAAAGCCCATTGAGGCAATGTGATTGTGATTTTGGGCTATATAAATAAAATTGATTTGATTTGATTTGATTTGATTTTGATTTGATTTGAACGTAATTTCTGGAACTTTTGGATGTCTGCCATTGTTGAAACTTCAAACCAAACCAGAGTTATTTGGTTACTAAAGAATTTATATAATAAAGTTAGTTACGTGCCGTCTTTGTATCCATACAATATGGGTGCAGAGAAAATTGAAGCCCCTATTTTTGATATAATCTGTTTTATTACAGCTGTCTGACTGTTGGTTTCTCAAAGACTGTTAGTTAGACCAGCCTGTTCTCACTCCCAGTGTGTCAAATACAGCAGCCTGGTCAGTAGCCCTACGCTGTAGATACCCCTCTAATGTCATTTCTTGAAGTGCTCTTTAAGTTCATTAGTATAAACAGGGAGAAAATGCCTGAATACCTGAGGTCTGCTAAAACTGTCAGCTCATTTAAATCAGAGCGTCAAACATTACGGTTTACTGTGGCTTTCTAACTAGATGGATACATAACTTCTTTTAGTCTGTCACTTTTTATTTGGTGGTTTGTGTTTTTACTGTCTTTTAAATGCATTTTTATCTGTAACTCTCTATTATTGCTATTTTTATCGTCTTTTAAATGCAATTGTAACATTTTCTTAATGTTTTAATGTCTTATTTTTAATGCATTTTGACGTCTCTGTAAAGCACTTTGAATTGCCTCATGTCTGACTGTTGCTATATAAATACACTTGTCTTACCTGACATTTAACTTATGTAAGTTATGTAAGTTTTGAGACTGAACGTAGTTATTTTACCCCAAAGTATGATCTTTTCCTCGACCTAACTAAACTGCGATTACACTCCAAAATTCACAACATGTGAACAGAAATCTAACCAGAACTTTGCATATTATGTATCATTGCTAACTTGACCTTTCACATACAAATCTGACACTAGAGGGATGGGTAAAGCGTCATAATTTGAAGCTGACCAAGCTGCGGTGAAGTGAGAACGTGTTGGTCAGTAAATGCACGCACTCAAACAGATGAGACCAAGTGCTGCAAACAAATCAGTCCTGCTAAGTAAATATTGATTTGTTCATCATTTATAACATTGAAATGTTTAACTCATTTCATCAGGTCTGTAATGGAGAATAATCAGAATCTCTTCACCTCCTCTCTTGACGATCACACTGGCAGTATAAACAAGAAACAACAAAGTCTAAACGACAGCAGTGACCTTTGCATCCAAAATGTGGCCTTCAGCCAGTCAAATGTGACTCTACATGAAGGTAAATTATCTTTTGGCCACTTTGCTACAGTCTAAGCATATGAGTGAAGATCCAGAACATCGTGCCCGTACAGATTAGAGTTGTTAATCATGTTAGTAATACATTTTTATTGTCACTCTTCTATGAGAGCCATCTGCAGCCTGCCGCACATTTGTCTCCACAGTAACAACACTCAGCAGAGCAGGCAGCAGGAAGTAGAGTTACTGTGTGAGCTGCTGGCTTTTAGAATATATCACCTCTGAATAAATCAAACCACCACTCTGTTTACTTTGGCTCGCCATCACATTCGTCTGTAGTGCTGCCATGTAATGCGGTAACACCTATGTAAAGTCGTGTGAAGAGTTCTGGGAGCCATATGTGGAATCTGCACAGCATCACGGCATGATTTAATAAAAGGTTTGACTTTCGCAAAATTAATTTTCAACAAATGTGATGAATAGCTTCATTGCCAAGTATCATTTCAGATAATAAACCATCGCATCTGTGTACTTGATTAGGCTGCTTTTGAATGCAGTCCATGCTTTTGCACGCAACTTTGTCTCCAACAGGTGCTGCAGTGATGCATGCATACAGGCTGTTTTATGTATAATGTTTTTGTTATTGCATTACTACGCTATGAGGTCAGATGGGCAGGTTTCTGTGATTGGAAGGTTAAGGTTTATGGCGCGAGACCACAAAGAAAATCTAATATGACTTTTTATTATCGGGGATTTGGCGGTGGAACATAAAACGGTGGAGAAGGAGTTCAAAGATGGAGAAACAACAATCTAGTTTTTATGAATATTGTTTTCCATTAAATAGACCGTGCTATTTACAATTCAAGACCCTGCAGTAAACAGTGTTCCTACAGTAAATAAGCAAATAAATGATTGTCTGAATGTGACGATGAGCACTTTTTAAGATCATTTTTAGCTAATTTAGTCAACTACAAATGTACCATACACATTTAAATACAGTACATTTGTTTTAGACTGCTGTATATCAGAGATTTAAATGGCCTTCTGTTACCATTAAACCTCCACTTACAAAGATTGTGGTCATTTCACCTCCATTAAACTAAAGCTATAATGCTAATGATTTTTATCTTTTTATCATTCGCTCACTTGTTTACTTTGAAATTTGCCCCAAGTTTATTGCCTGGGCCATCAGGCACAAAACACAGCAAAGTAAGAAGTTAACTAAGTAATGAGGTGAAGGTCAAAAGTCTCAAAAGTCTCAACAATCAGGTCAATCACATGACAATTGCATCAGCAAAGACACAGTGACCAGAAGTGAACACAAAGCAGGATATTCATTATATAACTATTATGATATCAATATTTACTACTGAGTTATTATACTATGTTAAATACATTATAATGGGTTATCATAGGAGATGTTCTTAGACTGTTAGGAAGGTAGTCAAAGCTGATGGACTCTAAAGGCAAATACCTATATTTTTAATAATGGGCCCTATGTTTTAGTGTGTAAATTTTCATATTCATACTTACCAAAAGTTTTGGAATCCTTCCAGTAGATCCAATGTAATCCTTTGGGGCAACTCCTACCGTCAAAGTTACATCAACTAAAAATGCTTATTTCTGTCACTACCAGGCTGTAAGTGTTTGACAACATTATGGAAATGACCCCTATAGACCTCTTTGTTCAATCATAAGATCCAAGTCTTGTTGAAGTCTTGCTGTGAAATCTCACGAGGTGAGCTGTTACAGTTGTTGCCTGATCTAGACTGTTGAAATCAGTTAAATATTCAGCCATGAAAAAACTTCTGGCAGTTGCTCAAGATAAACCAAACTTCTCTCTCTAACTCTGACTCACGTTTCCACTGTCATCTTCCTGCAACAGCTCACCTCTCCCAAGATTTCAGAGCGAAACTTCTTCTTGAGCGAGACTTGTGTTTCTGGTTAAATGAAAAGAATCCTAGTATATTTCTAGAGGAATCTTTTCCTTAATGTTGTCTGACACAACCAATAACAACCTCAGCAAATTGAAAACAAGCACTTTTAGTAGATTAGATTGGATTACATTGCATCTGAGTTTACCTATTGGACCGAATCCCAAACTTTTGTACGTATGAATCATTTACACACCAAAATATGTAAAGATAAGGCCCAGATTTAAAAATACATGAATTCCCATTTAACACCAGTGATCGGGGCTCAAGTCCTGCCTCTTGTATATTTTTAGATTAAGGCTACTGAAACTCTTGATTATGGTTAGAGAAAGATTGTGGTTTTGATCAAATGTCCTATTTTGGATTTATATCTGTATTTAACCAAGGCGACAATCTTTCCAAAACCGCAAGGGCTTAGAGTTGCTCAACAAAACCCTAATGGGGCTGCAACAAATGGTTATTTTCATTGTCAATTACATTCTTGATTATTTTCTCGATTAAAGCTCCTATTTGTAATAAAGATGATGAGTCCCATTCCCAACTCGTCAAATACTGACACTTTGGGATTGTAGGTCGGGTCAGACCCCCTTTGAATGCATCAGTATGAGTTGGGAATGAGACTCAAACTCAACTATCTTACGAATAGGAGCTTTAATTGATCAGTTGTTTGATCTATAAAATGTCAGCAAATGGTGAAAAATGTTGATCAGTGCTTCAAAGAGTTTACTGACATAGTGGAGAAAAGAAACCAGAAAATATAACACATTTAAGAAGCTGGAATCAGATAATTTTGACTTTTCTCTTTTTTTCTTTTTCTTAAAAAATTCTAGAAAAAAATGTTGGCCATTAATTATATAGTTGACTAATTGATCATTGGGGCTCTAAAACTACATGCAGTAAAAGTTTTATGTATTTTTAGTAGGACTGTTTTGCATTGGCAGTCTTCAGCTAGCAGATATCTGTATCAGTACAGATCATCCTGGCTGTGTTTTGCTCCCTACAGAAGATATTTGCTGATTCAGATGAGTTGTTTGAGGAGTCTGTTAAGGTGAGTAAAACGATTAAAACTGGGTAAACTGGGATGAAGTCGGATTGGTATTCAATGCATTTCTAATTATTATTGGTCTTCATGACTTTGCATGTGATTATGTTGCATCTGCTATTTGTACAAAGAGATAAATAGAGTATCAATCAGTAACAGCTGTTTGTCCCTGAACTGTTCTGCACTGCATCCAAAGCAGGCTGAGTCTGAGGCCAGCTGCTGCTGCTAAGTGATAAATGTGCAGGTACCCTCAGTGGAAGCAGCAGGAGGCCGGGAGGTAGTAATTACCTGTAGTGAACAACAATATACACTGGCGCTGGTTCACACTCTGTAAAATATCCTAATATTTACTCACTTATTTCTTTGGAAATTACGACCCTCATCTCTCTGCCTGAAACTGTTGACTTCCCGAGAGAGGCCATGTTATCCCACAGCGGCTGCATCTCTACCTTTGATTTCAAATATCACCTCTGCGCGACCCTGACCTTTGACCCCCGGTAGTAAATTCCCTGCTTGCTCAGGTACCTCGGCACACGCTCCCGTGGGACCCGAACAGCGCCATTAATTGCTTATCCTCGTCTCTGTGCAGACATTTGTGGCATGCAATTGGTGCGTCGTATAAATTTGAGGGCCTGACGTCGGGCTTGGAGGACGACCAGTGCCAAGAAATATAAGTGAGTCTCTGTGGCCTCCTTGTATGTCTTGGACAAAAATACAGTCATGAAGAATAGAAGTAGTTCAGGTTCAGGGCCCTGTGAACTAGGCCAGTCTGAATATGGATATTTGGGGGCTAACTCTGCTATAAAACAACTGACAGTCGAAGGAGCACACATGCCTCTTTGACATGTTTTTGATGGATCACTATCTCTGTTTCACTTTCAGGCAACAACTAAAAGGGAACTTATAATACCATTAATTTAGGTCAACCACTCAAACTTCATTACAGACATCAGCACAGGCAGTAGCTCCATGAAATCTGCCAGCTTTTAATACAATTTTAAACTCTGTAGTTTGTATATTTCACATGCCAAGTAACTGAGTCGACACTGCTTGTGATTAGCAGCTCATTTCATTCTGCAAACAAATAAATGCAGAGTCAGCATCTCAGCCTCCTCCGTCCAAGTTTGTCCAACTCGGAACTGCATGTACTTGATAGTCCTGGTCCAAGCCCCAGACCGCACGCTCTTATCCTGGGAGTCCTGTTTTTCGGGGAGCTGTCCAATCAGGGCAGCAGCTCTGGGGTCCTTCAGTTGACGCGGCAGAGCCAAGGCCTCGTCAGGAACCTCGCTCGCCATCGCCATCCATTCCCTCCTGTTCTGCCTCTCTGTCGCCAAACCCCTGGAGCCGACCTTCGCAGCCAGGCTGTCCCGTAAAAATAAAGACTACAAGTGGAAAACAAGAGCAGTAAAATGGCGACAACTCCGTGTTTTTCATGTCCCTTCTCCTCCTCTCTTTTTCTCACAGTCAGGGAGGCTTAGAGACTTCACATTTTCAGCACTGGATGAGACATTTTTTCAGGTTTTCACGGTTGTTCGTGCAGCAGCTCGAGGCTGTCTTTTTCCACATTCAGCAGAGGTTTGGTTCCATTTTGGAAGGGCCAATGGTGCTCCTTTTGCAGGCATATTCTCCTAATCGCTGCCAATGTGCCACAGGCTGAGAGGGCAGCATGATGATTTATACCCGGATTAAGTGATTTAAAAGTTCTTCATAATATTTTACTGCTCTGCTTCTCCTATAGGTTATAAATACACGTATGGCAGGAGATGAAATGAGCTGAAGGCACAGCTTGCTGTTTCTACGGCGGGATATGCATCATTTATTTGTATTTAAGGTGAGCGATTGTGAGAAATGGATGAGGTGGTATCAAATTGAATGATTTAGGATAAGGTAATTCAGAAATTGCAGATATGGGAATTGCTCTTTCCGGGGTTTTCAAGGTAGTTTGAGAGAGACGTTTTCTTGGCTCCTGGCTGAAGCAGTGAAAAGTGGCAGGCAGGAGGGTGAGGGAGGTTGGGGGTCTGGATCTGCTGAGCTGACAATGATGAAGTCTTTCAAGAAGTCATAACCACGCATGGAAAGTCCTGCCCACTCTAGCATGCTACACACACACACACACACACACACACACACATGCACCCACGCAAACACACTCGGAGCTCCTGCTGTGTTAGTTTTGGTTTATTTTTAGTTGGTGGCTGCAATTCACATTTCCTCACATCTGCGTCTGTGCCCGTGTTGTTCTTTAAGATGCTGTGAAATGATACATCACTCCCGCGAGGCAATGACGTGCAGAGCTGTCGCCAGAGACTTAACACCAGAAGTTCCCGCCGATAAAGCCATAAAACTCAGAAAGCTATTTGTGATTATTTGGAAACTTTATCGTGATGCTGCTGCTGCTTCTGCACTGAGTGGCTGCAGCTACTCTGTGGATACACCATCCAGCAGAAAGCTCTCAATCACTGCAGGCCTTGATCCCATTATGGTGTGGAGGCAAAAAAATCAGATCACATGTGCAACAACATCATTTAGGCATCAATGTACAACTTCATCATGGCCAAAGACATAAAAAAGCTAAATCCTGACACAGGCTTACACAAAATCTGATATGTGGTGTTTACAGGGACACATGAGGCTTCAGCAATCTTTATTTCTGTGGTCAGCTACTACAGTGGAAATGTGAATTCAGACCAAATATGTCAGTCTCACTGAATCTAAAGACTGGTTATATGTTGATGCTGTAAGAGTGTAAAAACCAACGGGTAAAGGATGAGGAATGTTGTTGGTTTCACTTTTTTACTCTTAGGAATCATTTCACATACAACAACATACAACATTATCTTCAATTTGCATTTTACTGAGTATTCATTGTTGTGTTCTTGACTTGGTTTTAATAACCTTGCTTTGCTGGACTGTCACTTACTGATGATCAGTGTTGGGCAAGTTACTTCCAAGATTTCTTGAAATTACTTTCATTTGAAAGCAACTAGTTACTTTACAATATGACTAGAGTAATGTGATACTGATTGCAATAGTTTTGTGCAACTTTCACCAAAGGAACTGCCGACATATGACAAAGCAACCTAAAATAGAAGACAGTAATATTGTTTCATAGCTTACGGCTAATCAAAGCATAGAAGCTCAATTTTATTGCAGTTCAGTATAAATCCAGAGGGGGCGATATTGTATAGTTTAATGAAGGCCATCCTGCGAAGTGCAGATCCGGCCCAGTCCTGCATTCACATGCACTAGATATAAAAATTGCCTGCCAATATTACTACAACAATATTATTACATTGGTGTCGTTACGAATACTTCCCCGTGTTGTTGATGAGGAGTGGTGTGTGGATGGGCTGGCTCCTCCTGAAGTCGACGATGATCTCCTTAGTTTTGTCAATGTTCAGGATCAGGTTGTTGGTTTTGCACCAGTCCACCAGATGTTCCACCTCTTCTCTGTAGGCCGTGTTGTTGTCATCACGGATAAGACCCACTACTGTCGTGGGTAGTCCAAACTACTCATACGTCATATCATCCGCGAACTTCACGATGTGGTTAGTAGTGGACCTGGCACAGCAGTCGTGGGTCATCAGGGTGAACAGCAGTGGACTCAGTGCTCAGGGAGATGACACTGGAGGCGTTGTCACCCACACAGACTGGGGTCTGCTGAAGCCAAGGGGGGCCAGTTTGCTCACCAGATGCTGCGGGATGATGGTGTGGAACGCCGAGCTGAAGTCCAGAAACAACATTCGCACATGTGTGTTCCTCCCTTCTAGATGTTCTAGGCTCGGGTGGAGTGCAGAGGAGATGGCATCCTCCGCATTTTGGCCAGTAAGCAAACTGGTACGGGTCGAATGTGGGGGGGAGTCTGGAGACAATGTGGTCCTTTACCAGCCTCTCGAAGCACTTCATCATGATGGGGGTGAGTGCTATGGGGCGGTAATCATTGAGGGAAGAGATTGTGGGTTTTTTAGGCACCGGTATAATTGTGGCAGTCTTGAGGCATGATGGTACCACAGCCTGGATCAGTGAGGTGTTGAAGATGTCTGTGAGAACCCCTGTCAGCTGGTCAGCACATTCCTTGAGCACCCGTCCTGGTATGTCGTCGGGGCCCGCAGCTTTCCAAATGGCCTTGGACACAGGAATGGGCAGGCAGAAAAAGGATCAAACTCTGATGAATTACAAATACTTCCCTTCTAGTAGCAGTTCCCTCAGTGTGTCCTTTTCTCAAAGTAATGCGAGTATACTCATTTTAAAAATGTAGTCTTTTCAGCATTTCGCCAATATTTGTCTGGTGGGACACTGCCGGAAGTGACCTGGTGTGGATAAATTCTTAAAAAAAAATAGGAATCCTCTTAGAAACATGTTATATTTCTCAGTTACTGCCTAAAGTAATATATTACTGTAACATGTTGCCCCCAACACTGCTGGTTATGGTAGCCGTATGCACAATCTACTTTTGTTCATATTCATCTTCAATTTGCATTTCATTTTTCATCCAGAGTAATACTTTATTATTCTTGCACTAGTAACTGCAACTGAGTTGCTAGAATAAATGTTGACAATGTAGGCTACATTGCTGCAACACTGACCACATTGAAACTTTACATGTCTTTATTTTGCAACTTTACATTGAATTGTATCTTTGTGACAACACTGTGCTTGAGCTCTGGTTAGGGCACAATAACCCCTGGGGTAAGGAAAAGATCATGTTCTGGCTTTAACATCTTGTTCTGTCGCTACAAACGTGGCTAAAAATTGTATTGATGTCTTGTTTGGTCTCTGGTTTGGCACCTGTGTTCCCCAGCTGTCACGGCACCACCGTCTCCTCCATCCACTGACACAAAAGTCAGGTCATATACATATAATGTGATTATGACACATATTGAAGAAATGTTGAATGAAGTTCCATTTAGTTTAAGTTTACATTTTATAATGACAGGTCTCTGCAGTCATTCTGTATCTGTATATCTATCTATCCATCCATCCATAGATCTGTATCTATCAGTGTATGTTGGAGTCTTTGCCAGGTTGGCACCAGGCTGACACTAGATGGCGGCAGCACACACTGGGATCTCCTCCTTCGGCTGCATGAAAACTGGCCTCTAACACTAAATAGGTGTTTGCAGAAAGAAAGTAAAAAGCCATAAAACTTGCACTTCATTTCTATTTGAGAGCAAAGAAGGAAAAATACTACAGCTTGGCCACTGGGGTGTGAGAAACCAGTCTGACATTGTCACCTGTCGGCCAGACCTGACCGTCATCGCCTGGACTGTTTTTACTGAAAGCATTTGAGTCACATCCTGGACAGAAACAAAAGGAGTGAGCTCGAGGAATCCAGTCAAAGGAAGGAAGGAAAGAGGAGGTGGAGGAGGAAAAAGGCACAGGAACAGGGCTTCGCTTCCATCTTTTACACACTGGAGCGATGTTTGGAGTAGAAACACCCAGGAGAGATAAGGTGGGACGTCACGTCTGGCTTTCATCATGACTCTGCCTCCTGTGTGTCCCTGCCGAGGCTAAGAATCACTCCAATCCTGCTAAACTCCCTGTTAAAACAACACTGCGGGAATCTGAGGTCACTCTCTGAAAGAATGGCAGAAAATGTAACGTGCTACACACTTTAAAGACTCGTTAATAAATCTACACGGGGTCTAACTAATGCATGCAGTGATTCTGTTAAAATGAGCTTGTTTACCACAACTCTGAGTAAAAGAAAAGACATTCTGATGTCAAATGAGAGCTTTTGCACTTCTAAGTTTAGTAGACGGAGAGTCACACATGTTTGTTTACCTCGAGGGGAGGCCGGAGATTTATATCCGAATCTTTAAGCTGATTCCCCGGAGGCACAATTCATCCTGACCACTTTTTATGGCTTTCAATAAAACACGCTTTAAAAGATGTTCCTTCCCTTTGTCTGCAGCTCTGATTGGATCACCAGAGCTCCTCAGACTGAGGGCCTTGGCCTGGTTTCTCCTTCAAATACGATCACGTCCCTCTCAGTGTTCCTCCCTCCACTTCCCTCTGCGATTGAATTTGTTTTCTTAAATAACCACTTAATTCAAATTCCCATAGTTTTTTGTGAGGCCATATAAATAACATGCCCGAGTTAACCCATAAATAAGATATCTGTCAGTCTGCCAATGAAGCCCTCGCGGCGACTGAGAGTCGTCATGCTGTGAAGTGAAAGATCTTTTACTGCTGCGTCATGGTCGTGGCACCAAAAGCACTCTAATTTATCGTTGCACATCCTAAAACGCCCCCCCCCCCCCTCGTTCTGTTGTGTTTTTTAACTGAAGTAAACTGAGAAGCAGGCGCTTTGCTCCTCACAAGGCCCGGCCGTATTTCAGGCTGTAGTTGACCTTTGAACCCTGAGAGCGGGTCAGACCTCATAGATTAAGCTGAATATTTGAGGCGAGTGCCACATGGGCTGTGAGGAGCAACTGTTGAAGGGTCCGTCCATTAATCACAGCTTCAGCTTTGACAGAGTTCACCTCCGGAGTCACATTTCCAGCCCGCTGAATCAAAGTTGGTAAACGTCACATAAAGACAAATGGTTCGGATGACAAGAGGGACTAAATCTGGACGTAAATGTGTCCTGTTTGTTCAAATGAAACTTTAATGACTTGGAGCCTTTAATTAAATTAAACTCAGGTAGTTATCTGACAAGTTTAAATACATTTACACTGAATGTGTCTAGAAGGTCAGTTGTTTTGTCCTTGTTACAAACCCTGTCAAAGTTTTTTTTTTATGACATTAACACTCTATTTGCTCCATTGGGGATACTTAAAGAGAAGAAATCCCAACTTTATTTACTTTACTGTACATTTTTTGAATGATTAATCAATTGTTCCGTCTTTAAAATGTCAAAAAAATGTAGAAAAAAATAAACAAAACAAAATAAACCCAAAACTTTTTACCCAGTAGTTCAAGGTGACCAACCAACAATCTAAAACCTTAAGGTTATTGCTTTACAATGACATAAAACAGAAATGCAGCAAATCCTCACATAGGAAAAGCTGGAACAAGAGAGAATAAAGTGTAAATTAATCCACAAACAAAAAGGTGAATTATTTTAAGCACTAATACGTTTGCTAACTTTTCCAGTCCTGCATCCTCACACATTCATACAGACTCACACTGGGAGCTGCCCAGTAACACCGCATGTCTGAAACTGTTGGTCAGCTGGAACAGCTAGATTATAAAGGCCTTGCTCAGTCTATAACAGCCTGTTGTCACTCCCAGCGTGTTAAATACAGCAGCCTGGTCAGCGGCCTGAGTGAGAAGGCCAAGCCAGGGGGGTTGTTGGATGGATCATACTCTCCTATGACTCTCCCCCAGGTCAACAGGGTTTGAGTTCTGTGTGCGAAGTGTCAAGGTTGATTTGTTTTTAAGTGACTTTATGTAAGTACAGTAAATTATTTAAATAACCTAATGTGAGTTACAGGAGTAAGTTATTTTTATCCAAGTATGATCTTTTCCTAATCCTAACCAAGTAGTTTGGTGCCTAAACCTAACCCCAACTGTTTCACAATGTTAATAACAGTCTAAAAGTCATGATAGGTCAGGGTGTGAAAAAGTCACCAGGACAAAATGTAAGCAGTTAATGTTTCTGCACATTACAGATACATCCAAGGTTAACGTGTACAAAATGTGGCATGTCACATTAACATTAAATCCTTTTTAGCTGACTGTCACATCAAGATGTGGAGGTGATGAAGGCGGAGCTGTTACAGCCAAAAAGCACGGCCATATGGCCAACCACAGTTTGAGTCTCAACATAAGAGCTGCAACATAAAGATTTGGAAGTGTAACCAAACGTTCCATACTTATTATTATTCACTTGACCGTGGAGCCTTGCAACTGCAAAAGTGACATTAGAGTGGTGAGTAGAGTAGGGCCACTGACCAGGCTGCTGTATCTGAGAAGTTGGGAGTGAAAACATATGTTGACTGTACATATTTAGTGATTTTTTCCTCACATATTCTCCCATAAATCCTCTACACTCCGACCTCTCTCCCCAGATTGTTAGGAACTACATGATTGTGTTTACAATTCAGTACAATGCAGTACTTTCTAGTTAGGCAGCATCTGTCAACTCGCCAACGATTTAAATCACTTTTCAGACCTCTAAACTACATCTGGCTGCGCTGCTTCCTCCAAATCAATGTCAGCTACACCTGCTGGAGTGATTTCATATCAATTATTGGGCCAATACGTTACAGGAAGAATTCGGTTCAGGTGCTAATGTTAACCACAGACACAACACACAATACAACACAAACACACATACGCAGGCACACATACAGACACCTGTCTTGCCATCACTATTCCAACACTTCCAGCTGCACAGCTGCTCAGAGTCTCAGTGTTGGCTTCAAGGCTGGCTTTAGTTTGGACTATTGTCAGAACATCAAATGAATAATGCAGTGTGGATGGGTCGGTAGTTAGGTCAGCTTTTGACAGGATTTTATCCTCTGTCATGTAAATGTGACACCTGATTAATCTGACATTCACAACTCTCAGATCCTACATAATTTCTGTGCAGTGAAGGCAGCACTGTATCCTAACTGCTACCAGACCAAACGTTCTCCCTCTCTCCTCTTCTTCTGCTTCATCTTTGTTTGTAAAAGTCTGGTCGAGCCAGCAAATTACAGTGTTTGTATGTTCTGCTTTGTAAGCAATGACACTGCATTTTATTGTGTTTTGAAACCATGTCCAAGTGACTGTACACTCAAAATCTGTTCTTTGAGTATAAAGCAGTCACCACCTGTGGAGTCAAAGGGTGGTTGAGAAAAGATTAAAGACTCCTCCATGACGACCTGTGTCTGTGGTCGACTTGAATTCATGTCAACAAGATACAAGTTACAAGTCAGTCAGCATGTTATGGTGGAGATTTGCTGCGTCGCCTCCACTAATTTAAGAAGAAATTACTGCACTTCATGAAATATAATATCTGGAGTTTCTACATGAGGTTGCTACAAAGGTAGGATATTTCATGAGTGAGACAATTAAACTGTCATCTACTGACTAAATTCATCATGAGATGAGGCGTTTTGGCTGATTTCAGCTCAGCAGGGGAAAATGTTGGATTGACCGCACTGTTTGTTTGGTTTGTTGTATTTGATCAGAGCAGCACATTGCAATGTTGGGAAAAGAGAAAAGTGGTCCAGTCAGGTGGGAAAAGCCCCAGGAAGAGAGTTGGCTTTTGAAGTCAAGTTAAAATTGTCGCCAAAACCGCGTAATTACAACGTTACAAGATGTAAACTGGCCCAGAAAGCGCACATGGTGAAAGAGAAACTGTGACACGGTGGAATCTTTTTGAGCGTCACAACCCCTGCGGAATGACTCGTTTCATGAATTTGATCCATTGGCTCTGATAATATTTGGAAAGTCTAGAAGAGCTGCCTGATAAACTAATTTTATCTCTGTTCAGATTAGCAGAGAGCTAAGCTTGGCTGAACCGAAAGAAGTCTCTAGTACACACAATGCAGAAGCTATGCAAAACATCTGGGTAATTCTTTACCCAAGAGGTCAAACTTTTTCACTTCATGTGGCACTGAGCAGCTTCCATAGGCCCCCGATCACACAGAGTCTTGTTGGTGCAGGCACAGCCGCTTCCAAAGCGCCTTCGTAAAGGGTGTTTTGGGCAAAAGAGCTTGGAGTGACTCTAAGATTCCACTGGATGCATGTCTGTTGCATTCCAGCTCTGGTACGATTTTGCTCCATCATCCATCGTCCCACAACCCCCACCGGCTGCGTTTTGAGTCCAGCATGGCGCAGCACCACCGGACAGCTGGAGTTGCAAGAATGAGGAGTTCCCTCAATAATTACATAATAATGCGTGACTGCAGTTATAGGTATGTGTTACAAACACAACAACACAAAGTGTTCCCAACCGAAGAAGTGCTTGTATTTGTCTCCTTTTTTAAAATTTTTATGCTGGCGTCAACATGGAGTGTTTCATTTTTAAAATTAACCACGTTATGTTGTTGCTTCGGTGTGTGACTTCCTGTCTGCTCTGTGCTGAATTCGGCTGAATTGCTGCGTCATGCTCCGGCATCCGGCAGAAATAGAAGTCCTGTGTATCTGCTCCAGCAGATTCCGTATTGAAGATACGCAACGCAGTGGAGCCAGTGGAAGTAAACACATAGGCTAGAGTGAAACCTACCAGCTCCCCTGCCCTGGCAGAGCCGTGACGGAGTAGAGCTGGACCGGACACGGATCTGGTGGAATCTAGCCGTGAAGCTTCATGCACGACAGGCTGTCATATGTAATTTACAGAAAAAGCAGTGCGACTCCACGGCTCGTGCTGAAAAGTTGAAAGTTTTTCAGCTTCTGAAAACCCCTTGAAAAACATAACAGAAGAGGTGAACGCTTGCCAAGCGCGCTGCACCACAGGAAAACAATGGCTTTACTGGTGACAGATCTCTAGCAATATTTCTTCATGTGATCAGCCGCATAGGAATCAACATGGCTCTGCCTCCAGTAATATATCCAGTCCTCCTTATACATCCAGGGATATTACCCCTGGATATATGAACTAAAACTGGATAATATCTTCTAAGATGGCGTCCTATTCTTTCCAGTTACTAAAGTTAGTCAATGCATCTGTGTCATGCATGTGTTGTTGGGACTTCTGCGCATGCTCAGTAGAGTGACTTCCGGTTCCATGCACGATTGATCGACATAGAAAAACGTCATGACAGGCCCTTTCAGATTTTTCACATGGACCTTGGACCAAATAATGTACTGTAAAGACAGTTTGTCGGTCACAGAAAAATGCACTCATTGACAGGTGTTCTTTTTGTAATGTTTGTGCATGGGAGAATATTTTGGGTCATCGTGCAGCAAGTGGTGGTAAGTGTCATCTTTATAGAAAATTATTTACTGCTCCTTGGGGCTTGGATTTACTGTATAGAGCCGTATTGAACATTCAAGTAGTGTCCATGCAGACAGGCTGATTAAAACTACTAGTGTGAGTTAACGCTGTTCAATAAATACGAAATACATTTCCTGCCACTACTGCAGAATAATCCACCAGCACCACCTGCCTGCAGGTACAGTTTCATAGAAACATGACTGAGTATGCTGCCTGCAGTGGAACTTGTAAATGAGTGGAACATACGGAGCATTGGGACCAAAGTTTTAAGTTTTGTTTTCTGCAGATTGTTGGTGTACATTACTAATAACCTATACATCATTATAATCAATGTCACTAGCTAACACACAAAGACACTGGAGTCAGTCATTAATTTCTCTATTGTACAGATCATGTTTTATTTGCTCAATGTGTATTCTAATTGTGATATTTGCCTGCCAGAAATGGAAAAACCAGATGAAGTTTCATTGTTAATGAAAGTATCATCAGGGATCTGTGGCTGTTTCAGAGCATTCTGGTTGATTTGTTGGCTCGCTTATGGGCTCCAGAATAAATTTATTCTCTTTATCTCCATGAATGCCAATAGTCGTGGGGTTCCACAAGGCGGCCCAAGCACTGCAGCATGTCTTTATGCATTTTGGAAGACTCTGCAGCCATGAGACCATCCATCATGAGAGTTTTATCTGCAGACAGAAGAGTTTGAGGCAAAACTGGTTTAATAACAAAAAGAAGAGTCTCATCCCTCCTGTTGGCTGTACACATGACACCACAGTAGGCCTGAGTCTGGAAAGAAGACAAAATCTTGATAATGTGGTTTGGAGCGTTTGACACTGAGTCTATGCAAAAACAATCAGAGTCATTAGTGGGAGATGGTCAAACCCATCAGGCTGCCCTCCAAACAGGCCTTGAGAACCTCCTCACTGAGCCTATCCTCTCAGACTCTGGCACATCACAGGCAGAGAGGAAGTATTTGCTCATTTGAAAGGATGCTGTAATGTTAATCAGATGTGGTTCACATGATATGCACAAATAAAACCCTAAGTGTTTTGTTTTACCCCATTTGCAGTATCTTGGTGGGGGTATCAACATGCTGTAAACACAACAAACCGAGAGCCAGAAAGTGCAGATAATCACAGGAAATTGTTTGAGTCAATTTACTTGTAACTGACTGCATATTCAGACTGAACGGCTATTTTGATACCACCAATATTCTGTATGACATCACTCTCAATAACTGTGGAAGATCTGATTTAGCCCTAATGTATCAGTCTTCTCTGGGGTCAATTTTCAGTCAGCACTAGTGCTGCGTTAGCTAGTATAGCTGAGTTAGCCAAGTATGCATACAGTTTTCATAAGTTAGGTGAGATAACAGAGAACAGTGGTCGATATTGAGAACAGCCTAATATTTATACAGAGACTATTTGTTGCCTTGAGCAATGCTAATGCACAAAATGGTCTTCTGGTATAGCATCTACAAAAATGATGAGTAAAAGACACGGACACACCAAGCCCACTGTTCTTCTGTAAAAAGGAATCTTTGCTTCAAGATAAAAATAAATTGACTCAAGACAAATGATCAGTGCTGTGCCTACTCAATCTAGCAAGCACTTGAGCTTTTCTTTATCAGGCAAGAGGCTGTTAATGCTACCAGCTAGCATTACCAGCCTGTTAGTCTCTTGCGTTCCATTTAAACCCAATTGCTAGTAAAAATGTTTACGTTTCCACAAAATCACAGATAAGTTAAACCTGAATGTTTCTTTATGTTGCAATTTTCCATTTGTTTAAATAGATTTTTCTGTCTCTCTTTTGTTAAAACAGTGTGCTTATTCTCTGCTTAGATGTCGGCACAATCACACAATTACAAATCACTTGGTTAGGGTTAAGAAAACATTGTGGTTTGCTTTAAAATACCTGTTTTGGTCCCCAGGATCAAGGATGGAGATGATCCACCTTCCTGTGAAAAACACCTTGTTTTAGCCACAAAAAAGTTACATAAAAAAGTAATATGGACGTTACTGTGATTTGAAGAAACGATATCTGCTAACATTATATCCTGGTGACTGGGCTGTCCACACACCACACTTGACAGCTTTCCAGTGCTACAAGTCGGAAAACCAGTTCTTGTCAGGTTAGCCGTTCTAAACCTACCAGTTGATAACAATCCATTACATGACATTTTGTGTGTACAAACACCAAAGTAACATGTCCACAGATAGAACTTGGGGAATACTGTGTGTAAGACTGATTTGATTAGACACATAGAAGACTGAAGTGCTAATAAACAGTACAGCTTTCACAGCTGGTGATACATGGAGCAGCCACACTGGTTTGAGGTCTGGGCTAGTGAGTTGTGTCCGAATTGAAATATCGGACCAAGAACTCAGAAATTTGGACTTCTCCGTTCAAATGGAATACATCATAACATTTTCTTTATAGCTGCTATATCTAGTTAACTAGCTAGTTTATGAGCTACCTTATTAGCCATCATAACTCCTTACTAAAAAACCAACAAAAACATCAAAGGAGCTGCATTTCCAACGCAGTTTGTTTGTATTGATTTTCACTTGTTTGCAAGGTGCTTCAAATAATTCATACAATAAAAATATCAAGCCTAAAAGCTTTTACATATATAGGAACACGCTTTTAACCATATATTCAATGTTATCACTTGAGGAACAATAGGCAGGTTGGGAAAAGAGGAATGTTATGGTGCAACATGTTAGCTATTGTTGCTAGCTAGCACCTTTTTACAAGTCATTACAGCCATGCTGCTTTTTTTTTTTTTGCCTATGTCTGCTATCTCTGCTAAAGGTGACCAATCTACTGTAAAGAATAAGATCACTTGTACTTTGCATTGATTATTCAATCACTCTAGAGTATAATGTATAAGCAATGTCAATGTAACGACCACCCAGGAGGCTCTGACTGGCTTGTTTTTGTCTCCTGTTAAAGAAACAACAATATTGTAAAGTGTTCACCATTTTCTTCAGTACAATTGAGTCACAAATTGATTCTTTCATTATTGGCCAATGTTTGATGTGGGCTACTTCCATGTAACAAATGCTCTCATTAAAGTAATTAAGATTTAATGTGAAACTGAGATTAAATTAAAGGATAAAAAGGTCAAACCCAAAGAGTGAGAAGGTAAAAGGTGCAGAGATGATTGATAGATGCAAGTGCAGTGATCAGGGTTGACACCAACAGAATGACAACAGTTAAGATATTTTATGCAAACAAACATATCCAACATTTGGACTTCAGGAGCCCAAAATATCACAAAAATCAATGACAGCAATAACCAAGGACCAGATGTACTACTGAAGAATATCGTTATTTCAGAAATAAGGTAATTAGCGTTCCCCTCAGGGTTATCTGATCTAATTTTGTATTAACTGTTTATAATATAATCAAAAGCAGCTGCTAGGTCAATGCAACTCTTTTAATAGGTATTTCATCCCTGTTTTGCTCTTTCTTCTCTCCTCCCAGAGTAATCCAGCAGGAGCCCTGATTAGAAACGGATGCTTCCCAACAGTTTTTTCTCCGTTCTCCAAGTTGAGGTCAGCAAAAAACGAAAAACGTAACACGAAAGATTTCAGACTTGATTAGCGTTCACTGAGAAGCTGGATCTGATGCCTGCGTTGGCTAATTGAACGCACCGCTGGTTTGTTGTTAATGCCAACAGAGTTTTTTGTTGCCACGCAAATCTCTGCAACTTTAACAACGCCACGTGTGCTTGCTTTGATTCGAGCTGCAGATTGGGCCATGGGAAAATATGGTTCCCCAGAGCCGGTTGAGCTCTGCAGCTCTATGTGTCATGGTGGTTTTAGGGGAAGGAATGTGTGATGTGTATTACATGCAAATATTCCTCTGCTTTGACAGACAGTTTTCAGACTCAGAAAGCTTCTCTCTAATCATCCTGCAAAGAATAAATGCTTCTTTATAGTTACTGTAACTTGTTAAAATTGGTTATATTTATTACTGTGATTAAACAGTAGCTGTATTTGTATCCTAAATTAAGTTTTATGGGATTTACTGGCAACACAAAATAACTTTTAAAAGATTTCTCAGGGGGTGAGTGGATAAATGTGACTTTTTCCCCCCAGCATTTTAGTACCAGACTCTTTTCTGGTCCTTGATGATATCTTACATGCATGAGTCCAAGTGGTAAGGCGACATCATATTACTAACAAACCACACGATAATAAAATTAAATGAACAATAACAGCATACTTCCAAGTTTCACATAAGCCCTCATTTTACTTCTTTTTAAAGTCAGGCGTGCATGAGTTCTCCCAACATGAAGATCATTTCTGAGATAGAACTACAGAAGTACTGTCAGGAGGGCACTTCTCACAAACTGCCAGTTACTCTTCTTTGCCCTCTTAATATCAGGTTCTCTAGGCGATTCAGAATGGCTCTAAATAAAATGAATTACCAGGAGGCACTATGAGACACTTACCTTCGTGTTATCACCTGCCTGCTCTTTTCTGTCGGTGCCTGAAATGCTTCTTTTCTATGATACAACAGAAGTAGTGAGAAGAGACAGGGGGAATCCCAAGGGCACGTATTTTTTTTCCAAAAATTATTTATTTGAATTCCTATTAGCCAACATGTGCTCTTGGGTTTAAAGCCAACACAAACCTGACTGACTTCTTTGGTATGACATAACATTTGAATAAAGGAACCCTCTGACCCCATGACTATGGTCATTGTCCTGTTCACATGTGTGGACTTGCATTATTCTAACTCGAACTTTCCAACTTGTCAATTAACCAATTTATAGTAAAGTTTGTATAGTACAGTGATGCTTAGATGTGACCACGATTATCACCAAACATTAACTTTACTTTACTTCTGGTTATTGCATTTATGCTACAAAAATCCAAACAGTGCCGTTCATCTGTGAAGATTATCTTGCTAAACAAAACGTATGTAAGTATCATAAACGTGTTTGCCACAGAGATTATTTTCTGCAATAATCCAAAATACAGAGAGATAATCAGGGGGATACTAACTTTCGGGTTAGCCTCAGAAAATATGTCATCCCTGCAGCACTCTATAATATTTGTTTCATAGCTGTGTGAACTGGCACCATATTCGTGATTGTGCTGCAGTCTTCCCATGTCCACCTTTTCAGTCGGTAAGAAGCTGTGATAGAGAGAATAGCTTAGTGCAAGACAAGGCAATACTATGTAACCAACCACCATCAGATCAAATGTTGACATTAGCAACCGCCAATGCGGTGTTCATCTTACTATCAAAATATATATTCAATGTACCAGTGACGTGCGGTGAGGCTCATGGCTGGTGAGGCACCGACTCCATCAGATTTACAAATATGAACCCAACAGAGTAGATTATTCACCATTTGACAGAAAGGGCTGGCTCAATTCGTGGCAGCGGCAGCTAGTAGTGGCACTTCCTGCTTCCTGCCTTCCACTCCAGTGTGTGCCGGTGTGTGAGGCAGTTACCACTGCCCTGCCACGGCAACCGCTGCTGTTATGGGCATTTGTTTTTATTTTTATTTTATAAAACAGTCGTCAGTGTTGCATTAGACTCGCTGGCAGTAGCATTTCTATTACGTGATTTCTGCATTAATTTGGCTTTCTTAGTTCATCTCTCAACATCTGTCTCATCTGCTGCCGCTGTGTGGGGCAGCTGCCACTGACCTGCTGCCTACGGCAGTTGCCGGTGTCTACCTCGCGGACGCACACACCGAAGCACCACCACTAGCTGCTGCTGCCACGAATTGAGCCAGTCCTTTCTCCCATTTGATCGGCAGCAGTTAACAAGTTATGTTTCATATCTCATATCAGCATTCTTTACACATACAAACTGTACCCCACGTGATGCACATTCCATTTAAAAAAACGTTATAATGGTCTTACCTTTACTTATAAATGAAGTCCATGCGCCGATCCTTCTGGACAAAAAATCACTGCACTTGACTCGCTAACTGTAACCATGGACTCTAAGATTGTTGCTAGCTCGCTGACGGTCACTTACTCTGCAGCTGCGCAGTAGCATAAGAATCTCTGGGCTCACGAGTGCCCCCTACCTTGAGGCAGGAGAACTGCCTGCCTCACCAGTGCCTCTTCACTGCCGCTGTAAGATCGCTGAGCACACGAAACAGGTTACACACATATATTATATACATCAGCTAAACTACGGAAAGTCAGGGGGCATATATTAAAAGTGTTTGAAACATTTGATTGGCGACATACAGAGAGACAGTGACACGCTCTCATTGCATGGCAGAGCACAGTTTGTGAGGGATTGGGCAATCCAAGCTGAGGCTCAGCTTGCTGCTGCCTCACCCTGCGTCTCTTTCCCCTATTTGGACGGAAATGCGAAAATTTTTAATAAAAAACAATCCGAATTGTTTAAGTTAAATAGAAAATTAGTTTATAGTTCAAACCACTGGATAAATATAACCATTTCATTTATTTGTTTATTAAATATTTTATTTTTTTCCATGATGACAGGTGAGGCTCTGCCCCCCCTGCCTCTCCTCACCGCACGTCACTACAATGTACACTATGCACATTCAGATACTTCCTTAAATCTGATGTGCTGGATACTTTTAAGCTGTTACCTGCCTGCACTTTTAGAGTCAATTTGTCATCACATCATAAAATACATACACAAATACAGTGGTGCACCTGATTACAAACCGATGCACCTAGTTTCATCTTAAATTTAATACAATTATTTGGGAGCATCTGTCAGAGCAATAATATGTAATCTGCACAGTCAATACATAGACATATATATATAGAGTGAGTGCTCAAGTGGGTGTGATTGATAATGAAAGACATGGAGGATTGAATTGAGTGTGACGGTGGATAAGTGAGTGAGTGAGTTGCTGAAATGGCGAGTTTTTTTTTGTTTTTTTTTGTAGTCAGCTTTTCACTCCACAGTCAAATCCTCTGTGTATTGGACCAACAAGTAATGTGAGCAGCATAGCCTGCAGATGACCTACACACAAATACACACAACAAGGCCTATCAAAAGTCGGGCTGCGGGGCTGCATCCTGTTACAACTCCTGCCAACAAGAGAGCCGGTTCACGCTGGCACCACCAAAGAGAAGCACGGCAGCAGGTGAGAGTATTAACATTCTTTGTTTAGAACATGAGGATGTGTTTATTCTCCTCTGCATGTCTAATGACAGCATCTGGAAACCAAAAATCCACTGGAGGAAACTCTGTCCTTCCTATTTCTGTTCGTCACTTCTCACATAATTGGGATGGTAACATTTGGCAACGCTTAAAAGATCGTAGATGCACACCTGTTTGTTTCATTATGTCACAACCGGTCACCGGCTTTTAACAGGAGGGCAACACATGTTAGTTTTGTCGCTCATGAGCATATGGTCTGTTCAACCTGAATGAATTAGCTATGGGTGCTACACAGCCGGGAGGGGTTACACATTCGGAGAGATTATTACATAGACCTACAAAACAGTTGTGTTAAATTTACATTAGAAAAATGTGGTTATTGGTCAAAGGACTACAAGTCTGTATGACGTTACTAGCCAAAAAGAAAACAAAACTCTTGGATGAATGAAAAATTAACAACCCATGAAAAGATAATTTAAGAACAGCAAACAGCCATGTTGTTAATTCATCTTTAGCTCAGCTGTGCTATGATTCTTATTTTAGCATGTTACTGGACTAAAAGGGTTTCATCACGCTAATTTAGCATGCAAAACTATTAAAATGCTAATATACGTCTTCAGTTTTGGTTAATTTTGCTTAACTGGTTAGTTATTTAAAGAAAAAATATTTAAAAAATCAAAGACAATAGGCACTTTCCATTTAATCCAGTGCACCGTTGATTCAATGCAATGTGACGCTGTCCCAAGCTACAAGCAGTTGCTTGTAGGAGCTAATGTTAACTTGTCTGCCGCAGCTAACTGTCTTGAATCTTGGCTCATCATTACTCTTCCCAAAATGCGTCCTGAGGTAACGTTACCATACTAACTCTTTAGATCCCTCGCCCTCTCCCACAACAATTGGAAGCATATCTCCTCCAACCGGCTGCACAGCCTGCTCTCTATTATTACTATTATCTGCGGTTAACAGATAAAGATTAAACAGTTACTTCCCTACATATAACGTGGTAACAGAGCAATCATCAGCTTATCGACTGGAAATCAATCTGCACCTATTTTAATAATTACATGTTAATTTTTTCAACATTTAATGTTCCCAGCTTCTTGAATATTGGCGTTTGCTAATTTAAAAAAAATATTATATTAAATTAATTGAATGTCTTCTGGAGTTTGGACTGCTGGTTAGACAAAAAAAAAAAAAAAGACATTTGGTGACTTCACCTTGGCCTGAGGTACATTGTGATGGAAATTTTTCGCTGTTTTCCTATGTATCGATTATTTCAGAAAATTGAATGAGAAAATAATCAGTAAATTAATTGACCATAATTGAAGGTTACAGCCTTATGTATATTAGATTATTAGCTGTACAGAGCTCGGGTTTTGTAATGAAGTGATAGACAAGTTTAAAGTCGGTGGCACCATACATAATTATTAGCCTTACCCTCATAGGCCTTCTGGGGACTAAAAAGAGTAAAACATCCTGGTTCCAGTGACTCAGTAGAGTGAATATTTGCCCAAATTAAATTATGCTGTGGAAGCAGAGAGAACTATAAATTTTAATCTTTGGAGCAGAACAAAAGATTTTCTTCTGAAATCTAAACAAGTTTTCTCAATTTGGAGAGACTCACCAATAAGTCATGAGCTGCATGGTTTACCTTTATATTGTTTGGAGAAAGTGGGATTGCAACAGAGCAGATGTCAGCTGGCTGCCATTTACAAACATCTGAAACAGTCAATAAGTTTGATCCATTTATATAACTTTATGCAATTCAGCTGTAACACAGTCTAAATTCCTAGAGTGATTTATGTTTAATGTCCCAAAAATATTTATGGGTCCCATTCCACTTCTGTGTCTCACTCTGAATTCTACTTGACCCCTTCCCACTTCTTACTCAACATTTTATATCCCTCCATGAATTGGGGTTAAGAGATTAAAGAAGAAACTTAATTGTGAGTCGACTAAACAAACAGCATTAATGAAATACTGTGATGATTTACACAGCTGCCGTCTTTGAGACAGTATTAATCCCACTTTTAGCTGCAGAAGAATTGCTCCCAATATCCCAAGTGAGAGAAGTCTGTTGAAATCCGTCTGTGGGACAAACTGTAATGTCCCTAATGTGGCTCAGAGAGCTATTCTGTGGGACTGACAACATTCCAGAGTCTGCAATTAAGACTCGCCTCTTTGCCCACAAAATACAGCACCGGTCAGTAACGAATTTTCATATGTGCAAGTCATGGTGTAAAGGACGGCCTGAAGAGGTCAAATGGTTCTGGTTCTGACAAATAAATCCATGTACACACTCTCTGCCTGCTGAAACTTTAATTACTCTGCCGTTAACTTTGACTAATGGAAGTGATCTGATGTACATGAAACCACTCCACACGGGACCGTTTGTTATGGGAAATCAGTATGGGTTGCCCTGTTTATGTTTCCACCTGGGGGGGCTTTACGAGTCGGAACTGACTCACCCATTCTTCTGTGTACAGCTAATTGATTTGAATTACAGCACTGCCATTTTTGGTCTCCATCAACTCCAAAGAAAATGAATTTGCTCTCTAGCTGCTGCACACCAGCTAGTCGTTGTGTCTGTTAGCCGTTTGGTGCTGAACAAGTAGTCTTCAGTGGGTTTTAAGAACTTAAGAGCTTTAAGTATAGACATTCAAGAGAAAAAGGTGTTTTCACAGTGTCCGTTTGTTCGTTGGTTTGTCAGCAGGATTACACAAAAACTATGAACGGATTTTCAAGAAACTTGGATGGGTGTAAGAGGCTGGGTCTCAAGCCCAGAAAAGTCTCCATTAACTTTTGGTGCAGATCCAAATAAAAAGGCCCATCCAGGATTTTTTTCACATTTTCTTAAATATTGCCGTTTTTGGACATTTTCCTTAATAACCCAGGGAATAATAGAGGAATTGAACAAACAATCTCTTTTACATGGTCTTACTGTGATGTTATTGCCATTTGATTAATTGTTAAATGTTCATTATATTGTAAATATTGATACAATGCTTTAAAGGAATAGTTTGGGGTTTTTGAAGTGGTTGTCAGTGCATTACCTACATTCAATAGCAGATGGCATGACCTCAATTTGGAGAAGCAGCAGGAGAACTTTTCTCAGACACTTTTCCAGTGGGGCACTGAAGCCATTGTTATCGCTCTCTCCAAAGCCACCAGACTCGACAAAATCAGAACTTTCGCTTCGCATAACAGGAGTTACTGGTCTACTGCTGCCTCAATCTGTTAGTTTGTTTTTTTTATTGTGTAACTACAGTGAATCTGTACCAGTCCTTTAAGGTACAGAACCAGCAAAATGTATACGGAAATGGTCAAAAAGCTAATATCTGCCAATGTAAAATGAGAGAGTTAAGAAAGTGGAACATCTAGTAGGTCAAGAACCAGTAATTTCCTGGTGAATAAACAAAAGGAAATATTGGACGCATATTAATCCGGTGCAAGGATGATCGACTCCAGGAGGCTACTGTTGCTCTGTTGAACATTCAGTGTCAGTGTGGTGTTGTGTTTTTTAAGTAGTACTACAGTAGTACAATACAGTACTTGAATAAATGTACTTGGTTACTTTCCACTAACAAACCAGACACTGATAAACTTCTCACAGATCACTGTCTCTTTTTATACTGAAAGAATCACTTTGGAAGCATCTTTATAGAGCAGCTAAAGAGAAGGTGGACACTGGGCAGCTTCACCAGGCAGGAATGTTTTTCAGGGGAAGAAAAGGTTGAGACAAATTTCAAGCCTGCGTGATGCTACTGCTTATTTGGCCAAAACATCTGTAATAGCAAGAAATGTAGGCCACGGCAGCTGGGAAGCCTGCGGCCCAGAGGATGGGAGGCGCAGCATTATGATGACGTTCCATCTAAAACCAAAGTTGTGACTGACATTGTTGACAAGCATTAGTCATGTCATACCAGGTTTTTCCATGCACAGATCCAGTAACGTACTGTTCTCTGCAATATGTGCTGCGGTGTACTTTGACATTCAAATGTGTGAGCACAATGCACAACACAGCAGATTTTAACTCATCTGGTATAAAGACAACTAAAGGAAGAAAGCAATACATTTCTGGATATTTACCGTCAGTATGATGAGAATAGGTTTTAGTATCATGTCAGTGCCAGTATAAATATGACATGGGTGTGTGTCCAAGGCTTTGGTCTGGCTTATTGTACTCAGATGTTTGAAAAAAGAACACAGCCTGTTGTTCTCTGTAAAGAGAAACATTTGGATATCCTCAGGTAGCACATGGAGGAGGGTGTGACTTGAAACTCATTTCTGCTGTTGAAGATACAAGTCAGCTGCACCTACAAAACCTTTACTCAGACATAAATCTTATGTATTTTTCAAAATATGGCTGAAAGAAAGAGCAAACTCACATTCGAGCAAAAGAACTCTAAAGATGATTTTGTTTTTATTATCTTGAAAGCTTTTGGCAACTTTGAGTCATGCAAGTGGCTTGACGACAGGCGCAGGAATGTTGGTTTGATGGTCGGTATGCTAAACCACTTTGGTTCAGACTGAAACATTTCAACAACTATTGGATGGGCTTTCATGAAATTTGGTACAGATATTCCAAGTGCCCAGAGGATTTTCCTCTACGCCACCATGAGGTTGGAATTTGTGGATGGATAGATTGTCATTACATTTGGTACAAATTTTATCCAGCGAGGCAACTGGATTTGCAACATCACGTGATCATGTTGTCAATCCATCTCGCCAGGCTCCAAGATGGACTTGTGGCCAAACCACAGTGGTTCAACCAATCAGTGTCCAACGAAGAACTACTGGCAGCTTTGAGCAATGTTTAGATATGAAAACCAGGGAGAGAAGTGTCTGTTTCAAAACAAAACTCATCAAGAGATCTGCATAGATGCTGCTATAGCATCAGTTATATATGAACTAGAGAGTGTATTTAATTGAAAAAAGAGCAAAGAACGGCACTGCAGGGCTTTTCTCCATGGAAAAGATGTTTTTGCTCTTCTGTTGAGTTGCTTCGGCAACAGTTTGATTTATCAATGGACTCTGCCTTCACCTGTAGTGCTCTTCTATTGTTGATCTGACTGGCTGAAGTTAGCCTGTGATGGATGGTGATGGACAGTCACAGTTTACACGGGCGAGTTTTCCTTTTGTTCTTTGTAATTGTAGTACAACTTCATCTCAAGATGAATTGTTATTACTTTGGTGATCCCATCATCAGGTCAAAATTACCCATCGGACTCAGACTACCATGAGTAACAGTGTACCTGCTAACCAACAGCATGACGGTATTGTACTTGTTGGCATGCTAGCATTTGCTGCAAAGCTCCACTGTGCACTCGATTCTCTCACCATAAATGATAACATCAAACTCACCAAAGTTATTCCTGAGATATCGAACATGGAGACAGTTTTGTCAGATTATCACAACCACTTTAACTGGAGTTGAAACCAAAAATAAGCCCACGAGAAATGTTGCTAATAATTCAACAACAACCTCATGCAGTGTATCCCAAAATTAACCAAAATGCTCAACTTGCATTCACCTTGACAACTTGGAGGTTGACTGACTATTCACATTTCTTGCGTCCTCTTCTTAGCAATTTCACCGCATTTCCAGAAGAAATTACCTTGATGAGTACGATGTTAATTTCTGCTGTTAGGAATGATGGCCAAAACTACCAAAATAAATCTGAACAATTCAAAATGATCTTATAAAGAGTTGAAAGTGTTGCTGTAGTTGAAAGTTTGTAAATGTAATCAATGATCCTTGTGACCCGCATTTTCCACCAAACCAGTTCAATGTCAGACAACAGCCTGTTTCCAGATGTGTCTCCTCCATTCCTTTGGCAGGGACCAGACGGACACCATGATACCAGTTTTTATGAGGTCGTGATGTTAAAACTCTAGATGTGACCGTGGTTTGAAGGCCAAAACCAGCCTATTATCGATCAGTTCTGCTTCTTTGTAACTGATTCCCCATTGGGTGTTCTTTTGCACCACAATGATCTACACCTACAATAGGACTACAGTTGTTATTCAGAGGTGATCACAGATTAGATCAGAGTCATCTGCATTCCAGTTGAAATCAAGATGTGTACAGTGGTGACAGGTTTACGTAAAAGCAATCAAACAGGGAAACAGCACAGTTTGACTAATGGCAAAGGAAGACAGAAACACTTCAAATAACTGAAATGCATGAATGATTGTGGTGTAAACAGGCAGTAAATACGCACAATATCCATGCAGGTCACCACATGATCAACAGTTGGTGACAAAGAGGGAGGCATGCAAGCGTCTTGCATCATGGCTCTATCACTGAGGATGACTCATGGAAAAGAGAAAGTCTTAGATGAACAGAAACCAACAGCCTAAAGGAGGTGATCCAATCCCTAATGAATTTGCAAAAACCTTCCTAATGAGTGAATTTGCATAATTTGAATAATGCCTCACTCAGAGTACATCTACGTGGCATGAAACGTGGAGCACAGTGGTTTTAAGATGAGCTGGCAGGGAGCTCACCCCACAGGTCTCCAATGATTAATTCCCAGTCATGTGTTGCTGATCATCTGAATATTTCCACAGTACTGTAAAGACGAATCTTACCATGACTAAGATCTGCATGCAGCTGCGAGACCAAACACATCAAGGAGAACAGAGGGAAAAATGGCAAGCATGCACAGAAATGTATCAGCTTATAGGACACCCTGCAGAGAAACCGCAGCCACAGAGCAATACAGTCAGACCCCCTTCTAATGGAAATGGTAAATGTCACGGGAGTGTGGTCAGTGCCCAGTTGATTACCACTGATTTAGCGGTGACCCCTGAGCATAAAATGAGTCATGAAGAAAGCCTGCTCTGATGTACGAGTGCTGGTCTGGCAGCCATCTCTGCAAGTCTGCAACTGTTTTCTTAGAACAAATACAGATCCAACAGAGGAGCCATTTAATCTAAAACTCAACTTGAAATTAAAAGAATAGTTTGATAATTCAATGAAATAGGCTTATTCACCCTGTTGCTTAGATGAGAGGATTGCTACCACTCCCCAAGGAACCTATTAAAAAAGGAAGGGACATCATGTCATCAAATTTTGCATTTGTTCCAGATTTTAGTGCAAGCTCTATTAAAGAATTGAAGACACCACTACAAAATGAGAAAAAGCTAATGACTGATTCTTCTAAATGTGAGCATTAGTAAATTTTGCTGGATGTCTCCAAATACCATCCAAGCACCCGTCATTAAGCTAAGCTCAATATCTCCTGGCTGCCACTTTTACTGTCACTTAAAGTCGACTCAAACTATGACTCAGGTACAAAGAATGTAAATAAATGTATGTCACTTTCATCGGATGTGGCTGAAGACTTCAATTTGAAAATGAAAAAAATCTGGTGGTGTTGAATTGGAAAGAAAGAAGTGATCTTACAACAGGACTGTGACTCGCTTCTCATCTCTGCTGCAGGCTAGAGGCTTGAGGCTGCATTAGCTGCCAGGAACATAAAACATCAGCATCAGTCTGTGGTCTTCTTTTGAGTGCCAACATTTTTGGAGGTCACTTGTTAATCTCCTTCAGCACAGTATAATGGCACATTCTTTAGTTTGAGATAATACTGAAAATAGATTTTTTTTTACCTTGGAGGTTACAGCAAAGAACATGTGTGTACGTATTTATGGGCATGCATGTTCTAAGATGGAGGATGGAAGAATATTTTTCTCCAATAAAGGTGGTGGATGTGGCTCAGGAGGGGTTCCCACCTCCAGTCTTCACATCAGACAACAATATTTGAACAAACTGCTTTGGCATTGTGGTTGGTTCCCTTCGAACACAACTGTTTTGATTAAAAAGTGCTGGTTTCTCTTGGTCTCTTCTCTGGCTGTCACTGCAATTATTAGATCAAACAGTACAACTCTCCACAAAAATGGAGGCCCAACAAACTGCTTTGGAACCACTGGTTTGATCCCTGGACTTGGGCACATGTTTAACAAACACAAATGAAATGCAGAGTCATTGCCCCCATTCTCTCAGTTTTGACTGTTTTTGCCCATGCTGCCATATTAAAAGGTGCTTTGGTGTAGCTTGGCCTTTGATTTTGATGAATTGCGGAGTGCCGGTAAGAACAGGGGTGGTCAAACATCAATGACATCATCCTGCACTGAAGATACAGTTATAATGAAACAACAGATTGGCAGCAACAACCTGTAAGTTATAAAAAATAATGAAGCCTTCAGAAATGGATATTGTTTCAGTACTTTAAAAATAATTGATGTTACTACAGTCAGACCATAGTTACTGACACTTCTCAAGTTCAGTGATTCAGTAATACCTAATAGAGTATTGGTAATGAGGATGGAATCTTCTTGAAATGCAATCCATTACTTTAATACCTAACAAATCTCTTTAACTCTCTGCACAATATATTGGTTTCTGTAAACCAATTGCAGGGGTTGGAATATCTTGGAATCTCTGTTTGAATTTGATTTGAGTATCTCTTGGTGTCCATTGAGAAGATATTCTTGATTTAATAAATAGAGAATGGGGATTTTTTTTTTTTTCAGGCTTCTATATGGTGTAACAAACTATTCAGCTTTGTTGTCATGTGGTTCTTTGAGCTAATTGCTCATATCTGCATGCTAACAAGGTCACAATCATAATGCTAACACGCTGATGTTAAACAGGTATGCTTATCATGATCACCATCTTAGTTTAGGGATTGTGATTAGTTTTGAAGGTTTTTTTGTAAAGGTGTTTGATCCAGTACTCAAAATCACACATCAAGGATTTATGATCTGGGAATACGTCTCTAGATGAAAGCATATTTTGTGTGTGTTTTAAGAAAGTACTTCAGCTTCATTTCACAAAGTGAGTCATTATGTTGCTAAATTAAACATATGCCAAAACACCATCAGTGCTCGATTTTTTAATGCTAATGGGTGATGAAGCGTCCAAAACCAAAAAGAATGAGCCCACCCACGTATCTCTCCGTCGCCTTGAACAGGCTGTGTGCTGCATAATGTACTGCAATTCGTGGTCCAAATTTCCCACACCGTCCTGCGGACGTGACGTCAGATGGCGCTGAATGCGCGTTCTCGACAGTTAGAAACAGGGAGAAGACAAGGGCGGTGGACCCAAATTAGTGTTTGGGTAGTAATGGATTCTGCTATGGCCAGAAAACGACCCTCCACCACACAAAGTCCACTAAAAAGTCATACTGAGAAGAAAACGAAGGGTTTTATCAGCGGCAAGTCGTGAGTTGAAACGAAATTACGACCAAAGCTGGGCTGGCACCCGAATAAACATTGGATACGCGTTCGACTCATGGAGGCAGCTTCAACTTGAATTGGGACTGAAAACAGGTGCTGACATGGCTCATTTCCTAGTGACCAGGGGCCTCATTTATAAAACTCTGCGTGAAACCCTCCCTAGAACATTGCGTACGTACCTCAGAATGTGCGTACGCACAAAAACATTTCGACTTATAAAACCTTGCTGCGCACACCTGTACGCACTCTTATAGAGATATAGACGCACTCGTTATAAATACCAACGTGCGTCTAATTTGGCGTGCGTGCACAAGCGCTCTGCTCCTTCCAAGTCCATCCCATAATAGTCCAGGTATAGGTCAATGGTAATTAATCACTTAATATTTATGAGTATATAAGGAGCCTTTTCTGACCAATCATTAGACGGAAAAATGGATGCACCTTTAAAAAAGAAAACACGTTTTTCAGATTCGGAGATCGAAGTGCTTCTAAATGAAGTTGACTAACGCAAGTCGATTTTGTTCAGTTCCCTTGGTTCAGGGATAACAAACAAAAATAAACAATTGCATTGGCAGTTCGTGGCAGCTGCAGTGAACGAGGCGAGTTCGACCCTCAGAACTTTTACGGAAGTAAAAAAGAAGTGGTCGGACATGAAAGTAGATTCAAAGAAAAGCATTGCTGAGTTCCGACAAAGTGTGCATTTAACTGGAAGTGGGTTGGGGAAGCCCCGACCATCGCCCCTGGACGACAGGGTTGCTGGCATCATCGGGGAAAAAATACTGCCTGGCATTGTGCCCGAGGATGAGGGGGACACAGGCGCAGGTAACATTACGTTAAAATTATACCCTTCATTATAAACACATACATGCATACAAATAACATGAGACCGAAATTAAATTTCAAGGGGCTTTATTTTTTTGGCACATGCAGGTGAGTGGTCTGCGATGTTTCAACGACAAGCAGATGAAAGAGATAATTTAGCTGCCTAGCTCTACAGACCCCCATTCAATCTGCGCTCGCCCGCGATCACCCCCAGTGGATGTCTAATGGAACTGCAACCAAGATCGGTATAATGGGGCATATAGGAAGTGCCAAGGCTCTCCGTAGACGGGCTCTGGTGATAGTGACGTAGCTCTACCTGCCCGACAAATCTTGGGAAGCTTTTGCGCTGGTAAGATGTGTTGTGATGCTCTCTGTCTGTTGGCTAAGTTAGCATAATTTATTCTGTCTTAAAGTGAATATAAACGTAAACATGTCATTGCTAATGCACTGCTAAATATGTTTACGTTTGTTTTGGCCGGTGAAAACCGCCGTTTATTTCGTTACATTTGACGGAGATTTTGCTCTCATTTGCATATTTTATGACCCGCTGCAGGAGGCTGAGAGAGCACCTGGCAACCTGTGTGTGTACTGACCGTGTCCCTCGCTGCTCCTATAGGTGTGTTATGGTATAAAATTGTTAATCTGAATTCTGTTAAGTATTTTTACTAAAGGACTGCATAGTTTAAGCCATATATTAAAAGCGCAATTTATTTTTCTCATCAAGAGATTATTCTTGTGCCATGCACTTTGAGTGTGTAATATTTTGACTGTTTTGTTAGCTTCTACTCAATATTTCACATGTTACAAGGGCACACATTATTTTGGTGTGTACATTTTTTATCAGAAGTATTTTCTTTATATTATGGGCAAAAAACTTGGGAAGCTTTTGCGCTGCAGACTGAGAGAGCACCTGACAGCCTGTGTGTGTGTACTGACCCTGTCCCTCGATACTCCTATAGGTGAAATAAATGTGCAGATCCTGATTCCTGGTCTGAGTGGTGTCTCTCATTTTAAACGCAACCACATTAAAGCTGCTACACATGCATTTGTTTTGACAGCAAGTGAAAGAAAGATAGGATGCAACATTGCCATAATTTTTATACTATTTCTCTTTTTTTAAACACAGCTGCCGATGAGGTAACGTATGTATTTATAGGTATGCAGATTCATTAACTGTAATATGATGATGTTGATACAAACATATACCACCAGACCACAGAGCAGCTTCTCAAGCTGTGAGACTATCCACTTACCCTCAGCGCTAAAAAGTCATTTTAATGACTTATCCAACATGGATATCCTGGAGTCTGAGTTGTTTCAGAATCATTAAAGGTAAATATTGCAGTTCTAATGTAAATCAATTTTGTCCCCTCCCCCACCTCTCTTATCCAGTTCTGCCATGAATCAGTTCCTTCTGATGGCCTTATATAACCAGAGATTGTGGATTAAGGAACACTCAGCCTGTCCTCGTAATAATACAGCAAAACATGAGCAAGCAAAATAATCTCATGGAATATCACCATATTGCTTAACCCAAAAGTCTAAAAAAATTGTCAAGATCCCTTTGTGTGTGGTTGCTTCCCTCACATATACCTTTAAAAACTGTACAATTTATGATCTGATTTATCTATCTGATATGTTGTGTGATAACCAGAGGTATGTTATTTTAATCATCAAAATACTCTCTCCAAATGGACTTCAAGTGGCTCATACACCAAAAACTTAATCCAATATGAAACTAATATGATCTGGATACCTGAACAGCTTCATGAGGATTTCGTTAAATTGGAGTAAAAGCTCTGTATGACTGATGATGACCTGTTTACAGCCTGGAAGCACATGTTCAATCAATCGCTGATACTGCCGTGTTGCATTACACACATGAGCTGAAATGTCGTTAATACGGTCAGTATTAATAGCTCACTGTGCATTCCCGTGACATTTAGAAACAAGAGAGGAAGGATGAAATATCAGTGATTTAATCTTTCTGTCCAAGTTCATCACATTTGACGGATTATTTGGTCTTACAATGTTGTCTCTGTTGAACAAAGAGTCAGTTTGTGCAAGTACAGTAGGCAGTTTCCCTCTTAAAGGGACATGGGGCAGGATCAAAAACGGCCGTTAGGGTAACTGCAGCCATCAGCCAAGCCGGCGCGGGAGCGCCTATGAACTCTCCACAGCAGAACAGCTGATGCTGTGACGCTGTTATTTCTTTACTCGCTGTTCACGTGACTGTTTACTGCAAGACCTCCGCGCATGCCTCCGCGGAATGACATTGGTAGCCTACAACTGCGAACTGTGCTGTGTGTAAGGGATAGCCTTATCCCCTACACACATGAAGCAGCCGGGAGGCCACAGGCGAAAGCAAAGACGGCATAGTGGGGGACAAAAATATCGTCTCTGATACGGGACTGCTGTGTGTTAGCAGCTAATGCTACTACACAGACACAAACAAACCGTTAGCCTGTGGCTACAGCCAGCTGCTAACGTCACCTCCCGGATAACAGGTTGGGCTTTCGGTCCCATATATAAAGGGACATATTTCTAACTATTCGGTTTCAGACTAAAGGATGTGCAGTCTGTAACTGTTTGTGGCAAGAGAAGAGTAGAAAAGGGTTAGGGTTAGAAAAATTAGAAAAGTTTCGACGTTCATCCCGGAGGTGAAGTTCGGTGTGTCCAGCGGTAAGATAGCAGTGTTTTGCAATGTCGTCGCTCAGAGCTAGACGAGCAAATTACTCTGTTGTTGGTTGTAAAAATCAACATAAGTACCTATATTCTGCCCCAGCTACAGAAGAACACAAGAGACAGTGGTTGCGTTTCATTTTTAACGACAGCGTGCCGGCTATGGTTCCTGTAAGTTTGTTTGTGTGTGCTAACATCACATTGGACTGCTTCAGTAACGAGGGTCAGTACAAAGCTGGCTTTGCCTCGACACTGACCATCGGAAAAGGATCAGTCCCAACCATACGGGACCAAGCAACTGCACCCGAGCCACAGGTAAGTGTTGCCACGTTTTGATAGTATTTACAGCTGCCGACGAGTATGGTGAAGTCAGCTTGAAACTGGCTAACTAGTTAGCTCCGCTTCGGTCCGCTATGCAATGCAGTTTGAAGCTAGTTTAATGTTAATAATATTTCAAGGGAGCTTGGTTGTCACAGTAAAAGTCTGGAAACATGTGCAGACTGGAGACAGAGACCATGCGAACAGTGTCCAAGAGTTTGGAGTAGTCTGCCTAGGCCTGTACATTTTTTTTTTAAAGCCTATTCACACAAATATTTCTTTTACATCTCTTTTTTTTTTTTTTCTTTTGTCCCAACAGATTCTGATGGTGCAATCTACTTGTTAGACTTTGTAACTGTAAGTAGGCAGTACTCCAAAGATTTTGCCAAATGGTAGTTTAAGTATACTGAAACATATCACTCATCCAGGATGAAGAAGACGAGGAAACCATGTCTGCTGCCTTTACAGAGGGGGATCCAGAAAGGCCTATAGAGGTAACATCTCAATATGTTACTGATAGTTCTCTTCCCATTCACATTTCTTAACATTTTGGTGGAATCTAGCTTGTGACATTAGCCTACATTTAAGTATTAACACAGTCTCATCCTTTTTAACAGAGCATGGCTGGGCAGCAGCAGGAGGGCTCGTCAACTTCCACTGCACAGATTGACACAGTGAGATGGATGTTCAGTAAACACCAGAGGTTCATTCAAATTCATGTACAACTGTATAATTTAATGTCATCCATGTATTCTCCAGTTACCAGTAAAGGATATCTCCAAAATACATTTACAAAAGAAAATCCAAAAAACCAACAAAGTATAATAAATACTATAAATACTGGAGCACAAGTTAAAGGTGGGTGCATGGTCACAGCAGGTGAATCATGTTAACTATTAGAACATTAACTAAACTGTCTCTCGTATTTCTAGGAAATAAAGAAGACCAAATGAAATGTGTATAGTGTCCTTATTTAACTGCTGTGGTGGTGGTGATGATGGTGACTTAAACTCTAAAGTGGTTATGGCATATGGTGTCTCTGACTGCTCTCCCGTCCTGGATAGCTGGCAGGTGGATGGGGTCTTCATCAGGGTCTTCAATTTGTAGGGCAGGGTGTTGCTCTCCTCTAATGGTGGCAATATTATGAAGAACAACACATGCCACAGTAATATCACAGGCCCTCTCAGGGGTCACCCTGAGGTGACGTAGGCACTGAAAACGGGCTTTCAGCAGGCCTATGGTCATCTCCACCCGGGCTCTTGTCCTGCAGTGAGCCCGGTTGAAGTTCTGTTGGGGGCCTGGTTCAGGGTCAGGGTAGGGGTCAGCAGCCTGGGTTGGCATGGGTAACCCCTGTCACCCAGCAGAAGGCCATCAAACTCTCCTGTAATGTATAGTGGATCTATTAGTGTATTAAAGGAAGAAACGAGTGAATTATATTGTGCAAATCTTTAAACTGCTTACCACGTTGCAGCCTGTTACTCCGGTTGGACTCACAATAAATTCTTGAGTCGTGAACAGACCTTGGCCACTTGGCCTCCACATTTGAAATAATGTGTGCAGCATCACATATGATCTTGACAGTGCAGAGAATGACAGATGTTTTACTATTATGCAGTCTTTAACATTTTGAAACAGTAGTTAATCTAAATATACCTGCACATTTATGCTGTGAATGGATTTCCTGTTCACATAATCGGCCTCATTACGTGAGGGAGCCGTGATGAGGATGTGTGTTCCATCAATGCAGCCAATCACACTGGGAAATCCTAAAAGAAATTAAAATGAGGCATCTAATCCTAGTCTGAGGTTGCAACACAATGTCATTAACAGAGTATATTTTAAAATGAATTTAACAGATCGCTATATCATTCACCTGCAATCCTGTGGAACTCCTCCTTGATGGCTCTGGCAGGTTTATGTCCCGGGAACACCACAAATATCGGTAAAAGCCGTTTTAGGGCGAGGCACACTTTTCTTACTGCTCTGCATACAGTTGCCTTGCTTATGTGCTCTGTATCTCCTACATTGTACAACAAACTCCCATTTGCCAGGAAACGCAGCGCAATACACAGTATCTGCTGGGATGTAAGAGCATGGCTTCGGTTGGTAATGTTGCAAGGAGGGACTAGGACTAGGTTGTGTCAAAAGGACATGCCATGTTCGTGAAAAAATTCGGCACTTCTCTAATGGACTTCTAATAAGCTATAACCCGACTCTGACTTTTTTTAATGAGTTTTGACAGACTGCAAAATTACGTTACGTCAAAACTCGCTTGCGTACTGAATGAATGAATGAGGAAATGAAACAGTGTGTGTGGCTAATAGTGGGCGGAGACAGAGAGAAACTCTGGGTTCAATGAGGAAAACCTGGTCCCGACCAGGTTAGGTTCAGAGAGTCTGTTACTACGGTAACTGACCGAGAGCTTAAGTTACCTCTCTCTGTGAAACAGGCTAGAGTTACCCCTCGTCCTCTGGGTTGAGTTACCTCCCTTTGTGAGTGTTTTCACTAAACCCGCTTTGTGAAACGGACCCCTGTAATGTTTTCTTACCTGGTCACTAGGAAATGAGCCATGTCAGCATCTGTTTTCAGTCCCAATTCAAGTTGAAGCTGCCTCCATGAGTCGAACGTATCCGATGTTTATTCGGGTGTTTATTCGGGCTGGTCGTAATTTTGTTTTCTTGCCGCTGATAAAACCTTTGTTTTCTTCTTAGTATGACTTTTTAGTGGACTTTGTGTGGTGGTGGGTCGTTTTCTGGCCGTAGCAGAATTCATTACTACCCAAACACCAATTTGGGTCCACCACGCTTGTCTTCTTCCTGTTTCCAAGCCGGCGAGGTCGCGTGATCTGACGTCACGTCCGCAGGACTGCGCGGGAAATTCGGGCCCTGAATTGCAGTACATTATGCAGCACACAGCCTGTTCAAGGCAACGGAGAGATACGTGGGTGGACTCATTCTTTTTGGTTTTGAACGCTTCATCACCCATTAGCATTAAAAAACTTAAAATGCATGTTTATTTTTTCACAAATCCTGCCTCATGTCCCTTTAAATCAAGGCCAGAGCAGCGAAGGGAGGCTATGCGCACTGCAGCGAAACACTCAAACATAAACTCCACAGTTCATATCACTTATCAGCTCGTTGGTAGGAGCATGTGTCTCCACGGGGGTCACCACTCCTTTGTACAGGCTGGACAATGTTTCCTTGTTGTGTCGGTCATGCCTTTCAAAATGAGTGAAAGCTTTACAGATGCAAAAATAATATTTTCAAGTTGCTTTGTAGAAATTTGTGGCCTCTCTCAACATGTGTGGCATCTGTGGTTTTTCATGGGAGTGGAGCTGCCGGTTGGTACGGGTGAAGCCCTGCAGTTCCCAGCGGAGGAATCGTCTCCATGGTTCACAGTAAGGCTTCCCTCCCGTCCTGGATGCTTTCAAATTCAGGGGGATGAACGCAAAACATTTTTCCAGCTAAAAGGATGTTGGAGCGAGGCTGACGATTTCATAAAAGGCAATAAATCCCAGCAGCAAAAATAAGCAGGATTTCCATTTTTAATATGTCCACATGCCTGCTGTGGTGCCCATGTTAAATCATTTGTTGTAATGGGATAAACATGACCCGGCCCTGATTCAGAAACAATCTGTTGCCATGAACCTCTCAGCAAAGGTTAGTCTGTCTGGCTCGCGGCCTTGGCTCATGCACCTGCAACTTTATGACCAGCAGACGGTCATCGTTAAAACGTGCATCACTACAGTTTTTTTGTTATTTCCTGAGAGGATTATAAGTATCTGAATACAACAACAGGAAAGAAGGCTGGACTGTGTTTGCTCATCTTTTGTTTTGATGTATTTGTTGTGGGGGTTTCCCATAAAACATATCTTAATGTATGACCACATCTGAAATAAAAACACCTGCAACTTCTTTCCATGCCTTTACTCAAAACATTATAAATAATATACTGTGTGTCATATAAAACAGCTCCCATCTCCAATTTTGGTGTTTTTCTTTTTCTCACTTGAATATAAAACATCAATGGTTGATTATTTGTTGAATGTGTTTCAGGATTTCAAGGCCAGCTTCACCTCTTTATGATTTCAAAACCCTTTTTGGCCAAACAGCCAGGTTGAAGCTATAAACTGTTTTGAAGGTGAGCAACTTTCTCCTGTCAACAGAGTTGTTGTTTTACTTTGTAGGATCTTTGTGGCATGAACAGCAACGCTCCCTTTATCCTCCCTGTCTGGGACGGGTTTGAGAAGAACTTAACTGGTATCCTAAAGGTCAGAGACCAGATGGGGAAGTGACTGAAGGACATTAACCCTCGGAGCCCCAACACGCCTAAAAGAAGTCATGTGTGGTCAGGGTAGGCAGCGCCTCACCAGAGCTGAAAAGAAATGTTGAGATTTCACGATCGTGAACTTGAACTGCTGCGTTTATGAAATTTAGACATATGCCACATCGTCACATCCTACCCAAGCAAAGACCGCACATTACTGCCTGAAAGTTGAGTTGTGTTGGGCCTCATGCCACATGGCTCAAACAAAGAGAAGGCCTGTAGGAGAAATCAGAAGCCTAACTACTAGGGCCTTCCAAACCTGAGGAGTTCAAAACAAAGGAACTGAGCCGACGAACGAAGGGTGTGAAAAACTGTGTTTCAAGGTACGACCCGCCCCCAAAACCGTTACTCGTCTCCTATTGGATCAAAGTGCCCACAGGCCACGAAACTCCCGACAGGATGACCATGACGTCACGGAGAGCTTAAAGGTCAGGAGACCCCTCTGCACGTCGCATTTCCCAGGTAACGTGATGTTGTGAAGAGGCTCCAGTCTCATTCAACAGTTACCATAAGGGTGTATTTTGAGAAACGTTTTTCACTTCGAACTAGGCTTCAGTTCCCTCCTCGCTGGACGAGACAGAGACTGTTTTTGTTTACTTTCATTTTTGTTAGAATATTATCGTCATTATTGTTTTGGATCCATAGAGGAACACTGCACAACCCAGTCGTTCCTCACCGCCTGCAGAAGTAAGAAGTTATCTTCAGAAGGAGACGGAACCACGAGGTCCGGTCCTTCTATCTGATCGATCCCGCTGTTGATAACAGCCTGCATCATCAGCTGTTAGGACGCTACAGCTGATCCCGCGCTCGCAACCCAAACGAGTTTCGAGTCGGACAGGGACCCACGTTAGTCGCAATGAGCGACCCAAGTAAGAGGCTTTTGTTTGGGCAGAAACAGACAGTATAGCGTGTTTTTGTTGTGCTTATTTGTTGTGAAAGGACCGCGAGTCCTACTTATGGTTTACTGTACTGTGTGCTAACCGTGTTATTACGCTCGCTAGGAGCTCATTCATGCTGATCCACTCTGTGGATAACTTGGGTGGTTTTGCTGCTGTGCACCACATGGCCATTGTGTTATTGTTTGTTGTCTGCTAAGCGCTCGCTTAGCTTCTTTCCTTTTACTAACACACACACACACACACACACACACACACCTCGATTCGCTGTTGCCCGCTACTGCTTGAGGGGGCTACGACCGCTGTGTACCACACAGTCGTTGTGTTATCATTTGTTGTCTGCTAAGCGCCCGCTTAGCTTCTTTACACACACACACACAAACACACACACTCACACACACCTCCATACATATACGTCTCAGGCAACATACACCCTTAATCCTGTGAGTGATCTGTAGGAGACTTATAGTTAGTAACACTGTTACAACATAAGATACGTGTGTCTAGGCATATTCCCTTTGTTGACTTCAGAGGCGGACTCCTCTCTGTAGCCCGACTGCCTATTCTGAACTGTGGATATTATCCCTCCAATTTCACCTCGCGTGCAATCAAAATGCACATGAAGCCAGAGACGACGTAACTGTCGTCTATGTTTAAAATTTGCGCGCGCATGTAGTGATCACCGTGGGCCGACACATTCACTGCCGCCATTTTTGAATTCCAGGTATATGATTCAGGTGAATCGGAATCATCACCTCGGAATTCACCAACTTCACCAAGTCACGTTAACGTTTCCTGTAATCCCGTGATTATTTTGCACAATCCCACATTATAACGACAGCTGGTTGAGATGGTCAGTGCTCAGATTTACGCCAGATGTTACGCCTTCCCTCTTATCTAAATTATTGATATTTTCATAATATTGATAAGTTGACTAATTTCAGGCTTTGAGACATAAGGTATATCATTTGATTATTGATCCCTGACTTCAGGGTGGTGCCCCGTGTTCATTAATGAATCATAATTACCTATGGTTAATTCATCAATGATAATAATTTTATTAATTAATAATACTATTTTAATTAATAATCAATATCGATTCCCAACAGTTGGCAAAACCACTTCTTCACTGACTAATAATGCTCTATGCATGTGGTAATCAAAGTCCTTCAGGGCAGTACTTTTAACAAAAAGAACCAAACAAATGCTAGTTTGATGCTGCACTGACTAGATAATAGGAGTGAGAGTTGAAACAGACGGGGCACACATTACAGAAAATGATTTTAATCCCTTTGCTGATGGGGTAACACGTGCAGGTCCACCGCTGGGCTTCCAAGAAAATAGATCCTCCACAAAGAGTTTTTTTTTCTGGTGAACATGATCACAGACACTGAGACATTAAGAATAAAAAAAAATCAGAGTTTCTTATTTACAACACTGAGTAGAGTCATTTAGTGCGTCATTATCTGAACACCACAGGATGGCCCCTGTAACACACAAGTTGCAACAAGTAGCCTACAGTACACTGTCTTTGCTTCTTGCTAGCATAATGTTAGCTTTCTGGCTAATTCAAGCTGAGCCAAAGGGTTCTGTGAGCTGAGCGGACTAGTTTATTTCCTGTTGTCAAGTCGTACCTAAGTTTTCTACTATTTATTGGAGCAGTGAACAATGTTTCTAGTTCATAAGAACCTTAAAGCACCTTAAAACTAACCCTAACCTGATTGTAATGATTGTTCCAAGTATTAGTCAAACCCTCAGGTGAGTAATGCTTGTGAAAAACTTCATATTTTAAGTGACCAAGGTATAAGCGGGGTTAATTCCCTTCAAGGTGTCAATAATGAAGAATTATTGGACAACGACAAGGACAGAAGCTTAATATAATATAATCAATATTTCCTGAGGTAAGGGGGCCCACTGATCATGATATAGAATTATATACCATGAAAGTCCTTTATATGGCCCATCCCAAGCTCATTGTTTTCAGTTTCAATTTTACGTTCCCATGCACTCCACTTTATAGCATAAACATTTGTCGATTACTTGATTGACAGAAAAACAGAAAATGTTTGATTATGTTTTGGGAGGACTGTTGAATGAAAGTTCTTCACATATTAATAACAATGTTTCAATATTTTCTGCTATTTTTTTTCAAAACAACAATTAATCAGTAAAGGAGAAAATCTTTAGATGAAACAAACTGATGCTTTACTTCTGCGCTGTTTGTTGTTTTTATAATAGAGAAAGCTATTTGATGTACAAAAGCTTGAGGTCATTGCTCTCTACCATTAAACAATCAGTCCATTCACTGACCTTTATGTTTGGCACATTTTACCATACATACAGTCCTCAGTCGGTAGTCACTCCCTGTCAGTTGTCAGTGCTGTCACCATGAACCACATTTACGACTTCAAATATTGTCACAGAAAAATATTGCCAAAGTCATGGGAGCAGGTTTTATTGCATCCACAGGTTCAGAAAAGGTTTTTGGAGGTCACAAGTCGTCCTCCTGAGAAGAACTTGTAAAACACTTCAGCCCTCCCAGCATCCTGGAAGAGCTTACTCAGCTCATAGAGACAACAGCAGCGTTTCCCCGTAACCCAATCGCCCAACAAGGAGAAATATCTTTGCAGCCTCGCTATCACAGTTGACGTTGGCCGCAATCGAAAACCGATTGCACCATGTTACGAGGTTCAAGCAGAGGAAGTGTGTCTCTATTGAAACTTGACGTAGAAAACAGGCGCTCAGCACCGCCGTGAGTGGGCGGCTGTTTTTTGTTAAGGTGTCGCTGGGTCTTCGGAAAGCACTTCCATCTCTCTGGTCGGGTTATACATGTGACGGATTGATCTAGCATGTGTTGCTGCTCTGTGATTACAAATACAGTTCCAAAGGCTTGATTTATACTGATGCTGGGAACCTTTTCTGACTAATAGTTGCTTTTTCTTCCCTTATTAATCAGCTGGGAGTACTTGATGACAAGTGCCTGGGTTTTTACACACTGAGTATATGTCTTAATACAACAGTATTTGATTACAAATGTATTTATTGAGGCCATTTTCCCAAAGAAAACAGAGTTGCAATCCAACCAGAAGAGCCAAAACCTACAAAATCACAGGCTGGTCCTTAGCAATTCTCTGTGTTTTAAGTCTCAATAAATAAACTTGTGTCCATCATGTTTATTTCTTTTGTTCTTAAGTGCAAGTGCAGAAATGACTTTCTGTCTGTTTTTCTCCTCTTTTATTTCCTTACATTCTGTGGTGCAGAAAACAAGACCACTGGGAGAGAAATGTAATCGCCCACACCTTGCTGAAAGTCAGACCTGTATATAACAACTTACAATCCCAGCAGTTTTTTTTTTCCTCTTTTTTTAAATTTGCTGATTTATCCACCATGTGCACATCCTAGTTCCTGAGACGGCTTTGCATAATATGGTATTTGACAGCCGGATGTGATATGAGGAAAAGGAAATAGGATAAAAAAAATCCATTTCAGTCCTGGACTCTGAACTTGGAAGAGCTAATTCTTCTTTTTTCATCTCCAAATTGCCAGGTGTAAATCCGTACCGGCTTGGGGCCTGACAGGATACAGAGGAGGATGGCAAAGTCTGCACAGCTCAACGTGAGCTCCATTGAGTGGGAGTCCTGAACTGATTTTTGATATGAGGAGTGTCAGTTATATCTCCCAGCTGCAGACGGATGAGGTCTGCTTTGATAGATGGAACTGCACCGAGCACCTGGACTACTTTTCCAAAAACTCTGGAGAAATAAAGCCCAGGAGTTGAGTTCTACTCACATTAAAGTCAAAAGTTTATCTTCAGGCTTATGTTTTAATGTCCACCTGGATTCAATGCACCCAATGGTGAAACTTTTTTATACAGACTGCTCTCTGTAGGCTGTTTAAATAAGGAAGAGTGAGGAGCAACGTCATGTTGGCTGAGCAGATTTTCCAAATCATGTACTTAGACAGTAACAAGTTTAAATCTTGATTCATAATCTCACATTGCATCTCACCAGAGCGTCTTTGCTGTACCCGTTCAAATGAAGCATAAATATCATGAAATATTTTGAATGTGGTTTCCGCTGAGATGCCCATTGGCAGTGCTCTCCTGTCTGCTGTGGCTATGGCAACTCTGACACGTTCTTCCTCTTCGACTCATCATGAATGTAAAATAGAGCCATGATATCTGATACAGATTTCTATGAGGCTGATATCAATTATGCTATTTGTTTAAATCCCATAACAACATATCTGCCTGTATTCCCATACTTTTCCTTAAACATATAAAATGAACAAACATGTCTCATGGTAAAGCTTAAATTTGTTTTGACCAAGATATTAGCCTTTCTAAAATTGGCTTCGTGACCAACAGGCAATTTTTAGTGGGTGTACCCACGTTTTAAAAACTTGTATAGACCTGCTAATTTTGATGGAAAAGGGGCATTACTGGTGGACCACAGGCCAAAACCAAACATTTATTGTTATTGTGTTTTATATCTTTAAGATGTGAAAAGGTATTAGGATCCCTAGCTCCCTCAATTGGCTGACTATCTGTGCAAAGCGTTACCTTGCATCACAAAATGTTTTAAAGAAATTAAAAGAAAACTCCACTGCAAACATCTGCCAATCCAAATTAGACCTTATGGTGGGCCAACTTTGGCCAGCCTGGTCTAGAAGAACCTGTGGTGGCTGCAAAAGACACGAAAGCCTTTTCTATAGCTAATGTTTGGTCTGTCCATCCGAGGCTGTAGATGGTGGTGCAGAGGTTAGAAAATGTGTGTTTCTGCAAACCATAGATATGTTAGATTTGTATGTTTCATTCATATCCTATCAGGATTTAAACAACTGACATCACATGTATATGAGCTGACTTTCATGTCAGGAGGACGAGGGGATGGTCCTGGCCTTACAGCTAGGTAAGACAGCTACCAGGCAATAGACCACTGTTTGAAGCAGTGTTTCAGGATGTCCGGATCATTTGCAGCAGTTTTTGTGTTGACATACCCAGGTATTTTAGTGGATAGAGTTTTTCTGTGCCTAAACCTAACCAGACCATAGGCAAGTGCAAATAGATCCTCCTAAATCTGTCACACTGAATCTTTAATTCGCTCTCACATCAAAGCAAGAAAACGTGTGCTGTCTGTCTGAATGCAAGATTCTTGGTAGATGTGTCCTCATTAGCAGACAAAAGGACTGTTACAGTGACCTTAGTTGGCATTGCCATATGAGTATTTTTTTTTTTATAAACCTGGCAATTAAATCTGAAGGCTGATATTTCACACAGCAGCTGAGGATTTCTTATCGTATTGATACACAAGGGAAAGCACTTTAATTCTCCGTATTTAATCGAGGACAAGCAACATCCCTCAGACCTTAACTTCCCTTACAAAAGTCAGTGTACAGCATTGGCTTTAATCAGTCATCAAGTCCTACATTCAGTCTCCACAGCATTTGTTTTGTTCAACTAACAACCCAAGGATATTCCATTTCTGAATCATTCCTCCTGAGCTTCTTTTATTCCAAGAAACAACATATCCAGAGCAAATAAGTGCAAAATGCAAAAAACTGAAGAACTATTTTCAAGTTGGAATACTAATGTGGAAAAATGAGCAGGACAGATATGTGTTTATAGAAACTGTCACATAATGAAACCCTCAGAAAGACGAAGGATTAGAGTGGGATTAGAGCAAAGCCAGTTTACTTTTCCTGTAAAACCCTGATATGATTCTATTATTACCTCTGCTCTGGACCAATAATGTGATTGCCATTTAAAATAAGAAAGACATAAAGCACCAAGAAAATACAAATATATTCCATAAAATGAAGTGTTAACAAAAGTAATACATTTGCTCTCTGCTCTGGGGAATATTTGATAGTACTGAATAGATTTTTGCAGAGTAAGGCAGGTTTGTCTCGTCTAGAGATCTCACTGCTTTTGGGAATGTGTGATGGTATCACAACTGAGCACTTTCAGACGGCAGTTGCTGGAATTGCTTCCAAATGGGCGTGGGGTTTTCCAGCCTTATCCCCTCTTTTCCATACTTGGTTTTTTTCTTTCTAAAAGGAGGGAAAACCAAACACTGATTGTAAAGCCAGTTGAGGTCTTTAGATAACACAAGTTCCTCTCTCTCTTTAGTCCACTTCTTCATCATCTCTTGGTTTTATAGCTGCACCTCTCTGCGTGATCTCCCAGAGTTCAGCTGAGAACTCGAGGCTGGGCCTGAAAGCAGAGCAGGAGTCTGGTAACAATATCAAACAGCCGCCGAGCTGCAAAGGAGCTTTTTGTTCCCAGCTCGGGTGTGACCGCGTTGGCTCGCTCTCCGATCGCCACGCTACCAGAATGGAACCTTTTCATTGATAGCCAATGCCTTGTGAGGCACATGCAGGGGATCTGGCATACGGGTGACATCATCAAAGCTATGTGTGCATTTTTGTTCCTCTCTGAAAATAAATTTCACCGCACAGACTCGTTATTTCACAGCCGAACAGCGGAGCTCCCGGTTGTTTTGTTATGGGTGGTTCTGGGGATCGCCTGCCAGTGGTATCCACACGCTCAAAGAAAACAGTCCAGAGGAGACGTGGCCAATTCGGGCCGCCGTAGGGTTCTCGGCTAAATAACAAGAACCAAATGTTTATGAGATACTTCTCCCTTTGACAAGATTCCACTTGAACATGTCTCCATGATCAATTGATCAGCCATTCGTCATAAGGCGTAGACTGAGGGCAAGATAAACACCCGATTCCTTCTTTGCAGAACATCTGTGAAGCATTGCACTCATGACAACCTTAACGTCCCCATGTCTTGATAAATCGCTGCTGCAGAACTGCTTCATAAGAACTGAAACGTTCCGAAGTTTTCTTTCACTTTCTGAATAATTATTCAGCCCGGCCAGTAAATAAATATCATGACAGAAATATCAAATGTTTACATGCTTAAATAATGCAGTTTTATGGCCGTGATTTAGGCCAGACTTGTATTTAAGATAACATTTCATACGCTGAGTTTGCACTGATGTAAACACAAAAAGGCATTGTTTAAACAGTATGAGGCTGACACTCTGTGACGCGTTCACAGATTGGAAGTGCATCCGATCCAGTGCCACTCAGAGCAGTAAAAGGGCAGCAGCTACAAACCCTCTCTGGTGACTGGAGCTTTCCCTGTTCAACTGAAATTACCTTTCATCAGAGTTTTGTTAGCTCAGAACTGAGCAGGAACAGCTTTGATGGTGTGGAGGAACACTTGGGAAATGTGGGTCAATCCAGCTCACTGAACACCGCTGTGACAGTCCAGGAAACTAATCCAAAATGAACAGCACCTCATGCATGAGACTGAAATGGATATACACAAAGCACTACCAACATGCTTCATAAAAATTCTTAAGAAAACAGTTCTGTGACCTCTCCTCTGAAACACAACTCTAAAATGTTCAAACCTTTGGTTTCCGTCTGCCGCATTTATCAAATTTGATTTGGGAATAAGTCTCTGAACTTTGAAATCTTTGTTCCTCATTTGAATCGGTTCAAAATCAGTGTTTCAGTTCAGAAATATACTTACGTCAATATGTTATGGATTCAGGACATTATTACGGAGCCCTGGAGGTGACTTTTAACTTGCGTGAGATACTAATTCATGCGCCCTTTGACGTAATTAAACAGTCGCAGTCGGATAAATGCAGGCCTATTATCATGGGTCGAGGCCATTTCATAGTTTTAATTTATTAATAAAAGTTAATAAGTGTATTATTATTATTATTATTATTATTATTATTATTATTATTATTATGTAACGGTATGAGGTACATGGAATAGGTATTTTGATGATCCACAATGTGTATCCAGGTGTAGGTTTTATTAGCTATTATGCTAGCTCCATGTGAAAGTTGTGACAGACATCCTTAATTTACTAAAATACCTTCAGTGTTCCACGACATTCTCACACAGACCACATTCTCTCAGCTTTCACAGTGACACTAAACAGGTTTGTTGTGTTCTGTTATTATATACAACAGATATACTCTTGCTAATTTATACCACAAGGGGGCACTGTTGTATAAGGCCATAAAGGTCGTAGTTAACACGCTGTACGTAGAGAGGTCAACAAGATGACTACGAATATGTACGATACGACGCTGCTACTGAGAACTATGTTACTATAAGTTGTTGAAGTAACTTGTAACTTGTTCATGATTCCAGCGTCCCATCATTGTTGAGTTAACACCACAACGTTCACTTCATTCAATCATTCGAGCCAGAGCGCCAGTGCATCTAGCGACTTGCTATCTCGTGAGTGAGACTTACTATCTTGCGCGCAAGTAAGCAAAAAACACATCCATGTCACCTCCAGGGCTCCGTACATTATGGCCTAAGTTTCAACCATAGCAGCAAGAAAAAAGTCAAACTGTAATATTCATATGAGCGGTGAGTTGAGTTATGACTAAAAGGCTGATAGGTGAGACCAGCAACTACATTGAAGGTAAAGATATGAAAGTAAAACAGCTTTAAATGTGTGCATAAAACAGGATTAGACATTTAAAAACGTTGGAAACAGAAGCTTCTCTCACCTCTGCTCCACTGTGTCTCTATCTGCCTCGTCAGTATCTGCTGCTTTACTGTATGAATATCAGTTGTCTCAGGCCCAGGCAAAGAGCTGTCTGCTCTTCACAGCAGACAGTTGGAGAAGATTCCATTGTGGGAAATTAACCTGCCAAGTGGAAGAAAGGTGATCATCCATTTACAATTTACAACAAGAGTTCAAGTAAAGACACCTTCGAATTGAATTAGCGTATGAATACTATACAAACGTGTTCTTTATTCAGTGAAGTTACATCCACTGACAGGCAGTTCTTCCCTGAAATGAACCCATCACTGAAGAGATGTTGGTAAAGGGAGAACCCCTCAATAAACACAAATTCTGTCCTTTTTTTTCTGGATTTCAGTCATGTGAAGCAGCCGGCACAGGGGTCAGGTGCATTCTGGGACAATACCATTCTCCACTTGTCAAAAAAATATACATCTGAATAATGTTAACATTGAGATTTTTTTCAAAATCCCCTCAAAACTACCTCATTGGTTCTCATTGGTTTTGACAGTCATTTAATCCCATCAGGGCCCTCAAACTCTGTCATAATCCTTTATTCCTTTAGTTTAATCAACTGGTCTTTACCCTTCCCCAGTCATCAGTGGCAGGATTATCATTTAGGGAGACACATCTGTGGCCAATTCAGGATGCTCGCTGTTATGTGAATGACCCAGTGAGATGATACAGCAGATAAACCCGCAGCATTGAAGTCTCCCTCAAACCTAATCCTCTCAGATCTCAGCTCGGAACCACTAAGACGTATCGCATATCTGCTAATCATTTTCTAAACTGTTTATTGAAAATACTCCTCGTCTGGCAGATAGCGAGTCCGAAGGGAGAAGAGGTTTTATTTGGATTGGCGCTTGGGGTCATGTGGGGCCAGTGTTTCACCTATCACGTGCAGATTATTAGAGTTTAAAAGGACCAGAATCGCATTTTAAATTCCAGGTTTGTTAATGGAAACAATTATCGCATCAGCTTCTTTGGTTCACTGACAAGGAAATGCCCTCCAAAAAACTGGCTGTGTATCAAGTGTCTTCTCAGACTGGCAACATATTCCTGTGAGCTCAGTACCTTTAACAAATGAACAAACCACGACTGGAAACATTCGGTCATCTCGGAGGAACATTTGCTCAAAAGGAAACAACCAGAAACATCTAAAATCGATACAGCTCATCCAGTGAAAATGAAGTGTCCAGATTTGAAACAAGGTCATTTCCACCCTTGATGTGCAGTCGAGCCTGTTTAGGAGAATGCTGCAAAACTGTTTTGCTGTGAAGCTCCAGAATTTTTTTGTGGACTACGAAAATTCACCCGACATTTTGTCAGCATGGGGGTGAGTAAATAATGACTGAATTTTCATTTTAAATAAACTTTTCCTTTAAAACAAATGGCCTAAGTTTTCAATAATGCTATCACTGTTCCTTTGTTCCTTTATTTATTTATAGATCGACCAGTTTCTTTTCTCCTAATTAGGTCTGGTGTAAGATTATAGCTCTCTTCTTTTGTTCCTTCTTATTTTGTGTTGTAACTGGTGCCTCGTACTGTTTGTTTTCCATTTGTGAGTTTATTCCCTGGGGACCACCTTGAAAACAAGATGATAGATCTCAAGTCGTTTATCTAGAAATAAGACATTTCTGACATTCACCTGAATGACCATTCAGCTGGTGACGTGGGCGTTTAGATTTTGTTTTAGGGTCAGCGCAAAGTTCTACAAACTATAAAGCAACAAGACAAAGGTTGGCCCTGCTTTGTGTATTCTCATTTTGCCAGAACTGATCTTGTATACTTTACACAGAGGAATACAGAAACTGCCAACAAGAGCAGCTGCACAAACGTATCTCATAGAAAAGTGTCAAACCATCGTTGAGTTGCATGATTGATTTCTAGGATGCAGGCAGCTTGGACCAATCCATTATCTCCACCTTACTGAAGTTATTACAAACAGAGAGAAACAATATTTCAAAGCATAAAAATCAAAAAGGTCAATACTGGAGCTGTGACAGTTATCTCTCTCTCTCTCTCTCTCTCTCTCTCTCTCTCTCTCTCTCTCTCTCTTGGTTTTAATTTTCTCCGTCATGCCTTAAAGCCATTACCGCTGCCTCTTGCCAAAACAGACAGACGGACTCGCTGCATTCATGTGCTGTGTTCCTCACGTCGCCCACATCACAGTATCTGAAATGGTGCACGACCCCCCCCGGCTTCTCCCCATCATTTCATACATCTGGCGCTGTGGAGCCGGCTCCAAGCTCCGGTGGAGGTCCCCGTCGATGCACGCTGCAGCACATCTCTGAGAGGACCCTCCACAGGACCAGACAGACTGCGCTGGCAGCTCTGCGTCTGAGCAGCCCGCGATGTTCGTCATGCATTAACATCTGTCCACAACTCGGCGGGACGCAAAAGGGCTTCTTTTCATTTTCAAGTGGAGAAGAGCTGCTGCTCTGGTTTGTGTTTCTGTGCGTGGTGAGGAATGGGTGCACGCGTGCCTGCAGACGATGATGCACTGCAGCATGGAAAGACTTTGCTCCTGCGGTCACAGCTCGGTACAAGAACAGTTGTGATTCATGGTTATTTTGCACACGTTTTGGCCGGACTACTGTAATACTGAAAATTCATATTGGTTTAATCTTGAGTATCTTTTCCTTCCCTCCTGCAGGCAGAATTCAGTGGTGGACAGAATAGGCTGAAAAGTGATTGGTGAAACGACTGCAAATGAGTTGCGTGCATTCATTTTAATTCTACAGGTGTTGGATAGTCAAGATCACTAAACCAGAAGATGGGCACATGTCATTTTTCATTAAACCACATAGGATTTATTGCTGACTGGAGAGAGTTGACAAAGAAAATCTTCCAATGCCTCCTAAGTCATTTCTCTGAAGAATTAGACTTCCCAGGAGTAGTTTCGCAGAATTACACACAGCAGATCTGATATGACGTGAAAAATGGTAGTAAGAGTGGTTTGATCATTAAAGCTTCTCTAATCAATACATCTATAATTTACAATGTTGACTATTATCAACAATGTTGATTATAGTCAGATGAATGTCAGAAGAGCCAGCAAGTGATGATCCACCAGAAAAATTATCAACTAATCAACATCAACATTTGTGCTCCCTTTATGTATGAACATAGATGTATATTACAGACAATATTACCACAACTGCTTATAACACAAATACTTCCATGTGTCCTTCACATTGGATGTTAAGCAATACAACCACCAGAGGGTCACACGGATGTCTCACACGGACCCTACCTTTCCTTTGCCACCGTCCAACTCACATTTAATCCCCGTCCAATCTCCTACCAGATGTTCTGGAGTAACTGTTCGACTCTGTGCTGGGCAAAGTAACTCTTAAAACTTCTCACCAACTCACATAACCCCTCCTCAAAAAGTTCCAGCATTTTTAAAACTTTAGCATCGTGTTTCTCTAGAACTGTTGACTATACTCCTACACTGCCCACACGACTACCGGAGATACTGCTCCTTTGGTCCCTATCTGAAAGCTTTCAGAAAACGTGCAGAAATACAGAAGAATCCAGTCCATATCCACATCTATATCTGTTGTTGATCAAAAATGTGCCTTTAATCTGTAGTTCCTCTCAAGACTACAAAAAGTTTAAGCATCTCTCTGCTAATTGCTAATTTTGTTGTTCTGGTTTCTAACTTTTATTGTTCTGGTTCTCAGCAGTTGGTAAAGACCAGTTTCAAGCAAAATTGAAAATTAACTTGTATTCATCAGGTTGTCAGAGAAATGCATAAATGTTTGTCTGCTCCATGCTGCTGGACGTCTAAGTTCACAGCAGTTTGATAAAAACATTTATCAAATCAACTTCATAAAGAGAGATAACATCATATGTTTTAAAAGCATGTTGCACTGACCCCCAGCTGCAACAGAAGTGGATTCTGGTTTGAGAGTTCAAACAATTTGAATCCTTTTTCTTGATAATCTACCTGTCTTGTTCAATTTCATGGGGCACTTTGGACAGGAAGTGCTACATTGCTTGTGATGAGCAGGTTGGCGCCTTAATGGCAGCACCTACCAGCACCAGTGTGTGAATGTGTGTTGAAGGATGAAGGTGATAAGTGCTGTAAAGTGCTTTGAATAGGAGATAGACGAGAAAAACGCTGCATAAATTCCACCAACCATTTCGTGACCATCCGTATGACTGCTCAGGCACAAAAGTATGTGATGTTACTGTATAGTGAAGCCATTTGACAGTGGGCTGGAGTGTACAGTTGTTTTGAAAGTGACCTTGACTCATAATAAAATGCGTTGCCATCCATTCATGTGAGCAATCAAAAAGGTGCTTTTGAACAATCACCAAAGTTTGATATTTTATCTATGACAAGGATTAGTTTTAGACACCTAAATCATTTACCTTACCAATAGTCGTAGCAGGTCAGAAACAGTCATATGAAGCATTTCTGTTAAGGTTAATTTGTAGCAGTTTTATACAGTGCTGATTAAAGATGATAGGGTTAAAAAAATGTTGTGCCATTTATGGTCTTTTACTAACTCACTGGCAATGCCATCAGCCTTCTACGCGACCTGAAATGACTAGTTGATTAATACATTTGTTGACTTGCAGAATACAATCTGCAGCTTCTTTGATAATCGGCCATTTTTCAAGCAGAAAAGGCCAATATTATATTGGGATTTGGTGCTTTTCTTTTTCCTGTGTGATAGTAAAATGAATATCTTCTGGTTATGGACAGCTGGTCGGACAGAAAGAGACATTTGAAGACGACAGCACATGCTTTAAGACATGGTGACAGGTATTACTTACTGACTTGGACAAAAGAAGAAAATAATTCTTAGTTGAAGTTGGTTGCTGGAAATATAACCATTGTGACTGAATTTGTGACAGCTTGTTTACAGCACGGAGAACCAGAAATGGAAAAAATAAAGATGGCAAACATTATAACAAGAAAGAAAAAACACAATAAAAGATGGTTCAGATTTGGTAATACTCTGTGGTTTGGATGAAATTCTACAAGTGTAGGAGGAGAGTCTACCTCAGTAGTCCAGTATATTCTCTCTCTTGGCTTATTGTGTTCATGAGAGCAGAAAAGGAGGAGATGTCTGGGCTGGAGAGCCCCTTTCGCCTCATTTCAGCTAAATTTGTTACCCCGCTGAATTGAAAATCATGGAACTTGGATGTAAATACTGTCTGCTGCCTGAAATACTGTTCAGACTTACGAGTAACATCCACGCAGGCATCTGCTGCTGAGCAGCTCTCAGGCGACTGAAATTAAATGAAGAGGATCGTCATAACAATGATGCTTGAAAATTATTCTTCTGACATGTTAAAACATACAAATCATGGTGTGGGCTTGGTTGTGCTGGATATATAGAAGAGGGCATGAAAAGGAATTTTGATTAAGTTTGTTTGAAAGTTGAGGATGAGTCTGATGAGCTTCGTGTGCAATCAGTTTTTGGAATTTAAATAAATGTGGAAGACTTCTGTCAGCTGCTGTATCCTTTCTGACACCGGCTCTCTTAGATTTGAATCAACACCTCCATCATCCCTCTCCTTTTTAGTCTGTGAAATGCATTGTGGTTTAGGCTCTGGACGGCTGCAGTAAGTCAAAACCAGGTGGTACATGTCTTAATGCAACATGGCCCATCTTAAGCATTCCAGCGCAGGCCATCGCTCAAAACCATGGGAACTGTTCGAACTGAGAGCAATTCCTTATGAAGGAGGAAAGTGACATACATTAACTTGGACACGTGTTTATCTTTAAAGCATCCTGACTGGTGCATATCAGAGTCTGTGTCGGTGTTTGATACGAGGATCCTGATGAATGATCCTTTAATGTGGTCAATGGCTTCTGCAGACCGAAATCCACAAGAAGGAATTTGTGCTTGCATCTTTCTCTCTGTCTGCATCTGACAGCAGGAGCGGTGGGGTAGCCTATCCCGTGAGTGGAAACTTCACCTCATGCAAAGATAAGAAAGAGGAGGGAGGAGAAGAGAGGAGAGGAGAGGAGAGGAGGGCGGTCTGCAGCTGGAAGACATTACGAGTACCATGTCTCGTAATGTTGGGGGGTAGGAGTACCACCACGAGTACAACCACAGTCATCCTCGCTGGAAAAGAAATAGAAGGAGGAAAAAGAAGAAACAAGAAAATAAGAGACAACCTTCAGATATCCTCAGATGTTAATTATTAAAGAGAAGAAGCCCCCTCCCTCCCCTCCTCCTGCTCATTATCGGATGTGCTCGGCTGGAGACTGAACTGTGCTGGTTCCACTCCCTTTTTTAGGATGTGCTGTGACTCAATAAAGATTTGACAAATGCTCTGCCGTAATTATCACTCTTTCTTCACGGTGATTATGTTGTGGCTGAAGGTGATCAGACCCTGAGGAGTTGAAGGAAGGAGCTTCTAACTGTCAAGTTATTTGTTACATTTTTTACACCTTTTGGTGTTGCCTGTTCGATAAATCATTGTCTTCGCTTATTGTTCTGTTTTTCTGGTCAATAGACTATTTTTAAAAACACAATTAAATTCTACCAATTTTATACGTTAAAGTGTGTTTACAGGTCTTGGAGAGTACTGCTGCATATGTAGAATGTAGTATAAAGCCTTTTGTGGCTCCACAGGAAGCTGCATGTAATCTCAGTGGCTAAATTGCATTGTGGGTAAAATTTTGGTAACACGTTTTGAAAAGTCTGCTGCAGCAGCACCAGAGCTATCCACACATCTGCCTACATTACCCACAATGCAATTTAGCCACTGAGTAACATCGTTTATCAGATTACATGCAACATCTGCTAAAGCCACAAAAGGCTTTATGCTTTATCCTCTATATATCCTATATGTCCTCTGATTGGTCGACTCTTCCTGTTAACATAATACATGAATGACATCTTATCTTAAAAAAGGTTTACCTACTGAAATATTGAGTTTGTACGAACCCCATTTACATCTAATATCAACATGCAATCTGTCACCAGATGTCGTCCCTGGATTAGGTCAAAAATACCTATCCGAGTTAATCTGAGTTGTAAATCAAAGCATAATGTATTGTAATTATTAAGCTATTGGCTCCCATTGTAACCAGATATCACCTGGTTGCAGTCTGTGCACTTTGGACACCTTCGTAGATTAAAGAAGAAAAAGCCCAATGTGACCTTCCTCCTCCACCACTTCCTGCTATATCAAACCAGCCCTGCAGAAGCTGCAGACAATTTACGAATAAAATGAAAAAAAAGTTTAAAAAAGTTAAGAGCAGCATCGCTTCTCCTGACCGTGTCTGTTTGTTCGTCAGTTCTGCTTTTCTAATTTGCATACTGACACTACATTACAATGTGAGTAAAACTGAGGAATTGGAAACACGTGAATATCTGCAGAGGCTGGATGGCATTATCAATAATGATAATGTATGCAGGTACAGATGTGTGGGGCGCCAATTGTAAAGTTGCACATGCTAAAAATAAACAGCAACTTTTCGCCACATTTAGCAACAAACCACTTTTAAAAAACGTGAATTTTTTAATGTTTCTTTTGACTAGATTTACAGCAATATTTGTGAACTTTGTGATATTTACTTCTCTTGTAAAAATATAATGTCAATGTTAAATCTAAATAAAAAATCTAAATGTAAATGTTAAATGTTAAATCTAAATCTAAATGTTAAATTTACATTTAAATGTTGAATCTAAATCTAAATGTTAAATTCTAAATGTCATGGGTGAAACGAAATATTTAGCTAAATTCACACTGCCTGTCACCTGGAAGTAGCCTACCAAAATAAAAGCTCATTGACGCGAACGAGTGCTATCCTTCGGGTAGTCAGACGGAGAGATTGTGCTGCACTGTTAGTCACGTCTCCTCACCGTGCTCTCATGTTGCCTGATGGTCAGCCCTCCCGACCGAGACTTCAGTGAACTTTACCCTAGAAAACAGCCAATGAGAGAGTCAGACAGCGTCCAGTTTACTGATGGTGATTATGTAATTATGTAATTTAGAGTGAAAAACGTAACTTTGTCACTTTCCAGGATGTTTGGTGGGTCAAGATCTCAATCACTACACATTTTAACAGCATCCATAGGATTATTAACAGTCAGCCGGTACATTTTTAGATTGACAGGAGGACACCTGGGGAAAGAACTTGAAAAAAAAAACAAAGACGTCATCATCATGACGTGTACCGTCACGCCTCTTTAGGATCCGCAGTAGTGGTGTGCCACACTGCAAGATTTGGTATCGATCCGATACCAAGTAAATACAGGGCCAGTATTGCCGATACCGATACCTTTTTAATAATTAAGGTGGAATCATGATGAAATTGCTAAATCTGAATGAATTTTCATGACCTTTAGGTGTTTTTGTGAATTTTCCTTTGGATTATTAATTAGTTAAAACCCAGGACAGAATTTGGGCAAAGTTTATAAGTAAACAGAAAATACTTAATTATCATAATACAAGTTTTTTGAGAAACAATAGAACAGTAACAAAACATTTTTTCCCCATACATTGTCAGGTCTGGATTGTTTTCTTAAATAAATACAAAGTGCACAAAATTATCACACAAGAACAAATTAAAACAAATTATTTTTTTTAGGGAGTGTGTTCAGAAACTCTTGGGGAATCCGCTAAGTGAAATAATAAAATAATTATGTCTGTAGCACATATACAGATACACATATACCAAAGTTGGTATCGATATTATCGATATTTGGATCGATCCGTCCACCACTAATCCACAGCGCCGGCTTTCTGTGTGAATTACGCACTGGTTCGTCTTTACGCCGGCGCTGCTTGGCTCTGTGTTAACAAACAACGGTGGAGAATAGGTGAATAACCGCCCCTCCGCTGATAATGCAGCGACTCTGTGAAAAGGGCTACTGCTGCTGTCCTTGCAGACACATTGCTGAAAAACTCTGTATTGCCGCCAAAACGGCCCTACCAATGTTTCCAGCTGAGTCGCTGGACATGCTGGCAGGCAACATGAGAGCACGGTGCAGCGCAATCACTCCGTCTGACTAACCGAAGAAGACCGCGGCTAGCACTTGTTCGCGTAAATGAGCTTTTATTCAGAAGAAAATGAGGATGGGGAAAAACAATGTATTACCTTCAGTCCGACCAAATGTAACTCTCTGAATTCCACATTATTGTAAACATTGGGCATATTTGAAAACATGAAAACATTATTATTCACTCCACAGCAACACATGTGGCCCCTCCAATTTCTCCACTAGAAGCTGAACATTGGCCTACAAAAGAAAACTGTAGTTTTACCAGGTTTGAAAGCATGTAATTTCACATGTATGAAACATGGATTCTGCTTAAAATGAGCAAGTGGTTCTTTTCAAAGGAGTAAATGTTGAGGTGAACAGAATAGACCGCATTGGTTTAACAGTATAAATATATCTGCCCACGCTACAGCACATAAACAAAACCGAAACTCAACCAAAACGAGCTATTACACCTGAATACGGAGAGATAAGTCAAAATAAACTGAACTCAATTAAAACAACTCAGTGGTTTAGTTTACAATAAATAATCTAGATTGGGATCGGACTGCTCACTACTGCCTGTATAACAAACGTATCAACAGACAGTGTCGGTTCTTCCATGGCAGACAGGACTGGTGGAAGTTATCTGTCTGAACGTCTTCATTCATCACCTGAAAGGTTTTATATCCCGCTGTGAAAAGTGCGACCAAAGATTACCAGCCTCAATAATAATTAATCCGAATTTGGCTGGAACTGAACTTGTCAGCACATCTCCCCCTCGCCGGTCCTCTGGAAAGCTCGACTTTTCCACACTTCTCTCCCGACATGTGAAGCTTGGATTATACCGGTTATCCAGATGTACCCAGAAGGCACTGGGAGAGGAAGTGTAACAGCCACGCTGTGATGAAAATGAGGAAGCGTGCGTGGGTGCGACAACGCTCTGGTGTGGCAGCTCATATACTGTGTTACATTTTACAACCTTGTTCATGGTGGAGCCACCAGCTTCATTTCCTCAAACACACACTTGAAATCATTCATTAGATGTGGGAACGGACCTCATGTGAAAAGCTCACTCTATTTTTAAATGGTAGGACATTAAAATGAGGCTAAAACATTGACCCCTGGTGTTGACTGCTCATGAATTCAGAGACAAAAAGAATCGAAGGGTTTTATCCGTGAGGGTTTTAATTTCTAAGTACATTTAGTCAAGTAATGCAAATAATGAGGTACTGCTAGAGTATTTAAAGGGATATCCTGGTGTAAATTTAATCCATGGTCTAACACACCTTGACACCAAGTAAGATTCCCCCTCGAGAGGTCAAGTTTGCTGACGGCTATCTTAGCAAGTTTTAGCAACCTCAGAAAAGACCGCACGAAAACAATACACTGCCGCTTCAATTAGAAACCGCCACCAAAAAGCCACTCATAGCCACAATTAATGGTGAGAACAGCACCAAACTTCAGCAACAGTACATGTACAGTCCCAGCACACAGTACGAAGCATCAAACATCTGCTAGCTTAGCCGGATTTGTATTAAAAACACAGCACAACTCACCCTCTCCTCCAGCAGCCTGCTCGTTGCGGGGAAGCCCTGACGAGTTGATTACCGAGTGCAGTAGTTTTCCGCAGAGCAAGGATGAAATTGTATGATTATTACTCCATTACTTCCGTTCTTTTCCCTGTCAGCTCTCGATAAAAAGAACTCAGCATTCTATGGAGTAATAATCATACATTGTTATCATGCAGTTTTTCTGAGGTTGCTAAAACTAGCTAAGCTAGTTAAGCTAGCAGTCAGCAAACACCTCTCGAAGGGGAGTCTTACTCGGTGTCAAGGTGTGTTAGACCATGGATTAAATTTACACCGGAATGTCCTTTTAATATATAGGCTTTATCCTTTTATTCCATTAAATTCATTTGAGCAGCTTAGGGGCCGGACTATATAACCAATGAATGTGATTATCTATGTCCACATTGTTAAAATCATGCAGAAAAACTAGTGTTTACTTTTTTATTTTTATTTAATTGAGGGACACTGCATTTTAATCATCATGAGCATATTATGTAAATGTGCCAGATTAAGCCGCATAGGCAAATTGTTAACTGCAGACCCTGCAGGTGAGACATTAGCCAGCTATGTAGCTGGGTTGCGAAAACTAGCTAGCCAATGGTCTGCAGATATCAGATATAGGAGAAGATGTGTGCGGACTGTTTTATTTGGGCTCAGACTGATTATAAAACTGGAAAGCTACAGTAGTTGAAGTGTGTGGTACTGACAGTCCATAGCTGTGTGGAACAACCTGCATTTTTTGAAATATGCTTAATGATGACAACCTTGCAGGTGGTGCTGGTCAACCCTCGTGTCACAAGAGATATGATATTTCAATTACATGTTGGTTTTTTAGTATTTAGCCATAAAAAAACAAAAAATAAACAGATACAAATTGTAAATTGACCCTTAGTTTGAATTTTTTTTTTTTAGCTATGCTATCACTTAACATTAGCTCTAGATACAACATTTAAATGCTGCTTCAGTAATAATAATTAACAATTTGACCCTGACAGGGAGTTTTCTACCCAGCGTAAGGTATGCCATTAAGTACATTATATCGCTTATCATTCTTTATTAAAAATTTGACTGCAGGGGCACCCATTAGCTCAGTTGGTAGAGCGGGCGTCCCATGTACAGAGGCTTTGTCCTTGCTGCATGGGCCATTTGAGTCCCTGCATGGGGCCCTTTGCTGCCTGTCACCCCTTTTTAGTTAAGATGAGTATAAAAACATGGTTTGGTTTTTGTAGGTAGGTACTAGTGTTGTAGTCAAGACCGCACCAACCGAGACCAAGACATTACCGAGACCAGAGAGTACCGAGACCGAGACAAGACCAAGACTTTTAGAGGTCGAGACCGAGACAAGACCAAGACCATATATATCAAAGGAAAATCATAACAAAACATCAAAATGTGAGTTTTCTTTTTATTTAATTTAGCTTTTAAATAAATGTGAAAACTAAGATTTAAGAAGAGCTTAGTTGCATTTCAGAAACATGAGACACTGCAGCATTCTGTGACCTAAACGTGCACGGTGGGGTCTCATTTTGATGCCTCCTCTACTAAAAACCCTCTCAACTGGTGCAGAGGATGTTTTTGAGAGGGTCCTTTTTCACTCTAAAAATAATGATAATAATAATAATAATAATACATTTAATTTATATAGCGCCTTTCAGGGTACCCAAGGACACAAGTTGAACAAACAAAACAGAATAAATGGAGCGCCTGTCAGTCAGCACGGAGGGAACAGCAGCACTGCAGTCAGCACCGAAGGGAATAGTGACAGCAGAGGTCCAGGAGCTCCTGTGCTGAACACCTGAAGACCCCGCCAGCAACGGCGGAGCAGCGACCATCCAACATCACCGCGAGCCGGGGGAGACCACAGTAGCAGAGGAGAGCGATGAAGGAGACAGGCGGTGAATAACCCTGAGGTTGTGGTGGAGGGAGGACCAACGGAGCAATGACGGACAACCCACAGAGTATTGAGTGTGCCGGTTTAAAAGTTAGCGTTGCTAGGCTAACAGCTGATCGACGGGGCAAACAGTTGATCAGCGGAGAAAGGTGAGTCCACAGCCAATTGTTCAGGTGTGCAGCCTTCAAAGTTAGCCCCAGAGTTTGTAGAGACACCTTGGCTTTCTTTTCTAACAGAAAAAAGCAGTTTTGCTACGATTGAGAAGCAGCGATATTCACACCAGCGTCCTCTCGCATCCGGGTTGCCATGGTGATCCTTATCAGTCGTGCATGGACAAAAAGCCTATCAGCGGTGGTCTTGACCGGTCTCGTTCAAAAAACCCGAGTCCGCCCAGTCCAAGACCGAGACAAGACCGAGTAAAAATGCCCTCGAGTCCAAGACAAGACCAAGAACCTCAAAAAATGGTCTCGAGACCAAGACCGATCTCGAGTACTACAACACTAGTAGGTACGTTATGTATGTAACTCAAGTTACCTTATATAAGAGATATAGGTTAACTACGTTGCTTAGTTAAAATAACTCAGCCTTGACTTTTGGTTTCACACAGGACAAAAATAACGGTCCTGTGACTGTTTACCACACCTGTCAACCACAACCTTCTGCATATGCACTCTGTCTCTCTTTATACTTTGTCACCTGACTTCCTCCTTTGATGCTGTAATAATTACTATGAAAACAAGACGGTCAAAATATGCCTGCTGTAGGATCGTAACAAGCTGCTCTCACAGCCTTTCAACCATTGTGGTCAATTTCTGTGGAGGACAAAAATTAGAACAGCATTATCATTCATTTGGAGTGTCTAGCTTTTCAACTCCTTTAGACTCTGTTTCGATCCTGAATGAAACATCTGGCTCTTACAATGCTCCGTATTGCACCATGTTCACCAGCTCTGTCTCTCTGCTGTTTGGCGCTGGACAGTTTGTGTATAGATATTTCTTTTAGAGATTGTTTGCTGAAACAGCTGCTTGTTGTGACTGGAAATGGGGTTGATGAGAGCAAATGTGCAGCAGAGCCACAACAATGACCTAAAAGCTCCATGGAGCTGAGAGGGACGGCAGAGTTGGTGACAATTACATAAAAATAATAATAACTGCAAACTGTGTTTCTCACTACAAGTGGCCCCTGTCAAGTTGCACATCATACGCTGTAAGTAAAGGTTCTGAAGATTTCCTCCATTGCTGACACAAATATAAAAAGACACTTAAAAAAGGAATCTGCCAAAGCATTAAGACTTCTATAATCCATTGTACATTTTTTAGGATGTCTCATTTTGGATTGAATCTTGTCCACTGATTCTCCTGCATGACTTACTGAATGATATTTGTATCCATAATTAGATGATCGCATAGAGAATATCCAGTTTTGTCAGCACCCACTTAACTGAACCAATCACCGTGTATTAAGCGTTATTAGATCATCCTCTGGAAGGGCGCCATCCTTTCAGTGTTGTGTCATTAATATGGAGCTGATGGTGGGGATGATTAATTGCCGTGCAAGGGGCCATTCCATCTCTCCACAGTATTTATGGCAGCAAACACTGAGGACACATGTAGATAAATTCAACAACTTGCACATCATAACGGTCCCCATGAAGGCTGCGGTTTGTTCAGAGTTCGGGATGTGTGCTGCCAAAATTGTTTTAGTCATTCTATGAGGGGACTGTGAAGGGGTGAACATTTCAAGAAGCTCTGTGAAAAGTCTGGGGGATAAGGCACATTTGGGAGTCTGGTTTATGACAGTAATGTAAGCATAGTATGAGTCAGGCTTTATGATTTCTGATGTCATGTACTTGGGGTCTGACTATGGACGCCTGTGCCATGCTGAAGTGTTTTCACAGACCACATATTCACCAAGCTTAGGGGAAAATAGTATATATATATATAGTCTGGATAGCAAAACCTAATGCACACAATTATGAGTAGTACGACCCTGACTCCAAAAAAGTTGGGATGTTGTGTAAATGAGGACAAAATTCAATCATTTGCGAACAAACCGAAAACATTCCTCAGCTCAAATAGTGTTGCTGTCATCAAAAATCAATGAAGTTAAATATATTGTCTTTGTACTGTTTTCTATTAAGTATATGTCAAAACGGATTAGCATACTATCACTGTTTTCTTCACAGTGTCCTAACGTTTTTTTTTAGAATCAGAGTGAGGTTATACTGTAGGGTCATTAATGTGGTCCAATTAGCCTAGGCCACCAGTTTCCTATTGAAATGCCCTTAAGCAATACATTGAAGCTAAAGGGAAAAATCCAGATCTTTTGATTGGGATGTTTGTTTTGTGGTTCATAGCATGTTAGCTTGAATTCATTCTGTTCCAACAGATTTCAATGGAAACTGATTGATTATTTTATGCAAGCAGCCAGTTATGTTCTTAAGATAGGGCCCATTTTTTTACTACTTAATAAATACGATGTTAAGATGTTTAATTCAATAAATGTGTCATATTTTTTAATCTGCTAATGTTTTCCATGTAAAAACTGCAGCTGTAAGATGGATGTAGCGATGCAAAATGTACAAGCTATTCCTCTGGAATGAAGTTGACTAAAAGTACAAAGTAGCAGAAAATACAAATACTCAAATTTTTAACTAATTACAGTTCATTTTCATGCAACTTTCATTGTATAACATTTCATTGGTAAATCCTTTTGGCTGGTGGCACCTTTAAAATATTTACAATCTGTTTGTGACCCATCATTACAGGTTTGAATATGTCCATGAGTTGTGACCAATTCAACCCATGTTTTAATTTCTCCACTAAACTTCTTAAACGCTTTCATTTGAATAACTGTTCAATGGCTGGAGAAAAAAAAAAGAAAAATAAAACCCCAGCAACAACAAAGAAGAAAATCAGAGAAGAGCAATTACATTACAGTACTGTATTTATCTCACCACTCCTTAGAGAGGTCCAACCCCACAGTGCATTAAGTCATAAACATGAGACTGACCCTCACCAGCTATATAACACTCAACTTAAAAAAAGAGCCATTCAGCATAATGAATGCTTTTACTTTAAATAGCATATTTTGCTTCTGTTCTTTTACTTAAGTATATTTGACTGCAGGATGTGAGCATTTCATTGTGTGGGACATCTATTTTTATACATGATCTGAATACTTCTAACATGATTGCACCCAACAGCCTTATATACACATGGCTCCATGGTGTGCATCACAAAGACCGACATCAACAATTTTTTGGGGTAATTAATTGCGAGATGTAAAACCCGACTTTTATGAACTTGTGCAAATCAAACCACAAGGCGTTCATGCTATCTGATCACTACATCCAAAGCTTTAAACAGGAACAATCCTGACAAAGACTGGCTTTGTTGATAAAAAACGGGGACCAGCTCTCGATCTGGATGCCATATATTTTGCTGTGGGTGGGCTGGTGGCTTCATGCAAAATTACATGTCTTCAACACAGCCGTCATTCGCTGCAGACCTATAACATGGCTCTTGTAGGTTAGTCTGACACAGTTTGTTAAATCTCTGTCTCCATCAAACAACTTCCTGTTGTTCGCCTCAGGCACATACATAGTGATCTGGGATTATACGGTTCCACCATCATTATGTGTAAAATATGGAGTACTACAGCTTACATATCCATGAAAGGAAAAGTGCTATGTAGGGCATCTGTGTTTTAGAGGTACACAGGGCCGTGACAAAGCATTATATTTGAGTACAAAGAATCAAAATAGAGCAAATATGCAACTGGAATTACTGTAAGTCGAGCCCAAAAAGGTTTTGTTCAAGTTTATCTTCATTTACCTGTCAAATATGATTATAGAGGCTCTTTCTCTATATACATGATTGCTAGCCACACTAGATATCTCTATAGGTATCTCTACATATAGGTATCTCTGGGAAATGGCAACGTCAGTCTGTTGGACCTCCACTTTGTTCCAGACTGAAAATATCTCAACAACTATTAGTTGGATTTACCCAGATGTGCCAAATGGTTGTTACACAGAAACACCTGGGAAGTTGTCCTGAGAAACAGTTTGGTAAAGGGCAAGCACGTTGAAAAAGATCCTTGGCTGGTGATTGAAGAAACCATTTGTCTATCGCAGTCTAACATCGACCAATCAGAACAACAGTAGGAGAGCAATTCCACCAATGGAGTAAGTTGGTAAATCAAACTGTCGCTGAAGTCAGACGAGAAGAATGAAAACATCTTGTAAATGGAGAAAAAGCCTTCAGTGCTGTTCTTTGCTCTACTTTCAATGAAATGAACTCTCCAGTTCTGATATAACTGATGCTATAGCAGCTACGCTAACTTCATGAGGAGCCACCATTGTTGTTCTCAACCAAACAATTAAGATAAGATAAGATGTACTTTATTGGTCCCTGGTAGGACTTTTTTTTTATTATTTGGCACAGCAGCATTGGGAACAAAGAGTGTGGAAACAATACAACAGAAAAAGTTGCTGCCAGTAGTTCATCACAGGCCACTGATTGGTCTAAACAAACACTGTTAATCAGCCACGAGCGCATTACTTGGAAGCCTGGAAAGATGGATTCCAGCTGCCTTGCGCATTTTGGCTGAATTGACATTAAAATTTGTACAAACATTCATGGTCCCTCGAGGATGAATCCATCTTACTTTAATGATCCTCTGACTTTTCCTGCAGCCCATAATGCTGACTTTTTTGGCTTTCTTGTGAAATGTCTCAACTTTTGAACCATGAAAACAGGTCCAAGTTTTCAATTAACCATTAAAATATCCCATCCATTGGATGCACTGGGACAACATTTTGAACATTTCCAGAAGATGTATCCAAATCAGGTGCCACTGTGTGCTTCCTCTGTGGTTTTGAGTGAAACTATTCACAAACTTTTGGATACTTTTGGAACTGTCGGGACTTTTGGTCTAGACATTCATGGTCCCCAGAGTATGAATCCCTCTGACTTTGATGATCCTTCTTCTAGCTCTGCCATTGGGTTGACATTTTTGCTTTTTTAGTGAAATGCCTCAACAAAATTTTAATGGATTACCATAAAAACAGATCAAAGTTTTCAATTATCCATTAAAATATCACATCTACTGGATGCAACATTTTGTACAAACATTAAGAAGATTACAGAAGATGTTTCCAAATGATGCCACCATGTGCTTCCTATGTGGCTTTGAGTCAAATTTCTGGATTAATTGCCATTAAATTTGGGCCAGACGTTAATGGCCCTCCTCAGGATTAGTTCTAATAACTTTTGGTATCCACTGACCTTTCATTTACAGTCCTCATCCAGTCAAATTTTCAATTTTGTACAATACTTAGAAAACTATGAGATTCGTTCTACCTCAGCTGTATTGTATTTATAGCAAATGTTAGCATGCTAATACCCTAAAGTAAGATGATAAAAATAGTTAATATTACCCAGTAAACATCAATGAGGTTAGCATTGTCTTTGTGCGTCTGCTGTCTGCTGCATTTAGCCTAATGTGCAGAAGAGAGTTTAGTCTGGTAGAGCAGCTGTATGCTCTTGTCTTGTTGCTCCATGTTGCCAACATAATGCACAGGGCTGTACCACATTAATGACCAATAAAGATTCTGTATTTGTTTGAGAAAAAAGCCATTTGAAACTGTTGTGTCTTGATCTGGTTTGTTTTAATGATAAATACTCAAAAGCAATGACTCACTCTTTACAGCAAACCCTGTTTAGGCATTTGACCAAACAAAGAGCTTCACCAAACGGAACAAGTAGAGCACGCCTGCACTTTGTTATGGAGGGTCTCACTCATCCTGTCTATAAACCATTGTGTTTGTGTTTGACACACAGTGCTGGGAAACACGACTTCCCGTCCCTTGAAATGGGATTGCCCAACAGGATTATTTCATCACCAATTTATTACCATCTAATCCTGGAGATTTCTGTCTTGGCTGGGTGCTTTTTCCAAACAAACAGACAGAACTGGGCGGACATGGGGTACGGGCTCTTAATCATTTGCTCTCCCGCTGATTCATTTTTGTAAAAATGGGGCTCTCCCTCTGTTTTCTCATCGTCATTAAGTTCTTTGATTCATTTGAATGACAATTCTCGACAAACGAGTCTGTAATTAGGATATTGTTTTTGAGGTTTTGAATTGAATAGCGAAAGGGTGCAGTCACAGCATGTTCAAGAGGTTTCTCATGTTCAAGGGAATTACTGACAGCGAGACAGACTGCATGCAGTACAAAAGGCCACATATTGTAATCTTCAGTCTCTTTGATAGCAAAGAAAACTATGAAAAGCAGAGAAAACATCATATTTTGTTGGTAAGATAAGTGTATGTGGATTTTCCCTCATACAAAAGCACATCACATCAAAAATGACTCTTCAATTTAGAGTCCACTAACTAGTTTCCTTGGGAGCTTTCAACCTTGTTACATAGTTGTCCTCAATGAATGGAGATAATTCCAGCAACATAGCTGATTTCATTTACATCACTTTTAAGAGTTCTCGTCTGGGTTGTATTATTGCCATTATTACCATTAGAGATTAACAGGACACAAAGGGAGGGAGAGAGACAAAGAATGACCAGGCTGTCCTCATCAGAAAAATGACTACATAGGTCGACTTTGGAAGCAGCTTATCACTATCCATGTTTACATTTCTTGTTAGGTGGTGACCTTTAGTGGCTTTTGTAATTACAAAGCAAGCAAAGGAGGAAGTCAGGCGAAGTAGTCCGTATAGGAGGAGGTTGGGGACAGTTGGTTAGGTCAAACGAATCCAAGACTTTCACCCAAGAGGTCGTTGTTCATGTCGAGTGTGAAAGCGAAAGTCAACGTTGAGTTATATTACCTACAAAAACAATTTAAGTTGCATCACTTACGTTATGAAAGTGAAGTCATTTATTTAAATTTGTCAGCTCATAACAGAAGATACGGAAGTTACATAGTGATTTTAATTCAAACCAAGTTTTTCCTAAACCAGCCAAACTGTGAGCATACGACAAAAGTCGCCTGTGTTGATGGTGATATATGTTGTTCATTTTTTAACCATTTAAAATATAAGTATATAAAATGGTGCTGCACTGATTGGTTGACTAAATGATTAGTTGATCATTAGAAAAAGAATCCTGAATTTCTCGACAATAGATGAAATGACAAAGTCCTTTTAATCACAAAAATAGAAGCCTCCTAAAAATGTTCTGTAGATTTTCTCCTTTTGTCTGCTTTATATCATATCATCATGAAAAGGGTTATGGACATTTTAAAACATTACCTTGGACTTGGAAAGAACTTGGAAGGACATTTTTCCCTATTTTCTTACTTTTTTAGTCCTGTATATTCGCACATCAACTTCAAAGTAGTAATAAATAGTTCTGAAACTGTCACATCTTACAAAATCAAGGTAAACTCTGCAATATTAAATTAATCTCAAGAAAAATACATGTGCTTTTCTTTGTGTGTCTCAACCGTGCAGCCAGCTTCAAACTGAACCAGATTCTTCTTGATCCAGCATTTCAACTAAACATCCACTGGTGTCCTAATAAATTTGATTTTGCAGCCATGGCTTACAGATCAGGTATTGAGTGTTAAAATTTCTTTGCATTCATCTTGACAGTCAGTACATGTACATACTCTTTCGCTAACTTAGACCCACTGAAGTTACATATTAGCTCTGGCCAAACTTCAGGAAAGCATTTTTGCACAGAGCAAGGGTAGTGAATTTTCCCCCACATCTTTTATGTTGATCTACAAAAGGATTTGCTTCAGGGCTGGTGTAAGAAGGAGAATTGAGGAATGAGTAAGTTCTTTAAAAACTACCCTGATCCCTGCTGTCGTGCGGTACGTATAACCTAAACTAATAAACACAGAGAGGTGATCCAACGCAGTCAGGTTGATGATCTTGTTGTGAATAAAAGCCCTCAGTTCACATGTAGCATTGGAGCTAACAACTGCATCTGACAGAGTCCAGATTGAGAGGAAAAACTTGGAGTGGAGTAGTAGCCAGGCAGTAAAAACGGAGCATTATGTATGTATTGGCCAACCTTGATTTAGTCTCACAGTCATTAGGTATGGCTGAAGGGCTCTCCTGGGTCAAGTCAGCAAAGCACAGAACACAGTGTTTGGTCAAAAAATACCAAATGCATAAAATCAGTTGGAAGCTGAAACAATAATTTGGGTTAATTTTGCTGAAAAGCTGGTCTAAATTAATACATTGGATGCAACTCAAGTAATTGCCATCCAAGCATAAGATGTTTTTGGCGCTCGTTGGAGTGTTTAAAGTGTGTTTCTAGTATGTTTTGGGATTTTGTTTATGTGTTCATGCAAATCTCCCATTAGAGGCAGTATTGGACTTGAACTTTAAATGGTACTGTACTTGAAGTTGACTTTTCTCAATTTACTCATTTATGTGGAAATACATACTGAGGCTAATAACCAAAAACTAAAGATCCATATTTTCATTTTTTTTTCTCTCTTTTCTTAGGCTGCTCAGAATGATTAACAGTGTCTTTCCAAAATAAAACATATATAATTTCCACAGCGTGACATGCGCTGGACTGAAACTCCTATTGGAGCATTATTGAAGTTGATAGTGATCATTGGCCATTTACTTGCAACATGGCAACAGTTCGGTTAAATATTACTTGATGAAACTGATGACATCTCTCGATTGGCTTCTTGTCTGATTTAGAATGGATTTCAAGACTTTACTGATCACATTAAAACGTTTCTGTGTCTGCCTCCAAGCTTTATTTAACTACGAAGCAAGAACCATTCATTTGAACTACATCACACTTGGCAGGTTTGTTGCCGATGACCCAAGGAAGTGCAGCGTAGAATTTGAAGCAACTTGGACACGTGACACATTTATTATTAATATGTTCTGAATAAACAGCGAACATTATTTTGTGCAGCAGCATAGGTGTGGCTTCAGTGCTCTAGCCTGATGGCTCTACAGACTGAAGCTGGGCTTGTACGTTATACTGTATGTAATTTAATGGGGAAGCAGACGTAAACAAAATGGAGATTATAAAAGCAGAGGATTAAATGAGTCTGAATGAGTGGGGAGACATGGTCAACACAGGTTTTCCATTCTTCAGTGAAAACTGGACATGGATTTTTTAAAATTTATGTGAACAGTAACAGGCTAGCTAACGCTAGCCTCAAGGGCTAGAATGTTTACCGTTGATTAGCAGCACAGTGAGCTGCTCTGGGATGCCTCTCTCATTGGTTTTTGAGGTCTGGCTTGGAAAGCAGTTCAGGAGGCTTGAGACTAGATAAGTGAACCCGTCACATTACAAGATAATCTGAGCTAACAGCATGTTTTGAATGGGCATGTCAGGAAATGTTGACCCGATATCCGACTGTTCGCAGCCTTAGATGCTCATGTGGGGTCCTTCTAGCTGTTCCAAAGTTGACGCTTGAATCCAAAGGTGATCGTGCTTTTACCATCAGAGCCAGTCAGCTTTAGAATGACCTGTCTGAGTGTTGAAGGCTTGCAGAGATTGACTTCCTTTAATTAACTTCTTAAATCCCACTTTTATAGACTTTTCTCTTTTATTGCTTCTTTTTTATCTGTACCTAAATCCTGTCATCTTTTTATTGTCTTTTTAGTGCTTTTATTCTTTTAATCCTATTTTTTATTTACTTTTATGTGACACTGCATTTTTAATCGCTATTATTATATTTTCATTCTATGATTCATATTGACCTTTTGTGGGTTTTCTCTTTAGGCTTGTTTCTGTTTGTCATGACTGTTGACTGTGAGTTTCCTGCTTTTCCTCTGTCTGTCAAAGTAATTTGTAAGCTCTGTTTGTAAAGGTGCTATATAAATAAAGTTGTTATACTGAGCAATGACTGAAAACAGGATGAAACTATGTTCATGAAGGTTCTCAGTCATCCAGGTCATAGTAAATCTAGGTGCTGTATTGTAGGCAACTGGACTTGTTTCAGTTTCTTGAAGATGTTTCACCTCTCATCCAAGAGGCTTCCTCAGTTCTAACTAACTGGAGGGGAGTTGGCAGGATGAAACTATACTCTATGCTTTTTTACAGTAAAAACAAAAGGAAAATTAAATGTGATCACTATATAATCAAATGACCTAGATTTCTCATCACACCACAGCCAGCACACTTGTTCCATGTCCTCTCTACTGATCACTTTTTAAGTGTTTTTCCACAACATTTTCCTCACAGCTTTCCACCTTTATCTCCCTTTGAGGAAATCACATGTGGGAGATGAGGATGTCCCAGACAGTAAAATGTATCCAGAGAAATATGAGCCATCTCTTGACTCAAATGTGCATCCCCACATAAGCAGCATCTTCCTTGATACCATACGGTAGCTTGTATATCACCCAGGTTTTATGGAGTCAGAGCCAGCGTGGGCGGGTGCAACGGTATCGAGTTAGTGCAGTGATAAACTTCACAGCCAAGGGCAGAAGGTTCGCCGCTCTGATCGGTGGCCTGCGAGACATTACTTATCATTGCTCTGGTGAATAACAGACCTTGTCCTTTAATGTGGGTTGTGTGATTGCGCCAAGCTGCACAAAGCAGCCGTTCAACCCACAGCAAAGTGTGGTTTCAGAAGAATCCCTTTACCCCCTACCCCTTAAGCCTACCCTCCTGGATGCTGCCTCGCCATTTCTCGGGGTACTGCAGATGTGGAGTTAGTAGCTGGCACAAGTTACAGTATATGACTTTGTGGGCTGCAAAGCCTCAGTGTGGCAATCAGGGGTGCATTGGACTGGACTGCAGACACTAAGTGGGCTGCTGCCAGTGCTTTGAACTGTGAAAATAAATACTGAATAGGACTACGTTGTGCTAGCCAGGCCTTGAGTCCTATAGTCATCTGTCTTGGTGTACACACCGGTGGGAGTGTTTGCTTTGGACTGAAGCCACTGCATGTGGTAGCTGCAGGATTTTTTTCAGGCTGAATCACACTTTTTGAGGGCGCATTTAATAAAACTGGCTGCTGCTGAATATGAGGGGCAAGAATTCAGACTCATTTTTGCACATGTGATAACTTTCCCCTCGTCTCTGCTCTCTGCCCTTGTCAAAGATGAGAGCTGCACAAACAGAGTATATCTCGACGTCTGGTAGAGACGTTTGTCTCCGAGCTGAAAAAGAGATCACTGGGGTGAGAGGATGTGGGCCACTCAGAGGAAGGAGGCAAACGAAGCACCTGGGACAGGTTGATTTGGATGTTTGGACGTTAGAGGGGAACTTGTTCAGTGGCCAACTCTCTGTTTCTTCACAGAGACTAGGATAACTGACAGTACACTGCCGTCCTCTGCACAGTAGTTTTAAACAGAGAGTGAGAACAGCAGATTGGATGTCAGACGAAACCATTCGGAGGAGTTTTGGAGGATTGCAAACATATATATATATATATATATATATATATATATATATATATATATATATATATATATATATATATATATATATATATATATATATATATATACATATATATATATATATATATATATATATATACATAAAGATAGAAATCGCCCCGATTTTCCAATTCCATTTGTTGTCTGATTAGATTCCATTCTATGGGATATTAATTTGGTTAGGGATGTTTTATTTTTCTTAGACATGAAGATTCTGAGAGAACAAATGTTGAACAAATGTAAACTGTACAAGTAACACTCTAACCTCATGCACTATTAAAAAAATAATAACTAAGAAATTAATACACAGTATAACTAGTATTTAGTAAAACTACTTTCTATAGTTTTTGAGATTTTTGGTTAATCTGACTATGGAGAAAATCCAATTGATATTGTTTGATTTTAGCATCTAAATATTAAAAATGCTAGTGAAAGGATGAGGAATTAATGACAGATGTAGGCCTGTGTATTCAACAAAGAAAAAAATAAGATTCTTGGCCATTTGAGTACAGATTTCAAAGTTTACGAGGTCCATCAGAAAAATGACCATTTAGGTTGACTGTGAAAGCAACTTATTATGACCCATATTTAAGTTATTTGTTAGGTGGCCACCTCTAGTGGCCATAGTAATTATTACGGCAGCAAAGGAGGAAGTCAGATGCAGTAGCATGAGGAGTGAGAAAGCCGGTCGGGCCAACAGAACTTTCATCCAGGAGATGTTGTGAGGTTACAAGATGCATATAATGTAAATTAACTAACATAAGATACATTTGTAATTGAATGAGTTATTTTAAGTGGTGTTATCACGGTGTTTTCCAAAACCTAACCAAACTGTGAGCAATACAATGAAAGTCCCCAACACCTGGCGTTACTACACTCCAATGGTCATGCTGGAAAGAAGGAAGTGAGGTGAACTAGTATACAGAGTGAAAAGTCCCTAGAGGGATGAGGTCGGGAATGGACAGCTGGATTGAATGAGCACAGGACTTGCATAATTAGTAAAGGTACGCCACGTAAATAATGTAATGTAAATTAATAAGCCAACATAGATACATTTGTAATGGAAGTTACATAATTGGTGTAGTTATTTTAACCAAAACCATGACATTTTCCTGAACCTAACTAAGTAGTTTCAGTAACCAAACTGTGACCGTACAAGGTCCATCATGTGTAGCGCTGTTATGCTGCAACAGTCTTGTTGTTTTGTGAGAAGCTGACGTTCGACCTTTTCAGGCAACCCTGTGCTGTGTGTGAAACTCCATAAGAGACATACAGCAGAGGACAAATTGTGTCCGTAGATGACACCAAATAGCAGTAGAGATTCTCAGCCTAGTTTTTAAATTATGACTGGTTTGGCAAAAACACTTACACACCAGTGTGGCAGACAGCATTCAAAGATTTGTTCGCCAAACGATCCTACATTAGGTGCTTTAGTGGGTGTTACCCGCATCCACAGGAAAAAGCAGATCAAAAGATTGATCTCAGTATTTTTAAATCGATATTTGATAATTCAAATGAAGATTGATTCAAATTGGAATCCATTTTTAAACCCAGCCCTGATCTGCTGTATTGTAATGCAAATCCAACAATCATTCTGTATTGAAAAGCAGCACAAGTAAAAGTATTAAAAACCAAGTCTCTAACAAGGAGTCATGTAGTGTTTGGCTTTAACGAGTTACAGGGAGGATTATAGGGTATGCCATGCACACTTTGCACTAAATGCCCTGCTCTTAGTTATGATTGGACAACCCCTCTGCACTCAGATGTTAGTTTGATCAGTTTGGTAGCTCTCCCCAGGCCCAGAAACTCTCTAGCATGTAATATTAAGTGCATACCTTGAGTTTGTATGAAGGTTTTGATTTATGACAGTTGACCATGCTGTTGCTCTTTCCCTCCGGTCCCTTTTAATTCATCTAGAGGTACATTTGCTGAGTGTGCAGGCGCTTTTTAATTCGACTTTATTATGCTGAAAGACATTCGCAGCTGGGAGTCAGCCAGTACAACCACATTCTTTGCCGGAGCAATTGGAATAATCCCCAACCTAAATCCTCAAAAACTGGATTCATTTGGATTTAAAATGCAGCTGGATATGTTGGCAGTTTATATTTTAAAGTTATATACAAGTGTTTAGTGTTGCATAGTATCATGTGATTTTCTCTCCAACTCAACTTTCTTGCCTTGTCCGTAATCAGCTCTTTTCAGTCTGCTTCTCCATCTTCTGGAAACATCATAAAACATTTTAATTGTTTAGTGTTTTTGTTTAATTATGGAACAAGCATTCACGAAATTCTGCAGCACTTTTCATCTAAAAATACTAAAAGTGAAATATGCACTATTATCCCATTTCGGGTAGTTATTGTGGTCATACTGCAAAAAAACATGAAAATACAAAACACAGGGTGCCACACACGCTGTCACGCTAACTGTCCCTACATGCCTGAACGCCCTCCACAATGTGAGCCACAAACTTGCACCCACTCATTCGAGGACAGGGATCTCATCCAGTGTAAGCAGGAGCAGTGATTCTTTTTATGGTTGTTTCCATTTTACAACAGACACCCCCCAAAAATCTGATCGATCACTGCTGCCAGCGGCAAGCTTAAATGTCGCTTGAGGATTCTGCTTTTACCGCCATGCCAAGAGAAGCCATCAAGTTCAATCAAACACAGATAGAAAACAGATTGGATCTTAATTGGAGAAGTTCACATCAAGATCCTAGTGACAATTTTTGGTCCAAAGATGCGGCAGGCTTTGAGAAACTTGCCCGTTTTTACTTTGGTGTGCAGATCCTGATCCAGAATCAGCTGGCATCCCTTTTTTTCCAGACTTTGCTCTTTCCCATCTGTCTGGAACCAACTTTATTCTGCTCTCAGCCATGTGCCATCTCGTGCAGTGGATGTAAATTGAAACAAGTTGGATCAAACTGGCAGGATAAGCAGACGATTGCCAGTCCATCTTTCTGAGAAACAGGTGCGACCGACATTTTACAGGAGTCTGTATATAGATTCGGAGAAAGATTGTTGAGTGCTTCTTGTGTCCGCTGTTGAAAGAATTCATGGCAGACCATCACAAAGAGACAAAATGCTCATATCTCTGACATGAGAGTATTATAATAAGGATAAAAGAACCACATGTTGATAATAAATCAAGATAATGTCAACTGTCTTTCAGTATGGGAAGTTTCATAAGACTGATTTTTTCAGAGGTACCTAAAGGGAATGGTCACACATGCAGAAAAGATTTATATAAATGCTAATATGACTAAAACCACCAGCGTTTTTTTCAGTGTAACCAACCATTATGTGTCAGTGTCTGTCCAAAGTGACACACAGCGCATTGACTGTATTGGTATGAGAGAGCCAAAACAGGAAGCATTTAAACCTGGTGCTACACTGTACACACAAGAGCTACATGTACGATCACCTGACCTACTCCTGGTTTTAAGTCTGGTCGTTGGAGTCCTGCAGATATCTTGGATATCTCTTAGCTGTTTTGACTCACACTTGTCTTGGTTTCTGCCAGTATTGGATATCAACTCCATAAACTGTACAGTCAAGAATATACCCAGTGATTCTGCAGACACATCTGTCTTCTATTTGTTAATGCAATCCACGTACTGTACTGGACGGTAGGTTATTAAGCATTTTCTGCTTCAGAAACCAGAATTAGTTATTTTTATATATAAATGCAGCCACTTTGTAAATGAGCTAATCTGAAGATGAAGGAAAAACAGTGTTTCCCCATTCTCTCAACAGTAAAAGGAAACGATGTCTGATCTGAAATAACATGTTTAACGGTCACAAAGGTTTATGATTACTGTACTCTTTACTTCTAGAATATTACATGTGTTGTGTTGGACATCACAGTTAGTTGCAGGATGACATTTAGCATAAACTGATCCAGGTTTTTGCCGGATGACTTCATGTACTGCTAATATTTTCTGGAAACAGTCCTTTGTTTTTGTGAGTACAGGATTTTGACAGGGACAGGCATTGTTATATCTAATTAAAATGCAACAAATGCAATGTATACAGGACTTCTAGTTGTGGCTCAATTGCAGTCTTTGTCCTTAATTAAGCTTTTGAGGAAATAAACACATGACGCAACAGTCTACAATAGACTAACAATAAAAACAGACATCCACAAGCACTGCCCATTCATTTTCTATGCTAGCAGCCATGCAATTTTTTTTGTAGTGCAGCATTGCGTTTCCAGCGACAAGATGTCATGTTGGCCACTCCTCATCTGCATGAGGTTAAGGCTAAGATTACTTTAGGTAAATCAGGGGCGTCCAGTGTGACTCGCCACCTCTGGAAAATCTCGCAAAACTTGAGTGTTTTTAATCTAAACGAAGACAAATTTGTTTTTCCTGCCTCAAATGTTTTCAGAAACACATTTCTATTTTCATAATACGAGAGAAACTTTCAAAAACACCTGTTATGTTGATCCGGTTAAAGTCTAGGAGTAGACAGCCCACGAGTGGATGTGTTCGTCAAGTCAGTTGCAGTCAGGAAGTATTTTGCGCTGTTGTAGGAGGCTGAAGTCTGCAGCTGTCAATCATCTATCATGAAATTGTCTATCAAGTGTTCAATGCTGGGAAGTGGCGCAACCCCATCTCCAAAAATGCCCTTGTGGAAGCATGCTATTACCAGGAGCTTTTGGTAATACTGCAGCTGCCGATCAACTGTTTTATACTGCCGGAAACTATGATCATTATCACTGTCATATCACACTGTGAAAGTTTTGATATATTCTCAACTGCCTTTGAGCCATGTCATGGAATTGACTTGAACCTGACTGAGGTCTGCACGTTTAGGTTTAGAAGCCACTTCCCTACTTTCAAACTTTAAAGCAGAGGACTGAACGAGAATAAGAAGAGCCCAATGTGGTTCTCATCTTCACTCAGTGACTTCATGCAGTGACTGGGGACACACTTGATGTGCTTCATTACAAACTGCGATGGCTGGAAGAGGGGAAGGTTTGAGAACCTGATTCTGGCATTACAGTAGTTTACCAAACCCTCTTGTCTGTTTAGAATTGAATCAGCAGGCAGCTATTGCCGTGTTGAGTGACTACTCTCCAGCCGACCATGCTTGATTTGCCTGCCTGCTACAAAGTGCCAGGCGACGTCTGGCTGAACTCGTGGTGGCACTAACCCTCTGCCACGCACGTGTCTTTGATTCCTGCGCTAGGCTTGAACAGCAACCTCTTCTTGACGTTGCACATGTTGGCCATTAATAGCACATGTTTGTCATCTCTTTTTTTTCTCATCCTGTATCCTAATAGCTTTTGAACTACCATTTTTTATCACTTCAGTTTCCTGCGTTTCTGGATGAACATCTGAGAAAGTGTTAAATGATTTGATGCCTTGTTTAAATGAAGCTCACACGAACAGGAGGGTATAATTTTATCCGTGTGTGAAAGTTACTCGTCTCTGGATGATGACTGATGTCTGTGTTACAAACGGTCACTTCTCGGTTTTTCCTTTAAGAGTTGATTACAAAGACAAATGGTATGATCTGAGATGGCTTTAATTCAACTTTTTTCTATCTTTTGCAAACATAAGACAACAGGTAGGACTTTTAAAATGTTTCCGTAATGCTTGTCCTGCTGTTTAATATTCACAGTTTGAGGTTTTTTATTCCTGGAGGGAGAGACGTTTGTTATTCCAAAGAGAGCTGGGGCATATTTTTCTTATTGTAATCATCCTACTGGTTGTGTTTACATGTTTTGCATAATTGGCACAAGGTACGGTCACTTGAGACAACTTCAATCTAAGAAACTGGTACAAACTGTCTGTTGTAGCCTTTGTCAGGGAGCCAATGCACACGACTGTCTTTAGTGTAATAAAAACAAAAGTAACTGTGGCGCTGTAACTGTTTTTTTAACTCGGGTTGAAATTAGACATTTTCCAGAGGAAGCAGAAAGTAGGAGAAACCTTACAAAAGATTCAAAACACGTGTTTTTGCTGAGCAGAGGCCTGAAAGTTAGACAGTTGAAGTGGTTTTAGAAGAATAAGATCCATTTGCCTGAAGGATGTGAGCAACTGTACATGACTGGGGAAATGAGGACACCCTTTTACATTTTGTGATCTGGGGGAAACAACTGGATTATTGTATAAAGAGATTAACTTTAGATATTCAGTTCATCCAAACATCCAAGTAAAGGCAAGACATTGTTTTTATTGCAACATGCCTCCATCATTTCATACTGTTTCTGTTTGGTGTATGTGTTGTTTGTAATTACCTTTTATTTAAAGTTTTTTCATTATTTGTTTTGTGTATGCTTAATGCTTGTTATGTACAATATGGAATATACTGGAAACTAAACTGATGTCTCGCAATTGCACTTTGTGTAAAAATCTGCCATGTCAAATTTTCCAATAATTACCTCTTCATCCCATTTGCCTACACTAATACCAGCAGAGATACATAATCATTGCTAATTACATATATAATATCCTAAGACTTTAACAATCAAGCTGCCATTGTTCCTGCAGTGCTTTGCCTAGCAGGTTCACAGCTTCGTGTTCAGACCTGAATTAAACGGTCATAGACAATATATTTGGACTGTCTTGACTGTTAATTTATCAATTTTAGTTATTTTCGGCTTGTCTGGGGTCAGGTCGCCTTACCCTTGGTATTCCATGGGGTCTCCACTCAGTTGGACCCCCAAAAAAGAGGCATCCCATCAGTTGCATGAACCACCTCTGCTGATTCTCTTCGCCTCTTCTGGCAGAAAGCCTTTTTAGCCCCTTGTATCCGTGATCTCATTCTTTTGGTGAGTAGCCACAGATCATGACCATGGGTGAGGGTTGAAACATACATTGATGCGTAAATCAGAAGGTTTGCTTTCAGCTCAGCTCCCTTTTCACCACGATCGGCCGGTGCAATATTCACATTACTGCTGCTTGAGCTGATCCTGAGCAGTGTTTGCGGTGTGTCAGGGCACATTGTCCTGCTGGGGGGTCACTGCCATCGGGCAGTGTTGTTGTGATGAGGGGGTGTACTTGGTCCACAACAGTGTTTGGATGGGAGGTTCGTGTCAAGTGGCATTCACATGAATGCCAGCACCCAAGGTTTCCCAGTAGAACATCACATTGTGATGAGATGATCAATGTTATTCACATCACCTGTCAGTGGTTTTAATGTTGTGGCTGATCGGTGTATATGTAGTGTCCATTTTAGTGACCATGGCTCTATTCTGCTTCTTAAAAACACATAGTGAGTCAGATGTTTGGCTTTTTCTCCCCCAACAACATTTACTGGCATAGTTATACTGACAAATTGTGATGTGACAGCAGGCTGCAAGTAACAGAGCAGTGCAGAGACCTTTAGAGGGCAAGAGCTCAAAAAAAAGGGGGCACATGGAACTAGAGCTGCAAGATTAAATGACTAGTCAATCAAAAGAAAGATCATTTTCAACTATTTTAATAAGCAAATATTTGTTTAGGACTGTTGTTTTATTAAATGTGAAACATTTGTTGGTTGCGTCTCCTTTTCATTTTGGTTGAATCTCTTTATGAGGCATCTCTGCACTGCTGAATGAAATATTATGATGAATACAAAAAATATTATAGGTATGAAAACAAAAGATACACACAATAAAAGCTGTTTGATATTACATGCTCTTACATTCTTGAAAATAGCAGACTTATTTTTGTCAAATACAATGCCTTGCTCTATTAAGAAAACAAAAAAATCAATCAAAAGGACACAGACAGCAACGCTATCAGACACATTTGATCGCTGAGGATGTGAGTCTGTCTCAACTAGCGAAATCCAATCTGAGCGACATAAAACTGTCAGGCCCCGACAATTTTATGTTGATTTGTTGCTTCCTGATTCAGATCTGTGTCACATATGTGGATCACCAACAATTTCATGTCGCTCAGATTGGATTTGAATTGTTGCTGACTGATTAAAAACATCAGATCTGTGTCAGATATGTGGATCGCCGACTGCTCTGAAACCCTAGTAGTCTGAAAAATGTCTGGGAAGTCCCACCCAATGTCCCTCTGATTGGCTAGTATGTGTTGCACAGTTAGGGTTAGAAGGTTGTTCAGAGCCAATCAGAGGCAGAGTAGGGACAGAGGGGAATAAATGTCGTAGGGAGTAATGGGCTGTTGGAAAATTGGCATCTCAGATATAAGAGCAAAATGAAAAGTGAGAACTGTATTTTTATGGATTATTTTTCGAGTTCCCTTTCACTTTGCTTTATAAAGAAATTTACATCCGACCTTATATGATCATTTATGGAACACAAGGCAGATACTCTCCAAGACACTACAAAGAAATCTTATCCTCCATTTGAAAGCTCCTTTGTTCAGTTTTTGCCAAACAAAGCATTACAGTCGATGTTCCAGCTATGGAAAATGGATTTAAGTCTTATTCTCTCAGAAGATTACATCTTTTGCCTTGAACCTGGAATGGTAACAATGAAAAAAAAAACTTGGCCAAACGCTGCACTTTGTAAGGTCCAGCAGTAAAAAAAAAAAAAAAAAAAAAAACAGGCTTTAAATCAGTGAGCTCTCAGCAGTCTGTGACAACTCCATTTAAAACTATTGTATGAAACCACCGTGATCACATAGTGGAGGTGCTCCGAGCCTTTTTCCCAGATGCCTCAGGTTTCACAACCAGACTCAAGACTCCAGGTCTCAACCTCCTCTGACACTGTTGAACTGAGTTGCACCAATACAGGCCCCATAACTCCTGTTTACATTCTCATTTCCAGCTCTGTTCAACCAGAAACCAGGTCTGAAAAGTTTGTGTCATTTTCTGTCAATTTCATCCTTCGTGCCACAGCCGTATGTAAACGAGAGGCAAAAGAGGAAAAGGTATTCCGTTTCCTGTTTACACAACATACACTGGAGCTTCTATTTTCCCACAAACCATCAGTTTTCTCAGAGGCTGTTGGTTTTCTTCACTTCCTGTCACTGCGAGGGGCTCAATCCTCGATTGCAGCCTGACTCGCTGCAGCAGTTGGCGGATTATCATCTGTATCTCTCTCAAATTAAATTTGCTGAAAGGAACCTTCCGACAAATTAAGTTGGAAGCAGCTGGCATTGTGACGAGGACGTTGGCTTCCTGCCCTTGTTGGTTTGAATGAGTTTCCGCTACCAGCACTGTGTGGGCCATCCCACTGCTAATAAAGCAACGAGAGGCCGAGGGTGAGAGGAGGTCAGAGGGACTCGGAGGAAACACAGCTCTTGAGAAACAAATGGAAAATATGTCTGTGCTTTAAATCAGCATTTCAGGCAACGGCAGCGGGCCTAGAGCCAAACCATTGTTTCAGACTGTCTTTTTTTTTCTTTTTCTTCTTCTGTTTTTTGGCAAGAAAGCCGTCTCTCGCACTGTTGTTTTGTCTCTCAGAGACTGAGTCCTCTGTGCTTTTGCTCACCACACTGCTGCACCTTCACTCTCGGGAATGTTAGAACAACATTTGGAGAGTTATATCTGCTGCCGTGCGTGAGCCCTGTGCTGTAGGTTGCCAAAGCCTGCGGGGAATCAGGGGCTTGATCAGGTAGTTATGTCGGCTTAGCTAAATTAAAAACCAAATATACTCTTCAAGAGAGTAAATGGCTTTACCTGAAGCCAAACCAGCCGTGATCCCATGAACTCATTATTCACAAAACTCATGCCTGCCTGCATGCGATGCCATAAGGACACACGTGCTTCTCTGCTCTATATGTGTGTAGAAAAACAGAGCTTCAAGCCACCGCACTGAATAGAAGTTGTGTGCTCATGCTCACTAGGGATTTCCTTTGGCCTAGTCTCCCAATATTGCAGGCCGGGATAAACCCCGATCAGGAGACTCATACAATGAAACTGTGAAAACGTGAAATCCTTGGCACGCCGGCCTATTCTCAGAGAACTGTGTCAAAAACACATTGTTTGGCTCCGGCAGTAAAGACAGAGCATTGCTGCGGTCACACAGTAGAGACGCATCACGTGCGCGTGCAGACTCCCCTGAGAGAGGATCAGGCGAAGAGCAGAGCCAGGGTCAACAGGTGGACGGGAAAACACTCCATCGAGGGCGGCGTGATAATGAGAGACAAGTGCTTCTTTCCTCCTGTGAGTGAGACTCATCTTGAAACAGTCCCATTCTGGCCCTCGGTCCACCTGAATAGTTAACCCTTCCACGCGAGACTTGTGCAGCAGGGGGGCAGATTTAGTTAATGGCTCTCTCTGCTGTCTCTGGGAAATTAGCGCTTCTTTGGTTTCAAAGAGGTAGAGTTAGTCTGAGAGTCCCCTGAATCTGGAAGAGAAAAGATGGGACTTAACCCTTCCTTTACAATAATATGTTTGATTCCACATGTGAAATATGAATATGAACGACTCTTTAGTATTTTCTGAGTGTTTGGAGTTTTATTGCAAATTATTTGATTTAAAGATTAAAATGGAGGTGTTTTCTTATTTTGGTGGTGTCTATGAAGCATGTAATGACATTTTCCCTCTGAAGTTTGCTACCTTAAGTAAATTAGCTGCCAGTTTAACACCCAAGTCTGCTGAAATAGGCAGTGTGAGGTTTAATAACATGGCTAACAGTAAATTATTTATGAATCAGTGTGACTGCTGGCAGTAAAGGCCCTCACTCCAATGTCCTGCAGTATAGTGACTTGATTTAGTTGCTTAATATTAAAATCTGCTTTATAAATGTTTTATGAGGAATAAAATGCATTCAACACTTTTGAAAGGCGTTTGTATAGGTGCATTTTGATGAGAAACAGTGAATGTAAACATGCTGTAACTGTTTGTTCACCCAAAAATCTCTAAAGCCAGTCCTGCTCACTCCTGTGTCACATAATCCACCTCCTGTCTGAGCAGCTAAACATTTGGCCGTCTGGATTTTTCAGCACAAGCTAACAAATGAGCGTATGGAATAAGAATTAAATAAATATTATATGTGAACTCAATCAGTGCTCTAATACTCCCAAATTAAAGACTTGGTATTCAATTTGGTTTTTTTTGCCCTGATTAAATGTTTTTGTTTCACTGTTCACATATACATTTCCATGTGGCCAATATTAGATTCCAGTTTGAGCTGGTCACAGTCCTGAAGTGATCCACATGTGCAAAAGAACATAGAGGCTACTGAAGTCAGAAAATAAATTTGTGTTTGTACGGTGATGTCTAGTGGAAGCAAGAGAATTTGTGAACAAAAGATAATGAGGAGAAGGAGAAAGAGGGCCAAATTTTTAAATGTGGTGTTCGAGCAAAACACTGTGGGATCATGACACAACTGGAGTCACAGAAAGAGATTTTATCCAAAATTATAAAACAAGACTGCAGAATAAATGTTGCCCATGAACATTTCTGCAAAATCACGTATATGTTAAAACTTTACATTTCTTTAGGTCCAGTTATCAATTGTATGGTGTGAATACACTGTGCTTATGGTCTGGTTAGGTTAAGTTAGAAAAAACACTTGGTAAGGGAAAGGTCATGTTTTGGATTAAAATACCTGGTAAGACCCTGAGTTATAACGAGTGAGTGACAATAAAGTTGCATCGCATTGCAAAATCAGATCTCTGTCTGATTTTGGACCAAATATACAAAAGTGGTCCATATCAGAATTGAAAAGATCAGATTCCGTGTGATTTGTGTTGTTCAAACTGTTCTGAAACAACACATCTGAGTCTGGGACGCTTGTTTAGTCTGAGTGAAGCCTATAAAGTTGTCATCGTTGAATCGTGTAACCCTGCAGCACAGACACAGAGCACAAGAACAGTACAGAAAACCCATTGTAGTCCAGGACACATTGTGGACTCCACTGATTTCTCCATAACACCCTCTTCGGACGTGGCTACTGTCTGACAAATATTCAATGGGACCACAAGTAAACACAACATTTGATTTAGAGGAGAGGTCAGACGACATGCCACATGCAGATGTGATTTTTCCCCCCTGAACTCCGTCCCCAAAGCGAAATAAAACAAACCTGTTGAAATGTTAACGGCACATGACTTTCTTGGTCGAGCCTCCACAGTAGGCTACTGTGCTGCACGGCGGCGGGACCCAGTGGGACAGCTGCACTTCTGGGAGTTTTTCAGACCATCCAAACTACATTTCCTCTGTGCTGAGCCAGTCGAGCGTGAGCTGATGGAGTTTCACGGAGGGCCGTGTTATTCCTGCTGTTATTAATCTCGGCTTTGAACTGAAAAATGATGTCAAGGCTGAAAGGCACATGTTTGCTTTTGTATGCCACATGTCAAAGGTTTCAACACGTACTGTACATTGGACATTTTATGGTCACTGAAGAGTTGTTGGAACTGAGGCTGCACAGGTTCTGGCTCCAATGGGTTGTTTGTGTGGCACACTCAAAATGTGTAACATTTTTTGTAATATTGTTTATTGATATTAATATTATTTTAAGTCTTTATTTTTCACTGTTTATAAAAACAAAATACAAAAACTAGTATTAAGCCTAACAACCAATATGATTATTTCCACAATCTGCGAAAAAAAAAAGCCTTACTCTAACAGCTAGATTCCACCAGATATGTTTCCGGTCCAGCTCCACTCCGTCACGGTTCCGCCACGGCATTTGTTTACTTCCACCGGTTCCGCTGCGTTGCGTGTCTGCTCCGTCCCAGCTCCGGCTTCTATTTCTGCCAGATGCTGGGGCACGACGCAGCAATTCAGCCGAATTCAGCACAGAGCAGAGAGTCACACAAAATAAAATTCAAAATAAAACACTCTTCCTTCAGTTGGGAACAATTTGTATTGTTGTGTTTGTAACACATACGTATAACTGTGGTCGCACGTGCCGGACAGCTGGATTTGCGAGACCAAGGAGTTCTCAGAAGAAAATTGGGAAGAGAAAGCATCAGTCTTCATTCCTCTGAACTTTCACCTGTGTTTCTCAGGTTAGTATAGAGTGAAAACCACCAAAAATAACTCCCAAAGTGAAACAAAATGTAGCACAAGTGTATTGAGTCTTGTTGATGAACATGAGTGTTTCATTAATGAGTTTTAAAAAAAGTGTAGGAAAGTAAAACTGCTTACCACGGTTAATGGTGGCGCCCACATTGCCTGTGACTACATTTGCATACAACGTTTACATTTGTATAGAGCAGAGGTAGCCAACACGGTGCCCGCGGACACCTGGTCACCGGCATGTTCTAAAAATAGCCCTAGTCACCATGGAGCTCTGCCTAAAAAATGTATTTAATTGTGTTTAATTGTTTTGAACCAATAACACTTGCATTGGTGTAGATTTGAAAATTACAATATTGAATATAACATTTTAAAAACAAAAATGATTTCTGTATATATGAACTCTGGGGTCAAGGTTCAATTTGCGCGCAAAACAAACCTCCATCTCACGAGCTACGATGGGAGCTAGAGGCGATTTTTAACCCCAAAAACTGAAGACAAACATGACAGAAAAGCGAAAGAACACTTGTCATTTTCACGATGATTGGAAGGAAGAGTTCTTTTTACAACAGTAAAACAAAAGTGTGTGTGTCTCATTTGCAGGGCAACTGTGGCGACGGCAAAGCAGCACAATGTGGAGACACACCTACCCACCCGGCAGTGCATTACGGGCAGAAAAAGCCTGTGAGTTAAAGGCAGCTTTGGGCAAACAGCAATCTTTCTTCACGAGACCGGTGAAAGAAATTACCAAAAGCAACTGAAGCTTCAGGTGCGATTGGAGGAGCTGTCTGCTGAATATGGTGACCTGTTACTACCCACAGAAATCTGATGGCTCAGCAGGGGACAAGTTTTGCACCGTTTTTTGTCACTTTTGGGTGAAATCAAAGAGTTCATGCAATCCAAAGGGGAAGAGGCCTCGCTGCTTGAGGCTGCTTGAGGACACCGAGCGGATACTTGACCTTGCATTTTTAGCAGACATAACTGGGAAACCGAACCATTTGAACTGTGAGCTGCAATGCAAAGGTAAGACTATCGCTGACATGATAAGCGCTGTAAACACATTTAAAGCGAAGATGAACATTTTCTCTCTTCTGCATTTACAGAGAAAAAAAGTGCTGCACTCGACTTGAGCCATATGTGTCATTGATTTCAAATCCTTTCATGCAAGTGGCCATGACATGAATTGCTGAGCAACTAAGTGTAACTTTCAACTTGGATGCAGGACAGGTGGAGATTGAAATCCTAGCGCTGCAAAATGACCTCCGCCTCAAAGCCCATCAGGGTGCACCAAACTTTTGGTGCCTTGTGGACACAGAAAAGTACAAAGCTGTATGCACAGCAGCTATGAAAGTTGTCTGCCTTTTAAGTTCAACCCATCTCTGAGAATCAGCCTTTTCTGACATGAGCTTTATCAGGAACAAATGGAGAATGCACCTTACTGATGCACATCTACAAGAGTCAGAGTTGCAGTGTCAAAATATACCCCAGGTTATAGTACACTGGTGAACAGCTCATTCATTCAAAACTGTCAAGAAAGATATTTACAAAAACATCAGAGATGTGATAACTCTGACTTTCAAATGGTGAAACAGATTGAGATTAACAGAAAAAAATAATGTTGCTTGTTAAAATATATCTGTGTTTTCTTACCATGGGAAATCATTGTTAATTATTGTAAGGAATCATTAACATGTGATCAGACAGTCTCTTCACATTTATGTTTTTTTTGTTATTAATAAAAAGTATATTATCATTAAAGGTGAACCGTGCAACTTCATGTATTCAAGAAGTTTGTATCAAACAAGTAGCCCTTTGTATTACTCCGTATGCTTGAAGAAGCTCTCACTTTCAAAACGGTTGGTGACCCTTGGTATAGAGGTTAAACACTCTGTTAACATGATTGTTTACATTGCTAGTCATTTTATTTGAAGCTTGGGCCCTGAACATTTAGCATGTATGTTGCTATTTTGTTATGTCTGTGACTAGGATTTTCTAAGATTTATAAAGAATTTTATGCAGAAAATCACTAAATGAAAGGTTCAAAATGTGAGTATTGTGAATTTAAAGGGATAGTTCAGAATTTTGGACCTATTAAGGCCTATTTTCCAAGTCAACCGGTGTGTTTGAGATGTCTGGAGACGTTTTCAAGACATTTCATTCAGGTCCTCCTAGTCGCCGAGTTCGCTGTGCTATGGCTAGCGCAAGTCAACGGATCTTATTAGCATGGCATTAAAAACGCTCATACCGACTCCACAGTGCACCCGAGGCAAATCAATTGTAACGGCAGACTATCGATGTACATATCTGTGTTGATGGAATGTTTGAAACAAAACTAACCTCGCATTGCATGAATCATCCATTTTTTTGAGGGACTAGTTTCTCAGCAGCAGCGGAATTTTACTTTGCTCCCGGTTCTCAGCTCCGCCAGCAACGGCGGAGCAGCAACCATCCAACATCACCGCGAGCCGGGGGAGACCACAGCAGCAGAGGAGAGCGACAGAGGAGCCAGGCGGTGAATAACCCTGAGGTTGTGGTGGAGGGAGGACCAACGGAGCAATGATGGACAGCCCACAGAGTATTGAGTATGAAGGTTTGAAAGTTAGCGTTGCTAGGCTAACAGCTGATCGGCGAGGCTAACAGCTGATCAGCGGAGAGAGGTGAGTCCACGGAGCCAGTTGTTCAGGTGTGCAGCCTTCAAAGTTAGTAGCACAGCTCCAGAGTTTGTACGGACAACTTGGCTTTCTTTTTTCCAACAGAAAAAAGCAGCTGTGCTACGGATTGAGAAGCGGTGATATTGATGCCAGCATCCTCTCGCATCCGGTAACTTATAAGTGCTAGGTGATATCAGTCCGCCGCTGCCTACTAGGAAGTATGACACGCTGCTGCTGCTGAGACATAAATCCTTAAAAATGCAAGGTTGGTTTTATTTCAAACATTCTATCAACACATATATGTACATCGATAGTCTGCCGTTACAATTGATTTGCCTCGGGTGCACTGTGGAGTCGGTATGAGCGTTTTTAATGCCATGCTAATAAGATCCGTTGACTTGCGCTAGCCATAGCACAGCGAACTCGGCGACTAGGAGGACCTGAATGAAATGTCTTGAAAACCTCTCCAGACATCTCAAACACACTAGTTGACTTGGAAAATAGGCCTTATGTCCAAAATTCTGAGCTATCACTTTAAGCCAAACTGTTTCCCTATGTGATATGGTTGATGTTTTGCTGTAAGTACTGTTTAATACTGCAATTAGGGGGTTTAAAGGATCAGTCTGTAATTTTATACTGCACAGTCAGTATATAGAGATTCCAGAGTTTAACTCTTGGTTGAATTATTTGCACTAAGTAGACATAGCCATTGATACAGTACTGATGCTGATGAAAGGCACTTGGACAAAAGGGTATTGTCCATCTAGGAGTGTGGTGAACTGACAATGACCAAGAGGAGATGAACCATACTAATGAACCTTAGTGAAACAAGGCATGAACAGTTAATTAAATGATCAACATATATATATATATATATATATATATATATATATATATATATATATATATATATATATATATATATCTTTATATATATATATGTATATATATATATATATATATATATATATATATATATATATATATATATATATATATATATATATATATATCTTTATATATATATATATATATATATATATTTGTGTGTGTGTGTATGTAGTAGTAGTAGTAACATATGAAAATCAAACACATAGCATAATAGCATATAATATCTGCTGCTATAGATCTGTTGTGAAGTAGTTTTGAATCATGAATGGAGATGTTCATGGATGAGGTAAAGTTTTAAGGTTTTATTCATGTTACCTTTAGTCTCTCTGATGTGCCATCTGATGTTTTCCTGGAAGTTAAAGCGACAAGCGACCAAATGAAATGCACTGTTGGCTTAAATAGAATTGCCAGTTCCTCTTCGTTTGAACATTGTTGTAACTCATGATAAAATACAAAGGTCCAAGTGATTTCCTTTTAGATATTTTAGATATGTACAGAAATGTTACATATTATATCTTTAATATGTTATTGTCTATTGTTTGACAGTTTTTGATTGGTCTTTTTTATTTGTTTGTATTGATGGTTTTGGTATGCTCTGAATGACTTCAGAGACACAATGCAAAGTGATATTTAGAGGTGGCAGGATACAGCAACATATATCTGTGGAAAGACATGAATTTATCTGGAGCTTTGTGAATCTATGAAATAATCTACAGTATTTATTTACTTATTATTTTTTTAAAGAACTGCACAAAGAACAAAAAGAAGTGGATTGTACAGTGAGTTCTGAGTTTAGTCTGAACACAAACGGACACGCTCACTTCCACAGACAGAAAGTGTGCTCGTAGTTTACAGCGAACGTAGAGTTAGTACATTTGAAGTTTGGTGCAAATGTACACAAACCGTCTGGCAGTCAAATCCACACAGATGATTTAAGTCCCATTTAACTTCTGCCTGAATGCATCATTAGATGGTGTTTAAAGTGCTTTAAGAATCCTTCTAGAGTGTCAAACCTTTAATTAATTCTTAGTAGCAGTTTTATTTATGATTTGATCTGTTCTGTATTGCTAGTCGTCATTACTACCTTTCTTCGCCTGGACACTCCCCTGAAAAGCAGACTTAAATTTTAATGAGGCTTTTCCTTTTTTGCATTTATTTTTGCAATTTCTTCTCCCAACAGGCAAAAAATCTCCTGAAAAATGAAGGCTGACTGGTGCTGAAAGTTGTCTGTTTCCACCTGAAATAATTCTTAATTGAACCACATTTAAAAAACTGTGCACGTTAAGATCATTTCACCATCTTAGAACTACCTCAGCCCAGCCTAACAAGTTTCACAAATCTAATCTTTACACACTGACAACTTTCTGATACTACGGCACTATAATAGCATACTGAATCAATGAATTGACTGGTATTACCCCAGATGACATCCTCAGAAACCTAAATGGAGGGGTTGCATGTCAGGAGCAGCTGGCGGTTTACAGAGAGACACCTGTGCGGATTAAGCTCCGGTGTCCGGTTGAGTTTCGTTCTCCCAGCGGCCCCCGAGCCTAGACTGATAAATGACGCCCAGCTCTCCTGTCGCATAGCTTACTGACACACATCTCACACACATGCTGCTCTGATTTCACAGTGGAAGTGGCCTGGATAGACCTGGATTCAAAATAGAATGGTTAGGTCATGTTGCCGAAGCGGGACTATCATGGTTAAATATGGATTTGTCGCAGTCTCGTGCCTTTTCAAAAATGTCTTGGCTATTTTCCACCTGTTGGAAATCCTATACACTGTAGCAGGGGGAAACTTTTAGTGGCTGCACGAATGACACAAATATTATAGACAGTATGAGGAACAGAAGTGGAGTGTTGGGTTTAATAACAAATGATGCTGAAAAGGAGTAGTCAGTTATTCAGTTGTTCAATTTTGACAGTTCAGCTTAATAAATGTGAGGATTTTAATCGTCTTTCTGTTTTATATCATTGTGAATTAAATACCTTAAGATTGGATTCAGAAAGCCCTGCTCAATTTTTTCCAATATGCTCTGATCCCAATCAGAGAATATTGGCTGTCTCAAATGCTCAATATGTGGATTAAATTTGTATCTGACACATTGAAATAACAGCTGCAGCTGACTAAATTTGGCCATACTTATGTTTCACGAGCTTCTTGATCTAAATAATGAAGACAACTTCCTGTTTTGTAGGCTTTCATTCATCCTACTGTAACTCAGCTCAGCATTTTTGACCTGTTTTTTCCTTTTTAATTAAATTAACGACAACAAAGAGCAACAGGAAATATGGAACTAAAGGACGCCAGCTTAGGCATGCAACAAACATCCACTCAGCAGACTTGAACCCAGATCTTTACGGCTGAATGGCATGTGTTTCAAACCTCTGGGCCTCCAGGACACCGCTTTTGATGGTTTTCTTGGTGGAGAGAAAACAATGTTTGTCTTTGATGACTTTGTGCTGTGGCACCAGTAGTATATAATAGACCACGAGGGTGGCATCTCCACATAATCCACACAGGAAGTGCAGGGAAAAAAGGATACAAATCACAATAATGGGCTGAACATTCAGCCCTTTTGTTTTTTAGGTTCTCTTCCAGAAATATTTGCAAACTGTTGCTGAAACAAATCGATGTGTCGTTTTCAATTTTGTGATGCTGACAGGATGCTCACCATGCCGACTGTTACATATTTGTCCAGTTAAGTTAAAAGACAACTCAAACACAGTGAAACAGCCTTGTCTCCTATAATCTGATGAATGAAACCCACATCATGTGTTACTGGACAAATTTCCAGACCAGACAAATCTGCAAAACTATGCAGATGGATTTGCTTGAGCAGACACATCAGTTCCTCCTCTTGTTCAGACAGACTTCCACCCGACCTGACACTTGTCAGGTTGATCACAACCATTTATCTAACCTGGTGCAAGGTTGATACAATGACTGACAGAGTGTCCAGATTTGAAATATCACAGGTCACAGGATTCACTGCCCTGATGGGTTGTAGGTCTGTCAAACCATGTCAACTCTTCATGTCTGTCCAAGCAAAAGGACTGTCCATCTGATCAAATATGAATCAAGATTCTGTTAATACACTGCCTATTTCTTGCCTTAAATGCTTTCAAAAACACATTTTAGTCTCACTTTCACTCTAATTTGATAAAGCTTGCTACCAAGCCACCATTTTTTTCCTGATAAAAAATGGAGCAACATCTGCCCCAACTTACATGTGTCCATCAGTACTATGTCACGTTTTGTTGCTGTGATTAGTTCAGTGTCCTGGGGCTTTTTTGTCTGTGTATGTTGTTAATGCCACTTGAGAAAAAATAACTGAGAGGGAAAGGACCAATATGCATTTGTGGATTAGTCTGGTATAGTCTTTCCAGCCCTGCTGTGCAAAAATAGAAAGAAAGAATAGATTCCCCATCATGATTTAATTTAGTGGCTGAATGAATCTGGTAACAACACCAGGCAGTGATGAATAAGAATTTAACACAAGTGAATTTATCTTTTCAACTCTTTTGTGTTTTGCGTTGGCCACAGCTGTGATGAATTCCTTCACTTAATTGCCACAAGAAAAGCTACACTTTGCGATTTATTGTTAAACTTCATACTGTCTGCCGGCAAGGACAAAAACAAGATCTTCACCCATTAACAAACAGAATGAACTTGTGGACCTCTGACAGAAAAAGTCTGTGGACAACAGACAGTGAGCTGAATCTTACACAGCTTTGAAATTCACTCACAGCTCGTAAACTTTAGATCATTATGCCAGTGAAGTCAAACATCTTCATTCACTTTTGCTCCAACCACAGGATTGTGTTTGGTTCAAAATGCTTTTTGGAATAATCCCAAACAATCATAACTAGATCAAATGGCGATTGGCCAGCTGTGAAGTGTGAAAGCCGGAGCTGCAGCACCTATTGTGATAATAAACTTCTCTTCAAAGCTTTCCACCCAATGTACCCCAAGGTTTTAGTTCAAGGAACTGTGTTTCAAGAAACATCTGCTTATATGAAAAAGCAAAAGCTGTTTTTAACAACGCTGACGCCAAATAAAGACATGGACAGGCATCATTATTAGTGCACAATAATAACGTGTTTGACATATAATACTTTGTCAAAGCACAATAAACAAAAAATAAACTAACTTGCTGCATATTTCAAAAACCACAATCTCCACCCCTGAGTTCCTGTAATTTCGGAAAGTACTGCCCCACAAGCAAGGACTGTTTTGAGGGTAAAAATAATGTCTCCACTTCCTCTGAAGGTACCAAAATGTAGCTAAAATATCCCATGTATGAGCGCTACCATATTACGCTTGTGTGGTTGTGGGGCTGTGCAGCAGTGACAACCCACCTGCAGCTGGCCACCAGGGGGCGATCGAGACATTTTGGCTTCACTCTTTAGGAGCTGTCATGTCATACATCTTTACTGTATAAGTCAACATACCTGTCACCAAGTCATATGAGACAGGTCATAGTGTAGAATCCCCCTCAAGTAAACGTACTGACAGCCATCCCTAAAATTTAAGTTAAATTTGTTTCACGAGCATTCGTCTCAGTGTTAGTCTCAGTTTGGATAAATCGGGTGCTGTCACGTTGTGTGTTTGCTTCAGAGCTGCAGATAATTTCACAAAAAGAATGCTTGACTGTGGTTAAAATGGTGAGCACAGGCTTCTTTAAAGTGCAAGCGGCCACTACGGATGCCCTGCAGCAACACTATCCAGTCAGCTATACAGTATAAAATAAGTATGAAAAGAAGAAGAGAGGGGTGAAAGGAATCTGGGAAAAGCCCCCTGACTAACTGCATTACAGTAAAAGGAGTTAACTCAATTGTTAGGGATGACATATGTGTGCTATGTGAACAATTTCTTCCAGTTCAAGGCTGATATACTGTAAAAGGAGACACGTGAGACGGTATGCGTCTGCAGCAGTAGCAAATGCAAGCGAGCGACTCACAACATAAATCGAGTCCACGATGATGTCATTAGATTCCTCTGAGAGAAGAGACCATAAATGAAAAATTACACAGCATGAGAGCAGCCTCAAGAGTATATTCCTTGTGTAACGTCTTAATTTCATGTTTCCAACTTGAAAATACACAAAGAAGCGTCCTCCAGGGTTCCGTCCTGCTGGATCTGCTGTTCCAGGATCATGTTAGAGCACATCTGGTTTAGATGCAGAGCTAAGACTGTGGCAAATCATGGCTCGTTGTGATTTGAAATTAAATTTATAGTGGAGCATGTTTATTATGTATTCAGAATGTTTACGATACAGGCATAAATAAAACTGGAGCTGAGCTTAATTCTAAAATAAATGGAGGCCAAAAGCAGCCGGGGTGTGCCTGTGTATCTTGTTACTCACACTCGAGTGTTAATTCACATATCAGCCCGACTCAACCTATTACTGTCCCACAGCATTGGCGACATTACATCAGCTAAATTATAAAGTGTTGCAGGCAATCTAAGTTTTTTTTTTAAAATGGGGTATCTACTCATAGAAAAATCAAAGTAAAACTCTGGGTTGAATTTGAAGTTATCTTGAGGCAGAAACTTACAAAACAGTAACATTTCAGAGGATGGAGTCATCTGTGCTGTGAGGAAGGCACCAGTATTTCAGCAACAACTCATCTGCAGTGCTTTGGATGAGCTTTACACAGCTGTAATCTGTATTTTTTTTATTAAAAAAAAAAAAAACAATAAATCACAGCATGGTGTGTAAACATTGTGATGAAGGGGTTGCTCAAAAATTATCACCTGAATCTGCATTTTCCCTTAGCTTTATGGAGCCTTATAATGTATTTCAGTCCATTGTTTAGCTCTCCGAACCACAACTTTACTGTTTTGGTTCGCTGTCACAGTTCTCATAGCGATGTTTTGAGCTGCAAAAGGTGGATATTTTCATAGTAAAAGCTCTCCCTCTGTTGAGTAAACAGATACAGGTAGGGACTAGCTAGGTGAAGAAAGTGGAGCATTTAGCAGCTAAACAGTCAGATATTACCATTAGGAGTTGGTAGAGACCAAAAACTGAGATAAAAGGAGATTTTATATCAGATCCTGAGATTCATATGGATGACACTTGACATGCACCACCCATCTAAACACCATTGGAGACAAAGTTAATGGCAACAGAACTCCCCGAGGGCAGTGCCCCCTACAGCAGGATAATGTGCTCTGACACACAACTGGTGGTTTTCTGTGGTGTTTGGCACCGGGGCGTGGAGGTGGATCCTTTAAGTCTTGTGCAGTGTTTCCCACACATATGCTTTACTTTGGTGGTCTGCCCAAATATATTAACGGCTGCCTGTGTATATTTGGTGAACCTTTGTCGCATTTTAAAGGCTACTTTTATATATTTTTTATCTGTCAGAAAACGATCCGAGATCAGTTAACAACGTGACAATCTGTCCTCACTCCCCCCGTCCTGTCTGCTGTCAAACATGCTTTGCAGAGAGAGATGCTCTGTGGTTTTACATCCCGTCTGTAAACAAACTGAGTTTGATACTGCTGTTTACTGTCGGCCTCCTACTGCTGGTGTTTTGGACAAACTTAGGTTGTCGCAGTGTTGTTCGGTGCATGTTGGTTTTGATCAGCTACATAATTAACAGCAAGCTGCCTCCACATGTGGCTCACCTGTTGTTGTGACAACGGAATCGTAGGTGAAAAAAAATCCTAAACACCAGTTGTGCTTTTTGATCGATTTTAGAAAGAAAAAAAAACAGAATGGAGAGGCAGCCAGTGTGCATGCATCAAGTTAGACAATTAAAGCAACACTATGTAAAATAGGCAAACTCTAAAAGCGATTCTGAATAAAGATAGTTGACTTTTAAGTCTGATTCTCAGGTCATCAAATTGTTTGTTTGGGTTGTTTCATGGGATTTGTTAATGAGAAAATACAGACTATTACCGGACTTATTAGAAACATATGCTAAAAATCAGATGTGCTGTAATAAGCAGGTGTTGTGGTAGCCCGCAGGTCTAAACAGCTTCCTCCTTGGTGTCACAGCAAAGTAACACAGCCTGTGCGTGTGAATAATTCAAATATGAGTCATCCTCTCCTCTTCTTTTAGTCTCGCCATCACCAATTGGAGGAAGAAAGAGCCCTAAAATGCTTCGTTTATAAGTTCCAGTAGTGCAGACATAATTTTTGCCCAAGTTAACCTGTCTGCTCGAGTTAGACATCAGCGTACAGTTCAGAGGACGCGCCCAGCAGGAGAGCCCCCACCACAACAGAGTCCTGCCTTTGAAAGGATTTGAAACAGTTCAGATGACACGGAGGGGGCAGGAAGTAGAATAGTGATGGCAATTCTCTTTAACACTGTAATCCCATTGTCAGTTTCAAGGATTAATGTTCTTTCATCACAGTCAATGTTGTTTATGTGTGTGTGTGTGTGTGTGTGTGTGTGTGTGTGTGTGTGTGGAGGGCGGGCGGGCGAAGGTGTACAGGGTGCTGGGACATGTCGGCAGTTAATGGTCGAAACAAAACAATACAAGGCTCACAGTCAATTATAGGTCAGTCTCCTTAAACCTTTGACAGCGCCTGTTGCTGTGTGGGACAATTTTTCATGTTGCACCGACAATAGTCTGCAAACAGGAAAGAGCAGGGATGCCAAAAATAGTGTGCAAAGACCAGATATGACCTTACAGGAAATTCTTTATTTTCCCAGAGTGGAGGTCTGGAGGGTAAGACGGCCTTTAAAATAATTTACAGACGTCGGATGCAGCAGAATAGAGACTCTGAGCTGTTTTGGATTTTGTTGAAAGAGAAGAAACACATTAAGAGGTAGAAGGTGACAGTGAAAACAAACTGCATAGAGTCAGCCAAAAACAGACGCTCATAAGTTGTAAATATGTCACAAGGTTTCTAATCAGTTCATGGAACGACAGAACATCATTTTGAAGAGCTGATTTCCAAATTTGACCTCCAGGATTACACAATAAAAAAATAACTCCAGCTGAGTACAAATTAGGTCACAGTTAGAACACACTATACTCCATAAATTGCAGAGATCTGGAAAAACAGCAGCATCGCTACAACAAAGGTCAACAAGGCAAAAAGCACAAGCAGCCAGAGGATCAGACTCGCTGGAAACAAACCAGATCACCTAAATGTGAATGTAGCTAAGACCCCACTCACATTTGGTGACTTCATGCATCCTTGGCGGATCAGAAGCCGCACAATTTAAAATTTTGAAGTAAAAAAGAGAATATGCCTACAAAAAGCATCCAACACACGAGGTTCTAAATATGTCTCAAACAGATCCTGAAAAACTGTAAATACATCCGTCTACACCTTAGAAGCAATTCATCATGTGTTTGACTTAGTTCATGTATGGTTATCGTTGGGACCCACAGATGAAGTTGTTCATTGTGGATTTCAAAATGGACTCTGGACTGAACTCAGTTTCCCAGAATTCCCCATTCTTCACACCTAGGTGCAAATTTCAGCTTTGAGCTATTATTGGTCAGGGTGACAGACAGTCAAAACTCTAGCGCCTTCCTTTGTACTTCCTCTTACTCTACGCCCTTTACTCCTTTGACTCCCCCCCCCACAGGACTGTCTGCCCTCAAGATCACTTCTAATAAAGATCTAATAAATTATCTAGTAAAGATAATAATCAGCCCAACAGCTGTTGAGAGGCCCAGAGAACTTCTCCTCACTGCAGCGACACGAGGTCCTGCCAGTATCCCAGATCAGTTAGCACCAGCAGCTACGACGCAAAGCTTGCCAGCTAACTTCACAATCTGAGGAACACCAAGCAAGTTAGCACCGAGCTGCTATCCTTGCTAAGGAAAGGAGCGACCGGTTTCCTCCTCTGCCGACTTTCAGCAGACCTTGCACAGCAAGAAGAGCATTCAACATCGGAATCCCAACCTTCTCCTGCAACCACCAGCACCTTTTCTTCAAAGACTGGTAACGTTGAACTGGGCTTAGATAGCATAGCATAGCATAGCACGGCTAAGCACAGGACTTTTAACTCCAGTTGATGTAATGCACATGTGTTCAATGTATGTGTTTGTTCACTGTTGTTCCCTGAGTGTTATGCTCTACAATTAAGAAGCAAACAAATTAGTTTGTCATGATAGGACACCTTGCTTAACTCATCTTTCAAATTTAAACTATGTGAGGCTTCTGTACTTTGACATAAGTAGCAGGTCAGCAGCTTTGTTATTTGCAAGTTTATTTGCTGAAGTTCATGTTATGGATACTGCAAGTTTGGCCAACTGACTAACCCTAACCCATCAACCATGTCAGAACATCTGCAGCATCTGCTGTGATCTGACTGTAACATAGTCTGGGTTCATTGAGGTGAGAAGATTTTGCCAAAAAAGGGAAAATAGCAGCCTTTGTGAGCTGTGAGTTGAATCAGGTAGAATAAAAACAAATAATAATTTCATTTTGATAAGCCTCTGGAACACATTAGAAAGAAATACAGCAAATCCTCTGTTTCACAGACTTTGCATTCATTCTTAATAACATCCATTGTTTCTTGGGCCAAGTAGCCAAAATAGCCCATTACTCAGTGATCTGAGGGGGCTGTGAAATGATTGCCCCGTCTGCGCTGAAGTCAACTTGGGATGATGAACATCACACAGATGAAAGGGGAGGGAACTGTCCTCAAACGAACAGGTGGACACATTAACTGCAGTTGGCAGGTTGTGCTAACAGGCTGGAGGGTGTTTTGGAGGCTCTCTGTGCTGTGTGTGTCTGCACCGTGACTAATTACTCACAGAGAACTGACACAGTTAAAATGAGGCAAATGACTGCGCTTCTCCAGGAACAAAGAAATAAATGGGTGTGTGCTTTCTAATTGATTCCTCATTTTCACAGACTTCAAAAGAAAAAGCGACAGTTATAATCAGATTACAGTTCTGGATGATTCCAAATTTATCGGCCAAATTAAGAAATGTTATATTTACTCCTGGAGGAGCGCACATTCTCAGCTTGACAATGTTGGGAATATAATGACCTTATGCTAATCGCGGCCATAAAAAAACGACAGATAATATACTCCCCTCAGGGTTTTTAGAAATGCTGTTTTGGTTAGATGTTCTTTCATGTCCTTGGGTTTGTTTTACATTTATTCAAAAGTAAGCAAACTTTTTGGAAAGTGGAATTCTCTCGCTGAGATGGAGAAAATGTTGAGCAAAAACTCAAGGAGAGGATGGTCTCACAGCACTAATGGAATTCCCATTTTATTACTTAGTTTACATTGTTTGAAATGTTCGCCATGGCAAACATCTGACATCCATTCAAACTATTTAGTTAACAGAAATTTAAGGCTAAACACAAGCTGTTGTGCGGAGACGAGGTGAAGCACATGTCATGATTAAGAACTTTTATTTGGATTTTGTAAAAGCGAAGATATATTGCATGATGTCTGAGATAAAGCTTGTTTTCCACAGTTTCAATGTTTATGTGATCTTTAATATTCAACCAAATTTGCTTATAGTAACTGGGATTCGATTACCCCGCTGAGTTTTCACAGAGCATCCCTTCTCCTGATGCTGGACTATAATCAGTGTCCAGTTGTTCAGTCTTTATTAGTGGAGAAATCCCGCTGGGGGCCCTGGCCTAGATTAATCCACATTATCATCCTTATTATAAAAAAGATTTTTGCATTTCAGTTGGGAAACTTTCAGGCTTCAAGGGCATGATTAATGATTAAGAAGGAAAACTTCTCATCTTTAAAGCTGTTGGAGACATCAAAGCCATTCAGCTTATTGTTAAATTTAGCTGTGCTTTAGGATATGAACTAACATTAACTGCATTAAAGAGAGTCTCGTCTAATGTGGGGAGCGAAGAAAACTGGCAAGCGAACTGTAAGCTGTCAAGAATGTATTTTATTTCAAGCATATTTACACTGTCTATGTATATTCAATCAGGTTTTAATGGAGTGTAATGTTGAATTGATCATATAAATGTTTACAGTCACATATACAGTAGTCCCTGAGATGTTATCCAGTAGACGGTTAATTTTTAAAGTTGTCTATGCCTAAAATACAGTGCAGAGCTACACATAAAACATAATGTGTCATATAACATAAAATATATGTATGGTAAAATGTTGCATTTACAGAAAGTTTCAAATTAATGTTCCAGAAGCTCCTAAATCAGATTAATCTAAACTTTTGTTGTATTCCTGTAAAAAAACAAAAGTGACTTGCTGGATTGTGATCACTGTCAAGGGTTAACAAAAAAAGCCATCAAAAATAGTGCATATGTGAAACCACAGTAACATTGTGATTTTTCATGTTACAATAGATAATAATGAGCATGTGAGATGATTCAAAATCCATGTTTGTCTTCAGCAGCTGTTTGGCCATGAGAAAATAAAACAATGAATTTAAATTGACTCTTTTGTTTTCAAATGATAATAAATGTAAAAGAGGAAGAGGTGCTGTTTTTTCAGACTGTAAATTCATGATTCAGGTTTAATTTTAATAATCAGATATTCAGTAATCTTAAAGGTGACGGAGACATTTCTGAAGAAAGATAGTTGGTTGTGGAAACTCATTCCCAGGTCGTAGTACCGGCGCTTTGGGTTGGTATATTTGTGTGGCTGTTGGGTGTTACTGGAGTAAAGTAGCTTCAGTATTTAAAGACCTCAGATTGAGCAGGCGTTCAATCACAGGAGTTTTCATTTCTCCAAATCTTTTTTAGTTTTGTGCTACAAAATCACATATGAAAGTTTAAGATATTCATTCGAATTGTAATCAGTAGTAAAGTATGATTTTAAAAGTAACTATAGAGTGTAATGCATACTCGAGTACGAGTAAAATTACAGACTTAAAGTACCCAAAACATGACTTAATTAAAGTAATTTGAGTAGATGTAAGTAGTTACATCCACCCCTGTTTTTTTAAGAGGTGTAATCTTTATCTTATATTCTTTGTTATCAGCACATGCTATCAGAATAACCAAAAAAATGTGTTCCTGAATTCATGTGAATGACCTCTCAAGTCAAAATAACACGGAAAGTTGGTGACAACTGACACAGTGCTGGACTCTGCTGCCCGCTGGCTGCTAACAGCTAACCAGCTCTCTTCCTGCTGATTTCAACACTGATTTGCTGTTCATAGTGTTGCATTATCAGGAAAAATACTGTACAAAAATCACCCTGTAGAAGTCTCTGGGACAAACAGAGATCTTCCTCAACACAACTATATGGAAAAATCCCTTTTTATCATCCATGGGACGATGGGGTGTTCTTAGTCTCGAGCTGTGGTTGCCCCTGGTTGTACTGAGGCCCAGTGGCAGAGCCAGAAATTTTTCAGTGGGGTGGCCAGGGTGAGACCATTACTCAGATAGGGGTGGCAATACATAGATACCAGAAAGATGACTGTTTTCATTATTACAATTTTTACTGCTGTTGTTTTTATTTGTTCATTTGTTCATTTTTTTTTCATCATGACCTGACAACGACCTTCACAGAACAGTCTACAGATCTACATTTGAGAGGGACAGACATCAACAAGCAGAGAGCATTAAAAACAACACAACATTTTCCCTGACTTTAGATTTTTGTAGCTCAATTGTATAAAACAAAACAAAAATCCACACACAGTCCCTTCAGTATGCTCTAATAAAAAAAGGTGACCTTTTTTAGCTTTTCATTCAGCTGTCTCTTGACCCTATGGGGTCCAGGGTATAATTGGCCGTTTTTGACTACTTTTGATTTTACCTTTATATTTCACCTTAAAAACTGTTTACCTTGCCTTGTGTGGTGTCATTTTTCTCAGCACAACCTCACTTATGTGACTGTACAGCTATTTTTTAATTTTGACATACTGTATTAATACAGTGGACCTAAAATCACACAAAAATCATAAAAATCCGAGTAGGAAAAAGTTAATTTTTTTTACTGTGAAAACCACAAATATGTTTAACGAACCATTTTTATTACTTAGAATGCAAATTTAATTTGTTGTTTGCTAAATTTGTACATAAGTTTTAGAAATTTACAAAGTTATATGTAAGTATTTACATTTTAATGCAGGCAATGCCTCAGGCTCAGGCCTCCCTCAGGTCCTCACAGCTCAATGAGGAGCTGCACTGCCTGCTCCTCGTTCAGCAGTCTACTCATTGTTTTGACACACAAAACAAAAAAACGACGACACTACACACTAAACACACTACACAACACACTAACTATACACTCCAAACACGCTAAATGTCACAAATCTCTCCACTCTCAAAACTCGCTGTCACTAACGCTGTCTCTGTCGCTGTCAGTATCGCTGTCACTCTTCCCCGTCGTCCCTCCCCACAACTTCCGCCTGTCCCCCAGCAACCAAATCACGTGATTTGCCATATCATTTTGTGATTGGTTGATGTAGTGGCTTTTTCCACCAATCGGAAAGGGGGTATCGTGTTTTTTTGCTTGCAAGCACTTCCTGTTTGCGGACACGTTACTGAGAAAAGCTCGTCTGTACCGTTTCTTCATGCACCAAACACGCACCAAATGTGACAGCGATATTCGCGAAAAAGCGTCGCGCACATTATTTATCACAAGTCCGGTTTTACTCGGCCTATCAACACAATTTAAAAACTGATATATAGTTTGAAGTCCGCACTTTCGCCACTAGTTGAAACGGAGAATCAGTGAGGCTGCATCTCGCTGCTCTGTCGTCTTAAAGCGGTCACATAATTTGGACGCGCCGGCGCGTCCGTCGACCTCACATTCTGGGGCAATGCCGTGTGTGTTGAGGTAACTGGCGTGGTTGGCAGATCTAACTAACTAGGGGTTAGTTAGATCTGCAGATCACAGCCGCGGGAGCAGAGCTGTGTTCCCGCAGAAGGTTTGGTGTGCTGCAGTAAAATGCGTCCGTGCGGAAACGGCGGTCCGGCGGAACTAACGTTCTGCTTCACAGAGCCGTGTTTTTTCAAATTATGCCCCAGCTGTGGGGGTGGCCAGAGAGTAGCTCCGCCCCTGCTGAGGCCTCAAACTTGCCCACAAAACGTCACCCATGAAAACAAGATGTATTGCAAGTTTTGATTGGCACATGTTTGCTTACTATTACCAACAGGCTTATTTACAAGATTGGTTTGAGTGGTAGGCCGAAATCTGACGAGGCATTGAATCTTGAGTCTCCCGATCACAGTTTGATCATACGTCCAACTTGAGCTCACTGTTGGCCTTTGGGGGATGGAGACACTCCCGAACTTTTGGACCCCTACATCCAGTCATCCATGTTCTTGTTTAGTCTCAAACACAGATAGTTGGTTTTCTCCCAAACCCACAATAACCAACAACAGACTTCATTAAGTGTTTCTCTTGTATCCACATGGTGCCCACAAGCATCCTCACTCACACTGGAATGTGTTTTTAGTGCAAAACAAAGAGTCAAATAAAGGTCTGTCTGATAAACTGTATTCATAATGTCAGTTTTGCTGGTGGCCTAAAGGTCAGGGAAGTTTGATCCAGACTTCGAGGTCAGTGGTTTGAGCAACTGGGCAAGAAAATAGTATGAGATACGTATGAACCCCCTTTGAGCAAGGGCCCTAGATGAAAAATCAGTCGGATGTATTTACCTTATCACCCATCTGTGGTGGCTTTGAACAACTATCAAGCACAGAACAATTTACATACCACAGTTTGAGCTCCATCTTCTCTCCAACAATTTAAGTGATTGAGTTCCGAAGGTATAGAGTTTAAAAAAAAAAAAAAGTATAAAATTGACCATCAAACCTCTTAAACTACAGGATATTCCAAATTTTTTTAAAAAATCCAAACAATTTGACTTTGGCAGAGTCACTGCTGTCATTTGGCATTATTCTTGGATAAACAGCAAGTTATAGTCCCATACTGAAATTAATCCAAATGTGATTAACTCAAATAGAAATGGTTAGGGGTACCTCACCTCATCTTTAATGGCAGGTAAGCAAAGTCTCAAGCTTTAGGAAACCAGGCAGAACTGTTTAATTGCTTGGTCTGTGAAGTCTGAAACTAAACTGTAAACTTTAAACTGTAAAACCCATTTCACTCTTGTGTAATAACAGAATTATTGAAATGTACTCAAGTTGCAATATGTTCTCAGGTACCACTGTTTGAACCTTTGGTTTCTCCTGCCATGAGGGTGAGTAGGAAATTGAAGAATGTAATGGGTGTGGTTTGGACCCAATAGCAGCACAAAGACAAGTAGTATTAATTGGTAACAAACTTTATTGGCACATGAGCAGGAAACAATGGCAGTTGGCAAAACAGTGTCTTCTAGCCGCTGGCCTTCAACAGTCTCTGGTGGGGACTGGAGATTAGGTCTCAGCCAAACCAAATCAAGACACTGGTGAGTAATGCCGTGAAACTCTTGTGTCTTGTGCTCCCTCAGTGAAGAAATAATCAGATTCACAGAACTGCAGGAACCCGCAGAGGAGACAGGTGTAACACTCACTCTTTAGATCTGAATCAGGTAATCCCCAGATAGACAAGGAAGCAGACAAAAGACTAAGGTGATTTCCAGGAGATCGGTGAGGCAGGATAGTCAAAGGCAGGCAGAGTCGGAACGGGAGATCAGGCAGAGAAACACTGGAGAGTCTGGTGTAAGCATCGAGAACAATCTGGCAACGAGTGAGTCAGGAGCTTAAATACAGCCGGAGCATTGCAGAGAGCACAGGTGAGTGGAGTTGGCTTGATGAGAGGGGTGTGTCTGATTGGCAGATTGAAGCAGGCTGGTGCAGAGTGGTGAGGCAGAGATGAACTGTGACAAACAATTTAAAGAATTTAATCCAGTGTCTCAGATAAATCCATCAAACTTTTAACTGGCCACCAGTAGTACAATGATAATCAGTGTGAATTACCATTCGTTTCACTTCATTCATCCAGTCGTGGGGTGGATGATCTGGCCAAAAAATACCACAACCAATTTATTTACAATATTGATTCATGATCTAAAAAACTATTTTTTTCTCAATGTCCTGCAGAGCATAGTCAGCCTTTAAGGAGCCTATGAAAACTCACCATTACATTAAAGATAGTTCTCCTCCACCATGCTGCTAGCTGAAAGGCAGGTTTCATTATTTACTATGTTACTCAAGGAACAGCTGTTATTATGTTTGGTTTGCCCAATCACCAGAATGCATTTTGTCAGTGTTCATTTTAACACAGTCAATGTTCATTTTAACACAGTAGAACACAGATATGTTGAAACTTCACATTGCTTTACATTTAAATTTTACTTTTCTTAAGGTAAATATTAAATTTTATGTTGCGACAACGCTATGCTTATGGTCTGGTTAGCTTTAGGCACAACAACCACCTGGTTAGGGTAAGGAAATGATTGTGCTTTGGCTTAAAATACCTGGTGCTATTGCAGCAAACATGGCTGCAAAATATTCTAAAGTCTAAATAAAAAAAATCTGTTTTTTTGCAACTGACACAGATGAAAAATGTCCCAATGTCTTGTCAAAAATATCCACTTCTGTTGCCACCAACATGGGGTAAGAATTTCTATTTAAGTTGCCACCAGCGAGGCCTGAAAATGTCTCAACGTCCATATTTGTTTTTGTTACAACCAACACAGCCAAAAAATAAGTAGACATTTTGTTAAAAGTATCTGATTTAGTTGCCACCAACCCAGCCTGCTGTCCCATTAAATCATCAGTTGTATGTAGCTGGAAAATGTCCCAACATCTCGTCCAAAATATCCTCTTTTGTTGCCACCAAGAAGGCTGTGAAATGTTTCCAATGGCTCATTAAAAATATCTAGTGGTTTCACACTTCAAATGTGTTGTTGAAATGTTGATATAATATATATGACATGTACATATTCAATCCAATCCAAATTTGGTTCTATTATAATCCAAAAAGTTTAAACGAATTAAAGCAATGTGTTTTTCAGTATAAGGGTTTAAGAGGTGACAAGGCCTGTCATCATCATCACCAGTAAACAAACTGTATGCACACTGTACACATGTCTTTACACACACATAAACAAACGTCCTTCATCCTCTAATCCTGCCAAGCAATACCACATTCAGGTCAAATGTCAGCCTTAAACTAAGGAGCGGTTTTCCTGGGGCCAGATCTAATAATATCCCAGCTTGAGATCACTTCCACATCGAACATAAAACGTGGCTGCGGCCCAGTTACGATCATATCTGCCTGTTTTTTCCACAATTTTTTTGCCATCATGAACTAATCTAAACCAAGCTGGGGAATGTTCCCTGGAATGACAATTAAATGAACAAAGAGCAACCTGTGCAATGAACCAAAACAAATGGGGAGAGCGACTCGCCAAAATCTATAACTGTGCAGCAGCATTTTACACACTGTAAAAAAAAAAATTGTGTTTAATATAATAGTGAGGCTGTGTTTACATCTCACAGTGAAGTGATACGCTGGTGATTTCCTGAGCCACACAGATAATTGCGCTGCACCTGTAGCCCTCCACACAGGACACCTAGCACCAATGTGACAACCACAGTCTTGTTTTGTCTCCAATACTCCTGAGTCCTTAATTAAATAATCCAAATGGGATTAGTATGGAGGCCTTTGAAGTCCTGTGTTCTTTGCCTCTGGTGAAATATCGAGACATGGTGCTTCTTTTGATCAGAGCAATCAAAATCAACTTTGGAGCGGCTGCTGTGTCGGATCCAGTCCAGGAACAGAAGCTTCCGCATGGCTTCACCTCCACTGCGAGGGCCCAGGGATTTTATGTTATTTGCCACAAAACGTGTCATGAGCTCATAACTATAAACTGAACAGCTGTTGTTCGATGTGTGTGAGGTAATATGTTCTTCACTGATTAAATGAATTGAAAAACTGAGCTAAGCTTGTTCATGCACTAAATTGGATGTAAACCTTAGCATCCTTCCTTTTCAGATTTTGAACAACAACAACATCTTATTTCCCCGATCTCCTGGTGTGAATTGGGGTGTGCATTCGCCCGGACATCTGAGCTAATTAGCGCTTTCTTCCGAGGTGGGGGGAGGTTTGGGCTCTCAATCTATAGCTCGATTCAGAAATTTCACCTCTGGGGCTGTCGTGTGTGAGAACCAGCGTTTCAAAGTTGTTTTGAGGAGAGTTCAAAGTTATTGAGCGGAGATGGTGCTTTGTGTCGCTTTTCATCGCGCTGGAGGGACTAAAAGGAGTGAAAGGCGTCGCCATGACGAGCTCAGTCATCTGTGAAAATAAGTGCCTGTGTAGATTCGCTATAATTAACATGTAGCCACATGTGATGATGCGGTGAGGTGTTAACATAGTCCAGGAGAATACTCTGACTTTTTTATTTATCAATTCACACTGCTTTTCCTTCTTCTTGTTCCATGAATTTCAAAGATCAAGATCACATTTTTTCATTATATTTTTCACATTTTAAGGGGAAGTGCATCTCTCTCTCTACCTCACCTCAAGCGCAGTGACCACAGACTCTTTCTTGTTTTTGTAGCCAGGAGTTATTGTGTCATCCTTTCTCTATAGCTGGACTGTGGTCACTAAGTCTGTATTGGGTCAGGATCTGTATCTGCTTTGTATCTAAGGAGATACTTGATACATGATTTGGGGCCAGATAGCAATTAAGTTTGTTTTGAGTTTCGGGTTGATTTGTCCAGTGTTCCAGATAGGCATCTTTTGTTAATTTAATAATTTGGTTTACTCTGATTGGAGGCTGGAAAGCAGTGCTGGTCTGAGGTTGAACAGTACTGGGTGCTGTTTGATCAGTAAGTCTCTGGACCAGCTGACAAACGGAACTCTTTCTCGGGTTCAGCTCTTGGGTTTGGAGTGCCTGAAAGCTCAGTGTGTGTTGAGGGCTTGATTTGAGATATTAGTTATTTTTTAGTGTTAATAATCAGTGGGTAACAGCCTAATTCTGCCCTGCATGCATTGGTTGGTGTTTTTCTTTTGGATGTTTAATATATTTTTAGTATTTGATTTTGACCCCCATGCCGATGGAAAGTCGGCTGAAGTTTTAGTAGTCCGCAAAACATTTCTGGAATTTCACAGGAAAACAGTGTTGTTGACTTTTTTGTAAAACTTAAAAAAACAACCGAATAAAAAACAAAAAAATGGCTCATACAGCTCGTCCAGTGCAATCCAAGTCTCCAGAAGCCCCAAGATCCCAAGATTTTAAAAGACTTTAGATTATTCAAATCCTATTTTCAAGCAAAAATCTTCACTGTAGCTGCTAAGTTAAAAGCGATAGCATACATCACATCTTCAGTGGCTGCACAAGCTCGACTGCAGGTCAAGAGTGTAAATAACATCTTTCGATTCAGACTTCGGCACTTCTGGAGACTGCCATTTTCTTTTTTCTTTTTTTATGTCTCCATCTATTTCAGTTATTTAGGAGAATGCTACAACACTGTTTTGTTTTGAAGCTCCAGAAATGTTTTTTTCCATCAGCATGGGGGTGAGTAGATAATGACTGAATTTAAATTTTTGGGTGAACTTTTTCTTTAAGGTGACGTCTTCAGATATCTCATTTTGTCTGACCAACAGTCCAAAACCTGAATAGATTCAGTGCAATGACGTACGGCAGAGAAAAGCAAAAAATCCTCACAATAGAAACAAAAATAGCCTTTTTGCCTTTTGAAAACATTTGATGCTGATAAAAATTTTGTTAATAAACTCATCTTTATATAGAAAAAGAGATGTGACCATGAGTTACAGCAGGTGGATAAAGGGTGTTAATGTGCTATCTTATTGGATATTACACAACAGGATATTCAGATTAGCACCTTTGTCTGTAGCTGTGTCAAACTTTTTCCACTTGTTTGATTAGAGCTTCCTTAAAAACAAACAATGAAAATTCAGACCAGATTTGGACTGAAACTTTAATTGAGGGTCATATTTTTCCTTTTTGATTTTATGATTGAAACATTTGTGTCATTTCTCGATTGTTTCATTCTGTGCCAGGGAACTTGGGCATAATGACACTCTATAGGCCCAATCAACTTTTACCCAAGCACAAGCTCAGGTTAAGTAATGAACGACACATTAACATGAGACCAGAGTGTTCACACATGGTGGAGTAACTGTGGTAGCTTTTGATGTCCTGGGTGTCTTACAAGCTGATTAAACACAAGGTTTACAAGGCCTGTGAAACTCAGGAGATGCCTCTCTTCAAACCGAGCAGCATGTGGTGCTGAAGTTATTAAGTTATGAAGTCTTTAGTTGAATGTCCATCCTCTGTGCAAGCTGTCGCTGGGCAAATTTATGGCTCAAATTAGATCCACATCGCATTACAGCCTGAGTGGTATGGAGCTAATTTTGCATGGCGAGTAAGAAGTCGACTTAAATCTTCTCAACAAGTGTATTTGTCCATATGGACCTGTTTAAGGCTGAAATGTGTTCCTTACATAGCACAGCGCTCAAGAAGTTATGAATTAGCCTGTGACATGCAAACAGGTGCACGCAGCCAGAAATGTACACCGGCTAAGCTAATGTTTACTGTGAGTGAGTCACCGCAGGCGTAATGATAATCATTTCACACCCTGTCCAAGATTCCCGTCACTCTATTAGCAACATCACTAATCACGCTGTCATGTGTTGTGTTGATCTCCCATCGGCTCGTTTGGATAGCATCAAGATGTGTTGATCCCAGACGCAGAGAGAAGAAACTAGATGAGGGGCCGAGGTCAAAAGGTGCACTGAAATCTAAACTTCCAGAGTTTGACCAAATCTTCCGGTTTGTTGCAGTTCCTCACTGTGAAACTCAAGCACAGTTTGTCACTTTTCTTTTTAGTACTTCATTTCTCCTTTTATTGGCTTCAGAATATTCTGGTCAAACTGTGTTTCATAATGAACAACAGGTGGCCATTTGCTCAACAGTATTTGCAACAGAACTGCCTTTGTTTATGTAACGCAAACTCATCCTGTGAGTGAAAACTGGCCTTCAGTTCACCAGGTGGACAGAGGAACAGAATCAGAAACAGAATCAAAATTCCTTTATTGTTCTGCAAATGGGGAAATTTCTTTGCCACAGCCGCAGCCAAAGGACAGTAACATTACAAAAAATAATAATAATAGTAAAAAATAAAGAATATAATAAAAAGGTAAGAATAGAACAGACTCGTATATACATATAAACATAACATTGTACAAAATGAACATGTAATTATAAACAGTGTGGCAGTGTACTGGTATTTACAAATGATAAATATGGGTATAAAAAAACTGACTCCTTCACCAGCCGCGATGACAGCTTGTCCATCATCCTGCTCTCTCCCACCACCTGCACTGGGTCAACAGGGCCTCCCAGGATGGAGCTGGCCTTCTTCATAAGTTTATCAAGTCTCCTCCTGCCTGCTGCTGAGATGCTGCTGCTCCAGCAGACTACTCCATAGAAAATGTCTGATGCCACCACAGAGTCACAGGAAGTTGTCAGGAGTGTCCCCTGCACTCCAAAGGACCTGAGCTTCCTCAGCAGATGGAGTCTGCTCTGACCTTTCTTGTATATTTCTTCTGAACTGCTCCAAACGATAAATAGCGTTTCTCCGTATCTGACTCTTTCTTTAATTCAGTATGTTAATGTGTTGTTTGCAGCTTGCTCATCTCCTCCAAAGTGGCCAAACCAGAAACGAATAAAACCAAAGAGTTGTGTTCCGGTTCATGTTGACACTGATCCCTTATGAGCTAACCAAGAACTGTAAGCATGACGTCAGATGAAAGGAAAGATGACTCCATTAAACAGCTTTGGTGATCGTTATCCTGCATCATGGACACTACATGGAAGTCAGATTTAGAGACTGACTCAGCATTATTTCTGACAAAAAAGGTGATGTTTGGTGATAGTTACTGTTTGCTATTTTTTACCTGTTAATTTCCCTTTTCACTGTCTGATACATCGTGACACTCACATGCTGACATCTTAACCTGTTTGGTCCACACTATAGTTTGAATGAGCTTCACACCACCCCTAACAGACCAAGCAGGTGAAGTGTGAAGGAACCCTGAATAAAAGAGTCTCAACTGAAGCCCTTCTCAAACAGAGACCCGCCAACACTGCCACAACAAAGGCCCGCCATTATGCTGAATTGGCTTTTTATACCAAACCAAAGAACACCGACATAATAAACTGACCTAGTATGTGATTTTAGGTAGCATGTAAATGAGGCGAGACAGGCGACAAGTGTCACACAACACCTGTCAGCTGGTGCTTTTTAAACAATAGCAATGCTAACTTGCTGTCTTTGTTCATCGTGTCTGTAACGTTGCGGTTGATTTCGTCCTCTGCTTGGAGGATTAAGACTTCCACTTGCTGTTTTTCTTCGAGTTAGCTGCTAACTGCTGCTAGCTGCACATATAACAGCTCATCAGAATGTCACACCCCTGCCACCATCCTGCTGGGTCGCTGACTCGCTCTTTTTACACAGACATCTATTCTGCTCTGTTACTACCTCAGAGCACAACAACCACAACCACATATTCCGTCTTTGTATGTTTTATACAGAATATTGAAGAAAATATTATCGAAACATCCCTAGCTTGAGCAAATTGTGTAAAAGAGCTTTTTTAAAAAAAAGTCTTCTTTTCTAAATAAGGATAGAAGTGATCAAAAAAGGCCTAATCGGATCAAGCATTTGATGGAAGCTTTTGTTACATAACAGTTGTTAACATGAAATGCAAACAGAAAGGGTACCCCGTGCTTTATTGGACAGCAAAGTAGACAACCGTCTGTCTGTTTCACTTGTTCAAGCTTTATGATGGTAAGTGGAATAGATGAATAGACAACATTTCCTGATTCTGGCGTCTTTTGCTTTCACCCTCTTCCCTGCTCCACCAATTCGTGCACGATGACTTCATGATGGAAACATTGAAAAGTTGAATTTTGCTCAAAGAAGTTGTCATTAAAGCTATCAGAGTATCCTTCCCTCTAGCAGGTCCTTGGTTATCATTAGCATTCTCCTGTGTCGACTTTATCTCAGAGCAGTCTGACATGCCAGCTGAGCTGCTGTTTGGCAGGCTGACCCACTAACCCAGAGCCGCCCCTGGCTCAGCGCTAAGCTACTGGTGAGATTTACTGCAGCCAAAAACTGACCTGAGCTCTCAGCTCAGAGAAGAAATTACAGCTCCCAGGTCAGTATTCATGCCTCTGAGGTACATCCAAAAGATAAGTATCTGAACAGTTTTTTGTCTTTTATAATCATACATGTTCACATAGATATTTTAAAAGGATCTGAGAGCCCTAGGGCCGTTCTGTATTCAAACAGCAAACTTTGAATTCAGAAAAGAAAACCACAAAAACTCCAGTTGGTGTTTTTGGAAAAGATTCCATATATAACATGGAAGCTTGTTAAGGATAGCGGGAGCAGAAGAATGCTGCCATGTGTCCTTTTATTTATTTTTTACCCTATTTGTCATGTTAATTCCCTCCTGCACAGCTGGTGAGGCTGTTTTTGCTGCACTGATCCTACACAAATTCTCTGGAGATCGAGTCAAGTATCACTTTTTCATCCAAAGTGAGAAAAAAAACGACTGAAGGAATTACGTTTTAATGCACAATTACTCGGTTGTCGTACAGCAATTTGACGGAATGCTTCTGCTACATAGGAATGCAACAAGCAGCACTTTCACAACTACATTGTGAAAGTCTTCTGGCAGGCTGCGATCATTTGGTATCACAAACGTGATATTTAACTTCACAGGGGAGAGATGTGAATTACAAAACGCGTGACATTGAGGAAGTAACAATGATTTATTGTGACAAAGACTGACGCGGAGCCATTGCTAAGGAATGTCAGAGAAATACTGAGGTCAGCGTCAAAAACGTGCCCGAGTTCGAAGCCAGAGATTGTGCTGCAAACGATCTGTTATCTCTTCCGTCAGGTTCACAGAGGGCAAGAGGTTGATCCACACGATGGGGTTTTAAAGATCGCTGTCCAAACATTTGACTCTTAAACTGTTGTTTGCTTTTTATCTCGAGGTATCTCTGCACACACAGCTCCCAGAATCAAAACAAATGTTAATGTATCGTGCAAAAATGTATGGTATTTGCATCAATCTGACTTTTTTTTTAAACTTGAGTCAGGAAAAAAATGCTAAATGCAAACCACATTTATGCCACAAAAGTTCACAGGCGTGAAGTTCCCCAAACTTACGACCAAACAGTTTTTATATGTAAGTGTCAAAAGATGTTTTGCTAGCGTCCCTGTCTCCCTCTCGCCCTGCCTCCTGCCTGCTCTTCTCACTAAGGCTACCCTTGACATTTCGGGGAGGTCGTGAAGTTTTTCATGGACTCCAGGGGAAGAGCCACACAGCACAAGACAGGCCGAACTCCTCCAAGGTGAGGGATGTGATGCGTTTTCCAGAAGTGATGAACTTTAAACTGTAAAACAGAGACGCTGACATGTACAAGAGGGGACGAAAGTAAATTAAGTAGCTGTAAACTAACTTTGTAGTTTCTTCTTTTATCTGCAGCATTACAGTGACATTTTATCTGTAGCGTCTTTGATCTTTACTGCGTTGTACCTTTGCTTTTCTTACTTCAAGTTTAATCTTTCCTGCTGCAGTGACCCAGTTTTCCTCAGAGATCATTTAAGTTCTGTTGAGACTGAACGTATCAGCAGATCTGGATGAAATAAGGCTGCATATTCACCATCATATTCTGTTAATCATCTACTGAACATCTGCTGCATTTCTGATACTGAAATGATGATGTTTGAATCCAGTTGCTGTAAATTTAAGTAACTGACAGTCTTGCATTTTCATTTTCAGCAACTTCTAGAGATCTGGTGTGCAGAGATTTCAACTAATGCAACCGTGATTTGTCTTGCAATCCACCAGTGGAAGACATTCTTCAGCTTTTTTTTATTGTTAAGTCCTGTAATAAACTTCAGTGGTAACAAACCACAGTTAAGGCAGCAGTTCAGCTCCATCACACAGCCAGCAGATTGGTTGCTGCTGCTTCTCCAAACTGCCAAACAAAAACAAGCTTTGCTTGCTTTTATAGTTTAAAAGTGTGTCCAGAATCAGTTCAGCCAACACACATGAAAAAGATTATCATTTGAAGGTAGAATAAGTACAGGATTGACATGTGGCTTCAAGGCTTTAACCTCATCATATTCCATAAGAAAGCACCATGTTCTGCACAGCAAAGAACAGGGAGTGACCACAATAACTTTACTACGAGAGGAATGTCGAGTCAAAGCCTACAGGTGGATGATGGGGTGGTGCTTTTGAAATCCTGTTTGAACAGCATTTAAAAAATAACACTTTCTTGGTAAGCAGCCATGGCAGCAAAACAGTGAGCAGAGTAGAGCTGAACCATCAGTCCATCCATAGATTGTAAGAAAAACAAAGTATTTCCATAATCAATTCATCTCTTGAATAAGTTAATTTGTTGCTTTCTTTTTGTCTCACATTATAGTAAAAACAATATTTTGGGGTTATCGACCATTAATCGGACAAACAAGAAATGGTTTGAGTGAGTAACATAAGCGCACATTTACAGTCTGCCACCTGGGGTCTCTCAATCAGAAAACAAAACAAAAAAAAACGCCCCATGTGGTTTGCCCCATGTAACAAATAACCTTACTGTATTTCAGAAAAACTTTGTATGGTAGTGAATGGAGTGAAATAACTGTTTGATCTCGTCTGAATTGTGCCGTACACATACGATGTTTGTCAATTTATTTATTTATTTTTTGAGAAAGTCTCAAAATATATTGAAATATAACACTACACAGCCAACAGTCTTGTCGTGAGGTCTCCTCTTTGAACGCTCACCAAAACCTGTAACTCAAACATTGTAGAGCTGCTCATATATATGAACAGCTCACAGGACTGACCGACTACCCTTTCAAATACGGCCAGATTTATTGTGATTTTCATTTCTGTGCCATGTTGACTATGTTTGCGACTATCTTTGAAATTGACAAACATCATATGTGTGGGTCATGGGACAACTCATACGCAATCAAAAAATCATTTGATCATTCACTATCATTCATATGTTTTACCAAATAAGGTCCCATGAAGTCCACTGGAAGGGGCGTGACTATACATGATGGATGAGGTAATGTATTAAAGTTTAATCTAAGTTATTTTTAATTTCTTTTGTCAACTTCCTTTCCTTACTCTCTGACTCTCCAGGAAGTCACAACACACGTTTTTTGGGGAGTGTTAAGGTACTCTGTATTGTCATAGTGATGTGATCTAGGATACTATTTTTATTTTCTTTAACATTTGTAGACCAAATGATTCACCCAGAAGAATAATCTGCAGATAAATCTTTAGCTAATTGGTAGCTGCACCCTAGAATGTGCGCTACAATCTGAAAGTCAATTCTTAAGAGAGGAGCACCTGATCTACACTGTAGGTTTCCTTCATTTTTTTCTAGTTCTCACAGCTATTCTGTCTGTTGAATAGTAAAAACCAAAATTCCCCTCTTTTGCCTATAAACTGGACTGACTGAATGAGCTGGCTGTTGATCCACAGTGGAAAATGTGTTTTTACATAAGCTATAAAATGGTTTGTAACAAATTACTTGGGACAAGACTGATAGTGTTGTGCCATTATTGGTTGGTATCAGCAAATACAGTAAAACCACCAACATAATGGCGGTGCAGATGAGAATGTACTTTTTGAGATTTTTCTCAACTGTTGCTGTAATTTTATTAGCTTGGTTTTCATTGTGGTAATAACTTTTCCACCCTCTATACAATAAAAGTTTTGAGGAAACAATGAATGCTCAGAACTTTTTTGAAAGTTTATGTCCGAAAGTGGTCAAAGTTATACAGAATTTGGGAACTGATAACAAGCTTTGGCATCTCCAGTCTTAAACCATCACTGTCAGTATCAGCTTTCTAAAGCTTGGGCTTAAATAATTACTCAGCCTGGCCGAATGTACAACTTTCCTGGTCCTCTTTTCTATTTAGTTTCATTATCACAGTTTGGAAGTTGGAAAAAGAGCAGAGCGAGCACATAAATCCCATTGGCTGGAGGCAGAAAGGTCTTGCTGACTGAGTTTTGCCACTATTTCAGCTTCCATTTATAGTGTGGCAGCACTTCCTGCTTTTGTGTGCCAGGAAAACCCAGGCCTCTTGGCTGCTCTCTAATGTCCTGCCTCTCTTATCCAGCCTGAAACTCCACGCTGAAAAGTCACACGAGTACAGAGCAGCACAACCACACACTCACTCACACACACACACACACACACACACACACACATTGAGCTCTCTTGGTAGAGTGCCTCTTAACCGCTAACCAGATTACTGAAGAGGGCTCTTGCTTGGACATAGCTAACAAAGTGCTTTCTCAAGTCGATAAAAACTGATGTTGAACTACTAAAAAATCAGCCCAGCGGCCAGAGGTCCTCGACCAGGAAAGCGTCTGGATCCCCAAAGTCACTTGAGACTATAATTGGGAGTGGAAAGTTTTTCAATTGGGAAAACTGCTGGCTCTGGATATCACAAACAGGCAGCGCTGTCAGACACACTACAGAGGAAGCATTTCATTGTTGCACCTCATCAATGCACAGCACAGAGCGCGGATTACAGATTTAGACTCCAGGCTTCACTCCTTTTCAGGTTCGTTCACGTCTCATCCATCTGAGGGAATGGCAGCACAGACTCCTTTTGTCTCTGACGCCAAAGACCTGGAGTTGGGAAAACCATCAGGACACTGTAAATCATCTAGGGGGCTGAGTGTCGGCCAAAGTATCCTCAATTACTGGACCACATCTCTGTGGATCACGGTTGTGGTCGACCTCTAACTGTACACGTTTTTTAACATCTCTCTCATCTCTAAGTGGAAGGTTTGGCCTCTCAGTATGAGAAAGTGTTTTTGGAGATGATCTAATGACCTTTTCAGCCAGCTGATATGTGGTGAGGACTGATGAGCCACAGCGGCTGAGGTGACCGCCAGGAGAGTTTGTTTGTGTTGCTTGACAATTAACTCCTAATCTAAAGAAAAGTGAGAAAGTGCAGCTGAAACAAATGAGGCCAATCAATTATTAAAATATTGTGAGTGGGTGATATGACCTTAAATTTATATCACAATAATTCAAAAATAAAAGGGACAGTCCACTTTAACTTGATTCTATTCTTCTCACTCTATTGGAAGTGTAAGTGAACAAATCTAAAAAAGAAAAGTATTCTGCTCATTTTCACGTTCATAATCTTATTTTGGGTTACTACTTGGATAGGTTTGCATGCTTTAGTGCTCAAACATCAGACCCAGTCTGCTCTGATTGGTCAGCTCACACAGGCCCGACCCAGCACCGCAAACATCAAGAGAGCAGCTGTGTCAAATCAATTCTTCAAGCCAAACCAGCCATAAATTTGGTAAAATATGTGACATGGTAACGTAGTATGATGTCACAAAGTCACAGAATTAAAGGCAGGACTACTGACAAGGCATTTCATGATCAGTGTTTTCTGTGAGAGAGAGGAGCTTCTGTTCCTGAGCTGTTTTTGTGGCTTGGCAGGATTAATTTCCTCTTGGAATTCCTCCATGTTTGGATGGATGGTGCATGTCAAAGTGGCATCTACATGATTGTCAGGACAAAGGTTTCCCAGCAGAGCATTGCATTGTAATGAGATGATCAATGCCATTCACCTGTCAGTGGTTTTAATGTTGTGGCTGATCGATGTAAATGAAAGTTTTAAATCAAATTTGAGGTTTTGACCCATTTCTTGGATTCATGCATACTTTTTTCTGCTGAACAGAGAGCTGCATCTTGTCATTTAGTGCAACATGCAAAATTAGTCCAGATAGAAAGGTAGAAACTGTAAGTGTAGGTGCATATGACTAACTGCAGAGCCAGTGTCAGTGGCTTATAAAGGAGAAAAAACACACCTAGTTTTACAGCCTAGCCTCTTTTTTTTTTGGCCTTTTCAGATCTATTTTGGAACACCAGTGAGAATTGCTAAGGCGGCAAAACATCAGCACACTGCACAGCGACTGCATCACCAACCGCAATATGATCATTCCCCTGGTCCAGATCCTAGACCACAAAGAGTATACAGAATACGCTACTGCACTATACTGTGAAAGTCAAGCCATCATGTGGCCATAACAGATCACTTCAAACATCTGCAGGACGTACAGTACACTATTCAGTTACTTATGATTTTAAGAATATTAAACTTACAAAAAAAAACAAAAAAACAAAACAAAAAAAACATAGTTTGGAGCAGTTAATCACTTAAAAAATAGTATCACAAGTATTCACAGCCAAGTACAAAAACTCTAAGAGAGCAACTCACAACTTGTGTGTTAGAATAAAATAGGCCAGCTAACTTACGTTGGCGAAGTGATTTAAGCCAGACAGTAATTACTTTATGAAGAGGGAATGTAAGTTAGTCAACAACATGGCCACCAGAAACTGTGTGCTCTGGGTGTGTTTGAGACCAGCAGGTGATTAAATGCTGAATGATAGGAGCAGCAGTAGCAGCTAATTGTTGAAAGCAAATGAGCAGTTGAGTAAGGCAGCAGGCGCAGGGCACTGACACTTTAAACAGCTCGCCTAACTGCGCAGGTGTGTTTGATTCATGTTGCAGGTAGTACAGATAGTCTGTCACGGGTGGGTGGAGCAGCTACTGTAACTCAAGTCGTCTGCCAGGTAGTCCTCAGTCAGACAGTGAGCTTACAGCAACAGAGAAGTTAAACAACTTTCCAAAATATTTTTAAATTAATAAATAATATACTCATTCAGGCATTTATAAGCCTACGGTAAATGATAAAAGTAACAGTAATGAATACAATAATTAAAAAAGGCTATAAATGAATGGAATAACAAAGACTACATTAAGGAAGTGGGATGCCCAACAAAGTACAGTTTTTACATAATCTCAAGGCTTTTAAAAAATAAAAAAACAAATACAGACTGTTCTAGCTACCCACACTGAGTGTGTAAACAACTCTCTGGTGCTTATTATAAGGTTAGGTTACATATCAAAACATTACAGCAAATATACAAGCACAGTGCAGTGTTTGTTCAGGGACACATTTCTCCCGTTTGGATTTAAAATGAAACAAAATGCTGACTTTCCTCTTAAAAGCTACAGGGCATCACCCGTAGCCATTTGGCTGACATGTGGAGAAGAGGATTTGGGGATCAAACTGCCAACTCTGGTCAGCAGGATGACACATTTTGTCCCCTGACTGAGCCACAGGTGGTCACTCTTGTTTTTTTCTTTCCACCAAACTACACTCACCAACTGTGTCACTGCAGAAGGAAGCATGCATCTACTCATGGATGAGAGGCTAGCTAACTAAGCTTGCAAATATTACAGCTCAGCCAAGGAACAAGAGCTTGTCGCAGATGCATGCTTCCTTCTGTGATATGATTGGCGGGTGTAGTTTGGTAGGAATAAAACATTTTGTTTTCAGTTTGAGTTTTTCAGTTTTAATTTGTTTTTCTTGCGCTTTGAACACCACAGGCGCAGTGCCACTTACTTCCATTATATTTGAGATAAAGCATATATCTCCAAATCACATTTCACATCCCAAACAATCTACAAAAAGGACAGGTAATACAAGAACTGCTACTGAACAGGTAAGAGGAACAATATCTATTTTTGATTAGGGGTGAACTGTCCTTTTAAAGCTGTTTTTAAAGTCCATATTATGTCCATATAGTTTGGCACTTCTTTTGTAATTATTTTGGTGTGGTGAGATACAACAAGGTCGATCATCTTATTTCACCAAATGTCTTTGTCTGATGTTAGTGGATCAAACTGCAATGCATCACATTAAAGTTTATCTTTATGTGTCAGTTTACTTGTAGTCACCTAAAATTGTCAGACTCATTTGACTCAAAAGGTAAAATTCCTCATCCTTTCAACCTTTGCTTTTGTAAAGTTAGCATTACAGTATGTGGTTCTACTGGAGCAGATGAGGTGTTGGGAGTATTTAAAGAGTTTTGTCTACGTATGTGTTCTCCAGGTGCACTTGGCTGAGGAGGTATATGCAGTAAAAACAAAATTTGCGCAAAGGTTTCAGTTTCATATATACAAAACATTTTGCTCTGCTGCACAGATTTCCCAAACGACGACACATTAGATGCCAGCAATGACTGCTATGGATGGTCTCAGCTGACCAAACTGCGTTTTTGTTTTTTGTGTCCCTGACGTTACCTATCGAGGCAGGAGACCTGAGATTGGCTATGGCATGAAAGCAGGGTTAGCTCATGACCACTTGAACCATGGGAACCACTGTTATTCCTGCCTTTTATAGACAGTAGACTTTACAAGGGTTGGTTTGATGGAAAAAGGTGAAACAGGGTCCAGGATGGAAATGGTGCAGTCAGTCTTCCAAATGAATAAAGGTCATGCGTGCTATGCAAAATTATTTTTGGAAGATTGATGATTCATTGAAGATTATGTCTAAAGATTCAGCTCCTTGTCCAGCTGTAATGCTGACACCGGCATCTTTTGTCTCCAACTTTGATTACTTGAATATCTTCATGTCTCTGATGAATTATTTTGTTTTTGCCAGCAGAAGTAGCTTTCCATAGTTATAGCCAGGGAAGATTTGGAGGACCAGTAAACCTATCACGATCCATTATATATGCCCTTACTCAAGATAATGGCATGAAGCGCAGGAATTTACTGCTATCTAATAACCTCGAGCCACCTCCGTTCGCTAAGTTGTAAAAACCTAAATGTAGACCATCCTGACTGTGGGACAGATGGAAATTCAGGTTCATGTGGGTTTCTGCATCTAAACCATTCATTTGATCAGATAATGTGTTTGCTGACAGTGTGCAGCAAAGACAGGAACCATGTGAGGAAACTTTGGTGCCATAACTCCTCTGAACTGTCTCTTAAAAATACCTGAACACCATCCAAGATTGACTTGTTCAAGTGGTGGGTACAAAAAAAGGCATTAATAGATCCCATAATTTTTGCTATATAGACTGTATGGCTTTCAGTCTTATTCAGAACTCCTTTGACTGTCCACACCCTGCTGCCAAATCCCAATAAATCTATTTTCCAAATGGCTCAGAAGGCCGTCTCTCCACCTCACCTCACCATCCCCGAAGACGTTTTTTTAAGTATCAGTGTGTATTTTATATCTCAAAGAGCTGAAATCAAATAAGAGGAAGATGCAGTGTCCAAAGAAAGCAGATTGCAAGGACAGAATATGAACCAGGTGCAGCGTTTGGAGGGTCTTCACAAGACTCTCACCACTGAATTTAATCTCCTGGAAATATTCAGGCAAAGCCTCCTCAGCTGACCTGCTGAACTCTCAGATTATCCCTCTTACGCTCTACTCTCAGAGCACTTATGAGACTATTTGATATAGATTTTGTGGAGCCGGATACAATCATATTTCGCAGGTCATTTAAAATCTATTAGTGCTTTCGCAGGTCATATGTTCAGCTTCTTTAGAAGAAACAATGTGCTGTGTCTAGTTTTTAGATGTGAATAACTCAATAACTTTTAGTTTTGCAGTATTCAGGCAAATCTGTGTGACCATTTCCAAAAGTGTTTTGATTTATAAACCGAGGGTTTTAGCACACGTTCCTCTGTCAGGACTGTCAGAAGTCAAAGATAACATGACCATTTTCCAACAATTCCAGTATAGGTTAGGGTTAGGGTTGGGTTTTTTAATGGCCCAAAGGTCGAGCAAATCATCCACAGTAGATGGTTACTGTAAACAGATGTCACAAATTTTTTTTTTGGTGTCACTTGCCTATAAACTATCGCCTGTTGAGTTAAAGTCGAATTACGAGACAGTACGGGTCGGGCTAGCTGGTTAGCATGCTAACTCCACAAGACATCTTTGTAGGGATACATAGACATCTTTGACATAACGTCATCATGATCACGTCGTCAATTCTGGCCACATTTTACACATTTACACCTTTAATGAACTGAATAAAATACTTGAGAAATGCTGACGTCTGCATCGGCTTTTCTACCAACCCATAAACAAATGTCATCCTGAAAGTTTGATTCCTGAACTTTCACAAACTCAACTTTACTAATTTATTGATGATGACACAGAATACCCAAAGTTCTTGTAGATACACTCAGTAGCTGTGTCCCAATTCAGGGTCTGCATCCTTCGAAGGACGCATTTGAAGGCCAATTACGTCACAATGCCGCGCGAAGGCTGTCCCAATTTGAAGGCTCCTTCAAATGCACCCTGCAAATGAGGCCTTGTTTTCCATCTTTTTGGAGGATACAAATCCTACTATCCTTCGCAGCCTCCCATATCCCAAGATTATTTGCGTGCCGCTGCTCAGTCCCAAAAAAAAATGACAATGGCAACATCAACATTACTATGGGTTCGAATAACAGGTTTACCTCTCTAGGTCAAATATTTTTACTTTTTACTCGTCTTTTCACTCTTACTTTCATAGGCCTGGGACGTAAGGGTGATGGAGGGAACATCTGGTGACGCAACCAGGAAATACTCCGAAGGCTAGACCGTCCCATTTAACAACGGTTGAAGGTCCCTCCGAAGGAGTCACCTGGATGCAGCCCCTGAATTGGGACACAGGGTCTGTCTCCCTCACCTGCCAACAGAGGTGACGACCCAAATGCAGACACACACAGGAGGCAGGAAATAGGGGAACCAAAGGCAAACTTTAATAAACAAAGCTGAAATACAAAAAAAACAGACCAAGGAAAACCAAAAATGAGCCACAGAGGACAAAAGAGAAAGTAGCAACAAAAAGCTCAAACAAAGTGCAAACAAAAGGCAGGAACACTGGCAGGAACACAGGCAGTGACACAGGCAGGAACACTGGCAGGAACACAGGCAGTGACACAGGCAGGAACACAGGCAGTGACACAGACTGGAACACTGGCAGTGACACAGACTGGAACACTGGCAGTGACACAGACTGGAACACTGGCAGTGACACAGGCAGGAACAACACAGGCAGTGACACAGGCTGGAACACTGGCAGTGACACAGGCAGGAACACTGGCAGGAACACTGGCAAGAACACTGGCAGGAACACTGGCAGGGACTTTGGCAAGAACACAGGCTGGAACATGGAGGAAGACAGAACAAACTGACAAGGATTTCAGGGAGAACAAAGACTATATATGTAAGGGGGGGGGGGGGGTGAAAGGTGGAAATAATTGTGAAAAATAAGGTTATTTTAGGTAAGGGACAGGTTCTGGAGAAATCGTGGGACAGCACTCTGACAGTAACCGGTGAAAGAGAGGCTGAACCAATGGATGCCAGTGTACTATACAATCATTTATTTACAGAAATGGTTCAACGTAAAAAGGGCAGAGACAATTAAAATCTTAAAAGATTTTAAAAACCAGTTGTAAAATCAGAACTAGCTAGTCTTTTTTTGCCCGTTAAAGGAAGAATCAAAAGAGTCTCTTGTGACGGCCAGACCAGGTACAATGGGGCCCGAGGTGAGGAGATCTGTTGCTGCGTCAGGTGCTGCAAAGGCCTCAGCTTCTCCCCTCCGTCTGCGTCCCGGAAATCACCTTGAAACACACAAACACACGACCATCGGGTGCCCACACGATAAACGGCTAACCGGCCCAAACACACACCAGAGTGTTACTATGTCTCGAAGAGATACTCACCCGCCAGGCAGAGCGCCTTGCTCTGCTGCTGCGGGTACGTCGCTTGTAACGCTTTGGGTTTCCTCCTTAGTTCAGCCGGTCGTCTTGTCCTTTTTCCGCTCGCTCGGCGTCCTCCATTATCTTCTCCCGTACTGGCCTGGCGTCTCTTTGGCGTCCCTCTCGCGTGTTTTCCTCCTCAAGTCCATGTCTCTCTGGCCTAAATGTCCCGTCACTTCCCGACCCAGACTCTCTCTCTTCCCTCATTGACCCAGCAGCTGTCTGTTTGGGAAGAACGGCGGAACCTCCCAGGTGCAGCTACTCAACACTCAAGGTGTGTTCACGGGCAGTCGTAATTAAAACCATAGCAAACACTAAATTTCACACTGAATAGATCAACTGTTCATCATAAAATCATCATATCATAAAAACTCATAAAATATGAAACAAAGGTAAAACATTAACCCATGCTAAAACCCGTTTTTACTGCCCTGTGACATATACACAGATACACTAACGAGGGGATCAGGAACAGGTGGAGTGAGGAGGGAAAAGGACAGGTGAGGGAACGGACGGAAAAACACAGAGAGAAAAACACACAGGAGGAACTGAGAAGCAAGAAGTGAAACAGGAGGGCATAATATCAAAATAAAACAGAAAACACAAGAACAACACGACACTGAATCATGACAGGTTCGTAAGAAAACGTCTCAACGCTCATCAAATATTTCACATGTTAAACTCTGCTTCACTCTCTGTATCAGATACTGTATCCTGATTCTGTTTACAGTCCATCTGCATGATGTGCTGACTCTCAAAATGTGGCCGTATCCTTTGATTATAACATTAGTGCTTAAGTACAACTCTTGATTTATGGACTGTCGAACTTCAGCGGATGGGAAGTATCCAGTTGCAGGACTTACAGGAGACCGATACCTTCTTTCAAACTGTAAAACCTCGTATTATGGAGCCACAGAGGAGGAGAGGGAGAGGCAAGGAAGGAGGCTTTTTATTCTGGATGTCATTTTATAGATCTTTCCAAAACCTTCCCCGCTTTTGGAGTTTAGAGGAGTGAGCTTTCCCAGCTGGAGATATAAAAGGTAAATCCAGCAGGACCTGCAGTAATTGAGCTAAAGCTGTTGTGGCAAACTGTGTGGGCTCGGAGTCGATGCTCAGCAGAGGTGAGCATATCAACCGAAAACCTGGGTGGTACACTAAGAGGGAAGAGGAGTGCTTGTTTAGCACAAATTCCATTAGTTATTGACTCTTCACTCTCTTGAAGTATCACATGCAGGATAGCATTATCATCGCATGCATAAATAAAAGACTGAAAGCGAACCCTGAAGAGGCATCTGCTTACATTGGCAGTGACTACGAGACAGAGTGAAGAGGTTCAGTGGCAGGTCAGCCATGATAGGAGCTTTTTGAAAAGCAGACTGGACGTCAGCGCTCGTCGACAGAGGAGAATCTTTTCCCCTTTGTGCTTGATTTCATGGTGGCTGATGAGAGAGGAGATGCGATGTCTTGTTTTTTTTGATTGATCAACATGGAGAGGTGGTCTGGATTCACTGTCCTAGACACAGACACAATTGACCTCCACACAAACTCTCATAGAGCTGACTTCATCACCAGGAGGCTGACAAAGACGACTTTCTGCCATCTGTTTTGATCACACACTCTGAAGAAGGAGGGTTCCCACAAGGGTTCTCTCACAGTGTCATCAACCCTGTCTCTGAAGAAATGACATCCAACTTTCTCATCTAACACTCATCCATTAAAACATCAGACTTGACACTGTACCTCCTTGGGTGCATTTTGAGTGTAAATGATCGTACATATATTTTATCACCTCAATGAAGGCATAGACCATATTTACACGACGGCCATTTTCATCTCATGCTCAGGGCGGGAAGCTCAATTGCTGGGATATTGTTATGCTGCTGTTTTCCTTTTGGGAGTCCTATAAATGTAGGGAATCTGACAATTGTTAGCATTTCACTGCTTACTGATTGATCAACTGAAAAAATGATGGTTAGTGAACATCTGGAGGGAAATCTGGCCATTTTTGAAGGTACAGCAGCATATTTGATAACTCATTAGCTAACATTAGCATTCAACCCCTTTCTAAATCCAGTGTGTTTCAGTTCCAGGTTTAAATGAATCTGTTTTAGCTGTGCCTCCATATTTTAGAATTAATCCTCACCTTTCCTATTGTATTGTGTAAAAAGTATTAAATTGTAATGTTAGCATGAAAGTGGTTGAATGCTAACATAAGTTGTTGTCTGACGGAAGCGAACAGGTTATCAAATATGTTATTTCGGTTATCAAGGAGGACATTTCTCAGATTTTGTACTTTTATAAGACTTAAAACCAGGAAAACAGCAGTTCGACATTTGAGCTACCCACACCGAGTGTGATATTGGAGGAAATTGGCCGCAGTGTCTATATCTGACAGCTAGCTATTTGGGACCAGGCTACTTCAAGGAACAAAGCATTGTTTCCAAAAGTTAAGCCTTAATCGCTGGAGCTTGACAAAATTGAGTTTGGCAAACAAAATGGTAAATCAACAAGTCTCTGCTTGTGATGAAGATGCTTTGTAACAGTTAGTAGACGGCCCCTCTCAAATCCTTGGGTCATCTTCAATACACCTGCTATTATTATCTATTGGATAAACAGGGGGTCCTTCCATTTTAGTCTCATAATGTTCACAGGTAATGTCTTTAAACTGCTTGTCTTTGAGTCCTGCCTTTGGTCCAGGAAAAAAAAGCACTTTGGGTATAACTTTTATTTTCATTATTTTAATTATAGGCTAGAATTTTTTTTTTTAATTAATTCAATTATTTTCTATTTAAATGAATGTGATCATCAAAATCCAATAACAAATCCTGCAAAAGTGCAAATTCAATGACTAGAAATGAGAATGAGAATGTGGCTTCGACATAGAAGTGACAGCCAGACAGAAGTTTTACAGTTATTAGATGAGCAGATTTTACAGTTCACCATGAAAGTGATTCTGAATAAAATATGAGAAAAGTTAAAAGATGAAAAATGTCATCATATTTCTTCTTTTTATTGTCCACCTCTGCCAGAAAGACAAGCGACACCGCCCCAAAACAACCCCTTACACTAATCTATAGGGACACTTATTGGAAATCAGTTTTCTTTCCCTCCGCAACTTGGATGGAAATTACAATTAAGTCATTTTTTGGCATTTTTATGACCGAATGACATCAGCAGTGACCAAGGAAAACATTCAAACTGGAGAGGAGTTATGGCTTATTATTGTAACCTTCTGCGCCTCAAACTGCCAATTATAAATTGGAGTTAGATGAATCAGAGCGTGTAATAAAAACTAAAGTAAAAACCACAAGAGAACAAAAAGATGTCTAAAAGTCAAACGGCTGGCCGAAGCTCAAGCCCGACGCATTGAAAGTGTGTGGGAGCGGACAGATGAGTATCACTGGGTGTTGAGCTCTTTCACCCTGACGGAAGAAAGAAGGAAAGTTGGTGGGAATGACATCTTTAAAGCTCATTATAATCCTGGTCCACTGGTCAGACAGATGAAACTATAACCAATCAGTGCTGATTCAATTCCCAGAAGGCATTAGACTAATTTCCTCGATGGATGGATGCTGTTAATGTTGATTAAGGGTTAACATTTAGGAGTGTTGAAATATTGTTTCCATTTCTGGAGATTCTGGTTTGTCTGATCAAAAACAATGTTTCAAAAGACGCTGGGAAAGAACCGTGATCCGACCTGATCCCTGCCGTCTTGTTTCTGTATTCCAAAGTGACTTCATAACCCAAACCAGACCGTGCAGACAGGCTGCCCTATATAAGCACCATCATGGAGACCTTTCAGACAGTCGTGTGAATCTAATTCTGGTTGTGGTGTTTCGATACTTTCCCATTCTCTGCTCCTCATTCTAGAAAAAGGCTAAATCAATTGAGCCATAATTAAATTGGCAACTGCAAGCAAGAAATACTTCACGGCTCAATAAGTGTGGACGTTGATGATCGTGACAAAATAGGTAAACTGAAGCCATTAGTTTGAAACATCACAGACGCTGCGTTGGCGGTTTTGTGATATAGATCAAAATGATGCTGTGCTGATATCAGCTGATCAGCTTGTTTATTTCTGAGATAACATTAAATGCTTTTGTTTTTTCTGTATTTCCAAATAAAAACACATGTGGATCCTGCGCAAGGAGCAAATATTTATCCAGCAGTTTTAATTAGCAAAGCAATTTCACTATGAAATTAAGCATCTCCATCATAACTCACTCTGCTGCAGGAGCCTGCACACACAATGTGCCGAAGAAATCTACAAAATAGGGAAGAAGAAATGATGTAAAAATAGCAACAATGTGGAAGCAATTTATGCTAATTAGGCTTTTATTTATGGTCCAATAATTGGGCTCATTTGAATTGTTGATGATGTTTTTTCTCCTTATTTTTCTCCCCCTGTGTTCCCCCTATTGCTCTCCCTCTCTTTCACTCTCTCAGCAAAGATCAAAGCATGTGCACTTGAATAGATGTTAATGGTGCATGGCTGTCGTCTTAGTCCTGACCGGTTGAGATCTCTCCAGCGAAAGAAAAACAGCCAATTTGGGGTCTACATGGACACAATTAGCACAATTCATGTGTGCCTTTCAAGACAGCACTCCCGTTTAACTTGCTAGAGGGGCTCGGTATTCACGTTGCGAAGATGATTGTTATAACCTTTACCTCCCTTTGCCTTTTCACTGCATCTGACAACTATAGAACGAAGTGCTGGCAGATGTAGAAGAAGCACTGGAATTGAAAGTGAAGCTCATTCAAAAATAATTCAACAGCATGATGAGCTATGTGATAAATGTTGGCACGGAGAAGTTGGGGTTCAGAAATGACATTTTGTCTAACACAACAGCAATCCCATGCAACTCATCCTTCAACCCACTGGTCAGCCCACCCACAGAAACCTTCCGCCAAAAACAGAGAAGCAAATCATTTTTTCTCCTCCTTTTGGTACTTGCTTTGCACGCCTGTAGCCTCAGGCATTGCTTTTACAGTCCTCCTCCTCCCTCCTGAATTTGAATGAGCCAAAATGGTGCAGCCCTGACTGAGCGGAGGAAACAAGGTGCATTATGTTGGTGGGAGGTAACCGTGCTATTGAGAGACAATTAGCATGAAGCCCAGACCTTTGGAAATAGCGCGGCTGCCGAGAGCGGGCCTGACAGAATGAAAAGATTAAGACTTGAGAAAAGATATCAGGGCATGGGAAAATCCAAAGGGACCCGCGCGACTGAAGTAGCCAATGAGCAGAGTATGGACAATGAGGCAATGAACGTTCTCGCTTTCTTTTTTTCCCGTGAATTTTTTTTTTGCTCCTGTCAGCTGCCAAGTGCGTGCACATTCCTCCATACCTAAAAAGTGCCATGCGTGTGTACGTGACTATTGTTTCCCACTTCGTAGACTTGCGAAGCTGTCAGGTGGGTGAAAGACGGGCGAAGTGGAGCCTATTGCAAACTATTCAACTACAGAATTCCACCAGGTGTTAGCAGAAATGTGGATCTGTTATGGGATTGCAGCTAAATGGCTGTCATGTGCCACTGAGAAGCCCATATTGTGCTAATGGTTTTAATGAGTCGTCCTTTCACATGTTGCTGTGTTTTCTTTCCAGTCCAGTTCGGTGGGGCAGATACATTCAGTCCGTATAGCTGTGTAGTATAATGGCGGGCGCAGCTCCATCGAAAAGCTGCCAACTCCCAAATCACCCAGCACTGCCAATTTGAAATTTAGGAAACAGATTATCCACGCTGGTGTTGTGGATTGTGACATTTAGCCTTTGCCATTTCCTACAGGCATCAGAACTAATAACCATCCAGGGTTACAGCCTGGAAACGAGCACGAGAGGCAACAGAGGGTTCGAAAGGAGAAGTTACAGCTGTTTTTGTGGACAGTGTGAGAGCTGTTTACATTATGTTCATACACCTGCGTGTGTGTGTGTGTGTGTGTGTGTGTGTGAAAGAGAGAGAGTTTATGTACGTGCTTCACACGTGTTCACACTCTCACACCCGCATGCAGGCAGAAAACACACCAGGGTTTCATAAACATCACAACAGGCAGGCTGCATAGAAATATGTGGTAATTACATATAGCAGAGCAGCTGTTTCTGGGTTTCATAATGTGCTGTCGCTGAGAGAAGACATCAGCGATACATTAGTGCGGGATGTCAAGCTCGGGTTGTAAAGTAACTGGAAAAAGACAAAGTCTGCTCAACAATTACACATTGTGTAGCGCCGTCTGGTTTCCAGAGGAAGAGTTCAACTGTTTGTGTGGACTATTTGTTTTCGCAGCGTGTCTCAGTTTGAACTAGAGAGTCACAGACAAGAATGTACAAAGCAGTCAAAAAAGTTGCAGGTTAGCATCTTGTGATGATTATCTTCATGGTTTTTAAAGGTTTCCTGTTAAATCTTGGACCCTCTGTGATGATGCACAGCCACATCTCCACCTTTCTATGTTCAGGCATCTTAACATGAAAAAGTAAAAAAAAAAATGCATATCCAGGAGACTGTTTCATCTGAAAATGTTTGGCGGTCTGCTGGGATAAAACTACACAGCATTTCACAAGAAAGACTTGTGACTTGTCATCTTGCCAACCCCCTTGTTGGATTCCCAATCACCATGTGTTGTGGAGTGAATCCCATATTATTTGTACATGATCACAAAAAATACAGTTAGTACTCGGCTCTGGTTGTGTATAAAAAACCTCAGTGATTCATGCTGTAATCCATTGTGCTTAGAACCCAGAAAAAAACAACCTCCGACAGGGAAAAGCCCAGCGGAACTGTCAATCAAGTCGAGATTTCAAGTTGGAAACTCGGACAGGGTCCATGTAGCTTGAGTTCACCGACATCAACACAGTGAACAGTATGCACAATTACCTTTTCATCATTTTTTCCTTTATGCAGTGTTTGTGTTGTAAAACATGCTGTAACAACTTTGTGGTTGCTATCGCCGTTCAGTTTATTTGTGCCTGATAGAAGTCTTTGTAAGCATGCTGTACGAGCCTAATCCTCTTGTCTGTTTAAAAGTGCTTCAGAAGATCCTGATGTTCAGAAACTTGTCATACAAACATTAGTAAGCTGCATTTGTCCATGTTTTTCCTGATGCACTGGGACCATAGGTGTCATTCACACTGGGGAAGCTGGCGACATGTCCCCACTCCTTTTTGAAAAAGTAGATTTTCTCCCAATCACTTTTCAAAAGAATAATTTGTTCATTTGTCCAAAAATAGCTTACACCAAGAAATGCTAACTTTTTTTTTTTTGGCCTTTTATGGCTTTATTGACAGAACAGTTGAAGATGCAACAGGAAATGGGGTGAGAGAGGGGGAGTGACACACAGCAAATGGTCCCCAGGCCGGGACTCAAACCTGGGCCGCTGCAGCGAGGACAAAGCCTCTGCACATGGGACGCCTGTTCTACCAACTGAGCTAAACGGCGCCCAAGAAATGTTAACTTAACAAAGCATTTTCCCCCCTTCTGTTAACATTACTTTGAACTTGTGTGGTTCGCTAATAAAATCACAAGTGCTAAAAAGACTTTTTATGTGAGCCCTTATGTACCCTCCACTTTTCAACATAAAATAACACCTTTGACTGAGGCACATTTGGATAGAAAGTCAGGACTACTGACTCTGAACTATCATCTTCTAACTTCCATGATAATGAGGTAAATGCTAATATCGTTCTCACAATGAAAAAGGCAAATATTGGCGATGATTTAGGTCTAATGTTTACCATAGCCAACATGTCAGTCAGAAAAGCAAATGTTGAAATTAGTTTGTATTTCATCATAAACCAAATGTAAAATCAAGACATGCATTTATGTCAAATTTTATTTTATGCATGTACCACATTTCATGGAAATGCATGCATCCAAATGTTAAAACACTTCTGCCTCTACCAAAGTTGGGGACCACATGACAAACCAAACTTATCATCCCTAAAAACTTGCCACTACTATGGCTAAAAAATCATAACACAATAAATAATTGAGCTTGAATTGAGCAATTAATCGTTGAAAGGATGCACCTCTCCCTGTGTTTTGTTTTGTGATGGTAAACCAAAGTCATGTATTCCAACTGGTGAATACCCAGAAGTTATAAAGGTAACAGACAAACTGTTTTAAAGTTTCACTGTCAGGTATTCAACAGATGACCTTGTTTGCTATTTGCCATGAAAATTCTGCTTATCGGAAAAATGTTTTCTGGGCAGCTGATAATTTTTTAAAGCTGTTTATTGGTCTCAAGACATAAAACAAAAAGCAACAATATAAAGTGGATAAATCATTGGCAGCTGCCAGTGTAAGACTTTTTGTCTCTGCAGTACCTTTGCTGGTCTTTGGGACATGCTGGGGGCCAGTTTGATGTGACATATCCAGCTCTGTTAATATGTCAATATGTAATGTACCATCAGAGGACATTGCAAGCCAGTCGGAATGATGCAGGGTTCAAAACATTCAGAATCATGAAAAAGGAGTTTTGCAGATGTTTTTTTAGTTAGGAAATACATTAAACTTCATTGTTCAACCTGAAGGTTTGAGAAACATTGAGAGTTGTTTGTTTACACAGAAAACTCCACTGGGTACCTTTAACAAGCAGCTGAATCCCTGCTCGCTGCTGCTGCACTCTGATCCTCTCAGGTTCAGTTCATCTTAGCCAGAACAGCATTAACTGAAATACACAAGGCCTAATTCATCGAGTCAAGAGTCATGAAATTACTGTATTGATCATCCATAGAGCAACAGTAAAGTAAAAAAAAATTTATATTAACAACAACCTCAAACAAACAAATCAAGCAAATACACTTGAAAATAAAACTATGAATATAAGAAAAACAACTACAAATTCATATTTACCATGTGTGACTCTACAGATGATTTATTTTAATGTAAGTATGATGTAAGGTATTCCGTGGCTACGCTGTTACACATGTGCATGAAAAAAATAGACCTTTTTTCCCTCTCCTGCTGCTGCTGGTTTCTGATTGTGGTTTGGACTGTGCAACAACAACCTCCCTCAGTTCATCACGGCTGTTTGTTTTGCTGAAGTAAGGTCTTGGCAGCAGGGCCGGCATTGTTTTGAGCTCTCAGTAATCTTCTCCCCAACTCAGCACAATAAAAGAAATGCTACTGTCCTGACCCAAACTATGGCACATGAGTCTGAGCGAATCCACAAAAATCCACAGGAATTGTGCCTTATTTAAAAAGTAGAAATACACAACTCACCTTTAATTTAGAGTAGTACAGTTGATGGTTGAGGATCATACACTGCTAACAAACACCAGGTTTTCTCAGTTTAGTCTGACATTAATCTACTGTAATTCTGCTTTTGTGATGCATGATGGATAATTATTTAGAATATTACAGTAAGCTGCTGTGAATTTGAATTCATGTAGCATTCTGATGCAGCTGTAAAAAACATACAAAAGGTACATTACAAGGAAATACTGTAATTAGAGTAAAGCCCCATACAGTAATTGGGCATTAAAATACTGTAGTTTTACAGCAAGGTACACATGCTAACAAGCCAAAAGGCTAATAACATGCTAACAGGTTTACAGCAACTTGCTTTACTTGCTAACAGCAAGCCTACAAGTGGTCCAACAAGGTACACATGCATAACAGTCTAAAATGCTGGAAACAGGCCAACAACAGGCTAACAGGTCTAAAAGTGGTCTAACAGGTACACATGCTAACCCCAGGCTAACAACAGGCTAACATGCTAACAAAAGGCTAACAGGCCTGCAAGTGGTCCAACAAGGCACATATACCAACCACAGGCTGACAACATGTTAAAAGGCCTTTAAGTGGTCCAACAGGTACACATGCTAGCAGGCCTATAGCTGCAGACAGGCTAACAACAAGCTAACAGGTGTAAACATGGTCCAACAGGTACACATGTCTTGTCGCTTAACCAAGTTGTAGGAACAACAAATAACTTGACTTGTAGTTGATCAATTGGAATCAGAAATGGCTGATATGAAAAGCGAAGGCCTCTAGATTATGCTTATTATACCAAAATAAAGTTGTGTATCATTCATTGAGTTTTATCATTCAATTAGGACAGAAAGGTCAGATTTTTCTTGGACAAAAGTCTTGTCGCATACAAAAATAATGTACGGTAGAAATTATATTTTATTTTGAATACACAAACATGCTACAATAACGTCTGAACATAAAGTCATGGTGCCTTGGGAAAAATAATTAATATCGTGTATGACTCCCATGAGCTTGGAGGACTGCATCCATACGTCTCAGCAATGACTCAAATAACTTATTGATGAAGTCATCTGGAATGGCAAAGAAAGCAGTCTTGCAGGACTCCCAGAGTTCATCAAGATTATTTGGTTTCAACTTTCAATCCTCCTCCTTCATCTTACCCCAGACATGCTCAATAATGTTCATGTCTGGTGACTGGGCTGGCCAATCCTGGAGCACCTTGACCTTCTTCGCTTTCAGGAACTTGGATGTGGAGGCTGAAGTATGAGAAGGAGCGCCATCATGCTGAAGAATTTGCCCTCTCTTGTGGTTTGGAATGTAATGGGCAGCAAGAATCTCTTGATACTTCAGGCAGTTGATGTTGCCATCCACTCTGCAGATCTCTTGCACAACCCAATACTGGATGTGTAACCCCAAACCATGATTTTTCCTCCACCAAACTTGACTGTTTTCTGGGTGAATCTTGGGTCCATGCAGGTTCCAACAGGTTTTCTGCAGTATTTGCGGCGATTGGGATGCAGTTCAATGGATGATTCATCAGAAAAATCAACCTTCTGCCACTTTTCCACTGTCCATCCTCTCTGCAAACAGTGGGCCTTGACAAATGCAACACAATTCTTTTGTTGTCTTCTGTTTAATGCTGGTTTGTGAGCAGTAATTCGGCCATGTAGACCACTGTGTGAGAGAATTCCACAAACTGTTCTTGTAGATACAGGGGTTTCTGGTGACCAGTTCTCGTGTAGCTCTGCTGCAGTTGAAAAAGGGCTGGCCCTGGACTGCTGAAGCAACAAACAGTCTTCTCGAAGAGTTGTCTTATGGGTTCTGCCTGACCTGGGCTTGTCATGAACGTCACCAGTTTCTTCAATTTTTTTTTTTTTTTTTATCCTCTCCACTTGATGTTTGGATACATTGGAGTTGTCTGCCACCTCAGCAGCAGACTTGGTCTTCAGGCTCTTGATGACCAGCACTTTGGTCTGTGGTTGAATCTTTGGCATGTTGTCAGAGGTCAGGTTGCACTTCACATGAAGGTCTGGTGTGCTGGGGTTCTTTTTATACACACCTGGGAATGTGTTAATTACAGTATTTGTCACAGGTGGAGCTCTAATCTGTGATTGGTTGACTCATTTAAAGACACGACAAGACTTTTGTCCAAGCGAAATCTGACCTTTCTGTCCGAATTAAATGATAAAACTCAATGAATGATACACAACTTTATTTTGGTATAATAAGCATAATCTAGAGGCCTTTGCCTTTCACATAAGCCATTTCTGATTCCAATTGATCAACTACAAGTCAAGTTATTATTTGTTGTTTCTACAACTTGGATAAGCGACAAGACTTTTGTCAGGGACTGTAGTTAGGTTAACATTAAAACACAGTACATGCTGCAACATACTATATATTTACGGTAAATTTGTATAATACAACAACTAAAAATAGTAATTACAATATCATAACGTAAATTTACTATTAATATACTGTATTTTGGCTTGCTGTATAAATATGTATATGTATATGTATAGATTTTTTTATAGATTTTAATCTATATTACTGTAAAACAATTACAGTCAACTATTAAACTAATTATTTAGCCATTTAACTGTAAAATTACAGTAATTTTTTTTCGTGTTTATATTTTATAGTGAACACGTCATGTCATTAAAAGTTACAGAATGGCAATATTAAAGCATTTCATTTATTTTCCTCAGTTGAATATAATGAACATGTTGATTCAAGTTACAGAACCACATTTAAATAATCCACTTCATCAAAGAACAATCAAGACTCATCATGATTACAACATCACCACTGTAATCAGGTTTACAAAACATAATCATGCAACTTAAAGCTTTGTACATAACTGCTCCACTCATAGCATTTAAATTAAGTTTTATACATCATAAAATAAATGGTTTCAACCTTTAATTTCTGCATTAAACTGCAGCAGCTGAGGCTTCAAAGTTGCTGTTTGAATGAAGCAGTGGCTGAAAGAACAGTAAACATTTAGATAGCCAGTCCACCCACACACACACCGGCCACATGGAGACTTCTGTCAGTGTGTGTGCGTGTATGTTGTATGTTATATTCTAGTCTTGAGGTTTTGGCCCCGCCTGTGTGATTTGCTTGTTGACCATCATTTATGCAGTGATTTTTGTGTGCAAGCCGCAGTTCATGACTGATTTGTAGCAGACCCCTCTCATGGACGGTTGGATGGAGTTGTGGTTCAACTGAACTTGAGTATGATTAAAGACCTGCAGCCACAGAGTTTAAAGCCACGATGAGTACCGAGTCCAAATGTCCAGCCTCCTCCAGACTTGAGGACTGGACAGTGCATGCCTGCTCTGATGAGCCTGAAGTGCACATGGTTCTCTTGTCAAGCCTGCAAGTACTTTAAATCCTGGTCATGGATCTTGTAATAATAACCTTTATTTATATAGTACATTTCGCAACAGACAGAACAGATGAAACAATACATGCCAGAACAATAAAAAATACTGAAATTAAATTAAACTACCAACACTGAAATGTTATCCATGTGATACATCTTTTTCTGGAAAGTTCTGAATGGCACTCACAGGGGCATTTTTTGTGTGTGTTATATAAAACCACACCACGTAAATGATAACAAACAAGTAAAAATTGTGTTTAACAGAGTCTGGCCTCCTAAAGTCTGGACTCAGTGGAGATTTGCCACACAAAATCAATGCTGGAAGATGACCACAGATCTTCCACTTAAGTGAATGCAGCAGTACAACAATGTGAAAATACTCAGGAAATTGTGCTTTAGTTATAACCAGAGTAAAATTACTGTACTGTAGCCCAATGATTAGCAGTCTAGGGGTCAGTCTCATAGTTATCTGAACAAATTTCCACCTTTAAGTGATCAAGCCTTTAATTTTTTTAGTAGTATTTTTATTACTACTCAAATTCTTTGATAGAAGTTTAAATGTCGTGACGTCACGTCCGCCCTCTCGTCTATCCAACATCCGCCCATGTCCGCCATTTCTTTTCACCGTACCAGAGCCCGTCTACGGAGAGCCTTGGCACTTCCAATACTCCCCATTGTACCGATCTTGGTTGCAGTTCCATTAGACATCCACTGGGGGTGATCGCAGGCGAGTGCAGATTGAATGGGGGTCTATGGAGCTAGACGGCTAAATTATCTCTTTTCACCTGCTTGTCGTTGAAACATCGCAGATTTTATTGTAGATTCCGAGAGATCAATATAGATTATAGGTCAAAAGTCGAATGAATGAGTACTTATGTCCTTTCGATTTCTTACAGGTTGGGTAGTTGTTGGCCTGAACACGCTAGCATTCTGCTAACGAATGCTGATTGGTCAGTGACGGACTTGTGACTGATTACGACCAGCGACCCCGCTTGACGGCATCTGAAGCTAAAGCAGAGCCCGTCTACGGACTAACTAACTAACTAAAACTCTCTGTAACTCGTGTATCAACTGATAGAGCCTTACCTCTAACAACAGCAGGTGTTTTCGTTGCAGATGCCACGAGAAGAAAGGAAGCCATGATGCGAAAGTGCCGAAGTGATTCAGACACTGCCGTAAAGCAGCACCTCTGACAGTATGAAATGTGACGTCATCGCATTTTTTGAACGGCTTTTTAGGATTGATAAGTGACCTTAAAAAATGCAATATTCAGCTGAGTGTATTATCTTAGCCCCCCCTTTTGAATGCAACTTTCAAATTACTTGACAAAAAATTACATCGTGAGAAAAGTGTATTCTGAGGGTAAAACCCCATAGCCTCTCATTCATTCTGCACTCGCCTGCGAGCGCCCCGTGTGGACAGAGACTATTACCGCAACCACTCCAGAAAACCGGAACTAAACAGCGAGTGCCAATTCTCTTCCTATTAGACATTCTCTGCCCGTACTGAAGCGAGCGCGCTCTCACGCAGGCTGGAGAACTACCGACAGGCGGAGCTACCGACACTGGTAAGTTATTATTTTAAGTTAGAACCATATATTTACATTACCTATCAAATGTGTTAAGTGTTTCAGTTGTTCTACACGTAAAAAAAAAAAAAAGTGGCGCGCGGCGGCGTATTTTTTTTTACTATAAAAATATCATTTGCCGTCGTTATTTTTTATAGTCGTTCTGAATCAATCGTTAACATTGTCAATTGACAACTTGTGATTAAATCCAGGGTTTCCTCTACATGTAATTGATCGTGGCGCACCGCCACGGCAAAATAAAAGCCGCCACACCTTCAGAATAATGTTTTTTTGTTTGTTTGTTTGTTTTTTACCTTGTTTTTATGTTTATATTAATGTAAATTATTGTATGAAATGTGATTTTGGCACAAAACATGGTGTTTTTCATGAAATGTGACACTACGCTGCAAATAGCTACCCTTATTTTGAAAAACCAACACCGGAGTCACCAACTGCCTGTCTGGCTGCGGCGCCCGAAAGACGAAGAGAGTTGAGACAACAGTCCGACGTGGAGGGAGAGAAAAGGGTGAAAGACACATTCTATGCAGGAAGAGATGTTTATTTGACTGTATTCAGTATAGACTAGTTTAGTTATTCAACCCTCTGGGGTCGACGGACGCGCCGGCTCGTCCAAATCACGTGACCGCGTTAAGACGACGGAGCAGCGAGATTTATTCTCCGTTTCAACTTGTGGCTAAAGTGTGGACGTCAAACTATATACCAGTTTTTAAATTGTGTTGATAGGCCGAGTAAAACCGGACTTGTGATAAATAATGGACGCTTTTTCGCGAATATCGCCGTCACGTTTGGTGCGTGTTTGGTGCAGGAAGAAACGGTAAAAACGGCCTTTCCTCAGTCAGTAATGTGTCCGCAAACAGAAGGCGCTTGCAAGCAAAAAACACGTGATACCCCCTTTCCTATTGGTGGAAAAAGCCACCACATCAACCAATCACAAAATTATATGGCAAATCACGTGATTTGGTTGCTGGGGAACAGGGGAAGTTGTGGGGAGGGACGGCGAAGAAAGAGTGATAGCGATACAGACAGAGACAGCGTTAGTGACAGCGAGTTTTGAGAGTTGAGACTTTTGTGACATTTGGCTTGTTTTGAGTGTATAGATAGTGTGTAGTGTAGTGTGTTTAGTGTGTAGTGTAGTCGTTTTTTTGTTTTGTGTGTCAAAACAATGAGTAGACTGTTGAACGAGGAGCAGGCAGTGCAGCTCCTCATTGAGCTGTGAGGACCTGAGGGAGGCCTGAGCCTGAGGCATTGCCTGGCAGATCTACAATAACACATCAATGCGTTGTAGATCAGCTATTGCAACTACTATTGCTTAACACTTTATGGCATGAAAATATGAAAAGAGGTTTCTGCCTGAAAGTGACACTATGCTCTCCAACTAAAGGAACAAGTTGATGTCCATACCAGACGTGCTGCAGTTCTCTGTGCTCTCCCTGCATACCTGCATGAAGATCTGGATGAAGCCAACTCCATCTTTCTGAGGAAGTGGGATGTAAGTCACATCATCTACTCTGGTCAAGTTGTTCTTTTCTTTTCTACTGTAATCCTGAGACTCAACAATGTTAGTTGTAATATTAAAATGCATTTGCATCAGTAATTTTAGGATGGATACCAATCAGAAAACAACACAAACGTGTTGAAGATGCTGTCCAGTCATGGATATCTTTGAATCTGAGTGGTTGTTCAGTGTACAGTACACTCTCCAAGGATGGCTTCATTTTGGAAATGATTTTAAATAGGTTTTAATTTATCCTGTTTGTGTCTTCCTTAGAAGTCTGGTGAACCGAAGATTGACGACGTACCAGTTGGGCTCCTCTTGATCAATGCTAATCCAACAGATGCCTCCATCTTCTGCGCAGAGAAGGTTGGGATCGTGCTTGAGTGTAAGATGGTCGTTGAGTTCCCCACATACACTCAAGCATTTGTCATGCTTTTTGCACTGATTTATGCAATGCATCTTAATTATCCAAAAGCGCTGGCCAACACATTTGACTTTGTCCAAAAAGTGTTGATGGGCCTGGATGATGGGAAGCTGAAGCCCAGGGTTTTGACCCTGAAAAATGAGCTTTTGTCAGAAGAGTAAACTGTTCTTATTTCTTTTTTTTTCTTTCTTTTTTCTCCTTTTATAGGGAATTGAAAAGTGCTGTTTTTATTTGTTTATTTGTTATCATTTGCACTGATAGGTTAAGCATTTGAACTGAAAAGTTAAGGGCATTTTTCTTTTGTTTTCTAAAAACATCTTAGTGATGTGTTTGATTTCTTTATATCCCTGATGCTTGAAAGTATCCTTTTTCAATGTTATGTTGCTGCTCAGATATGGGTTTACAATGTATAGATGTGAAACAGTATGGCATAAAATAGTTGACCAATACATGTTTTTTTCCCTTTTCTTCTTCTTTTTTTTTTTTACAACACAATGTGTTATTCTGCTTTCGTTTCTCAGGTTTTACCTTTCAAAGGTAATTTTGTAATTATACTAGTACTGTGTGAATGTTAAACGTACGGCTGTGTTGTAAGGGCCACCTGCTTTGAAAAGGTGTTATTGATTAATAAATGAATAACTTGCTCTTCAGTCATCTGTGTTAACCTTCTTTTAATGTTTACTTGAAATACGATGTGTTTGCATTTTAGAGTAAAGGATGCTTATTGTATGGAAGAAAGGGAGTTCCACTGCATCAGCCAAGTGGCAGGTCCAGTCCAGGTCATCTCAGAAACGGCAGCAACGGTAAGGGGGACAGCCCTGGTGCAGCTCTGACTGTAAATGACTCTTTTAAAGTATACAATCAAAACTAAAGTTTAGATGTATACAACAACATCAGGTCCTGGACTGAAGGTCTCTATACATTCTAAAATGAGTCTTTTTACTTTGTACTTGCAGTCAGAACTATTCCAGTGCCATCCTCCTTATGTTGCTGACTATTGTATGTTAGTTTTGTAAACGGGTAATAAAGTAGAGTAGAAATAGCTCGTATAGTTAAATCAAACAAAGATGAAGGAGTTTTCTATAATACACTTTTATTAGTACTATAAAAATATAAATATTGAGTACTTGTAACACACTCTTTAAAGTAGTCAACACTAAATTTTTATTAGTACTGTAAAAGTTTAAATATTGAGCACATATAACACACTCTTTAAAGTGGACAATACTAGAAATGTATTATTACTCTAAGGGTGTAAATATTGATTCTATTGAACTTGATTAATATAAGTAAACATAACTAGAATATTTTTATGTAATTAGTTACAACAATTTTTTTGAGTTATATGAACTTGTCAGGTTTTACAGTGCATTCACACACTGATGGCAGAGGCTGCAGGATGCATCTGCTTACCAAGAATGATACAGCGCTTCCTAACCAAGTGTACCACGAGATTTCAACGCTCAGCCATTCACACCCCGAAATGTCTGGGGTTACCACTGACCCTCTGGTTAGTGGAAGACCTGCTTCACCTTCTGGGCCACAGCATCCTAATGAAACTATGTAAAACATTTCAAGGGTTAGGGTTAGTTTTTCTGTGTGTTCATGTCTAGTATTGTGTGTGATAGGCTTATCATATATAGTATCTTTTAATATAAAATCTTAATTTATAAAGTCAATATCTTTAAATAAATGCAGTAACCTTAAAGGTACAGTATTTCTATCTGAAATATAGTGACAGAGGTATAAAGTAACAGGGTGTAAATACTATGAGCATCTAAGAATTGTGAGTAAGTGAGTATTTACTTTCCTTCACAACAAAAAATGCACTTGGTGCCCCTTGTGAACCTGATCAATTGTGGGATGTGTAATGGGTGTGCACTGTCTTTAACAGTTCCATATCAAGGTCAAGGTCAAGTTTATTTGTATAGCACATTTACAGACGGCTAAGCCCCACCAAAGTGCTTCACATAAAGTGCAATTAGTGCAATAAAAACAGGATTGACACAAGTAAAAAGAAACAAATAAAAACAACAACACAGAGGTTAAACGACAATGCCTGCAAGAGTTGGCTAGTAGAAGGCAAGAGAGAAGAGGTGGGTTTTTAAAAGTGATTTGAAAACATTTAGGGACTGTGCTGCACGGATGTGGAGGGGAAGGCTGTTCCAGAGCCTGGGGGCTGCGACCGCAAAGGCCCTGTCACCCCTGGTCTTCAGCCTGGATCTGGGCACCTCAAGCAGCAGTTGGTCAGCTGACCGTAGTGCTCTGGTGGGGGTGAGGTGGTGTAGGAGGTCAGAGAGGTAAGTAGGGGCCAGACCATGGAGGGATTTGAAAACGGCTAGAAGGAGTTTGAAGTCAATACGGTGACGGATGGGAAGCCAGTGGACTGATGCAAGGACCGGGGTGATGTGGTCACGTTTTTTGGAGCAGGTGAGGAGTCGGGCGGCAGAGTTCTGGACCAACTGCAGGCGGCGAAGCTGCAATTGGTCCATGCCGGTGTAGAGAGCGTTGCAGTAGTCCAGCTGAGAGGTGATGAAGGCGTGAAAAGCTCTCTCAAGGCCACTCCGAGGCAGGTATGTTTTGAGCTTGGCGAGTGTTCTCAGGTGGTAAAAGCTTCTCTTAACAACTCCACTAACCTGCTGCTCAAATTTAAAAGCGCTGTCGAATATCACGCCAAGATTTCTGACCGAGGGCTTGATGTTGGATGCGAGAGGACCTAGGACATCGGTGGAGAAGGCAGGAGGGATTTTCCCAAAAATAATGACCTCCGTCTTGCTCTCATTGAGATTGAGGAAGTTTGCCGCCATCCATGATCTGATGTCAGCCAGACAATCGAGTAGTGGCTGGAGTGTAGACTGCCCATCGATTTTAAGGGGCAGATACAGCTGGATGGCGTCGGCAAAGCAGTGGAAGGAGATATTATGTTTAACCAGGATTTCCCCTAGGGGTAAAATATCAAATTGGATGCACATCCGTTAACTCTTGTATGTTCTGCGTTGTGTTCTATGTTGTGTTGAATGAATGAGGGACCCGGACCACAACCAGCTGCTGGTTACACTTTTAATGAAGGCTGGTGGATTTGTCTGTACAAAACAGAAAAACACATAAGGCTCTGTAACATGCAGTCTCCTCCACACAGCACACAGGTCTCAAGCTCCTGTTGGCAGGTAAACATACAGAAAACCCTGTAGACCAGCACGTGGAAACATGTCTACTTTAAAGCTTGCAAAAAGTCTGTTTACAAGGTTTATATTCAATTGACACATTCACTGCATGTTCACAACCTGAGACTAACATTTAGCCTACACATAAAACAAGGTTTGCATTGTCCAAAAACCGAAAGAAATGTTCAAAAATGACGAGCAGGTAATACATGACCTCCTCTCAGCTAGTCTGGCACGGATTGAGAGAAGCACCGGAATGACGGCACAAGGCCTGCGACCTCTGCAGGCCCCCACACACCGCCCAAGGCCGACTTCCTTATCCGACCACTCCGTCGCCTCCCTTCTGACCCATTCGGCAGAAAAGTTGCATTGAAACACACCACCTCGGCTACACAGCGTATTCTAATTTAAGAGTTCAGTGTTTCTTTTCAAGGCATTTCTAGGTGGTCAGACAAGATTAAAAGAACTCAAGGTATGCAAGGATTTAGGATTTTAGGAAAGCCACTTGCCCACAGACTCACAAGGCAGTGGTTGAGAGAACCCAGAGAACGGAGAGCTGGCTGGGGAGTTTAAATACAGAGGCTGATGACAAATGTGGAGCAGGTGTGTCGACAGGTGAGTACTCAGGGGATCTGTTAGGGGAATGAAATGCAGGCTCCCCCCAGCTGCATGTCGAAGTGTTCTTGAGCAAGATACTGAACCCCAAATTGCTCTTGATGAGCAGTTGGCACCTTGCATGGCAGCCTCCGCCATCAGTGTATGAATGTGTGTGAATGGGTGAATCTGACAAGTGCTGTAAAGCACTTTGAGCTGTCAGTAGACTGGAAAAGCACTATAGAAATGCAAGTCCATTTACCATTTACAATTAACCATGAGGCCAACTGGTGGCCAGGTGAGGAACAGCAAGGTTTAAAATGACAGGTAAGATTAGAGAGTGATCAAGGGGATTATAGTCAGATGAAGATTAATTTGATAAAACTATGAAAGGATAAAATCACAAGGGATTAATTGAAGGTTAATCTTAGTTTAGTTTTAAAATGTTAAATATTGTTTTTTAAATTCCATTTTTCTCACACAGTGTGAATAAAACTTCTTCACTTCTATCACTCTTTTCTCAACTGCAGTAACTTAAACTTTCCAAAATTGACTGGTTTGATTTTTTTTGGTTTGCTCATATTGTTTTTCTCTGTTTGAGAAGATTTTAAAGTTGAACCACCTCATTTGATTTCTATATACATAACATGGCAAGAATTAACAGGATCTTTAAAAATTAAATGGGTTTAAAGCATCATTAATTATTTTACAGCCAGTTGGGGACAATGGAACACAATATAAGCACAATATTGATCCATTATCACCTTATAAAGTTGAAATTGGGAACATGTTAGCAAACAATTGCGTATTTACACATTCAGCAGACATGGAGTAAATTGTTGTAATGTGTTTCTCGTCAAAGGGTTCAATAAATTACATTTTCGCTCACCGTTTAGCTTGGTGTCCAGTGGCGGTCCTAGCTTTCATGACGCCCTGGGCGAACCTCACCTCCAGCGCCCTCGTTTCTCCTCTTCTTCACCTGATGGCTTTGACCTCTTCTGATCCATTTGTTTATTTGACACTCGGGAATCAACACGTTACCCATTTCCAAACACTGTCAACCAAGAGTTCAGACTAAACCAATTCACCTCGTTTTGTAATATATTTAACCAAACCCTGAAAAATAACATGTAAAACAATGGGCTTTTATTCACAATATTATTATGACGAAAATGTGCTGTGGAAGGAAATGTGGAAGGAATTCGTGATGTGATTGACTTTATCCTACTAATTGCATTAGTTGTGCACTATTAGATGAATCCCCCGCCCGCCCCCCTTCCCCTTCTTCCACAGACTCTGTGTGAGACTCTCTCAGCAGCAGCAGATGCACCTTAAGGCCCCCACACACCGCCCAAGGCCGACTTCCTTGTCCGACTTCCTTACCCGACCACTCACCTCCCGTCTGACCCGTTCGGCAGAAAAGTTGAAACACACCGCCCCGGCTACACAGCAGCGTATACGTTCTGCGCCTGTGCGAAATGCAATAAGTCTCCTAAACATCGGGTGGCGCTAGTCTCGTGCCAGTCACCCAAAACATGAAAACAGGAAATGAACAGAGTGCGGACCGTAGCTTATCAGAACAAAGCACACACAGTGTTAGCTCAGCATTACTTGCGTGATGTCGTATTACGGTGGTCTCTCTTCCACCAGGGCAGCCAGCTGCTCCTCAAAGTCCTCGGTCCACACAGCCATGGCTTCCAAACATACGTTGGTTTATCCCCAAAATAACGAGCGGTGAAGTGTTGTTTGTAACTCTGTGCCGTCTCTGTTTATGTGGTTTGTTTACCATCGTCACTTCCGCCGCCCCTCCCACACGCCGCGCTGATTCGCTGGCACACCGCCAATCAGAATGGTCACTGAACAGCTAGCTAACAACCAATCAGAGTATCCGACGGCGTCCAATCCTCAGATGGCCAACTCGCTCAGACTTCCGACACAGCTGAACACACCGAACAGAGTTGTTCCCAAACTCGTCCGACTCTCTCCAAACGCTTTTTTAAAAATGTTTTTATTTATTTATTTATTTTTTTGCGGGCGCTCATGACGCCCCTCCAGGAAAGCCGCCCTGGGCGACTGTCCATATAAGAATACGCCCCTGTTGGTGTCGCTACAAAGCCCTGAGGGAAGCATTAAGCTGTCGAGGATTTAGCTGCTAAAACTGCTGTTCAGGTAGTCGAAAAGTGTACAGACAGATGTTTTTTTTTTATTGGTTGTAAACAGGGTTGATGAGAGCGACGAGACTGAAACAAACCAGAGGAAGTAAACAGTTCGGTGATAATTCTCACCTAAGTGTCTTTTTCACTAAAGGGTCCCCTTTCTTGTTTCCTGGGGTCATTTCTTCTGTTGTTGATATAAAAAATATTGTCAGTGCAGCTTAAAGTTTTGTTGCAACAAAATGATAACATCAAATCTGATTCAATCAAAACTCCAGGTTTATTCTGGCTGGTATGACCCACCTACAGGGTAAACAGAGAGTGTTTACCGTCCAATTCATCCCACTGTGTTTCATTTTAACCCGAGTCAATGTAAACAATACCAACATCTGCTTCGTCAAAGCAAAAGAAACCAGTGGGACCAGCTGGGAGAATCCTCTCATTCCCAGCAGAGTGACAGTTCTGCCAAACACACAGTGACTTAACCAGCACTTAAGTCAGCAGCATCTCCCTCAATTAGAAAACAAAACAAAGCTGAGAAATCGCTGAAGCAGCAGAATGTCACACATGGGATCAGAAACAGATGTGTTGCCTCCGTAGAGCCTGACAGAGTGACTCTCTGACAGCACAGTGACACTCGAGCCAGGGGTCTCATGATGGCAGTGCTGTCTGTTTAGCATCCATCATACACTTCTATAAATGTTCTCAAGCGTGTGGCTTAATCCAAGCCCCTCCACGCTGGAGTGGAAACCGCAGAGTTTCAGAACCAAAGAGAAAGAAAGGCACTTTTCCAAAGATGGTGCAGCCATCGTCTTCCTCACACACACACACACACACACATTATCTATCTATCTTTCTCTTTCATTTCCCAACAACTCTCTGAAGCTTTCATGTGTGTTGAAAGGCATCGGCTGGCTGCAGTACACACGGCATTGAAGAACACTTATCGAAAGGAGAGACTTGCAGCTTTGATGCAGATGTGAAATGGAGAGCGGCGTTAAGATGGGGTGATAATTTATGGAGCGCTAATGTTGTTTCACATGTAGGCAGATGATGACCTAGTGATTTGTCCATCAAGCTGTAGAAGAAGCTAATGAGAGGGAGACATACTGAGTGGTCTGCTGGGAGCTGAGGATGTAGAGATGTATTGTACGGGGCGAGAGGTGTGAATACTGTAACTGTACGGAGAAGGGGATGTAGGTCATTTTGTTTTGGTGCTTTAAAGAGGGTGCAGGTTAGGGACAGCTCAAGTGGCTGAGCCTTTCAAGTTAAATACAGCTGTAATACAGAGGAAGATCCCGTTTGCCCCGTTCACAGGATGAATGAGCAAGTAAAATAGTTCTGAGAAACTGATTTTAAGTCAATTAAACATCAAATAATGTCTTCTTACCCGCTTGTTCTGGTGAATCAAGTACAGCAGCCTGGTCAGCGGCCATACGACTCTAAGTCTGATGCTGTAGTTACCGCTTTAGCATCACTTCTTGACACGCTCCTGCAATAATGCAGTAGTACAAAGTTAATGTACATTAACTAAGTGAGTTAATGTACATTAATGACATCACTTACATCAGTGACATACATCAGAATCACAAATACTTTATTGGTCCCCAGGGTGGAAATGGGTAATTGGTACTGGACCAATTTATGATTTATGTCCCTTAATGTACGTTGAGTTCCCTGATTAAATAAGTTATTTTAACCCAAAGGATATTCTTTTCCTAAACCTAACTGAATAGTCTTCATCCCTAAACCTAACCAAACTATGCTGTTTTCATAAAGTCAATAACAGTCCAAAAGTCATTATATGTCACCATATGTGAACTGTTTGTCAGTAAGCTTCATTTTAAAGTCTAACCAGAAATTGAATGTTTAGTATTATTGCTAATTTGAACTCTGAGACCTTCACATGAAAAACAAACACTAAAGGAGTAGGTATAGCTTCATAGTTTAATTCTTCTGGCCACTGACCAAGTTCCCTTACTTGACGATTTGGGAGTGAGAATGTATTGGTTCCTGAGCAGAATTCTTGAAAGGTTGACCATCTACTTCCCCTGACAATTGTGTAAACTCAGTCTGCTGATAAAGCCCATGTGATATGATCAAACAAGTGAGACAGTGGACCTTGGGTTGAGATCAGTTGCATCGATGCTGGTTTCCTAGGTCACGCATGATCTGTGACGCTCATTAAAAAAAATATTGAAGTCATTTATCAAACAAAATGCTCCTCAGGGATGGGTTAAAGGTAGAGAACAAGTGTCACTGTGTTGTACTGAGTATGAGTTTATGTCTTCTTCTTCTTCTTCTTTTCCCCACACCCAACTTCTCAGAGCTCAATTGTAAGCCCATCACACGCATGGCAAATACAATAGCACGGGACATCACACACCCACTCAATCGCAACCTCATTGTACAGGTCCCTGAGGTGCAGAAGGGCTCGTTTTGGCAAAAGCAGCCATAGCAGCCCTTAACAGGATGACTCTTTGAGGGAACTACGAGTCTTGTTTTCATGTTGCCACCGTTGTTGTGTGATGGTGTGCTGTACTTCTTGTACTCTCGTCTGTCATTTCTGTGGGATGATGTGTGCAAAGCTGAGGTGCAGCTTTGTAAAAAATAATTTGCCCATGTGGACAATAAAGCCTAACTAACCAACTCAGCTAACCATGACATGCAACAAAAGTCCTCTGCTAGATTCAAATCAGGGAATTGTAACTTCATGGCCAGCCTCTTACATCCCGAGGACACCAGGCCATCCAAGGACCTACTAAAACCACACAGTTATTGTATAGAATATGTGAATGCGAGTGCAAGTGTAATAGTTAGAGTTACAGTGTGAGATCTTCTGTGAGGTTAACACAAAGTTCACTGCCTGCTTTATGCACATTCACAGTCAAATCGAGAGAGTAATAAGAGTGAAGCATGTTCTTTCTTCCAGGAATGAATGTGTTTTTAATTAGGAGTCATTTAAATCAAACTGCGGGAGGCGCTGCAGCTGTATGAGGACTCTGAGGCTCAGAATAATCAATCTTTATAAACAGGGTTTTTGGGGGATTCTTTTAGGGAGGAACTCTCAAGGAAGTCAATCGGAGCTCAGTGCCACATCCTCTCTTAAATACTGGGGAAACTCTTGAGTCAACATGGAAATCATCCTAATGGGAATTATGTTTTGATGATGTTTGTGGATTCGGGTGGGGGGGTGTAGGCAGTACTCTGTAGGAGCTCCATGCAAAGATTTCACACCTCTTTTTTTGCCTCTTTTCACACCTTTATTCGAGATGAATAGTGTGCAATCTGCAAAACACATTATAACTGAATCACTCTTAAGTCTGCATCGTCATGATTTTATGAAGCACACATGATTACTTTGCTACATGGCTCTCCAAAAAAATGACTGTAATCATGTGTGGTTGTGAATGTTTCTTGTGTCACTGCTAACACAAATAGCTTATTGCTTACTGAAACAGCACACATACCCATTTGAGCCGACAGGAATAACATATGTTGTATTTATGTAAGAGCCACGTTCTAAAATATAACATATGATGTTCGCACTTAGGATATATACTGCAATTAATCCTTAAACACATCATAAGCCCCTGTGCCATTCACTGAAGTCCAGCAGCCGTCTGGACAACATCCAAAAACAGCACTTGTGGAAAAAAATGAACACCCCCTCCACCCTGCCCCCAAGAAAATCAGGAAGACAGATTCATGTCAGTCCTCATGAGTGTTTTACGTCCTGGAATACTGTAGAACAATGTGCCCTTTGTGTATACAAGCCTCTTCTGCTCACCTATAGGGAGGAGGAGGTGGGGGGTTTGCTCCTGAAGCTGCCCCCACCTGATATCTTTCAGACCCTGCCATGAGGAGACGCAGCAAAGTTTATTTGAATTCATCTCCTATTTACCTCCCACGCTCTCATTATCATTGCAAGTGTTGTTATTAGCTCAGCATCAGCGTGGTACAGCCTGTCCAAAGGCGCTTTGGTCAACAGAGCTCTCTGCATGGACTCAGCAAGGCCGTAGTAATTTACCCAGATTTGTGCTGTCACTCTTCACCAGGTTCACGGCTCCCTGTGTTTTCTCTCGTGGCCTCTCTACCCTCGATGATGGAGAAGATAAGCATGTTGCATGCCGAATCACTGAGCTATGACAAAAAAAAGTTGTTCTGCTCAATAAGCCAGATGTAAATAATTGTTGAAAGCAATATAGGGCCCTGCGTCGCAGAGTCCGCTTTGTGTTTTGCTTGGCTGTGTGCGAGGTGGCTCAGTTTCATTCGGGTCCTGAAATGCCTTTTTAAATGTTTTGTTGAGTATTATTTAAAGGCTGCACAGAGCGAGCCTTGAATATAGAATAACTTACCACCCAGATGATTTGAGATGGGAGGTAATCTCAGTGTGGAGGAGGTCATTTTTAAAAACTGCTGACGCCCACATGCAAAAATAAATAAATCAGTTGCTCAACACTGCAGGAAAGAAGAAAAAGTTTCAAAAGCAACTTTTAAATAAATACTTTTTTTTATTCTGTTATTGGCTTTTTACAGGTACAAAGCATACAGCATGTTATAGTTTTATCAAAAGTGGAAAATACTGATGTTACATATGTAACAAATGTAAAAAATAAGTCTTCAATCTTACTTTCCCCGAAAGCAAGAACATACATTTCAGCATATGAAAATATCCATAAAAACACAGCTTAAGTAATTTAAGTTAATAAACAGTACAAAAATGTAGAAACCATATATGTCAAAATAATGGACAAAGACATCAACAACAAATGATTCCATGATTACTCATGAATTAAAAAAATGTACACAAGTTCATAGTGTTTTAGTTGGGGTCATGTTTATAGGATCCATACATCATCAAAATCATCATCGTAGTTGTTGCCCGAAAAACACTTGGCAGGTCAGAACATTTTGTGACAAACAACACCATCCCCTCAAAAACCTCCTCTCCTCCTGAACTTAGGCCAGAAAAACAGAAGAGGAAAAGTCCTCCCTTGTGCTGAAATCCTCAAATGTCTGTAAGGCAGGGGACTTGATTAATCCTCACTCTTGGAGCATTTAGCCAGTCGTCTGTGAGAAAACACACCGGGGCAAAGACAGACACTGAGAGAAGGGATCATAAAATTGGCGGGGTCCGCCATAACGTGCGAGCAAAACGATGTACTTGGTTTAACATTGAGGGCTGTGTCCTGTCCCCTACAGGTGCAGTCAGATGAAACACACATGCTTCCTTTTAAGTAAATTAAAAATTGACCCCTAAAAAGACAGAAACCAGGAGTTTTCTTTTGCTCCACGGCCTGCTGGAATTCTCTTCCTGTGAGTGTTAATTTTATCTACCCTCTTATCTCTCAGCTGTGAAGTTGTAGAAGTTTTTGGGGAAGGAGAGGCAATATTGGTAATAAAAAACAGAAATGTTTGATCAAGATAACGTGAATGGAGCTTTGCAGTGACTAAATGGAATTCAGACATGGATTTATTTTTTCGCTTTTTTTGAGCCACTCTGTGTCAATGGATACACTGTAATGAGGCCTCAGAGAGATGAATGCATGATTGTACAGTTCAGAACTAGAAAAGACTGGTAAACTATTCCAAGGTGGCAAATGACAAAAACTGTCATGTCACAGGTTCCATTTTCTGCCTTACTGCATTGAAAGTCGTCTTATAGTTTTGAATAATGCAAAAAAAAAAAAAAACATGTAGTCCAATGTTCTCTTGAAATATACAGTCTTCATTTTCTTTTCTTTTTTTAAATGGAGAACATCACCATATTCTACAACATTATAATAAATAGTCTCATACATATTGCTCAGCTTCTCCTTCATTCAGAATGGTCACCGAGCCATCCCCACTGTTCATCTCAATGTCTTTTGCTGCCGCGTTCTCTGGCAGCAAGGCTAAGTCCTTGAACACATCTACATAATGTCCAAAACCAGGGCCCCAGTTCAACAGATTGTCCCAATTGAAGCCTCCAGCTTGCTGGCCCATTTTGTGGGGCAGGGTGTAGTGCTGGTCAGTAGGTGGCATCTGGGCAATGCCAGGCCCTCCCTCTGCCCTCCGGCTTGAGTATCGCCTCTGCTTGAGCCTCCCACCGTAGTCCTCGTCGTCTGCGTCTGACTCGTTGACTTGTGAGAGCTTGGGGACTCTGGAGCTGTAAGACACCGGCTTCTCCCGGTCATACTCCATCTCTGAGCAGGTGAAGGAGTCATGTGAGTCACTTTCTGAAGAGGACTCTGGGGCAGGGATGCCATCAGCGGGGTTGCGGACCCTTGACAGCGGCCTGCGGCAGTCCTCTTCAGAGCTGGAGCGCCCGTGGTCAGCGCTGCAGATGCTGGGGTTGCGCGGACGTGGAGTGTTTAGCCGCTCCACTTCCTCGATGGACAACCCCACAGGTGGACCCGTCTCCAGGGGAATCTGCTCGATCGGCTGCTTGAGCCGACTGCCAGGCCTGGAGGTGTGGCCGTGGCTGGCCATGGTCTGCGGACTCTTGCTGCGCCTCCCCAGCCGGGTGGCGTAGTTGAACATGGGTGGTGGCTGGCACATGTCGTTGTGCAGGTCCAGCGGGCTGCCCTCGCGGCGAGCCAGATTAAGTTCTCTGGTTGGAGTGTTTCGGTAAAAGGAGGAGGGCTTGGTGAACGGGGCTGGGGAGTGCCTGGAAAGGGGGTTCGGGGTGGGACATGCTGAGTGGGAGTGGCTGAGTGGGGTGGACCTCAGTGCTTGGGTGTACTGAGGCTGGTAGGTGTAGCTTGTTGCTCCGAGAGGTAAGGGAGACTGTCTGGCGAAGCCCAGCGGGCTGTGTCTCTGGATGGAGAACTTGGGCGTGTGGCTGCGGAACTGCTTGTAGTGTTGGATGATGTCTGCATCTGAAGGGGCGATACTGCTGGCATTGTCTATGTCGTAGTGTTCAATGTCTGCCTCTGGGCCGTTACAAGGGGCACAGGGAGCGCTGGGGATAGTCTCATTGTTGTGGGGAATGTCTGTTTCATCATAGATCAGATAAGGGTTCTCCCTCTCGATGATGTCCGGTTTGGGGTTCCCTTCTGGTTGTTTCCGTACTGTCATGTCATCTCCATATGGCGGGATGTTATCTGGGTCATCGAACGCTACATTCTCACTACCCTTTTTCTTTTTTTTCTTCTTCTTCTCCTTGGGTTTCTTCTCCTTGGGTTCTTTTGGCACTTTGGTCTTGTTGCGGCCCTTGCAGTGGTTGCACAGGATCAGGCTGAGCACCACCAAGGCAAGGACAGTGGCACAGCTGCCAACAATAGCAGGAACTGCCCAGATGGGGAGGACCATCGTCTCTGCTGTGGGACTTGGGCTGCAGACAAATGCTCCATTGTTGGCTGTCTTGCAGACGGTACCCTCGGGGCACTGGACACCCAGACAGGCCACCAGGGTCTCACAAGTCTTGCCTGTGTAGAACTCCGAGCACACACAGGTGAAACCCGAGTGGGGATTGGGCACACAGCTGCCATGGTTCTGGCAGGGATTAGAGGCACAGTCGCCAGGCAGGACACACTGATAAGTGTACCACTGGTTGACGCACATCAGGCCGTCCCAGCATGGGCTGCTCTCACACAGGTTGGGACCCCTGCAGCCGATCTTGACAGAAGAACTGGTCTTGGTTAAGGTGACGAGGCTGTGATCTCCAGTAAATGGCAGGTTGTCCCCATTGTATTTCACATAGGCCAAGCAGCCATCGAAACCTGCAAATGAATGACAGAGAAAACTGGTTCAGATAACGAAAAACAGCCATCAGCAGCTAACAAAGACACACCAGTGGCCTGAAGGGGAATCATTTCCGATTGCCACCAGACTGATGGCTTTTCAAAATGTCGGATGCTGTATTGCTTACTTGTAAATAACAGGAACTGGGAGTCATAATCAGAGCTAAAGGAATTTTGTTTAAAGGGATAATTGGTTCAAGCTTGGGACAAAAGAAACCCCAAAAACAACTGAAATTCCCCTCTGGAGAGCAACTCTTCAAAATATTCATATTTAAAAAAATGGGCTGAATCAATCACTGGCCAATTTTAAAGAAATATGACATATTTTCTATCAGAGAATCCATCGTCAAAGCTGTTATAGCTTCAAGTCATACATCTGGATTGAATGAATGTCTCTGTGTCTAATTCAATCTTTTACTGCGTGTGTTGCCTAAGAGCACTGCCTCACCGATGTAAATAGGTTTTTATTGAATTTATCCCAGTGCAGATTAAATCCATTTGTGTCTTTTCATTAGCGCTCGAAAAGTAAACAACAGAACACAACTGTTCAGATACACATTGAGGTAAAAGCAGACAGGCAGCCTGCCACAGATGTGCATGCACATAATATGCTTGTAAAGGTCAACAAATCATTCAAATTGCTCATTTTTACCATATTAGTCCATAGTATTAGGTTTGTTGTCCCCTTCCCTGAAATTCAGAAATTTACTGTGTTGCATTACCTCCCTCTGGAAAGCCTCTCTTTCACCTTTTCCAAACTGTTTTTAACTCATGCTCGAGGACATCTGATCTGTGATTTAGGTCTAAATTAAGATGAGAGTTCATGAAAATGAGACGAAAACACGAAAAGTTCTCAGGGGCGGAAACTCCAAGACAAAGTCAAATTAAATCAATATTAGTTTTTTGGTCCATAAATGATATGCTGATAAAGAAACATTTATTCAACTGCAGTAAATTCATAGCAGGTAAATCTCAGCAGTGTCAAATAGAAGCAGATTTCAGGCCAGTTTCACAGAGTCTAGTTGGATGGCCACCAATAAGGTCAGCAGTTTGCACAGCAGGCTGTTCATTCATTTGGGAAACAAAACTGGACTGCATTTATTAAGGCTCACAAGCTCATGAGTGCATGTATAGTATGTGCATGTGCACACACTTATAGTATGTAGAGGAGGTTGCTATAACATGTAAAAACACTGCTGTATTAGTAATTTACACTGGCCAAAGTGTGGGTGAGTTCAGCATGTGTGTTTGACACAGCACGTAAATACAAATTTACATTCACACACTTACATGTAAATACTGTGTACATGCAACAAGGGTTTGACCTAGTTTGTTTTGGAGAAGGCTTTAGACTTATTTTTTTTATCATTGTTGAAATGTTATAAAGGTTGCATGTTTTCATCTGAAATGTTATCGTGAAAGGGTACAAAAGTATGTAAGTATGTGTCTTACAGTCATAGAAAATAAGGTTTTTAGCACTCAGTTATACAAAGAATGACATGATCTGATTCCTCCCCAACCCAACTACATTTAAAATATAATGTTGAGTCTCACCTGCTGCAGTTTTCTGCTGAGCAGGTCCGGATGGGATCCCTCCAAGAGAAAAAGTCAAAACGCTGAGACCTCCAAAGTCCTGGGTGGTGTGCTGGATGACCCTGAGGTGGCTGCTGTCCACCTGGAGCACCGTGGCTGAGCCGTTCTTGATCAGCTGGAGCGTGTGCCACTGGCCGTCAGACAGCACTACATCTCCCACAGTCCGCTCCACCTTCCCCCCGATGCCAGCATCCGAGATGTAGTGGATGTTGCCGTTCCTCATCTGACAGAAGGAACAGAGATGGAGATAAATGTCACACATACTGCACTATTTGCCTCTGTAAATCATATTATCCTGGGTGAAAGAGGAAAACACTAACAGCTTTAAATCAGTGTTGAAATGCATGGAAAATGGTTTGATCCATTTTATGAGATTTTATGGGTGGCCATATCTTGATATTCTATTCGTGAAGCATTTAAAATCACATGATAAGATCACATGCTGTAACTGTAAATCACAACATCTTGATAGGATAATTTTATCTCCATACAATTACATAAGGAGACCATGAAAAACCAACTGTCACACAGCTCTGCTTCAACACAAGCATGACTAAGAGTTTACATCTGTGAGGCTGTATTGTTTTGAGCTAAATGCTAAGGTCAGCATGCTAACATACTGTTGTTAAGTATATATAATGTTTATACCATGTTCTATCATCAGTCTAGTGTGTTAGGCTGATGGGAATAGAGAGCTGCAGGAATTATGAATTTTGTAGTATAACCCTGAAGTTAGCATCATCCTGGTTCCCTTGACAAAAAAAACTTGTGGGATTTTTCAGTTTGATACTTGATACATGTTTTGTTCAGCAACATAATCGTCACAAATTACCTCCACATTTATTACGTTTAAAGCGTAATGCAAACTCTAGAGGTAAAAAGTTAATGTTATATAACTCAACATTCAGCATCACTGCCACTAAGCTTTTTATCACACTACACCATGCAAACTTTACTAAAAAATGATTAGTAATCAAGTTGGAAAGTTAGAGTTAGAATAACTAACTAAAGTCAGTCTTTTTTAGACACAATTGCTTAAAAGTTCACAAGTGGGGTATTTCGTTGTGTATTTTATGTTGTAGAAAAATGTGAAAATCTCTTAAGCTTGTGTTAATTTAGAACTTATTTCAGGCATCCTACCAAAAAAACCCTGTGTCATGGTCCAGGGGTTTGTTGGTAATCTGTTTCCTGTTTTATTTTGAAAGTTCACTCTCCTCTTGCATTATATTTTGTTTTCCCACCTTTGTCATTGCAGATTGACTTCACCTGTCACTCGTTATCCTTCAATCTCGAGTGCATTTCGTGTGCGTGTTCCCCTTACTCTTTGTCTTAGTGTCTTGTGTGTCAATGCTCAAGTCCTGACCTCATGGTTTCCCTGTGTTTTTGGACCTTTGGCTCTGTCTTTTCCCAGGACATTGCCTGTTTTTGTACTTTTGATTGTTGCCTGCTCCGCGATGGATGTGTTTCCCTAATTTGAATTTGACCTTCGCCTGCCTCAACATTTTGTTTGCCTTTTGTTCTTTTTTATGTGTGAATATATTCATTCAGCCCTGCTTCTTCTACAACAGTGACACTATGTTAATATCTACATTAAAAAGCATATCATAGATTAGAGATGAGTAGACAGACTGGATTAGACACTTGATAAATTGCTCAGTCCTTGAATCTACACTGTTGTAATTCTTAATTTAAAGCATATGATAAATAACATTCTCTGAGGGGAGTCTTGCAAACTAGGGTTAAAAAATGCAGTCTTTCCATTTAATGCAACTTATCGTGTTAGTATCAATCATGAGCGATAAGAGGAAGTCTCCACCACCACTCTACTTTCAGAAACTGATGTTGAGATCAGAGATGGAAAACAAAAATGCAGCTTGACGCTCATAAATCTTTCTGCCGGCGGGACACACTGAAGTTAATCATGTCCTCACGACTTGTGTGCTTAGCTCTCTACTCAGCCAGATGACGATCAGAGGCTTGCTTACAACAAATTCATTGAAAACATGTTCATTCAAACGCCCACCGAGTGAAGTCTGCTTCCAGAAAAGAGAGGACAGAGTGCGAAGAAATTCATCAAGCTCACTTTGGCATGGGCAACAAATGTGTGGCTTACACTGTGTATGGTAATCTCATATGTGTACTCCCCACTTTCATGGAAAAGTAATCCTGTTCTCCTCCCTTCAAAGACCTCAAAAATCAGCAATGATAAGTAGCTTCCGGAAGAATTGATTTAAAATGGGAAAAGCGGAAAGTATCCCGAGCCAAAGAATACTGAGCGCTCTGAACCTGGAAAACCAATCATGAAGTTTATCTATTAAACATCTTGTTTTTTATATCTCAGTATATATAGTTCTGATTTTCAACATATGTACATATACAGTTTGTATTCCCCTGCTGCTCTACTTTTTAGGCGTCATGGCACTCATATACTTTTCAGGAAGCTGCGATAGTGATTTGATGAGCACCAGAAGCTGCTTGGAGCCAAAAAAAAATAATAATAAGAGAGAAAGTTTGATACTAGAGTAGGAAGGGGGCTGTGGTGTTGAGACTGGAGGGGGTCTAAAAGGAAAATTAAAGAGGATGAATGAGCGCCCAGGCCTTTTTGGGCAGATGCCCAGGATAGGTCAGAGGGAGGGGGTGCTGATCTGGATGAAGTGAGAAAAAGAGGAGTTCGACTAAAAGGAGGTGGCTGAGAGAGACTCATAGAGTTGGAGGGAGTGTGTGTGGTGGTGAGTGGTGTTGTAAGGGGGGATGTACAGATAAGTGTACATGTTTGTACGCCATCCATTACAACTTACATACTGTACATACAAGATTAGACTAATGTTGGGATCCTGAAGTCCAAATATTCAGGCCACCATTCAGCATTGGTGTCAGAATGTTTGCAAATATGCTTTTGGTGATGCAACAAGTCATCTGGCGGACATATTGCATGACCTCAGCTCTGTCATCTCAAACAAACAGATGAAACCAAAGCTGTGCTGACAGTAACTTGGAGCGAATCAAGACCATGAGTTCATTATGACTTACACACTAGCTAATGAGCTATTAGAGTGTCCAGTGTTGCTAGTGGCTGGTGGAAACATTAACTGTGGCTGCTTAGCAATATCGTAAATTATTGTAAATGTCCAGGCTGTAGGATTTAGTGGCTGCAGACTGTAACCAACTGAACACCCCTCATCTCACCCTCCCCAATGGGGCTGCTAAAAATGCAAGAAAGATGAAAAAACATGGCAGTGCAACATGGCGGACCCTGCCAAAGAGGACCAGCTCCCTCTATAGATATAAAAGGTTCATTCTAAGGTAACAGAAACACAACAATTCTTATCTGAGATAACATCAGTATATTAGAATATTATATCTAATGTCTGCTCCTAAATCCTAAACACCACACCTTAAAAAATGTCATACTAAGCTGATTCTGCTGCTAGATTTGGTGGAATGAGTTATATGTACATGGGGCCATTTCATGCGTCACCGTATCTTAAATTTGAATGCAAATCTACCTTGACATTTTTGAATCCACCTGCTTTAAGCTGATTTTCCACTGGATTTCAATGATGATGCGGTTTAAAAGAGAATTGTGATACAAAGTAAAACCCTACTGCATATCCATATGAATGATATTGGGCTCTGAACATGAGCTTTTAGTGAACTGTAATATTAAACTTTCAGCCAGGGCTTCCAAGCCTTTATTCGAGACATGCTTTTGTTAGAGATTTGACGTCCAGTGATCGATTGAAAATTTGTCAACTTTTAGAATAATTGGCAACTGTTGATAATTGATTAATCTGTTTGAGTACTTAAAAAAAAGAAAAAGTCAAAATTGTCTTATTCTCCGATGTGAATATTTTGTAGTTTCTTTGCTTCGCTATGTCAGTAACCTAAATATCTTTGGTTTGTGCTAAAAACAAGAATTTTGAAGACATTATCTCGGGCTTTGGGAAACACTAATTTAACTGTTTCACCTTTTTCTGACCTTTCATAAACCAAACAACTGGCCAATTAATTGAGAAAATGATTGACAGATTAATCGACAATGAAAATAATCATTAGTTGCAGCCCAAAGAATATCACACCACCACTGATGTTATTACTGTCCCAGGATGATACACAGAACTCTGAGACCGAATGCTCCATTTGTAATAGAAGAAAAGTCCTGTGATGCTGTTCCGTGCCATGAAACAAAACAGCAGATTTCCCACAAAATCAAACCCAATGACAGAGAATATCCAGCATGAGGTTCCCAGACTTCGTAAGAGTAAGTAATGATCTTGTTTGTTCCCAGCAACAATATAAAAGTTTCAAAATAAATGTGGTGATGATTATTGGTAACATTCCTAAACACACTGTAGCACCTTACACAGTAGCTGGCCGTTTCTGTGGGCTCTCAAAGGTTTTCGAGTGTTTATACAATGTTTCTCTAATTTCAACTGTATTTTATTATATTTGACCAAAAAAACTCCATGTTTTCTCATCTCATTTGCTATTATTTTGGTGGAAACAGATGCAATATCCTCCTGTGAACACTGGGCACGGTTCCTGTCACAGAAGGCTTTTATTGTGAAATTTAATTTTTTTTTCCCAGCCTCTCCCTGGAACTAACCTTTATTTGTTCATAAAGCCAGCCCTTATTTGACTCTCATATAATCATTACTTCCTCTTTCTAACGTACCTTCACAGTCGTGTAGTTGCTGCTCTCCTGCACATGCAGCAGGGTGCCGCTCTTGCTCCGTGTCCTGAACTTGACCTCCAAGCTGCTGGGACTGGTGGGGTCGGAGGTCACGCCCTGCAGCGACTGCCTCAGAAGGATGTCACGTTTAGGGCCCTGCTTCATTGAGTAGTCCAGACGGCCGGTACCATCCAGGGACAGGGCGGTGTCTGCTGTCATGTCTGTCAGGGAAAGAGAATATCCTCAGTCCTGTCTGACTTCACTGACATTTCATAGATGACTGTAAAACCTTTATTTCCACAGGCACAAATGATTTTCCTCATTCGACTGCCATGACCACAAATTGGTTCTTACATTCTCACCAGTGGTTAAGAATACCTTCCCATATATGAAAGATGTAGGTCAATCAGTACTCAATCCTTACTTATACCCTCTTCAGAGCTTCACCTCGTTACCTGAAATGTATCCCTAAGATTTCTGGTAACTGCTCGATATAATACAAGGAACCTTGATTTAATACGTGTTCATAAGCTGTGAGACCCTTAAACTTTGCTAATATACAATATGCTGTAATTTTCTAAAGCTACCATTTAATAATTAGGTGTAGTATATCACCAATTTTCATTTTACTACACAATTTTTATTCATATATTTTAACATTCATTGGGAGTGGAGTCAAAAATGCACAGATCATTGATGATAGAAGTTACTAGTGAATATACAAGTACACTATAAAGATGATTCATGAATATAACAACTACTACAGACACCATTCTACTTTAAAGACTTACAGAAAATAATACATGAGGAGAAAATAGAAAAGGAAAAGAAACAAACACCCTCAACCAACCGAAGTATCCGACTTGGACACTCAAAAAAAAAAACTATAGGAGCCTACATTATAATATTAATAAAAATCTATATATAGCATTAGATTCTTAATTGTTTTTTCCATATTTTGGATAAGAGGTTGCCAGATGGCATCAAATACTTCCTCTCCTTGACAAGATCATCAAGCAACATTTTAACTTCAGCATCAAAAGACATTTCTTGGCTGCAGAAAGCAATAATTAACAAGTATTCTTCCTCAATGTGAGGTTTAATGTAGTTTGTGGCCCAGGTTTAATTGGTGAATTCAAAATGTCTGAAATTATATGGAAAAAATATATAATCTTGCTCAATTTTGTTATGTAACCATTAAACATATTAATAAAATATTTTTTGAAGTGGGAAGAAAGACCAGGCTACAGTCTCAGCCAACAGAACCACAGCAAAGTGTAACTTCCCCTCAAAGTTGGATTGACAAATTACAGTTGAAGTGAACTATGATTTTTTTTCTTGTAAAACGGTCGTATTTGTGACTCGGGTCAAAATGAGGCCACACCAGCATTCCAATGTCAAAATGCTTCAGCAAAATCAGTTCACTTCAATCAAATAAATCTGTGATCAGGAGTTTGAAAGAGTGAAGAACATCTGGGCAAATGTTTTGCCTCAAGTTCAACTTTTATGAACACTGAATTGCACATTCTTGCCTGTAACATATGGAAAACTGGTTGCTGAATTTAGAGGAATTTAGAGGTCAAGCTGTTCTAGCTCATTAGCTGTATGCCATCATAAACTTTTACGATATATAGCCTTGCTCTGTACATGGTTTTACCAGAGAGGCATGATTTGCTGAGAGATTAATTGAAAAATTCAGCGTGGAGGTTCCCAGACTTCTAAAGTAATGATCTTGTTTGTTCCCGGCAACAATATAAAAGTTTTTAAAAAATGTGGTGATGATTACTGGCAACTTTCCTAAACACACTGTAGCACCTTACACAGTAGCTACAGCTTTTGTGGACCCTCAAAGGTTTCTCAGTAGGTCATAGATCTCTGATGTTGAGTAGGAGTATTTATACAATGAAATAAACAAAAGCTTCAAAGTAAAGCTCAGAATGCAGTGATGTGGCCTATATTAAGCTACTTGGTGACTCATGAGGGCAGAATCATAAATAGTCATGATAGAATATTCCTCACTAAGTGCAGTCTCAGCAATAAAAAGACACTTCAAAGGCGGAAACTTACATTTCTCACAGTATTTGCCAGTGAAGCCATCCACACACTGGCACTGCTGCCAGGACCAGTGGTCCAAACAGGTGCCCCCATGTCTGCAGGGGCTGGTGGTGCAGGCTCCTTCCAGTCTTGGACATCTACAGAGACACAAACCATCAATCAGTTTGACAAGTCAGCTGCAGAGTCGGCAGCCGAGGGGAGTCCACCGAAAGAGAAACTCAAAAAAAGGGGCAGATGAGCTGTGATTTCTCTCCCCATGCTGCAATACAAAAAACCCATAAAGAACCCCAAGGGAATTAGCATATTAAAAGATCTGTCCTCGCCTCACTATTCACCAGCGGCACAGAAAAGAAAAATTTCCCCTGCAATTCTGCAATTGGTTTCCCCCTTCAAAAATCTGCCGTTTGTATTAAAAAAACATCTTTTTAAAATCTCTCGAGAGGGTCTGAGAGTGTGAACAGATGTCCCACAGCGAGAGTCGAGAAGGTTAGGGAAGACGGACAGATGGGAAGAAGAGGGGGTGATGGAGAGAGAAGGGTGAAAGGGGGAGTAAGGGGGGTGGACTTGTGCGAACCTGTCAAGGATGCCACGCGATGCCAGCGCCTGACTGGGCTCCAGCGGGCGGCCGTTGACGGCGAACTCCATGATGCAGCCGACAAAGTCGTGGGTGGCGACCTGACCGCGCCGATGAAGGACGGGTTCTATTGACCTGATGCCTCCAACCGAGAGCCTGTTGGGCTGCACGTCCAGGATCCTGCACACACACACACACACACACACACACACACACACACACACACACACACACACACACACACACACACACACGAACACACACACGTGAATGAGGACACAAAGACTTAAATGCACACAGACACAAAAGAACATATGCAGAAAAATCTAAAAGCTTTCAGATGCCTTCAAGGAGTATGCACTCACACACACACACACACACACACACACTTACACATAAAGACACTGCGGATCAACGAGTTTCACAACAACATGGTCCCGAGACCCTTACAGAATAAACCTTCTGCAGACCTCTGTGGCCTCGCCTCATCTGCCAAATCGATCACACTGCACACACACAAACACACACACACACACACACGCACAGTCTCAAGTGTTCACCCCACAAGGCCTGGCTCAGACCTGTCTGTGTGTGTGTAAACGTACTGATAATCCAGTGATTTAATAAAGGATCGTATATCGTATATAACAGATGACCTAATTGCTTTAAAGTATTTTTGCATTATCACTGCTCAAAAGTGTGTGAGAACTGCAGATTACATGAAAAACATTCTGATTTAAACCTGATACTTAGAAAGTAAGGCAGTAAAAAGAAAAAAACAAATAAACAAAATTAAAGGCTTCGATTCTCCATGGAGCTACTTGGCAGATTGTGAGCAATATTAAATTGCAAACACTCCAACCCAAACTGAAAGAAACCAAGCAAACCTTGTATGAAAGTTTTAGATTTTGTTGTGATTTAGTTTAATTTAGACTTTAGTTTACACACATATTTCACAGGTTACCTAAAGGGTTAACCTAAATATCACAGATTTGGTGAGGATGAACCTATATGATAAAGAAACCTATGGTCAGTCTAAAGCCCAATGTGTGGTTCTTAATCTACACCAGTGGTTCCCAACCTGTGGGTCAGGATCACCACAAGATGAATCTGAGGGGTTGCCAGATGACTAAAGTACAGGAGAAAACATTTGTGCTACAAAAACTCTGATTTCTATCAGAGATGTGGACTAGAGTCCCTGTTTTAATGACTCGAAACTTGACAGAAAATAAATAACTTGAGGCTCGAATTGGACTTGAAAGTTTTAGACTTGTAACTAGATGCGTGATGATTAGAACAGCTGTGATTATTATATATTTTTAGTTTAATTTTTAGTCATATTTTTAATCTGGCTGTCAGTAAGTCACTGTTTAGAAGAACTGAGAAGAATTTAAGAAATAAATAAGCTTTTAATAAGTTTTTCTTTTTTTCTTTGATGACATTTATTTAACTGAAAATAAACAATTATAATATAAATTAACATCATTGTCATATATTTTGAACATGTCAAATAACTGGTGAATAAAGTCAGTATTAGACAGATACCAATACCTTGTCTTGTCTGTTACTTGACTTTGGACTTGCCTCAACTAAAGACTTGACTTGTTTTGACTAACACAAGAAAAAAATGACTCTCTTGTCATTTTTTTCTTGTTTGCAGTTCAGAGAACACACTATGATAAAGGGAAAAGTTAAATAACTGGAAATAATTCAACAAATAAGCTCAGACCAGATGCAGAAAAACGTTTGGTTCTGAGTTATTTTCCATTATTTTGCTAGACATGGAACATTTCATTACACATTGTGTTTTCCAAGCTTAGACTCAATCTGTTGACACTAAACAGATCATCTGTGTCCTGTATGTGTGTGTGCGTGTGTGTGATTTTCTTACCAGTCAGTGTGTACTGCCACATTGCTCACAGCACAGTAGCCTGGTTCCTGGTCATCGCCACACAGGTCCACGGTCAGGGAGGCAGCCTTCATGATGATAGAAACACACACATTTACATTTCACATGCGATCGTCATGTGAAGACTCACAGCTGTTAAGTCATTCTGTCGTTTCTGGACAAGACCCGAGTTTTTGAATGGTAGACTGTGGTTGACTCAGCTGGTTGCAGGGCGCAAACACCAAGAAGCTGTCTGTCTCTGTTTTGTGGCAGATGGCGACCAATCAAATGCTCATTCAATATCAGGCAGTCTGCTTCCACCTCTATAGAATCTGTGTCATGCAGGAGTGAAACTGTTCTGTATGTCGCTCTGCTAACTTGAGTTTTGTGTGTTTTTATTATTTTAAGGAAGGTCCCGTTGAGATATGAGATCTGTTCTCCCAGAGAGTCCAGGTCAAGATGGCAGCATAAGCAGTTTCAAATAAATAACAATTACACATTGTAAAAAACATACAATACACAAAAGCACCATAAAAGAGAAGAGGCATGTAGGCCAGGGTTTCCTGTACATGTAACTGATTGTGGCGCCGCCACAGCAAAATAAAAGCCGCCACACCTTCAGAATAAAGTTGTTTTTTGTTTTTTTTAATGTTGTTTTATGTTTATATTAATGTAGATTATTGTATGAAATGTGATTTTGGCACAAAACATGGTGTTTTTCATGAAATGTGACGCTACGCTGCAAATACCCTTATTTTGAAAAACCAAACCGGAGTCACCACCTGCCTGTCTGGCTGCGGTGCGCGAAAGACGAAGAGAGTAGAGACGACAGTCCGACTGGAGGGAGAGAAAAGGGTGAATGAAAGGTACCTAAGCTAGGTTATATATGATACAGTTTTGTTCAAACCAGTGAAAACGACCCTAATGTATAGATGGATTAGGCTACAGAAAAAATCCTGAGTTGTGATAAATGTGTTTTTAGCCGTTTTTATTCTGGGCGCCTCGGAGGGTTCACTTATTTGCGCCTCCATTGCTGTGTAAATCCGAGGCGGCAATGTGGTGGCAAATGCTGAGATGGGCGGAGGTGTCGATGACGTGCACTGCTGTGCACCCGCAGTTGGGAGTTTTAAAACCAGGAAACAGCTGATCACAGCAGTCAGTTCGTCACTTCATCCACGAAGATGAGCAGCTGGAAAGCCGCTGAGATCCGGGAGATGCTAGCGTCTCCTCGCTCTCTGTAGCTGTCTTGGTTGTCCGCTTGTTGATGTAGCGGCGAGCTAATAGCGGTCGCTACTTTCAAATTAAAAGCCCCCCGCTAAGAACCCAGTTCTAAACTCCGATGGGGTGCAATGTAAAGCTCTTATTTTGAAAACAGATTCAACCTGCTTCTCTTCAAGCCCAACTTCGTACTTCACGTCACGTCACATGTTTACGCCTACCCCAGAGGAGGAAAAGTGGAGGCTACAGGTTTAAAATGAGGAATATTACACCTCCCTTTTAGATAGACAAGGCGGCACATTGCAGCCTTTACCTTGCTGCAGATGTGCCACCTTTTCTGTCTAAAAGGGGCTATTGATTGGCTAATACAGGATATGCATTATTTCAGAGAGATTCTTATTTTTAATTTATTTTTGTACCCTTGACACTTGTTAAAGAGAGACTACTTTGACCTAATAAAGCATTCCACTCCGGCAGACCTCCCCCACAATTTAAAAAAATCCTGGAGGAAACCCTGTAGGCCATACCTGCAATAAGCTTAATGCATTCAACCTCAGTATTGCAATTTGATTCAGGATTAGTGGGAATGATCATTTTTTGCATCATAATTTCAAATTTTCCTGAAAAATGATTAAAACTATGATGATGATATGTTGGAATCTGTACCAAATAAACAAGTTTTCTTACATCTTGGGAACATTTGTGTGACTTATAGGCCATCTCTGCAGCACTGCAGTACCTCATTATAATGCTGTTTTGTCACGCAGTTTACTTTAAAATGTTGATCTACTCCTTTAAAGCTTCTGAAAGATCTAATGAACACAGCAATGTGTGTGTTAAAAAGTTTCTGTGACTGTCACAATGATTGACAGTGACAAAGCAATCCGATGTACACTGTATTAGCCTGTGTGTTGTTCCATGCCTAAACATAATGTTTTTGTTTGCACATCTTTAGGACTGAAAACACACAAAAGCATGTAAGACTTTACATCTTCTCATGCACTGCAGCATAACTTTTACTGCAGGGTTCTGCTTCCAACTATAATTTCTCCATGAAATGATACTGTTTTCGAAGGTTAGTATGAGCTAAGTCCACCAAACAGCATGTAAGCCAATTATTCTTCATCAATTCCGTATAATGGTCAATGGGAGAGTGGCATAAAAATGTCATCCATTGCAGGAAACAATCCCTATTTCCCGTTAATGGTACGAAAGCTTTCGACCAGATGTGTGTTATTCTCTCGCTGTCTCTGTGCTTTGTGGGAGGGAACGACCCAACAAGGAAGAAAAGAAATGGGCTGATGAGGAAACTGTCAGGAAAAGTGTGTGAAAGTGTTGAAAAACCGGGGCAATCATGCTCCACCTCTCCTGGATCTTAAGTAGACACGGACCACACTGGCCCGGATTTCTGACACAAATCATCCAGGAGAGCACGACCCCACCAAGCACACACACACACACACACACATACAGAAACATTCACACACACACTCTCTCTCTTTGTCTTTATTGCACTTGCACATGGACACATACACGCAACCAAGTCTGAGTAAAACACTCGAACAGACCAACACGGTGACAACAGCCAGGGGAGAAACAACAGGACTCATTTGTCTCAAACACATTCATGACTCTCTGAAGCGCCATAAAGAATGTCAGAACCACATGAACATTTTATTCATGTCTTTGCCTGTGATCACTACAGCCATTCCCTAAATACAGAAGACTGCACTGATGTCAAATATCTCACACTGTGACGGAGAAATATTTATCTCACGATATCCTTTGGAAATTAATACCGAATGTGACACAAACAGATGAGAAGCGTGTTTTTGAGCTTAGCTAAAAGTGAAGGAAATGAAAGGAAAGCGCCACTGGAGATCATTGTTTTCTCCATGACTAATAATGGAGGGACCATAGCATTGCTCTCTGTTGTGGTGCAGGAACTGAGTAACTGCTGTTACGCATTTGCTTTAGTGCTTGTTTTAAGGACAAATAACTCAGCTAATCAAAAACTTGATGATTAGCTGCTGCTGCTAATCAGCTACAGTGAGTCCTCATCTGTCAAACTACATTTGCAAACACAGAAGAGTCTGTTGTTTGTTCTGAATTAAAACCCTGATTTCAAATAAACTGGCTGAACTCTTGTGTGGATGTTCCCAGATGTGATCTTTTCCAGTCAACTACTGTAACATGAGCACACAAGTTGTTAGTAATGTCTTTTTACACAAATGGAGCAGAACAGGTAGCCTCTTATAGCAACATGGGGGCATTGATTATGCTAATGATTATATCTGACAAATTATTCTTGTATAGGTGGCCTTCAACAATTGTCTATGATCAATTAATACCAAGTTTCTATAGTTAAGGGTTTGCTGAATCAGACTTGGAAAACCCATTTGAACGAACTTTATGGAAAAGGGTACAAGAAGTTTAGGAAACAATACAAAAATGATCTTGTTCCTGTTCCTTGTTCCTCGGGATAATCCTCAGATATAGTTTTCAGTGTGAACTATTGACTAACAAATGTAAAAACAACTCTGAATTCCGCCTTTAACAGTGTACCAGTGTCCTTATGCACTTGTGTTCCAAAACTACAGAAAAAAGCAAAGGAAACTTTGTCAACCCTAGATTACACTAACTGAACTTTAGTAACACATTGAATTGTATGCTCATGCTAATGCTAATCTAGGTAACATGTGGCTAACTTTGTGGTAAACTCATATGGTATGAGTTTGGTGAAGTGTTAATGGATTCAATCAATCACTTTTGCTACGATGCTCTACGTCATGCACTGAAATATTGATCTAAAATATATCTGAGTATTTAAACAGATTTTTTGATGCTGCTAGTAGATACATTTTCAAGCATCTTTTCAAGAAGCCTTTAAAACTGCACGATACAACAGTTTTTTTTATCAATAGTGAATCAAATGAGCATGCGTGTTGTGTAAGGTGTCACTCACAGGCACTTATCACCTGACTTTGCAGTTTGCCTCGGAGCTTTTTAGCTAATTGTTTTGGAGTTAATATAGTCATACATAGCTGTGACAACAGAACCTTACAGGAGTCCTGAAGGCAAAATTTCTGAACATAAGCATTTCACCGTGGACTGAGCATTTTTGATCATTTTGGATTTTTATAGCATCTACATCTGCTTTGTAATCACAAAAGACATGGAAATATCCCTTTCTACAATATGGGACCTTTAGACAATGATGATTGTAACACTATCCTTGACTTTCTGCTCCCTGTGATTACTTGGAGCCTTCATAAAGAAGTAGTGCATGACTGTGTCCATGGTTTCTGTCTGCGTTTGACATTGACTCAGAATTCTGGAGGCAGGAGCTGAGAACAGACCTCAAACTTGACCACCGAATTGACCTACAGCACCTTACGCAAACGTGAGGGAGTTGGCACTCACTCACACACACACACACACACACACACACACACACTTCTCTGTCATTCTTCAAGAGCCCTTACATGTCACCTCTGCATACTTTTAACAGGGCACTATATGCAGATGGAATCACACTTCTCAACTTGTGCTGTATTCCTTTCCATCCCGTCGCTCTGCACCATCTCAAAGCTGACAATTTAACGATTTTACCAGCTTCCTATGAAAGCCTCAGTGCACGGTGGGAAATGACAGATTTGAAGTCCAGCAGGAGAGCTACATTATAGACAATTGACAGGGCCTGGGTGGATTTTTTCCCCCCTCTTTCCTTGCCACTGCATTGCTGGCAGGGAGAAGCCTCTCATTCAGAGCACAGGAGACAGAATTTCAACCTTCAGGGTCATTTTGGATCCTTGTATTGTAAATCACAACGCGCAGTAAAATATAATTACAAACCACGACAACCATAGGCTGAGCTACCCGTGGTTTGGGGGCAGTTTAATTATCATCTGATGGTGCAAAAAGGAATATGAGGCCAAATTTGAATGCAGGTTTCAGCTCTAAAAGCCCTGCACGTAAATGCTACTGCCATAAAAACAGACTTTCTTACCATCCCAGCTCTCCTGGCGATGACTGTGTGGAACTGGCCATCTGAAACTTTTATCATGGTCATCAGTTTATAAGTTCCACTTCCCAAGTTGAAGGAGAAGCGCATCCGTCCCTCGAAGATCTCCAGAGCCAGGAACTCCGCCTTGTCTCCGGTCTGGTTATCGTGGTTGTACATAAGCAGCGCATTGCTCTTCAGGGTAGCGAACTTGATATATATGTAGTTATTGTTGGGATCCAGAGATGGAAACTCCATGTAGGAGAGCTCCTCAAAGCCATAGCTGTTCAGTTCGCAGTGCTTGCCGAAAACCCCTGAGGACAAAAACAGACCGAAAGAGGACTGAGAGGAAGCCAATGAATGATTCACAGTGCTGCTGTGATAAAAATATCTGCAGATTAAACTGAATCTTTATGGAGCAATACTATATGTTCTCTGTTTAGTCATAACAAAGCAGTCAGATCATAATCTTACAACTTTTTAAAGTTTAAGTAATAAGTATGGCTTATTCATGACAGCTAAAATACAAAGCATGAAAAATGGAGACACAAAATGAAATGACAGCATCCACATTTGTTTAAGAAATCATCAAATAATAATGGCACAATTTTCTTTTCTTTAGGAAGCTTTCATGAAATTGTCCATCTTGCTTTTCAATTTAACAGGGCTTGCTAATACCCTGAAAAGTTTCCTACTATTACTTACCAAATGGACAATGACAGTAATATCCATCCACCCGATTCTGACAGGACCCGCCATTAAAACAAGGGTTACACTCACAGTGATTGATGATGGAATCACACGTTTTGCCTGGGTTCACAGAACAACACAAATTAAAATGGATGAGGTGGCAGACAACACAGGAAAACCCGGAGGGGAACACAGTTCACTCTCCCTACAGGCCAAGTCATGCAGGCCTTTCATCACCTCACAGCTGAGAAATGCACTGCAAAAAAGTCTGGGCTCCAACAGATCATTTCAATTTGTAGAGACTCCTAAAATCTGATTTGTGTTAAACCAACCATAAAATATACAATAGGAAGATGTCATTTCACCTGTCTTGGTGCATTTTTTTTTTACTAAAATGATGCTAATTTAGAATATAAATGATATAATTTGATCCAAAACAGACATCTTGAAACTTTCAAAGGAAAAAATAAATGATCTCACTCAATCAGCAGATTCTTCTCACATAGAATAATGAGATTTTCAAACTTGTTGCAAGATCAACAGACGTTTGGAAAAAAACATTTTTTGCAGTGCAGGAAGACAGTACATGAATTGCTGCCACTTAGATGAACATCCAAAAGAGTTTAAAGGTTTAACATCATGATAAGGAATGTGAAACTGATGATAAAAATAATGGTCTTGGGCAAGACAATAAATGATTCAGACATGATACAAGACAAAAAGACTGACAATGAACTTCTGCAAATATATTTAAGGCTGTAAATCCTGCGACAAGTTGCTTAATGGAGATAGATTCCGCTGCCAAAAACCAGACAGGGAAAACAGGAAGCTGAAAGTTCAGCATGAGGGCATGCAAACTACTGTAAGTCAATAGGTGCATTTCTTCAGGAGGATCATTTATCTTGATGAAGCCTAAAGATTTGAGGTCAATTTTTTATCGTCATAATATAAAGGGACAGCAATGACTTCACCTGCTCTGAAAATGTCTTTCAGATGCTGGAGTCAGCGGCTGGACAACATACAAGATTCAAACGAGTGTTCTGAGTAATTCCACTTAATATCCACTTCCCTTTTATCAAGGGTAATACACAGCGTCTTCATTACATTTACAAATGAAGAAGCCTGATTGGATCTTTTATTTGCCATTCAACTCATGACAGAGCCAAATGAGAAATCCTTCATTAAGAAACCCCTCTGTATACAGTTGGATTAGAAATCTATCTGTGTGTGGTCATAGCAAGTATGCACATAAAGGCATACAATGAAATGTGATACTGGTGAGCCGTGTGTGGAGTCTGCACTCAAGTCCTGACAGGGTCAGCTTTGCATCATCCTATTTATTAAAGCAAACATGGGAGGCTGATATGCATCACAGCTGATACCCCCCAACTAGTAATCTGAAAACCAAACTGCTTTTTGCAGCCATGCTTGTATGCTATGGCTACAACACCTCTTGGAAACATTCAGAAGCAAATATTTTCCTTGGACCCAAAGCCATGTGTCTGAGAACATTATTGTGTGAGTGTCAGAGTGTGTACGTGTGTCTCCCAGCGTGTTTTTTTTTTTTTAGCCTAACAGTCTGCGGCCAGACATATATTGTGACTCCTGAGTGTGTAGTACCTGCAAATCCTGATTTGCAGAGGCAGTTGAAGCTACCGGGGAAGTTCTGGCACAGCGCCCCATTCTTGCAGGGATTGGAAAGGCATTCGTTGACATCCCTCTCACAGGCCATCCCGGTGAAACCCTCAGGACAGGTGCAGGAGAAACCCCCCACCAGATTGTGGCAGGTGCCGCCATTGTGGCACGGTGATGGCTGGCACTCATCGATGTCTGTCTCACACAGAGCTCCTGTGTATCCTGGCCTGCAGCTGCAGGCGTAGGGCTGCAGGGGGTGGTTGGAAACAAGGATCACTGGGACACTTTCTTCTGTCTTCATATCAGGCCCGACACTGAGACGCCGCTTGCAGCTGCCTCCATTTTGGCACGGGTTACGTGTGCAAGGATCATGGTCCACCGCATCTATTTGCACCCCGCTCTGTCTATATAAAATGTCTTTGATACTCTGGAAGAATGTGGCCACGCCGCTGGGGTTGACATATTGTCCGTGACCCCGTTTCACAGCTGCCATTAGGAAAGTCTGATTGTTGAGTTCAAACGCTCCATAAAGCAGCACCCCTGTGCCTAATCCTGCTAGCTGAGAGTTGGCAATGCGTAGGAAGCTGAGGTAGTGGTTGGTAAGGAAGCTTTTCACTCCTTGAGACTGGAGTCGGATGAGTATGCTATTGTCCACTGTGGCGTTCGTGAAGCCCATGAAAAGGACTCGGGCTGTGTTGCTGACTGAGCCATGGACACCATCACTGCTACGGATCGTTATTTCAAAGGTCCCATCAGTTGAGCGAGCTTTAGAGTTGAGGTTGCATGTTCCAGTTGGGATACTAAAAAGACCGGAGGATGGAGGAATAAGGGAGCAATGAAACCTATCCTGAATGTCAGGGTCTTGAGGTCTGACATCTCCCAAAGAACCTCCTGGAAACATGTTCCCAAAGTAGTGGACGAAGATTTCCATGGATCTCGGCTCTGAAGGATTGTCGTTCTGATCATTGATTTTGATGTGAATTGTTCCCGTTGAGGACATTTGAGGCACACCAGAGTCCTTGATCACAACAGAGAGGTAGAAGTCACTAATCTGTTCTCTGTCGATCTCCCTACTGGTGGTTAACACTCCAGCTGGGCTAAGGCTGAAGTAGCTGTTGGCAGATCCAGAACTCTGAAGGCTGAATAAGAAAGGGCCTTGGTTGGGTGGTAGATCAGGGTCAGACGCTGTCAATGTTGTGACTGAGGTGCCCGCTCTTTGGTTCTCCATTACCTCAGCATAGGCGGCTGTCAAAGTTGGACCGTTATCATTGATATCTTCCAGATTCACAATCACGGTGGTGCTTCCGGTTGCAGGAGGTGTGCCAGTATCCACAGCAAGAACTGTTAGATTATACACAGGAGTTGTTTCTCTGTCTAGCTCTGCAGCTACAGAAACTTGGCCAGTTTTTGGGTTGATAGTGAAAACATTTTTATCAGAGTCAGAAGCAGCAATGGAGTAGGAAAATCTGCTCCAGCTTGGAACAGAGTCTGAGTCCTCAGCACTCACAAAGGTAACCAGACCACCAAGTGAAAGCCCTTCACTAACCTGCACATCATACAGTTCCTGGGTAAAAACAGGAGGATCATTGGCATCAAGAATTGTGATGTTCACAAACACCTCATCAATATCTGCCCCGCGGATGCTTCCTGCATTCTTTGCCAACACCTTCAGTGAAATCTTTTCCTCTTTCTCACGGTCTAGAGTACCTGTGACATAAATCTGGCCTGTTTTCTTGTTGATGCCAAAGCCCTTTTTTCTGCTCTTCCCAAAAATGAGGTAGTAAACCACTCCATCATCTCCTTGGTCTCGATCACTGGCGAACACTTCACCGACCACTGTGCCTTTTGGAGCAGCTTCAGAGATTTCAAAGTAGTACTGTTTGGAGACAAAGCGGGGTACGTATTCATTGGCTCCCTTTAGCTGAATGTTGACATTGGCGAAGCTGCAGCGCTCCTCGTCTGGGACATTGAAGGCCTTTACTGTTAAATGGTAAACTTGCTTTGCCTCGTAATCCAAGAAGCCCTGGGTGGTAATGGTGCCAGTGTTTGGGTCAATAACAAAGAGATCACTGTCTGATGACTGTATCACATAAGCCATGACTTCGTTAGCTCCCGAATCAAGGTCTGTGGCGTTCATTTTGACCACGGTGGTGCCACTGGGAACGTTCTCCTGCACAATGGGGAAGTACTCATCAGGATCAAACACCGGGGGGTTGTCATTCACATCAGTCACGTGTACTGTGACTGAGACGTAGCTTGTTTTTGCAATCCAACCACCATCAGTGGCTGAAACTCTAAGATCATGGTGTTGCTTCTCTTCAAAGTCCAGAGGATGAGCTAGAGATAACACTCCAGTTTTAGCATTAAGTGAAAACAGACCCTTGTCGTTGCCTGAAGTAATATTGTATGTGATAAGGCCATTCATTTCTTTATCTTTGTCTCTGGCAGACAGAGTCCTTATTGCTGTTCCGACAGCAAGGCTTTCAGGAACAGTAGCTGAGATTTGGCTTTGTGAGAACTCAGGCGTGTGGTGGTTTTCCTCTGTGACTGCGATTCGCACTGATGTTCGTGCTGACAAAGGAGGATTTCCTCTGTCACTGGCTGTGACGTCAATGAGGAAAATTTTATTCATATCAGATGTAAGGGAGGAGGCAACAGTAATCCATCCACTTATTTTATCTAGTTTGAATTTACTAGAGCTGTTTCCACCTGAGATCAAGTACTCAACCTCAGAATTAAGGCCAAAGTCTTTTTTGTCGTGAGCTATAACCCTGATCAGTCTGGTGCCAACCTTGACACTTTTAGTAACGGGAGTAAAGTAGCTTGGCGAATCAAACTCAGGGGGATTATCATTGCTGTCTACAATGTTCACAATTACTGTGGTCTCACTCATCAAAGGCTTGACAGCCCGGTCTGAGGCTGTGACAATGAAGCTGTGGCGATTTATATTTATACTACTAGCACCTGTTGAGTTCTGATATTTTAACTGCTGCTTCACAAATATCTCTCCGGAGCTGACATTGATTCTGAAATATTCTGACTGGGACCGGATGAAATAGAAGATTTTACCATTGAAGCCCTCGTCAGGATCTGTGGCGGACACCTGTGTGACCAGAGAACCCACATCAGTGAGCTCAGGGTAATCCAGATAGTAAGATGGACGGCTAAATCTAGGGGCGTTATCGTTAATATCCATTATAAATATGGTGACATCTGTGCTTACTGTCCAGCCAGAGTCATGGGCAGACACCTTGACAATGTAATGATCTGTGTCTTCTCTATTGAGAGGTCTACTTACTGTTATGTCTCCTGAGTTTGGGTTAATACTGAATGGAAGGCTGGTGTCTGTAATTGAATATCGGCTGATGGCGTTTGAACCAGCATCCTCATCTGTGGTGGTGACTCTGGTGACTGTGTACCCCACAGGGGCATTTTCAGCCACTGTAGCACTAAAGATCTTAGAAAACCTCGGAGCATTATCATTCACATCCAGTACATTTATCAGCACTCTGACTGCTGTGTTTTTGGGCGGCAACCCCCGGTCAGTGGCTTTGACTTTCAAAGTGTACTGAGCCACCTTCTCCCTGTCCAATGGCCTGGTGGTTCGTATTTCACCAGTCGCTCTATTAATGCTGAAACTGTTCTCCTTGTTGCCATCAATGAGGGCATATTCAAGCTGACCGTTAGGCCCGCTGTCCAGATCAACAGCAGAGACCATCAGCACCCGCTGAGGTGAAAGATTCTCTAGTATCTCAGCATGGAAGGGATCCTTATCAAACACTGGGTGATTGTCATTCACGTCCAACACTGTTATTTCTACTTTCTCATAGGAGGAATAAGGTGGGAAGCCCTGATCTCGGGCCTCGATCCAGAGAACATACTTCTGAATGTGTTCATAATCTAGCGGATGTCTGACAGACAGCTCCCCTGATAGCTGGTCAATATGAAAGGCATAATCCAGGTTGCCGCTGGCGATGTAATATGACAACGGTCCACCCCTCATAGAAGACCCGGTCACCGTTGTGACAATGTGATTGGTTGCCTGGCTCTCAGGGAACATGAATGCACGCTCCTTTAGTTTGATGACAGGAAAGTTTCCTCCTGAGACAAAGCGGACAGTCACGGTGGTCGTGTCCGTTTTGGGATTAGATCCGCCGTCTTTTACTCGAACTGTGAGGGTAACTTCAGAAGTTCCTGTTAGCTTCTCGTTGGCAGTGATGGCACCTCTGACCGGGTCGATCTTAAACTTCTCAGAGTTGTGGCCTATCAGGGAGTAGTGCAGCTGGGCATTGGAGCCTGAGTCCTCATCAGTGACAGTAACAGCAAAGACCAGGGACCCTAAAGATATAAAGGAGTTTTGTGGTCAGGTTGTTGTGTGATTATATGACTTTACAACTCTGAATTCCCAAAAAGTTGGGATGCTGTAATTCTAGCCTATTTTATTTTAAATGCATCAAATTTATGATAAGAAGGTTTATTATTTTCAACATTAAAGGGTAACTTCACCAAATTTAATAATTAAAGTGTAACCCATTTTTATGCTACTTATTGTCTTCATATGTGAAAAAAAGTAGCATAAAGCTTTTTGTGGCTCTAGAGGAAGCTGCATTTAATCTGATAAATTGCCTGTAGGGATCTTGTTTTTGTGCTTTATTAAATTAACTGTAGGTCGCAATTGATTTTCAAATTATTGCAATCTGTATTTATTTACGTTTTACACAGCATCCCAACTTTTTTGGAATTGGGGTTGTATTTTAAAGATGCTGACAATGCATAAACCTGCATATAAATATATACATACTGAGAAGTAGAAGTGACAAAGATCAAAAACAAGGCGTTTTAACAATACTTTTCTGTAATCATAAAGCCTTATTTTAATATATAATGTGCTCTTGAATCTGAGACTAAAGTTTAAGTTATCCAAAAAACCCTGTGGATGCCCTGTTTTGACATAAGCATGTACCAACCTGCTGCAGTAGAGGCAGGTATGTGGGTGACATAAGGGTGATGGTGGAAGCGAGGAGGGTTATCATTGATGTCAGCCACCGTCACGGACACGGTGGCCGAGCTGGACAGACCCTGGGGCTGCCCTCCATCTGTTGCCACAACCAGCAGCTGGTAATTGGCCCTGTCTTCTCGATCCAGCAGGGAGCTGGTTATAATCTGTCCTGTGGCTGGGTTGATAGAGAACTGGCCGTGTCCTCCAGTCAGGCTGTAGCTGTGGAATGATAACGAAGGATAAGTTTCAGCAAAAGCTTTGTGATTGAATTTTTGGTATTTCAGAAAAAATTATTACATTTTGAAAGGACACAATAAAGTATAAAATTATACAGATTCACCCTTTTAGTCCACTCAGTGACTTTGGAACGATTTATAGTTCTGTCTCATGAGCTTTTCTTATATAACAGTGAGTTAATTGTGTTATTACAGGTGCTTCTGATTAGGGGTGGGTGAAAATATCGATTCAGCAATGTATCGCAATTCTTTTCCCTGCAATTCAATATCAATTCAGCAATCTTTTGAATCGATTCAAGCCCCTGGCCAGTGGGGGCGCTGTGAGCAACACCCTTGTGTGATTTGCGCTGTATGGACGGGGGCCGCACTAGACCAAACCATAACTTCTTCATTCGTCTTCATATGCAAGGACCTGTGGCTGTACAGTATCGTCGAGAACGTGGGTTTTAAGAAGATGGTACACACGCTCGAACCACGGTACGCGGTGACACTAGTGCCCACTTGTTAGAAATGAAATGAGAGGTAATAGTTACGTAGGAGTCCGTCGCTCGCGACGTTCAGCCATCACATGTAAGAGCCACTCTCTCTGTCGATTTCAACAACTCCAAAACAGCGGTCTTTTTCTCTTCATGCAGCTTCGGGACGGCGACTTGTGTCATGTGTTTGCGTGTTGGTATGGGTACCGTGGTTCACAGCACACACACATATATATATATATATATATATATATATATATATATATATATATATATATATATATATATATATATAGTTAGATAGAGAGTTATTTATAGTTTCCAAGCAGAAAAAAATACATAATTTAAGTTACATGCACTTTAGTTCAGTGTTAATACAGCACTGTCATTTTTTAAAATACTTTTGTAAGCACCATGTACAAGTATTATTGAGCTGATGTTTTATTACTCAAAATTTTATGAGTTGTTTTACATTTTCCAAGAGGAAAGAAACACATAATTTAAATTTACATGCACTGTAGTTCAGTGTTAAAGCAGTGTCATGTTTTGTCATGCTATGAGTTATACCATGGCTGTTCATAAGGCATGAAACTAAATAAATAATTATTCTTTAAAAAATATCTGGTACTCTTGTGTATTTCTACTTGATAGTGAATCGATATCGAAGCATTTCAATCAATATCGAATCGATATCGAATCGAATCGAATCGAATCGTGACCTAGCGAATCAAAATCGAAATCGAATCGAAATCGTGAGATTCTTTACAATACCCAGCCCTACTTCTGATGTATATAGTACCTGTCAGGTGTTACATGAGTCATTCCCCTGAAAGAGTTTCTACGTTTGACTGAATGGCGAATGATGAAGTGCATTCATTTGTTTTAAGATTGAACATGACCATACCATGACTAAAAAGGCATTTTAACTATTTTAAAAGAGAGCGTTGTGGAGATGTCTTGTGATTTTAGTTTCTACATGCTGTTTGCAGCATTGCCAATGGGTCTTGCTCAGTGCCGTCACAATATGGTCCATAGAGGCCACTATTTCAAGCTCCACAAAAGCAGATTTAATTGAAAATATACCCAATAATGGTCCTCCACTGTTTTCTGCTTCATTGCTCAGAGTCCCTGTGGTTCAGGCTGCTGAAGTTGGAAAAGTCCAGGACTCCTTTATTCAATTTATCTTATTCAAATCAATTCAAAAAAAGATTTAATAGCTCTCAAAAATATCACATTCAGTAAGATTTAACACAAGATAAAGTAGATGCATAAATAGCAGCACATAGCATACAACTCTTCAGAACTGAGGGGTCACAGACTAATATCATGTTTCAGCCAGTATCTCACAAGTCACCCAGACATAAATGTAAACTGACACATACATGTACACACCAGTGCATATTTTGAAAAGGCTTCAGAGAAAAGCATCTCTCTCCAGAGATAGAACGACAAATTACAGAACAACGTGTGAAAGCAGAGTGGATGCAAAGCTTATTTGGACATCATCAACAACATAAACTGTCCGCAGAGACAAGTCCAGGTCACAGACTAACATTTAATGGGCTGTGAGAATCAAAACTAATAACTGAAGGTAACCGGTTCTGGTCTCCATTAAGGGCCTCGAACCCGCTGGAACCCCTGATGGGCACAACTCTTACTGTCATAGACAATTAACATCCTCATTACTGTGTTTTGGGAAACTGGAGCGCGATGTGGTACCCCCCAATGTGCAACCAGTGGGGTTACCGAGGAGAGAGGAGGGGCTGGAGTTGAGTCAGTGTCCGGCTTGAGAGAGACCGGCCAGAAGCTCTTACATGCTCCCCCGTGGAGGCGGCTGTGAGTGTGAATAATATGTTGTCCGGCTTGAGAAACGTGGCCCTAACAATGACTACGGGTGTTGACTAAAACTCTACAGTCCGCTCCTAAACTCTTTACAATTGCAACATCGGCTTGGAATTTCACAAAGCTGGTGATGAGGTAAATCGTTTCAGTGAAGGCGAGAGGAAAGCCAAAACCCAGTCCTATATGGCCCTGAAAGGGTATTTTTCACACCAGGGAATCAAAGCAAGCTGACCTGATTACTCATGGTATTTACTGGAACTGTACAGAGCGACAAAGGTCTCCTCTGCATTATAAAAAATAGCTTCATTAGTCCTATGCACACACATTTTATTCCTGTGTTCCTCACATCCTGGATCCTCAACTACTTCACAAACCAGCCACAGTATGAGAGGACTCGGGACTGTGTGTCGGACATAATTGTCTGCAGTACAGGGGCCCCACAGGGAACAGTCCTGGCCCCTTTCCTGTTCACCCTGTACACTGCAGACTCCCACCAATCACCCCACTGCCATTTACAAAAGTTTTCTGATGACTCTGCTATCGTCAGCCTCATCAGGCACAGGTATGACAGAGCCTACAGAGAACTTACTCAGGACTTCGTGGACTGGTGCCAGCAGAGCCATCGCCCAACGCCGTAAAGACCAAAGAGCCGGTGGTGGATTTCCACAGGCACAGACAGCCCTGCACACAGGTGAACATCCAGGGAACGGACATTGAGATGGTGACATTTTACGAGTACCTGGGAGTTCACCTGAACGATAAACTGGACTGGAGTGGTCACACTGCAGCGACCTATAAGAAAGGTCAGAGCAGACTCCATCTGCTGAGGAAGCGCAGGTCCTTTGGAGTGCAGGGGACACTCCTGAGGACTTTCTATGACTCTGTGGTGGCAACAGCCATTTTCTATGGAGTAGTCTGCTGGAGCAGCAGCATCTCGGCAGCAGATAGGAGGAGTCTTGATAAACTTATCAAGAAACGTACTTCTTCCATGACCCCACTAACACCAGATGAATGTGGCAGGGGTATCCAAGTCATCACAGACTATAAAACTACTCCTCCCCCTTGCGACAACAACATCAACTTTCTCAACGAACTAAATAACCACTTTGGGATGTTTGAGGCACTCAACACCACTCCTGCGAGGAAATCTGTTCCTCGCCCGGATGAGCAGCCACTCAGTCTGGACATAGCTGATGTCAGGAGAACCCTGAGGAGAGTGAACACCCGGAAAGCTGCGGGCCCCGACGACATACCAGGACAGGTGCTCAAGGAATGTGCTGACCAGCTAACAGGGGTTCTCACAGACATCTTCAACACCTCACTGATCCAGGCTGTGGTACCATCATGCCTCAAGACTGCCACAATTATACCGGTGCCTAAAAAACCCACAATCTCCTCCCTCAATGATTACCGCCCCATAGCACTCACCCCCATCATGATGAAGTGCTTCGAGAGGCTGGTAAAGGACCACATTGTCTCCAGACTCCCCCCCACATTCGACCCGTACCAGTTTGCTTACTGGCCAAAATGCTCCACAGAGGATGCCATCTCCTCTGCACTCCAACCGAGCCTAGAACATCTAGAAGGGAGGAACACACATGTGCGAATGTTGTTTCTGGACTTCAGCTCAGCGTTCCACACCATCATCCCGCAGCATCTGGTGAGCAAACTGGCCCCCCTTGGCTTCAGCACCCTTGTGTGTAACTGGCTGCTTGACTTCCTCACCGACAGACCCCAGTCTGTGTGGGTGGGCGACAAGACCTCCAGTGTCATCTCCCTGAGCACCGGCTCCCCTCAAGGCTGAGTCCGCTGCTGTTCACCCTGATGACCCACGACTGCTGTGCCAGCTCCACTACTAACCACATTGTGAAGTTTGCGGATGACACGACAGTAGTGGGCCTTATCCGTGATGACAATGACAGGGTCTACAGAGAGGAGGTGAAATATCTGGTGGACTGGTGCAAAACCAACAACCTGGCCCTGAACGTCGACAAAACTAAGGAGATCATCGTCGACTTCAGGAGGAGCCAGCCCATCCACACACCACTCCTCATCAACGATACAGCAGTGGAGAGAGTCAGCAGCACCAAGTTCCTGGGGGTGCAGATTACAGTCACTTTGACCTGGTCCCATCACACCGGAGCTCTGGTAAAGAGAGCTCAGCAGCGCATGCACTTTCTGCATCGGATAAAGAGAGCACACCTCCCCCCTCCAATTCTCACCACCTTTTACAGAGGCACTACAGAAAGCATACTGACCAGCTGCATCTCTGTTTGGTCAGGAGCCTGCAGTGCCTCTGACTGGAAGTCCATGCAGAGGGTGGTGAGAACAGCGGAGAAAATCATCGGGAGCTCTCTTCCTCCCATCCAGGACATTGCTAAAAAACGCTCCCTGACCAGGGCTCACAACATCAGGAGTGACACCTCCCACCCCCACCATGGACGGTTCTTGCTGCTGGACTCTGTCAAGAGGCTCCGTAGCTTTCGCAGCAGAACAGCCAGGTTCCATAACAGCTTCTTCCCACATGCTGTAAGACTGCTAAACACAAAATAACCATCCCTCCATCCTCCCTCACACACCCACTTACACCCACTCCGGACTGCTCACTTGACTGTGCAATAATAAAAAAAAATACATGTGCAATATACTGTATTTTTTTATATAGTATTTATGTTAACACTTTTTAATTATTTATATTTCATGCAAATACATGCTGCAGTTTTTTTTTATCCTGCAGCATGTAAATACATGCTGCATTTTTTTTTTATCCTGCACTATGTTGAGCCACTTGTAACGCAATTTCATTCCCATTGCACTATAAAGTGAAATTTGAATGACAATAAAAGAAAGTCTAAGTCTGAGAAGGCCAGCTCCATCCTGGGCTGCCCTCTTGACCCAGTGCAGGTGGTGGGAGAGAGCAGAATGATGGATAAGCTGTCATTGCTGCTGTTGAAGGAGTCCCAACCCCTACAGGTCACTATCACAATACTGGACAGCTCCTTCCTTCCTGCTGCTGTCAGACTCTACAATCATCACTGCACCCAGTAGACCTCACTGTACACTGTGCAATAAAAACTGTATAAATAACTCATTTCTCATTTTGGTTTGCACTAACTGGGCAATTTTCATACTCATATTTATCATTTTTTATTAATAACAATACACTGCCCACACTGTGTGTAGATTATGTACACTACCAGTCAAATGTTTGGACACACCTTCTCATTTAATGTTTTTTCTTTATTTTCATGACTATTTTCATTGTAGATTCTCACTGAAGGCATCAAAACTATGAATAAACTCATATTGTAAAGTGTGAAACAACTCAAAACATATCCCATGCATTCACACGTTCACACATTTCATATTTTAGATTCTTCAAAATAGCCACCCTTTGCTTTGATTACTGCTTTGCACACTCTTGGCATTCTCTCGATGAGCTTCATGAGGTAGTAACCTGAAATGGTTTTCCAACAGTCTTGAAGGAGTTCCCAGAGGTGTTGAGCACTTGTTGGCTGCTTTGCCTTCAGTCTGCGGTCCATCTCATCCCAAACCATCTCGATTGGGTTTAGGTCAGGTGACTGTGGAGGCCCTGTCATCTGGCGCAGCACTCCATCACTCACCTTCTTGGTCAGATAGCCCTTACACAGCCTGGAGGTGTGTTTGGGGTCATTGTCCTGTTGAAAAATAAATGACGGTCCAACTAAACGCAAACCGGATGGGATGGCATGTCGCTGCAGGATGCTGTGGTAGCCATGCTGGTTCAGTGTGCCTTCAATTTTAAATAAATCCCCAACAGTGTCACCAGCAAAGCACCCCCACACCATCACATTAACTTGCGATTTCTGAGGCTGGTGACTCGGATGAACTCATCCTCAGCAGCAGAGGAGACTCTTGGTCTTCCTTTCCTGGGGCGGTCCTCATGTGAGCCAGTTTCGTTGTAGCGCTTGATGGTTTTTGCGACTGCACTTGGGGACACATTCAACGTTTTTGCAATTTTCCGGACTGACTGACCTTCCGTTCTTAAAGCAATGATGGACTGTCTTTCTCTTTACTTAGCTGATCGGTTCTTGCCATAATATAAATTCTAACAGTTGTCAAATAGGGCTGTCAGCTGTGTACCAACCTGATTTCTGCACAACAAAACTGATGGTCCCAACCCCATTAAGAAGGCAAGAAATTCCACAAATGAACCCTGACAAGGCACACCTGTGAAGTGAAAACCATTTCGTGTGACTACATCATGAAGTTCACTGAGAGAAGGCCAAGGGTTTGCAGCCGTGTCAACAAAGCAAAGGGTGGCTACTTTGAGGAATCTAAAATATGAAACACATTTAGAGTTATTTCCCACTTTTTTGTTTACTACATAATTCCATATGTGTTCATTCATAGATTTGATGCCTTCAGTGAGAATCAACAATGTAAATAGTCATGAAAATAAACAAAAATAATTAAATGAGAAGGTTAGTCCAAACTTTTGACTGGTAGTGTATATACAATTCTATTTATATTTCTGTTCTAGCTCTTCTTACCTTTTTATTACACTGTTTATTTTTTACTTATTATTATTGTTTATTGTTATATGGAACTGTCCTTTGGCTGCACACAAATTTCCCCATTTGCAGGACTAATAAAGGAATTTCTGATTTTCATAATATGTCTGTAATGAAGTAAATTTGGAATAAATCTTCAGTGGAAATCATTTACTGTTTCCTTCAGAAGTGAGAAGTAATCAAACTGATCAAACTATGTGGTCATTTCTGTAATCTGTAATTGGTGTAGGATTTTCTTTTTTTCTGTGTTTGCTTCTTCTGTCAAATTTATGTCAGTGTGGAGGCAGTAATTCAATCAAAAGAGCAGATTTGAATGCAGACTTAGTGCAAACATTTGCATTGTCTATTTATAAAAGGTAATAAAAAATTAAAGATCCCCTATAGGCATATTTTAAGATCCATATAAAACACTGTATTTTGACTAATAATCTGTTTCTGCTATGTTTTTCAAAACGTTGTATTATCTTATTAAAATCCTGAAAAAATACATCTGCTCTCGCTCCCTCATTAAACAAATCTATAATTATGCAAATATGTCAGTTCAAAAGTTTAACAACTACTTCACAGGCGATGCCTCCTTCACTTCAAGTCCTTTCTCAGTGTTTGTGCACTGGAGGCTTCAAGTTTCTATATCACACTTGTGTATAATGAATATACACCCAACTGTTCCTCTCTTTTCCCCCATCCTCCTCCAACACCCATATTGCGACGCGAATCTCGGAATGTTTGGTAGACATCTCCGCTTGGACGGCCGCGCATCACCTCAAACTCAACCTTAGTAAAACTGAACTCCTCTTCATCCCGGGGAAAGACTGCCCTTGCATGGACCTGTCAGTCACTGTCGAGGATGTCACAGTATCGCCTTCGTCGATGGCGAGGAACCTGGGCGTAATCATCGACGATGGACTGTCCTGCACCCCCAACATCACGGCGGTGGCCCGATCCTGCAGATTTGCCCTCTACATCATCCGCAGGATCCGGTCTTTCCTCACAAAAGACACGACGCAACTCCTGGTCCAAGCGCTGGTCATCTCCCGCCTGGACTACTGCAACTCCCTCTTGGCTAGACTCCCAGCCTCTGCGACTAAACCGCTGCAGCGCGCCATGTTTACAATCTTCCCAAATTCTCCCATGTGACCCCCCTCCTCCATTACCTCCACTGGCTTCCTGTTGAGGCCTGCATCCGATTCAAGACAATGGTGCAGGCCGTCAACAGAACTGCACCCGTCTACCTCCAAACACTGGTCAGACCACACGCCCCAGCGAAAGCACTTCGCTCATCTACATCAGCTGGCCGAGTGGTACCCCCATTGCTGACAGCAAACAAACAAACGAACAAAGCGAAGTCACAACTCTTCTCTTTTTTGGCACCTCAGTGGTGGAACGAACTCTCGACCAATGTCAGGACAGCGGAATCAGTCTCCATCTTCCGCAAAAGACTAAAGACTCATTTGCTCAGACTTCACCTCGACCCCGCATGGCATGACTCCATCCCAAAATGTATGCACTTGTATGTTTGTATCATTAGCACTTCAATCATAGCACTTATGCACTTAAAGAATCTTTGACAAATAGCAGTTTCGATCCTCAGAAGAGGGCTTGATGAGGGCTATATTTCGTTTTACTCCATCGACGAGGATATGTCGTAGTTTCTCTCTTGTGACAAATGTACTTATTGTAAGTCGCTTTGGACAAAGGCGTCTGCTAAATGCCCTAAATGTAAATGTAAAATGCATTCAACCAGGACTGACTTTCAAGCTATTTGTGATGTCACACATAAAGCTCGTAACCACGCCTCTTAAAATCAGAATGACTTGAGTGTGAAAACAGCCTCTGCACATACATCAGTCTACACAATGAAGCTCAAACATTTAACATAGGAACAAGAACAAAAACACATTAATGACTAGTGGGGGACTTATATTATAAAATCGAATCCATTGCAAACACCTTTGTACCTTAAATTATCAGCAAAACTACATCAAAGTCAAGCCTATTTTAATGTCTTGGCTCTGGGTGCCTCGGGGGTAAAGGAACACAACATTTTCTGCAGTTTGAATTCTGTTGGGAACAGTTTTTGCATGTCGTTCCACATTTGTATCTCAACAATCTGAAAGCATGATGATGTGGCCTCTACAGAAAATATTAGAAACAAAAAGCCTGTACCCAGATCAAAGGTGGGGACAACAAACAAGAGAAATTAGGCATGTCGGCCTGTTTTTTGTGGCTTAAATCATTTCAAATGAATCAAATGCATCCGGACACTGTCAGTCAGCACTGAGCTTGAAAGAAAGTCTTAAACCAAAGACAATAAAAAAGTAAGCACCATATTGCCAGTGACTTCCGTATCACTAGCTGAGTCGTGTCAGCTACCTCATCAGTGACGCTCGTGTACAACTCTTAACAGAGATGAGAAAGAAGATAGATGTCTCACTCCTTACTACTTCCACCAGCTTTGATGACGCAAACGAATGATGTGAACGAATGATACAAATGATGTGTCAAATTCAGAATTTTAATGATCAATAATTTTTTTTTAAAAAGTTTAACGTCTTCTGGATGTAGTCTGATGTGGTGTGTGATCTGCTGCTTTCAACCGTTCCCTATTTTTCCTTATGAACTCATCTCCCGGAACTGGGAAGGGGGTCAAAAGCCTATTTTTAGTAGGTTTATTCACGTTTTATAAACCTGCATATATGTGCAAATTTTGGTGTTAAAGTAGTATAAGTGAAATAGAACCAGAGAAGTGCCTAAAGGTACCTTATTACACCATTGACGCCCACATCAGCATCAGAGCTGTTGACCAGAAGCACATCAGTCCCTGTCGGGGCATCCTCCATTATGGTGGTGTGGAAGGTGGAGGAGGTGAAAATGGGAACGTTATCATTCACGTCGTTCACCAGAACTGTGACTGTCCCCGTTCCACTCAAAGACGGAGAACCTGGAGATGAAGGAGGAAAAGAAAAGAAAAATGAATGAAAGTAGCAGTTTGGTTGTCCTTCACTAAGCACAGTAAAAAGAAGTGAAGAAGGACAGAACTCATTACACTTTCCATTCACATGACAGAGTAATCTTAGCATGTGAGCACTGTTAAGATTTCTATTAGATACATGGTTACTTTTTGTACATGACTTGTCATTTGCAGTGAGATCCAAACTGAAACAATTCATACTCCTGTGACAGCTGAGCCGCAATATTCCTGCTGCATTTAATTCAAGCAAATTTCTCTGGCCATCAGTTTGGATTTCCATCAGCCGCTCTGCTGCCACATGTTGGTGTGGCAGCACAGCCAGTGCAGAACACATCAAAGGGACTCAATGTCTCTGAAACCAAATCTTTCAGGCGTCCTTCCTGGGGTCTTGGACACTCATGGATTTAATTTCCACAGCGAGGTATCTATTAAGGTGAACAGCACTGAGCTGAGTTAGTCTGTGGAATCTGAGTGAGTGGAAGTGCTATTTTCAGCAAAAATCTGACCGTTTTTCTCCCAGAGCGGGTGACGAAAACAGGGCACTCTGGGCCCCGGGGGATGGATTTAAATCAATAGCAGCTGAAAAATGAGCTGCAATGCAGAAAAACCTGAGGAGAAAAAAGATCTAGACATCTGCCTTGCTTAAGCTGGCCTTTATAATCCATCCTTAAATGGCACGCTGAATTTACGGTTCTTTATTCCAAACATAAACACAAGTTGGGCCTTGTTAGTGAACGTCACAATATGGGCTCTAGGGACATCTATAAAGGCTTGGTGGTACTTTGAGCTATTAATGATTTGCATATCTTTACATTGTCTATGAGGACAGAGATCACCTGAGGACTGAGAAGAGCTGTGTGAGTGACTTTTCCCACCTCTTACATGTAGTCGTTGCCTCCTGCAGCTCTCCTCAGGAATCTGTGTGAACGTGTCAACTATAATACATCCAAATAAAAACATACACAATCCTGAGCTTGTGTCTCCTGTGCCTGTGTACTCAGCTGTTAAAAACATCAGATGCTTGAACTCACGTACCATGGGGGCCTGGTTTAATAAGAGATAATAAAAAACATTTGGACCATGGCCACCGAAATTCTCTCTTAATGTGGAGCTGAGCAAAATCAAAACATAAGGTATCTGAGAGAAGGGAATGTTGAGGGCTGGAGGGTCAGAGAAAGAAAGCTGGAGGGACATTGTGGCTTCACTGCTCAGTCAGTGAGGGTTACCTTATAAGTATGATACAATCAGGGCAACATGCTCATTATGTTTTGAGCCAATTCTTCTCATTTGAAAGTCAGATGAATTATCTTTCCTTTAGCAGCCTCCTGAGAAGATACATGATAAAATGACTCCTGTCTGTTGTGCTAGATGTCACCAAAGGATGGCAAAGGAACATGAGCAATGTTCAGAACTCTTTCGCCTTGAGTCAAATTGACAACTGTCCAGGTTCTGGCTTAATATATTAGGTATTTTAGCTAAACTAGTTTAATGAATCTATGTGTGACAATGTGAGTGTACCACTTTGATCTAGACTAAAATATCTTAACAATTATAAGATGGATTGCCATAAACTTTGGTACACATATTCATGGTTCCCAGGGGACAAAGCCCTTTTGATTTTGGTGACAGCCTGACCTTTCTGGAATTATCTGTGATTCAGCCTAACTGGATGGATCGGGAACTTTCATCTAGTGCCATCCTCAAGATTAAATTTCAGTTTACCCAAAACTTAAAGTGGCTGTAAGCAATATTTTAACAATAAGAATGTATCAAATGACAATGGAAACTAGAATTATCTCCTCTCACACCAGTCAAGTTGCAGATTACATCAACGTCTGTCCATACTCATATAATACGTATATGTGCTGAAGACTGTACTTAAAGGTAATTATTCTATTTCTGGGTAAAATGAAAGCTCATTATATTGACATATATGATTCCACTGAATCATTTACAGTAAGAAACAGCTGTCCTCAGAGATTAAGGACTACAGAAAACTGATAGAGAGTTCAAAGTGCAGCGACAATACCTGAAGCTCAATATTAACAAAATCAATGTTTTTGAGGAGGACTACAATCCTTCAAATATGGATTTTGCTGCAAAGAAGCAACACATTTTCCAACCTGGCAGCGCAGAAGATCTCTACATTGACCAGTTTCAAGGTGGACACCCAAGATCTGTGTCACCAATTCAGTATTCAACCAAATGTCAAATATGGTCACAATCTGGTCACAGTGAAGCTGACCTTTGACCTTTTGGATATAAAATGTCATCACTTAATTTTAACATTTTATCCTGTTAGTAATTATCTGTGAAATTCTGTCATAATTAGTGTAAGAATTCCTGAATTGCTGCTAAAAATGTGTTTAGTGAGGTCACAGCTATCATGATCTTTGACCACCAAATTCTGATCAGTTTAGCTGAGTTCAAACATAATGGCTTGGGTCAAATATAATATGGTATTAATAATAAAAATGAGTCAATGTGAACCAGGTCACTCATGGTGACGAACCAGAGAATCATCACCTAATCTGCAGCTCTCCTTAACTTGACAGAGCTACAGTCAGTGACGTGCGGTGAGGTTCATGGCTGGTGAGGCACCAACTCCATCAGATTTACAAATATGAACCCAACAGAGTAGATTATTCACCATTTGACAGAAAGGGCTGGCTCAATTCGTGGCAGCGGCAGCTAGTAGTGGCACTTCCTGCTTCCTGCCTTCCACTCCAGTTGCCGGTGTGTGAGGCAGTTACCACTGCCCTGCCACGGCAACCGCTGCTGTTATGGGCATTTGTTTTTATTTTTATTTTATAAAACAGTCGTCAGTGTTGCATTAGACTCGCTGGCAGTAGCATTTCTATTACGTGATTTCTGCATTAATTTGGCTTTCTTAGTTCATCTCTCAACATCTGTCTCATCTGCTGCCGCTGTGTGGGGCAGCTGCCACTGACTTGCCGCTGTGCATGTGTATGTGTGTGTGTGTGTGTGTGTGTGTGTGTATGTCAGTGAGGTAGACACCGGCAACTGTCCCGTAGTCTGAAGCAAACCTTTCCGCTCCAGTGTTGGTCTTCCTTTATTTATTACCTCCTGTTTCGATTGAAATTCCAGTTTAGAAAATTGTTTGAGCTTGGATATAAAATCCTCCACTGTAAAACCAGGCGAGAGGGCAAAAAAATTATCACTGCACTTGACTCGCTAACTGTAACCATGGACTCTAAGATTGTTGCTAGCTCGCTGACGGTCACTTACTCTGCAGCTGCGCAGTAGCATAAGAATCTCTGGGCTCACGAGTGCCCCCTACCTTGAGGCAGGAGAACTGCCTGCCTCACCAGTGCCTCTTCACTGTCGCTGTAAGATCGCTGAGCACACGAAACAGGTTACACACATATATTATATACATCAGCTAAACTACGGAAAGTCAGGGGGCATATATTAAAAGTGTTTGAAACATTTGATTGGCGACATACAGAGAGACAGTGACACGCTCTCATTGCATGGCAGAGCACAGTTTGTGAGGGATTGGGCAATCCAAGCTGAGGCTCAGCTTGCTGCTGCCTCACCCTGCGTCTCTTTCCCCTATTTGGATGGAAATGCGAAGATTCTGCGATTTTTAATAAAAAACAATCCAAATTGTTTAAGTTAAAATTTGTAAAATTAGGAAAATTAGTTTATAGTTCAAACCACTTGATAAATATAACCATTTAATTTATTTGTTTATATATATATATATTTTTCCACGATGACAGGTGAGGCTCTGCCTCCCCTGCCTCTCCTCACCGCACGTCACTGGCTATACAGAGTTACAGCATATTGTTTTGTTGTCCTAATCTCAACTCTGCTGCTTTGGTTCACTCTCACTGCTCTCATAAGCTTGTTTTCGCAGCAGGTTTTGCAGCTGTTATCAGTAGCAAATAGCAGACACACACAGTTAAAGACGAGCTGGTGAACAAAGTGGAGCATTTTGCAGCTTTATAAGTAGATATTTGTCTCAGGAGTTGGTGGAGACCAAAAACCAGAAACCTGACTCGAAATGACAGATAATGTTGCTGTGCCTCTACCAGATGGAAGAAAAAAAGAAAAAATTCACAATAGTTATAGTTAATAGGGTTATAATCTAAAGCAGGAACAATCTGATTTAACAGCTACTTAACACAATTATGAATATGAGTAACACTGATATGAAACTTTTGGAACTTGACAATTTCACAACGTAGTCCTATAGACACATTTTGGTTGATTTCGAAAAAGTATTGAGGTTCACAGTTATCCACAATTTACATACAGTGTGTCCCTGGAGGGTAAGACATTAAAATATTTAAACCGCCGATCGGACCAACTCAAGTGTTCATGAGAAAGAACTGAAATTCCCTACAAGCTCCGCAGCTGCTGTTAAACTGCTGACACTAAACTGTGACCTCCCGGTGGGCAGAGAGGATAAATTTCCTTGTGAAGATCAACAAATGTGAACATTATTGTGGGGTTTGGAGACCACCGCAGCTTCTTTCAGGAAGGTTCGCAAAATGACATTTGAGACAGTTTACTGTAACATCATGGCTTTATGATAAAAAACAGACTTTGGACCCTAAAGCTTGTCATGTGTCCAGGTTTCTGGTCAGAACAGAAGTGGCTAACATGCGCATTCAGAGTAAACAGAGCTGAATTCCAGAAGCAAAATAAATGATACAAACGGAGGTATCGGTAAACAAGTTTTATCCCAAAAGAGGCACAGAAGCCATACAACACTAATCTTTAGTGACTCATTACCAAAGTGAGTCATGTTCTCTGCAGTTCTAACTTTTTAAGTACCCTGTGTTTATAACCAAATATAGGCAATGTTGAATTTTGAGGTGATTATGCATTTCCACCTTTACAAATATTTGTGATTAGGAGAATACTGCTTGTAAACACTATACAAGGAAATCATTGCTCATCTTTACAGGGTCAACCGACAACAAATTTGGTGTAAAATTATAAGAATTAACATAAATCCAATCCAATCAGATATCTAAACTTTGGTACATAATTTAGGTCATCCAGTTCATACTGTATCATCACAGGGCTATTATGTAATAAAAGGACCCAAAGTGCCCAAACAAATATATTCAGCAGGATTACTTAATCAACATCATACTTGATTGCGGCTTTCTAATCTGCCTACGCTGCAGTGATTCCGCGGTGTCACACGTTCAAGTGCACAACGTGATCAGATTGACATGATCCATCACTCAGGTGGTTGTCATGGCAACAGATTAGAGCGGCTCCTGCTCCTCCTTTGGCTGATCCTCTTAAATGAGGAGCGTTCCAAGTCAGCAAGGTGTCTGTATCGCTTTAAATTAACCGGCATGGCGCTGCTTTGGAGCTGCTGCTGCCAAGGAAAGTGTGTTTGACAGTCAGCAGCTCGCTAAGACTGTTGTTCATCAAATATGTTCTGCGCTGGGCTGATAAGTGGCTCTGGGAGTTAAGTGAATTTGTCCCTAGCTCCTATGAGAGACCTGGTTAGATGGAAAAAAATATTTGGTTTTGAATATCCAGCCAGCTGCGATATTTCTGTGAACTAAAAAAAGGTACTGCATTCCAATAGCATTGTTTCACCACTAAGAGCGGAAGCAGTGTGTGTGTGTGTGTGTGTGTGTGTGTGTGTGTGTGTGTGTGTGTGTGTGTGTGTGTGAAGCACACTGCCCTCTTTTTCAGGCGTTTTACTTCTGGGCAGGGTGTGATGTCACAACCTGTTTACAGCCTTGGGAGAACGAACAACCTCCTCCACCACCACTTGTGTGACCTTTGACCAGCATCGCCTCTGTCACTAAATGCATCAGTGAGGCACAGGACACTGGTTCCTCAGCTAATTCTTAGTAAGCACAAACCAAAGACACCCCATCCCCCCCTTCGAGTGAAGACCTAATCTGCTCAAATACTCCCAAAGCCCCCTGACGCTCTCTGTGCGACTCTGAACCTGTGCTGATCCCGCCTTCGCTGACAAGCGTGGGTTCAAACGAGGCATTTTTCATGCCTTTTTTGGTGTATTGCCTGTCACAGCATCATGTGCAGCCTCCAGACGTGCCTTCTTAGCCTCCTGGGGCTCACTGATATCACATGACCCCTGGCAGCTGTTTCGCCCCAAACCTGCTGTCCAATGTGTTAATAGTTCAGATCTATCTTGTTACATCGCGTGGGCTGACAGATTTAGTCATCAAGGAACACTATATCCTGGCAGGTATGCAAATATATGTAAATGACAGTTGTCTGTTAGGGTGAGACATTCTTAAGATTCATACAACAGCGGTAGCTAAATAACTGGGTCAACATCGCAGCTGAGTATGTCACCTGTTTCCGATTCTTACATTTCCCCCGAATACCGTACCTGTAATAGTAAGAAAAACAAACCCAGAACAGTTTATGATGTAAAAAATAGCCTCCATCGACTTCATCTGTTTATTTCGGAGGGAGTGACTCAACAGAAGAGGAATGCTCTCCAAGAGTGCTGAGAAATGCCAGCATCTCCTCCAAACAGACTTTGCTGGAATCTGGCAAAGCCCAGAGAAGAGTGTCAGGGTCGATGATTTAGATGGCTGCAGGCGAGGCGGGTGTCACCTCGTGCGCCACTGCTCAAGCTGAGGAAGGGCAGAAGAGGGGGGGTATGGCGAGGTAATATGCCTAAATCTGGCAGCATGGAATCTGGCCCACCGCTATACGAAAAATGACATAATTTTGCCATGGAAAGAGAGCTGGTGGAAATTTGCAGCGGGAAGTCAGCTGCCTACCGGCGGCTGCCTGCATTGTGGTTAGAGAAGTATTTTTTCCATTGGCAGATCCTGCCTCTTGACCCTTTATTCTTTTTCATCCTGCTGTAGGTTAGTAAATTTTTTAGTTTTTATAAGGTTGCATACAAACAAAGCTGTTTTATTTGCCTGTTGTATCGGTTGACGATGAAAATGAAGCACAAGACTGTAGACTCCATGAAATAAAGCCATGCACATAAATACAAGATTAAAGCTGCAACAAGTATTTGATTATTTAACAACCAATAATCTCCGACAATTTTAGCAATAAATTAATCGAAGTATTTTAAAAGTAAACAGGTCAAAATTCTTTATTGATTGGCTGGAATCTTTTCAAATGAATTTGGGATCTCAGGGCGTCCAGAGATTTGGATTATGCCTGAGGACCTGTTTGGAGCCATTCTATGTTTTATTTTTGGTGTTTTTACATTTTTAAAAAAGGTCCAAGGTACTTTAGTTGTATTAGAGAATGCTGCAATGCCATTTAGCATCGACTATGAAACTTCACTGGACTTTCGGCATGAGGGTGTGTAGAGAATTTACATTTTTGGTGAACTATGCCTTTAATCTACAATTAAAACAATTGTGAGTTGCAACCTAAACATCCACAATTAATTGAAAGTTTCAATGAATGAGATATATGAACATATCCAGATCGCTGCTTGTGCATGTTTGACAGGAAAGAACTAGTGCCAAACTCTAATTTGTAGATCAATTGTTTGCCAGATACGGCAATCAAGGCACTACCTCGCCTCCGTCTGTGTGCTTTGAGCATAATCTTATTTCTGGGGTTAATCTTAGGTCACTTAGGAAAGCAAACCGCCATGACCTGACACTGCTCTCTTGGTGATTACAGCCTCACATCATGGGTATTTACCTCACTCCAAGAACTTATCAACACCATCACTCATGACTCAAGATAAGTGTACTTTTACACAACTAATTTTTGTGGTGGCTAGAAAATTGTTTTGGGAGCGAATACCAATAATTGTTTACAATCCAGGAGAGTGTGTGTGGGTATATTTGATCCAAATTCATCTTGGATATTACTGCACACGAGGAGATGGGATTCGGTTCCAGAGGAGCATGCTCCCTCAATCAGAAAAGAAAATACTGGACCTTGTGGTACCATGTTTCCATGAGGTGGTTTTGCCCTGGAGAGCTGCGCTGGAGTCACTGAGCTCTGAAGTGGGATGGATACCATGAAGGATAAGTCCGAGCTAAGTCCTTGTGATAACCCTGTCTCCAAGTCTGAGGGTATTCTCCACGGGAACACATCAGACTGATGGTATTCAGATAACTGTTTTCATCCTGCGAGCAGCCATTACACTATAGGTTAAAGAATCTGGCGTCAGTTTACCTCATTTCACACAAAGCAATTGAATCCAGGGGAGCTCAAAGCGCTTGAGCCACACGAGGATTCCTCCGTGCTTTAATCGAAACACTATTACCATTTAATTAAAAGCAGCACATTCTCTTCAGATCTGGGAATGACACAGTTGGGGCAGGGACAACCAAAACAGAGCCCACTGTCTGATATTTCACAATAATTCCAAAGAATTTAAAGTGCTTGTAAAACTGGCAGTGGGACTGACATTCAATTCTGTCTGCTTATATTTCATTGCTCAGATCGAAGTGGTTCATTTTCAGCATGGATCAGGTTTGGAGAAAACGGGAGAACCCAGAATAACCCAAAAGAACCAGTGTCCTAAATAACAAGCTTTCAGGACCCTGAGACTAAAGTCGGAGCAGCTGACCATCTGTTGCCTCCTCGTCCACCCTATGGATCCACAGACAGTTTTCTCTTTAAGCCTCTCAACCCAAAAAGCATTGCCTCAAGCATAAACATATGGCAGGGTCTAAGCACTTTATTAGTGTACATTACCACCAGACTAATCACATTAACCTCCAGGAAGCTGCCGTGGCCATACTTTCTGAACCGGAGGGGGTACAAATACATGTGTTAATGGTGATTAAGCTATCTGTTTTTTGACCGCTGCAGATGCTATGAGGGCGCACACTGCTGTGAGAGCCTCGCAGGGGGCCGACTTGGAGGAAACAGCAGCACCCACCTCCTGGGAAAGGCTGTGGGTTCCTGTGAGTCTAAGCCTTGCTAAGAAGCAGGTTTGAGTGTCTCTGCTGGCACAAGAGATAATCTCTTCCTCCAATATATATTGACTAATGTTTTATTGATAAACTGGTAAACAAGAGCAAAGCTGGGATGTCCAAACAACCGGATTCATTACACCGGGAAGTCCAGGACAGGTTGACTTAGGGAAGATGGATGAATGTGTAAATTTATGAGACAGCCCATCTGTAGCCTGAAGCTTAAGGCTAAACGGTTAATTACGGTTTATGAACTCTGCCTAGATTGTGCTCTTAAGGGACAGCGTAAATAAAACACATCATTACTCAGAGGGGGAGAGAACTGGCTGCCATCAAGGCAAAATTGACATTTTTCTGCCTCTGAGAACCTGTTGCTTTGCGACAAAGCTGCTTTTAATGCGACCCCGTCCAGCACCCATGAATGGCCTCGGAGGAGCCGAGTTCAGGGTGCGAGCTGTCCCACTGCACAGTTTGCCAAACATAACAGAGTAAACAGAGGTTTTCTCACAGTTAACAAGCAACAGAGTGAAAGGGATATCTCAGTCCAACACTCAAAGCTGCTTCCCGTTATAAAGGGGAAAAATATTTCTAATAACATGGCACTCTCAGAGGCATTCGTCAAATTAAACCTAAAATGTTATACAGCTCGCCAGTTATTTATGGAGTGCTGCGTCTGAATGCTTTTGCATAATTTCTTCCCCATATGTTACGAAGAGGGTTTGGTGGTTTGCAGGCGGTTGAGGAAAGCATATCGACAGACAAAAAGTTCTGCTTTCTCTCCAATTGTAGGGCCTGTGGTTAAATTTAATAAAGTGATTTTGCCTTTTGTGTTTTTAATGCAATGGCACTTTTATTTGCTGTGTTGTTCAATATTTGGAAATCCCATTTTTGCAGTGCATCTGTGGACCATTTAGTAACTGCTTTTCCTTTTATGGTGACACAGCGATACCAACAGATCGTAAGCAGTGTGAAAGGTGGAAAACATACACTGGCAGTGTAACTTGTAATACAACTCTATAATGTTCATACATGGGCTATATAAAAGATATGACTTTGGAAAAGTGTTTAGGAGTGAGAGCATCCATACTTATTCACGCGCACGTTACATGCTCCACAAACAGAAAAAGAACAGCTACAACTAGTTATGATATAATGAGCTTTGTGAGAACGAGATGTGCTAACCTGGTTCCTCAGAGAAAAACAGCAAATAAACATCATTAAAAAAAGTGTTTCTTGCCAGGTTGAAGCACTAATCATCCAACCCACACTACCTTTTTAAAACCTTGTCCATTACTTACCAAAGCTATTTACACAAACACACAAATCCAGCCATTGTTAAAGTGTACAAGGGAGTGGAAAACAGGCGATAGGGGAAAAAAAAAAAAAAAAAAACTCTGCAAGACCACATTGTTACTGCAAAGTTTTTTAAGAGCTGATCTAGAATGTTACTGCTCTGTTAAAGTTCATTTGAGGAACCTGATATTTTATTTGGCGAAGATTTTTGTTGCCACTAGACTGCAGACTGGCTGAAACCTTCAGAAACTGACCCCATTAAAGATTTACTGTGGCAAGAGCTGAACAGTGATCTAGCATTGCCCTGGCCAGGTTTTAACACCACGTTATCAGTGATCGTACAGGACTTCATTTGCTCTACAAGCCTTAATATGGCAGAGATGGATAGATGTACACTCAGGTTAAATTTTCTTTGTTGTTCTTGTTCAAAAACGACAGGCTGGACTGACAGATCATTATTCAACTAATGAAGTCAGAGGGGAAAAAAGACTCAAGAAGACTGGAGGGTTTATACACCAAATTCATGGGAGCCATTTGAGAGAATAAAAGATCCTGCTTTTAAATAGGGATGCTCATTAAAATTCTTTATCTGCTAAGCGGTCGTTTAGCCCCCCTCAAAACTGCCCCTCACCCACCAGCCAAAAGGCCATATACAAACAGTGTGGCACTATGGAGTGATGTGCTGGAGGCATGTGAAAGACATGGGATTTCTATGCGACCGTATCCTCCATAATAGGCATGGGCCAAGGGATTTACTGTGCCTTCTCTTTAATAAATGTGACCAAACACGGTGCATGTCAATGCGCCCCAAGGACGCTCTCACCACCACACGCAGACTCGCACGAACTCGGAGGCAACAGACATGAAAACACAAATACAAATGTAAAAAAAATACAAAGAATATGTGCAGATACAAGCATACTGCTGTCACATGAACAAGCCTAATCTAAATGTTCCATTAACTTTTGGTCAGTTTTAATGTAAATCCTCAATATGAATTATCTCAAGTTCTCAGACTTAGCTGGAATTCTTTCATTCTGATTTGATTTATTTAAGGATTTACAAAATACAGCAAAACCAAGGCATGTTGAAGTGAGAGCACTTGTTGTCAACATGCTCTCTGATGTTAAAAACCAGGAGAGAAACAGAAAATTAAATGTGAAACAACAGTCCAAAATAACCTGTAAATGGAAGAGATAATTATCTAATTAAACACAACGACAATGACAAGTATCTAAATCCGAACCATACAAATATGTACAGATACCCACTTAAAGGGACAGTTCACCTCAAAATCTAAAAGAAATAGTTTTCCTCTTACCTGTAGTGCTATTTATACATGTAGATTGTTTTGATGTGAGTTGCAAAGGTTCAGTAGAAATGTCTGCATTCTGTCATATATAATGGAACTAGATGGCACTTGGCTTGTGGTCCTCGAAATAATACATTTGAAAATTGCAGCAGGTATGTCTCTCTCTCTCCAGAAATAATGACCTGGTTACTCAAGATAATCCACACACTTTGTTGTAAGCAGTTCCATGTAGGAACTATTTTCTTTCTACCATATCACTGCACAGAAGGAGGAGGTACTTAGCTTGTGACAGTGCAGGATGTAAACATTAATGGCATCCTCCTCAGCTGAGCTGTAATGTTAGTTTGCTTAGTTAGCTTAATTAGCTCCATGAGTAGCCCGAATGTTCACTTCCTCCTGCGTGGAAAGAAAATAGTTCCTACATGAAACTGCTCACAACAAGGTCTGAGGATTATCTTGAGTAAGCGGGTCCTGATTTCTGGAAAGAGACAATGCTATTTGGATTTTAAAATACATTTTTTGCCCTTTTGAGCACCACAAAACGAGTGTCATCTAGTTCCACTATATTAGAGTGAAAGCAGACATCTCTATGGCTGATATCTCCAAAACTCTGCAACTAACACCAAAACAATCTCGATGGATAAATACACTGCACTACAGGTAAGAGGAAAAATATGTACTTGTGATTTTGGGCTGAAGGAGACCTTTAAAACTATTCTATAAACACTAAATGGCTGAAGTATTTTATAGCTCTGCTGGAAATCTTATTGTTTCACATTCTTCCATGGGGGCACAACTTGTATGTTGCTAAGCGCAGGCTTACAAATCTGATTTGCCTGGAGCAGATCCCAGATGTTGGCCCAGCCTTGGACCCTGCAGCCCCCACTGTCTCCTGCTATCTGCTCAACTAGTTAACTCAGAAATGCTGCAAACAACTTTCCAAGGGAGAAGGAAGAAAAAAAAAAGAAACAGAAATATCCCTGGTCTGATCTTCAAGTTTCCTCTCAACAAGACGTCCTGTAAAACACCTTTAAGCAGCTTGTATGGATGCCACATCTCGGCTGGCTTTGCTCAGATTTTCAAATAATGGAAGACATTTGCCAAATTCTGCTGTTCTCTGGAGCCACAACCCATTATGGGAACCAGCACTCAGTGAGCTCTCTTGTTTCCATTTATTTCATGACAGATTTCAGTCAGCACAGCAGCTGAGAGGGTCTGCTCAGGCTGCGATTAATGAGTTTACCTTCACTGAAATGACTGAAAATGTCCCAGGAGGATGGACCACTGTAGCACAACGCACGTGCACACAGCCCTGCCTGAATACCTACACTGTAAAATCTGACAAAGTGACTTTCCTTAGAAGAAAATCAACAAAACTGACTCCCTCAAAATGACCAAATAAGTTGCTAAAACTTTTTAGCTCGTAGTACTTAAAATGAACACTCTACTTTACTTGGTAATTCTGAGGTAATTTGTTTCCTGACTGTTTTTAAAGCAAAGTCAGTTTTTACAGTGTAGAAGTCACTCGATGACTCATTCACCAAACCAGTCTGAAAAAAACAGAAAATGAAGCTCACATTTGTTTGGTCAGAAGTCATGCAGCACTTGTGTTAAAACATGCTTGTATTGCACGGTGGCTGCTGCAGGAAACTGACTCCACCAGTGATGGAAATGAAGTGATGGAAACAGAGTACATTTACTCAAGCAAGTGTTTAGATACAATTTTGAGAGACAGTACTTGTACTTTATGTGAGTATTTCCATTTTCTGCAACTTCACATTTCCACTACATTTTGGAGGCAAAAACTGTACTTTTTAATTGACTGCATTTAATTGATAACTTTAGTTACTAGTTACAGATTACATGCTGCATCAGAACCAAAAAAGAGATTGTTTTAATTTATTTATTTTATGGCATTCAGATTAAAAAAAAACATTGATTCCAATCAGAAAATGCTGAATAATGGATCGGAAAATCAGGCAAGCCCATACAGTATATACAAACATAAATATATGTTTAAGTTTACTTTTAAGTATATTAATTCCAGAAAAAAATTTTTTCATACTCAAGTACATTTAATATCAGATATTTTAAGACTTCCACTTTACCAAAGTAATAATCTTTACTTTTACTTGAGTATGACTTTTGGGCACGTTTTACAACACTGGACTTCCATATAAATACCAAATATGACGATGAAACACAGAAAGCTCATGTCCCCGTCTGGCAGAATGATTCTTTCACAGACTGAAGCCTTATGGTGATAAATCCTCCGCAGTCTTTTTTTCCCTCTGTCTACATGGTGTTTTGGAGGAGAACTAGTCGGGTACAGGAAGATAAAGGCAGACTTTAACATGTTAAGATAAATGTCTGTGGTTGAAAATGGGTCATGGTAGACAGCAGACTTGGAGACATGTCTGCACCATCCACCTTCAACATTTCCTGCCAGATAGCGCCTGGGAGAACCATTTCCCCCCACTGTCTCAGCCGAGGCCTCAAAAATGTGAGAAAATGCTTCTGGGTAATTTGGCCCGTACTATGATTATGGGGTTTTTGATATTTTGATATTCTACCCCAAATCCCTCTTTCTGCATCTCACCGGCATTGTACTGAAACGTCTTGTCAAAATATTTTGGAATTGTTGTCAGGGCTCTAAATATGGAATCCTTGTGAAGCGTACAAAAAGGGATCAAATCCTAATTAGTATGTACGCTTGTTGGGCAACTCTGTCAATGTGGCACAAACCTCTGAACACTATGTGAAGCAAGAAAATCCCCAAAAAGCATGAAGAAAACAGATTTTTGTTAGTTTGACCTGATTATCTGAAAATTTGATGCTGTTGCACAGGTCTCTCCTACAAATATCCAAATGATTACCTGCCCTGAAGATGTTAGCGTATGTACAAGTCTCTAACGTTTAAAAAAAAAAAGACCCTCCATGCAACATTGTTCCGATTCTCACCGAAGCCTGTGCACAGTCAAAAATACATGTTATGAACGGTCACATGGTCAGTCCAGGAATGAAACAGAACCACCCTCAGACCGTGACGGCCGTGCCAGAGCAGCTCGTGGAAACATATACTTAACTGGGATACCATGTGATTTGGCTGCAACGGGGATACGCATGTACTCCTTTAACTGCACATTAACTGGCCTCTATGCAATAACAAGTTAACCTTTTATCTGGCTATAACAAGCTCTACCGCCGTATCCAAATAAACAGAGGATGCTGTTCAATCGAGACTTCTGGGGACTAGGTCAAAAAATACCCGCTATTTTGAAAGCGCAAAACTCCCGAAATGTTTGGGTTATTGTGCCACACGAAAAGAGCTCTGTGCACACTTTGAAATCAAAATGCTGTTTGTTGACATTGCTGCTAGTTTTTGAAAATGTTCTCTTTCTGCTCCGTTTTTCTGGCAGATCACAAAATATGTTTCTAGCCTTTGCGAAAATTCAAGTCCATGTAAGGAAAAATGACATAGTGCTCACCAAATACACCAGATCATAGATGATAAAGTTTAAAAGGTTGAATGTTCTACGAGTGCAAACATAAACAACACTATAAACAGAAACATAATACTGCAAGGCCAGCAAAAAATCATCTTTCAAACATTTCAAGATTGTATCAGCCGCCCTCACAGCTCAGAACCTCCACTGCAGTCTTACCTGAGTCAGTGGTTGTAATCAGCAGGACGTATTTCCCCTGCACCTCGCGGTCCAGAGTCTGCGTCAGGCTCAGCTGACCGCTGGACGACAGGCTGAACACGCCCTCGTCATTCCCACTGCTCAGCATGTAGCTCAGCTGGCCGTTGGCACCTTGGTCGTCGTCTCTGGCAACAACCTTGAAAAAAACAGAAACAAGATTTTAGGGAGATTCTGAGGATCAAACTTCTTCCTACAAGAAATGTGTTTTTCATTTCCAGCAGGAGAACAACAGTTTGTCTGGAAGAAATAGAAGAACTGGAGAGTCAGAGGGAACTTCAACAGCATGGCAGCAGGGATGGAAAAGTAACTACGTACATTCACTCAAGTACTGTACTTCAATGTCAGTGTTCGATGCTACAATCATACTCCTACTCTTTTCAGGGGAAAGGTATTTTTTCCCAAATACAATAATCTTTATATAACTAAACTTCAAATAAAATTAAAATAAAAAGATTTAAAAAATAACCTATAATGAGCATATAAAATACAATGCAGTGTCAAACAGTACATAAAACCAACTGCAATTGGTACAATCAGCTGTGCTGCAGCCAGCTACTTCATTCAATTGGTGCACATGCATTAGTGATAATAATCCAGTAGTATAATCAACAGCAATATAACACTGAGTCACTGAGTAACAATTAGTTGATAATACTTACATACTTTGACTTAAGTAGTTTTGAATGCAAAGCTTTTACTGGTAAAAGGTTGTTGTGGCTTTTTTTATTACTAAAGTTAAAGGTTTGAGTACCTCTTCTGCCAGTGAATGGCAGCATCAAAACTTACAGAAGCACAGACAGAAGTTTTTTTGTATAGTTTTCCTGACCTCAATATGAAAGCTTTAAGCTAGAGGATATTATATGCTGTACGGATTGTAAAGTCCTGACCGTTAAAATATCTAAAGTTAAAATGCTAATACAGACTGGACCCTTCAAGACTTTTATAATCATACATGCACTATAGTTAGTTAGTTAGTTAGTTGGTTAGCTAGTTGTGTAATCAAGTTTAATGTTGCAGCTTATAAAGATAACTTTTGAACTACTTTGCATAATGTCGGGTAGTTAAATATATACCAATGCATCATATTCTAGATTTTGATGTTTTATATGTAAAAATCTGACTCATTTAGAGCCAAGGACCTGAAAAAAAATATTTTGAGTCAATATACTTTCCATCACAGGAGACAAATCATTATTGTTTGGTCTGTAAAAAGCCAGAAAATGTTCACTTTAAAGAAGCTGGAATCAGAATTTTTTTTTTTTTTTTTTTTACTCAAACAGATTATCAAAATAGATGATGATAAATTTAATATCTGACAACCAATTGATTAATTGTTGCAGCTCTGGTGTTGACGAATGCAACAGGTGATTTACCCAATTTACCCTGGATGTTTTTTAGTGGAGCTCAATTCACAAACCATCAAATAAAGCTGGGAGTAACTACCACCAGTATAACCACCATCCTCTTCGGTCTTTCCACTGAAGCAACTGAGAGTTAATTACCTTCACGGTGCTGAACGGCACCGTGAAGGTAATTGTTAAGGGAAGGAAGATCATTACTTATTCACTTTGTCCAATCAGGGTCTTCTAGGGAATCCACAAAAAGAAAACCAGAGAGTCACAAAAGACCCCATTGGGCTGCTGTGGGAATCCAGACATTCATTTAATGGTGTCTGAGTATGAAACTATTAGTGAGTCCGATTTTTCCCTTCACGCAGCAACATGACACTACCCCACTTCACTGGTGTGCCCATATGTATTGTGGGTTCCCCGGCCCTCCCTGCCGTGCATGCCGCAGACATGGGCAGGTTAGCACACAGATGTGAGCTCCTGTGTGGCAAAACCCACCATGTCTGGACCCCTTCCCACCACTAACTGTACCCTCATTTCCTCTCAAGGTACACAAGTGAAAGAAAATGAAATTGCCCTGTCACTGGAAATCAGTCCTTCTCCTCCATTTTTCGTATGGCTCATTTAGTCATCAGGGCAGTTTGGATGTTAATCGCCTTGTCATGTAATTAAGTCCAGTTTCATATTTCAGTGAAATCCTATAAGTGTCTAATTGTGCAGAGCAAATTGCAGTCCTATATCATTTTGGTCAGATATTTGTCATGGCATTTAGCAAAATAAGACCACCGTGGTAAGTGGTTTAGTACACTAATACTGCTCACATACTTGCAGTTATTAGGTTAGTATTACAACAAATGTGATTAAAACATTAGCTTATTTAAGGTCTAAGAACTGTCATTCATAAACACGGCTTTCTTTTCACTCGTGAGGTCCCGTCTGTGAATGTTAATTACGTCCAAACTGCTTAAATTTCTTGAACAGAAACAAGAAACCTACTGACCTGCAGAATGTTTTTTGGTAGGTTCTCCAGGTTCTCCTGAACATTGACGGTGTAAGGAGAGAGCTCAAATACAGGCGAGCAGTCGTTGACATCCAACAACACAATGTTGACAGTTGCACGGTCCACCCGAGGGCTGCTGCCTCGGTCGGTGGCTTGGACCACCAGAGAATAGGATGAGAGTGCTTCCCGGTCCAGCTGCTTTGCCACTGAAATCACCCCAGTAACGGAATCGATCCTGAAGTCAGTGTTTGTGTTACCTCCTGAGATAGAGAATCGAATCTGCCCATTGGTGCCCTCATCTGCATCGCTAGCGAACACTTGGATGACATCAGTCCCAGTCAAGGTGTTCTCCTCCATCTCAATGTCGTAGATATTCTGTGAGAAGCTTGGCGTGTTGTCGTTGACATCCAGCACCGTCATAGTCACATCCATTGTTGTAGACAGAGAGGGTTCGCCTTTATCTGTGGCCACAACTGTGAGGGTGTAGTTGGAAAGCTCCTCACGGTCAAGTTCCCCGACCAATCTCACGGCTCCGTCGATTTGACCGATGCTGAATTTGTTACCAAAAGGTCCTCTGAGGGAGTACTCGACGTAGCTGTTGGGTCCACTGTCAGCATCTGTGGCCTGGGCAGTGAACACCACCGTGTCCACCGGTGTGTTCTCCTGGATATAGGTCATCTTCTGAGAGGTGAAGGTCGGCGGGCAGTCATTGACATCCAAAAGGATGACCGACACCTGGGCTGTGCTGGTGAAGCGGGTCATGGGAGGTGGGGCCAGGTCATTGACTGTGATCACCAAGTTGTAGAAAGATTGGGTTTCTCTGTCCAAGGCCTTCTTGGTTTGGAGGACTCCTTCCTTTGTGATGGCAAAGTGGCCCTGGGGATCACCAGAAGCAATTCTGTACAGGAGCTGGGCATTTAGTCCTGAAATACATGAAAAGAGAGAATAAGAAGACAATCTTGTACAAGTGCAGTTAGGACACGTACCTTAAGACTGAAAATATTGATTACCTTCATTAATGTTTAATCTGCTCATTATTTTCATGACTGATTGATTAGTTGTTCGGTTAATAAAATGTCACAATATCACAGAGCCCAAAGTGACATCTTCAATTTGGTTAATTTGTCCAGCCAACAGTCCAAAACCAGAAATGTTTCCCAAATTTGGATGAAAAATGAAACAATGAATCAATTATAAAAATAGCTGTCAATGAAATTTTTTGATTGACTTATCAATTAATTGAGTACTTTTAGCAGATCTAGGCTATAAAGCCTTTATCTTACTATCTATGTAATTTTCTTGCTTTGTCTTGTTTCCCTCTGCTCTTGAACTGCTGTCACTATTTAATTTCACCAGTGTGGGATCAACAGTCTTATCTTAATCACTCTAACTGAATTATTTCAAAGTTAGATTTCTTTTATAGTTGCCTATTAAAGCTATACTGGGTAACTAAATAGGCTGATGTGTTCTAAATGCCAATGAGATGCAGGAAATTGAATTCTTCAGCAACCAAGATTTCTTTTTCATAAACTGTGGGGCTGCGACTAACACATATTTTCATGATGGAATAATGTCTATTTTTTATAAAACATCTTTAAATGTCTTTTTTGGTCTGAACAGCAGTCCAAAACCAAGAAAGGTTCCATTTATTACCATTTGTGACAAATGTAAGAATAAAATCCTTACATTTGAAAAAAGTATTTTTTCTTATACCAAAGGTTCGTCTTTTTTTTATTAAAGAACTATTATTTGAATATCAAAAAAGCTGCCGTTAGGGATGTATGATACACTTTTTTCCTTCCCTACACCAATTCTGATACCTGAACTTTGTGTCTAGCCACTGTCCAAAGTGGGGCCACAGGGTTACATTTGGCCCACCACATGTTTGTAGCAAAAGAAAAGTTAAAATTGAATAAAAAATATATATATATAATAATGTTTATGCAGCTTTATCTTTTGAAAGACAAAAAAGCTCTTTAGGTCTGCAGGTACCCTGTTTTTTATAATCTGAGCAAGGCTGGCAGAGTGATGTACCCTGATGCGAATGATGATGCGATACCAGTGTGTTTAAAAGTTTCATACATGGTATCAAATCAGTGCATCGGCTTCTGTACTTGCCGATACGGACTGCATTTTAGGCAGTATTGCAGGCATTTCCAATAATGGTATTGGTATTGTAATAACCCTAGTTGCTGTCAATAGGCCAATGAATTGATCAATACAGTTCTAGTAAACTAATCACAGCAACTTCACAGTCAGTCATTTGAACACTTCATTCAGAAATGTTCTGAACAACAACAAGACAACAAAAGCTCGACTGTCTGACACTGAAATTACGTTTGTATTTTGTCCAAAGGTTAACTGTGTTACTCTCCAAGAATGTAGAGTTAACAAAAGCTGGTGTCAAACTTTATTTGGGAAAATAGGAGAAATTTGTGGTGGAGCAGGAATTAGTGAATTAGTGGGATACTCTCTCTTGTTACAGTCCCTATTTTGTACAATTATACTAAGGGTCAGGGTGTATTTTTAACTGATAATTTCATTGAGTGACAGCACAGTGCCAAAAATAAGGAACATTTTTAGTATGACCTTGTATTAAACAAATAAGCAGATAACAAACAGACAGTGTCGTACACCAGAGGTCAGTTGTTGATATTTTTGACTGGCATCTATTGTTCCAGATGTGATTGTTACACATTCTATACGTGTCTGAATAAGGTACTTGTACGCGTTATCAACATCCATTTCCACAAATTGTGCATGAGCAAAAGCTGTAGCTCTGGCTGCTACTCGCGTCCTCCAAGCTGACAATTCATTCATGTAGCGGACAGATTGCTATCAAAAAGAGAAACACCACTCCAAACCACTTCCGGAACTGATTGGGGGTTGTGCCATTTAGGGAAATTCCTCACAGCTGAAACATTTATTCAAACGAGATAAGTGCAGTGTGACAGAGATGCAGTAAACTATCTAACCTTGAAATCTGGCCTAATCCGCAGCACTCCTCTGTAACTGGGGGTTAAAATGAGCTTAAATTGAGCGTCTGTAATTCAACTCAACGGGGTATTCATGTGGAAAGCGCCGGCACCTTCCCACACCCCAGCGTGTATTTACAGTATACAAGTAATCCCTTATCAAAAGCTTGAGTGCTACTTCCATCTGAGTTTAGGCTACAGCGACTAGAGACAAAGTCTGGGGGTCGGGGTTCAGGGCTTAGGAAGTGCTTACAATGGCGGTGTTTTATTTTGACAGTGGAGAGCAGCAACCATATATCTGAGTGGACGACGCGGTCAGATTATGTGGACAGTGGAGAAAGAAGCCAGACTCTGGTTGAGAACTAGGCAGTGTATTTCCCAGGAATGTAGGTCACTATAACCACATTAGGCCTGGCTGAAGCAGTAATTACAGCAGAGGAGAGTAGTGGTGACGGTTTGAATACCACACTGCACTTCACAGAGACGGAACTCCGCCACCTGAAATGCTGAAATAACTCGAGCCACTTAATCACACGGTGAAGATGTATTTCATCAGATCGGCCGTGCATGACGCAAAATAAAAATGAAAAATAAAGTGTAGGTTTGAGGGCTTCTGTGTAACCAACTGTCATAACAGAATGACAGGCTTACATTAAATTAAACTACTTTGGCTAACTCACACTTGATTTATACAGTATGAAAGTACATTACTGCTTAAACATTCACACACAACTGTTTTCTTTGAAGATAATAACATCTCTGGGAACCTTAAAATGGGTTTAACTTGACTTAACTGGGATTTACCTACAATTCATAATATTTGTCCCCTGACATATGTTCTTTTACTGGTACGCAACTTACATTTATCTGATGGTGTTGCCAAAAGTTTCTAAATAAGTATATTATTTAAAAAAAATTACCTATATTTCTTATAGGTGAAGAGACTTTTCATCTGAAATCTTGTATGGAGTCAAATCAGTACCAAAAGTGCAATACAAAAGTACATATAAAGTGCTCAGTTTTTAACCCTAACCTAACCCTAGGGACCATAGCCAAGTTTTGTGCTCAATGTTTATAATATTCAATATTTAAAAATCAACCAATAAATCTTATTGCCAAAATGTAGTGGAGCATAAATTAGTATGACATGAAAATACTCAAGTAAAGTTCAAGAACCTTAAAATTGTATGTAAGTAAAGTACTTGAGCAAATGTCCTTAGGTACTTCTATCACTGATTATATGTCAATTTCATCATGGCACTGACTTAAAAGAAATCCTAAGTATATCTTCTATCAATTTCTAATTTCCTACATGTACATACCATCATCAGCATCACTTGCTCCAACAGTGACAATACTGGATCCAGGCGGCAGACTCTCGGAGATTGATGTGCTGTGCGCGCTGGTGTTAAAGATGGGCGTGTTGTCGTTGACATCCAGGATGTTGAAATACACTCTGACCGTGCTGGCCTGCCCACCTCCATCCTGGGCCTTGGCTGTCAGTATGTAGTACTGCTGAGTCTCGTAGTCTAGCAAACGTGTCACGTTGAAAACTCCCGTCACAGGGTTCAGGAGGAACGTCTCGTCCTCGTCGTCCTCCTCCAGTGAGTAGGTGACCTCTCCGTTCACCCCTGAGTCAGAGTCGCTGGCCAGGATCGCTGCCACGATGGCGCCTGCGAGACAGAGGCGAGAAGTTAGACTTTACTGCCCTATAGAACACAGTGACTTTAATATATCTGCAGGGGGTTATTAGGGCTGTTTATTAATACTAGTGAGTCAGTGATCGCTCTGCCAGTTGCGAAAACTAACAGACTCACTTGGACTGAACCAAAACTCCTCGGTATGAAGAAAATGAGCAAACAGCTTATCATGAAGTGTTTTATGAGTACGTTAGAGGATCAGATATTAATTTAATCCTCACTAGACATTCTTCTTTGATTTCTTAATTTATTTGTCTTTTGTGATAGAAGGAATGAGAAGGATGAAAGAGCTGTGCCAGACATTTGTCAGTATCACAGTGAATCTTGCTTGTCGCTGATAGATTTCCATATAAATCAAATGTCATTTACTGTCCCTTTAACCTATTAAACTCTTAATTTCCCCCTTAAGGGAGATCCAGATGATTTTGGAGGGCTACAACAGTCATATAAAAATGTACAAAGAAAAAAAAAGTTCTATAAACTTCTACGTAGAAACTGCTCCTAATAATTTGAGGCTCTTGATGACCTTAACAGAGCTATTTTAGTTCAGTAAGGGCTTTTGCAGAAGACAAAACATTCCCTGTCTGCGTCTTCAATCTTTTATTTACCATCTACATTTCATTTACGTTTCATTTTGCAAACTAAGATCTTACCCGGCGCCATGTCTTCGGGGATATCAAATGAATATGTAACACGGGAGAACTTTGGCGCGTGGTCGTTGACGTCCTTGACGGTGATGTTCAGCCTCATATCAGACGACTGTTTCCCATCGTCCGCACGCACCAGCAGGGAGTATTTTGAACGCCGCTCCCGATCCAGCTTCTTGGTGGCGATCAGATCACCAGATTCAGGGTCAATCCGAAAGCTGTCATCTGCCCCACTGATGATGGTGTATGTCACAAGAGCATTGGGACCCTGAGGCGAGAAAGAAAATGAAATATTACAGGTTAGTAGATTGACCTCAACTTAAAGCAGCGACAAGGAACTTTTTTTGTTGATTTTGGTGGCCCCTGTGAACAAAAGTGGTAAAAGAACCAAAAAAAGGGGCATCACTATTAAAGTGGGACTGTTTTGAACCCAGTTATGAGCTCCTAGTAGTCCATTTAAATCTACTGCACAAAGTCAATACGTGTTAGCTAGGTTTTCCAGAACACTGTTCCAACTCTCTCTTTCTTTCTCAGGACTCAGAGTGAAAAAAAAGGGGGCCAACAGGTTTGATGTACTTTGCTGAACTCTGTGAGTTCTCATGCCTCAGGAGAGGACGAGGATCATAACTACAAGCATCAAAGCAACTCTAGCTGCTAGGAAATCAGATTGTTTACCACACATGTTAGTGTGTCACGTCTCCAGATCAAACTGGCTTGTCTGGCGTGAATGAAAGCCTTCACTGTGACTTCTTCGTGGAGACACACCATGAAGGAGAGGCTTGTGGTTTCAAAAACGCCATGCATTAGATCACATATCAAGATATAGACAGGAGAAGAAGGAAAAGGAGTAGAAGAAAATGGGTGTGATGGACCCAGATAGCCTGTACAAACACGAGACAAACTCCAAACTTTCTGAAATGAATTTGATTAGAAAAATGTCCCTGGTGAAACACACACTCTAAAATAAAAACTACACTTTATTCATGTCATTAGAGACACACTGCATAAATCTCCATTTCATTAAGTCATTTACACCTGTCACTAAGCTCAACAGGTCTTTTTTCTTTAAAAAAGTGAAAAAAATCTGTCAGTGAAGTAAGATCATTTCGAAATTAGTGACAGTATCTTGAAAGAAGACAGTATTCAGGCAAATTGCAGTGAGGAATAATGAAAAATAAAAGTTGATTCTTCAAAATTATTTCAATAAATTGATTTGTGAGGGGCAGAGGTTGAGATTATTTCAATAAACTGGCAGATTTCTTCATTCATTTTGAGAAAATATGACATTAGCACTCAATGAGACAAATCCTTGATTTAATGGAGATTTTAGCAGTGAAAAACACTTCTTTAACCTCTGACATCTATGAAAAACACTTTCAAACAGTTTAAAACACATTATCTTTTATCAAATGCATCATTCGTAGGGCTTATAAAGAAGAGGTCAGGTTACACTGGACAGAGTGAAAGAAAAGAAACAGAAGCTGAATGGTGGTGTCCTGGTGAGACTCTCTCTTAGACTTTGAACTTCTGGGGCTATAGTGTTCCTCTATAAATGCAACTAATAGATCCCCTGTTACCTTGGACGAGTACAAGCACTATGACACATGTGATAGCCATAGCAAGAGGCCATGGAATAAGAGAGCTGGACTGAATGTGATATAACAACTGAATGAGCCTGACGACAGAGCTTGACATTTATATTTGTGCCGGGGACAATAAGAGATCAGACAACTGTCTCTCTCTGTGTCTTCTGCCAAAAAGAAAAAGCAACATCAAAAAGCTACTTCTACTCAGTGAGATGGAGCTCTGGTTACAGTCGGTTAAGGGCTAAGCTAAAAGAGACTCTTTCAGCTATGTCTGATGCTTGCGTGATGCTTTTTGATCTCAGCAGGACAATGGAAAGGCTTATATAGAGAGGCGTGGCATTAAGCCGATGCCGTAACTGCATATTGACATATTTGCTGTTTTGGTGGACAGTGGTGCCCACATGACAATCTATACTTTACACAAACTGTATGCATGCAGTAATGCTGAAGGGTAACATTAGCTGCTGAGTGTGAGCTGTGTGTTGTGATATTAAGAGGCATGAAGTGTCTCACCTCTCGCCTAATCTGCAGCTTTCAGGCATGCACTTGCTGAGCACGTAACTTACATATTCAACCCCCTCTCCAAACAATTAAGCAGTTTTCTGCAAAATAGCAGTGCTATTTTGGGGAAATTAGCATAAAGTTAAACTTTTCTCAACTCCCTGTTGTTGTGCTGCGCATTGCTGTTTAGCATCTTTGCCCCGTTGACGCCAGAGCCACGTTATGTAAAAGGTTTCCGATCAAAACGACTGTATCCCCGAACTGCGTGCGAAGACAATGGAGAGGAAGCGCTGAGGGGACTGTGGTGATCACATACAGGTGCTCTTCAGATACTTCAGGTGTACTGTGCTTATTCCCTTCTACTGAAGGGCTCATTGTATGAGTGGAATATGGTCTCAATAAAAAAATTAAAATGCAAGTCTACTTCAAAAATGTCCCGAGGCACACTTTAGGTTTTGTGCCTTCATTTTACATGACATTATGTATTTAAAATCTGCAAGCTCCAAGATTAAAGACACAGTGAAATATTTTTTATTAACGCAGGAAACAATATGTGTACTGTGAAATGGGTTGCAAGCAGTGATGAACAGACAGATAACTTTTACCAGACTGCAAAGTCATCTCTGCTCTGTGAAGCGCTTCTTGTCTTTCAGCTTATTCTTTTGGTTCAACCTATGAGTGTTGTTTTTAGACAAAACAAAAAAATCTCCCATAAACCCCTGAATGGACCCAGCTGAAGACCTAAAGATGTCACAATACTGCAATTTCTAACTGTGATACAATACCTTGAAAAATATCGATATTGGACACCATATTCGATATTATAGGGAAAATGAAAATAAAAATTTCAAAAAAAAAAACATTTGATTTAAAATTTGAGATGTGATGAGGACAACAACATCTATGTTTGTTCACTTCTGGAGGAGATGGGACTATGTAGGCACTATAGTGGTGATGGTGTGAACACATGAGATCAAAAACGCAGGGAGTACTGGAGTACTGATACTGCAAAAAGGTACTGAAACTGTTATTTACAATGTTAAGTATCGATATTTCAATACTGTTGACAACACTACAAGGACCATACTGTTGGTGGACATTTACATTTAAGTTAAGGATTAAGAGGAATTTCCCTATAGTTGATTGGTATAGTTGGTAAAAACATCAGTTGTCAACTATTTTGATAATTGATTAATTGTTTCAGTCATTTTTCAAACAAATCTGAGCATTTGCTTCTTTTCTTGGACATTTTTGATAGTAAATGAAGAGTCTTTGGATTTTGGACAGTTGGTTGGACAAAAGAAGCAATCTGAAGATGTCACTTTGAGCTCTGAGAAATTGTGATGAGCAACTTTTGACAATTTATAGCCTATAAATCAATTAATCATAAAATCAGTTGGCAGGTGGTCAATAATGAAAACGATTGTTAGTTACAGCCCAGTTAATGGTAGTTATTTCCTTTAAGAGATGGTGGAGACCAAAACAGAGCTAAAAGGGTGAGGAGGTACTGGACTTTCATTTGCCAGCGGGACAAAACTGCTCCAATAAGATGATAAACTGGCAAACTTTGTGTTTCTGCTTCCCCAAAAGTACTAGAAAATCAATTAATGTTGTTTCCAATTTCATTATAAGACAGAGCTTTTACCATTTAACATAATCATTTTTGGGTACCAGATGTGCTCTTTACTTTGCATTAAATCTAGATTATTTTATGCTCAGGTGTTTTTCAAAACTAACCACACAGTCAAAAAGGGCAAAAGTCAAATGTGTCAATGGGGGTATTTTAGGTTCATATTCATGCAAATTTTCATAGAATTAGCAATATGTGAAAGTTTTACTGGAGCTAGCATAGGGGCGATGTGTGATAAAAACAGTAGATATTTCAGTATGCAACTAATTTTGATGATGCAACAAACCAGAACAAGTTCTGTCAGTCTCACAAAACAAATATTATCTTTCCCTTCTTTCTTTAACAGACTTTGTGCTTTAATGTTAATGTACCGACAAGTCTGGACACAGCGGCTGGTTGCCAAAAGCCTCAGACAGAGTCAATAATTTAAGTCCAAGTTCATGACTCGCTCTTATCTCTTTCCCTTGGCCTGTTTTTACGACAGATAAAACCTCTGTCTTCTTGACCCAGTCTCTCATTGCATTACCAGAGAACTGGTCAGAGATCCAGGCCTGCTAAAAAATGATGGAGACGAGGAGAGCGGAGTTGAGGCTCTGCTCATCTAAGGACCCTGCTGTCATCAATCAGTGGCTCCAGATCTGACAATCCTATCAGCCACCTGGGCTGCAGTCCGGAACCCAACACCCGCGGTTGGCCAATTAATTTTCTGATAGGGTTCAAAGGCAGAGCAAGGGAGGTGGGAAAGGCCAGGCAGGGGGTCCATCTAGGCCACAGTCCAACACACACACATACCTATACAACTTATGAACACAGGCAAGCGTTTAAACACACAAAAATACCGTCACTCTCAATACAATGCACTATTTCCTCTGACTGGTTCCATCTCTCTTTCTTCTGCTAAACTAACAGAAGTAACTAAGATCTTACACACACAGACACGCTGCTCGCCCTCTTGACCTTCCCTCAAGGGTTTGACTACTTTACAGCTCTCCAAAGACACCGTAGATTGCTAGGGGAGGCTGGGGAGGGGCTGACCAATTAAACGCGAGCGTACCAGACTGCAGCAGAAGGAAACTCATTTAGCAGATGAGTGGTTTTTGGGAGCACGCGGTTCCTATGAGAAGTGAGAGGTGCGAGGCAGACAGCGCCGGCGGGGATAGCGAGCTTCCTGTATGCAACAGCAGCGAACAAGCAAGCCAATCATAACACAGACTCCTGAAAAACAAGCAACATGTTGTCACAAAGATAATGGCTCAACCGGCTACTGTAGCTTGGTAAATCTGGTTTGGAAGCATTCATAACGGGAAAAAGTGTCTAGAAACATACTTGCAGTGGGCGTGTAGGCTTCTGGAACAAATTACCGTTCACTTTGAGGCTACATTTACTTTAAAGTCCTCTCCTAAAACACCCATTGTTGCGCCTTTCTTCATTAAGAAAGCCTTTTACCTGTGACATATTTTCCACAGTAGGTCAGAATTGTAATAAAACATTCACAGCGTTTCCAAAAGCAGAAAAGGCCACATATCCCCTTTAAATGAGGTGAGAAACATTCTCAGAGAGGCCTATAAGAGCAAAGTTCTATATTGGTTTTCTTTCAACCATAATGCAACCTCTTCCGTCGTTTTGGGGGTGGAAATGGGCATAGTGAAAAACGGATGCGTAGAAACAGCATTTTAATACCCTCACACATGAATCCCACATGTAGCACTGTTAAATTGTACGGGATCATTATGATGTCTGAATTCAGCCTGTCAGCTGGCCAACAGCTTGCACTCTTGGCTACTCTGCACCGGCTCACACATGTGGCTTTCTCAACAAGCGCTCCAAATATGTTCCGTACGCTTAGTGTCAGCGCAACTTAAGTTTCCTGCGTAAGGATGTGGGCAAAGACTTGGCTGGCCTCATATCTGGCTCCAAGTGAGAGCTGGAATGAAGTACAGGCTTCTATTTAGCAACCTATTCATGGCGGCGCTGAAGTTTGGAGTAAACATCTCTAGAATCTGTAATTCCTAAAAAGGCTCCTCTACATTCTCTTTACGTGTTTCTACATGTTTTATTTCACATTTGAATCTCTGCCTTGAAGCAAAATGTGGCTCTTCTTCGATGGATGCTTTTTAAACTGATCACTCTTGGAAGTCTTTTGCATAAATGTGCATGCAAAACTGACTAAGTTTCAACAAATGACTAAGAGCTTCACCTCACAGATCCACAGCTCAGGCTGACATTCTTAAATTCAGATGTGAGGAAAAAGTGAACAACTGCACTGTTTGATTTCAATACCATATGCTAAATCTGTTAAGATCAAAGCTATGAATACTTTGGCGCTCAAAAAAGAAAATAGTCAAATAATGTCCTTTAAAATCCCCCAACTGAAAAGACTCCGGGTTTGAGATTTACAGTCAAAGTGTTCCAATCGAAGAAAAAGAGTTTGTACGACTTTTCTCACATTCATAGTGAGGAGAAGGGGGTGAGGTAACAGCTGGGCAATAAAAGACTTGTGGTCTCATAAGTTAACATTAAATTTGAGTCTGTATTCTCTCTTTCTAATCTCTTTCCCCTCGACCGCCTGACTTTTTCCATTCACTTAAACTGTGTCCTTTGGCATTGGTGAGGGACTGCAGACCTTCCGAGATGCCTGCGTTCTGCTCACTGCAGGATTCAATGTCCATATCCTGCCTAAAGCAGCTAAAGACAGAGAATTTAACTAATAGAGAGTGAAGCTGGTGATGTAACGTGAACTATGGGGGGCCGCAGAGGGACTATCAAAGCGGCAGGATGAAGAATCAATCGCTGGCTGCTCTTCTCCGTGGTCTGTGACACCAGTGGCCTCAACACGCCCAGATAATGTCAACGTGTGAGAGAGAAAAGGATGATATTTTCAGTGTGTGTGTGTGTCTAGGAAAGAAACACGCAGAAGGAAAAACTGATTGAAAGTGGTCTATGTGTTTGTCTTACTGTGTAAAGGTGAAGGGATCACAATCTGTCTTGGCCACTTTGTGTCACTCTGTGTTGTCAAGTTTGCGGGTTAAACTAATCGCACTGTTCTCTAAAGCAATTTTCTAATGTAATGTCAGCTATTCTTTTTAAATTAACTGTTTAACTGTGCAGACAATGTCTGAAAAGATGTTTTGGTTTAGACAACAATTTGATTATAAAAAACAGCTGATTAATTTCTAACCATTGACTAATCAATACTAAAAATGTCACCTCGATTCTAATGCTGAGTTTGACACCAAATACAGAGTACCTAGTAACCTTTAAAATACCTCCTGGCTCCACTCTATAAAATATCCATAATGGGCAATTTCCAAATTTCCTTATCTTTTGTTCACTCTAAATCTTCTAGAATCAGGATTAACATCTTGCTGGTGACTAAGACTTGGATTGCCCATTATCACCTGCTATGAAGAGATTACATGAACATTTTTAACCTTATCCGTTTGCTGGTTGATTGGTCGGTTGATTTGTGAGCAGGATTACACAAAAACTACATTATAACAAGCCACACGGCTGCTAAGCAGGCGACCACAGTTTGACATCTGTGGGGAGATTTTGAGCCGCTTTCGTGTCGACCAAAATGTGTGCACTACTAAGCCAAACTATGATTTTTTTTTTCCTAACCCTAACCAAGTGTGTTTTGTGCCTAAACCTAAGCAGACCATAAGCACAGCATTGTGACAAGACATAAATACACATTTTATTTAAAAGAAATATTAAATAGCAACATGGAGAAGAGTTAAGTTTTAACTTATCTGTGGTTTTTCAGAAACATACTTAGCTAACATTTATTGTGCCGATTAGGTTGATTTATTCTTTCTTTTGTAATTTCTGGGAATAACGCATGGATTTGATTAAAAAAAAGAATTCCTATTTTGGTGGCTGTTATCTATGAGTACAATTTGATGGAATTAAGTTTGGTTTTAAAATTTAGACTGACACAGGGCAACGACTTTGATATTGGAACATACAAATTATTTATCTGCCAGTGTTTCAATGCCAATGAGGTTTATAAGATCCTATGACATCAGTGTCACTTCATAAAATTATGTTGCAGAAAATTGGCCTCATTTTAGCATTTTAAAAGTTGCTGTGAGATTTCTACATGTTGGCAAATAAGTTTTTAGTTCCATTGAAGCCCTAAACTCAATATCACATTTTTGGGTCCATGGGGGGCCCTGAAGTCTCACCAGACTCAAGAGCCAGCCATAAAATGTTTTTTCTATTAAACTTTTTTATTTTGCTACTGTTGTGGCTCTGACTATCTTGTCTGCAAAGCACTATGTAAATTTTGTTTTGGAAAGTGCCAAAAAAATACATCTTTACTTGCTTACTTGATCAGAAACATGATGAATGTACCACTTCTACCTTTACAATACTGTAACTATTACAGTTTGCACCGGGCAAGATGGTTTCCTACCAGTCTTGATGTTGTTTCATTTGCTTGTCTGCCCTGAATATCTGCAATTTTCTTTGGCATGAAAATGGTCCAACGTACAGATACTAAATGCCGACTTGACTCACTTTCAATATTTACAGCTGCGTTGGCCTCAAAAACCCATTTGAAGCTATAGTGGTTTCTACACTGTAGGAACAAAAATTTAGAGCATATTTTTAATTCAAATCACTCCCAGGATATCTATTCTGAGAGCAGTGGAGTGGAAAACGGGCATAGAAAAGTACAAAAACACTGTCAGGCAGAATAGAAACTCTGGGAGCCATTACCTCGTCTGCGTCCGTGGCTGTTAGCTGCATTATCTTGAAGCCATCTCCAACGTTCTCCTCAATGGTCACATCAAGAATATCATTAGGGAAAACAGGCGGGTTGTCATTGACGTCCTGCAGCGTGATCTCCACCTGCAGAGGAAGAATAAACACCACAGTTTCCGTTAAAGCTCTGCCAAACTCAGCCTGCTACAGCTGTTAAGACCGCCACTAGAAAAAAAACATGCCCATCTTCTTGGATGATGAAAAAGCTGCAGAAACAAGGGGAAAGTTATCATTCTGTGCCTCTAGAGAGGCTAGAGAGGGAAAGTGTGAAGTGTTGTAGTGAAGGATGTACACTTGAAAGGTTAAAAAGTAAAGAGAAACAAACAACACAATGAATGAAACTATGAATTAAGACCAGATTATTTTGACATCTGTTACACAACACACAAAGTAGTATGCAATGAATATATTTGTTTTACATATGTTTTGGGATTAATACCATGTAAATTTACTAGAAAACGGAGGTAAAAGTCAAACTGCAGTGACTGGACTCTTGCTAGTTATAGCTAGCTAGTGATACAAACCTAGTTAAAGCTAATTTACACAGTTATTCCTGTTTTCTTTAATTGAAAACTCAATTTTGATGCTCAAACACCTTAACTTGAGTTTATCAAATTGCATTAATAAAGAAGTAGCTAAATGTAAACATGTTGGAGAAAAGAGCAGGCCGAACACCAGACAAAAATTTAAAGGTTAGCTATCTGGCCTAGCTTGCCAGAGTAGCATTAATGCTAGAACTAATTGTAGCCTTGCTTAATCCTTTCTAAACAATTGTTTTACCATACAGAACTATTATGCCATAGACATATGAAATATTGGAGGAAAAAACATGCAACATAAATTTGGAAAAGCAGAAAATGGAAAATACCATACTGCAGTGGCAAGTTAGCTCGAGGATAGTAAGAAAGTCTCAGCTCAAGCTAATGTAGCCTAACCACTTTCCCTGCCTGCTTTTTGTAATTGGATGATCAATTTTGACACAACAACTTCTTAGTAATTGAGTTTGTTAAGCAACGTTCATAAGATAGCAGCTAAATGTAATCATAATATAAAAAGTGGCTTACCAGAAAAACTTAAATGTAACTAGCGTAGTGGAGTAGCAGTCAATGACTTCATGTGACTTGAGGTTGTTAAGCCATTTTAAATCACATATAAACTTATTTAATTAAAGAGTTACGTATTTAATTACCTCATTAGTCAAGCAGACAGGACAGTTGTTTGTTGTGATATTGTCAGCACTGTAGGTGGCAGCAACAGGAGTGTAACAACAGGCTACTGCTCCAGATAGCACTACCCGCAGGTTCAACCGCCATATATATCTAGAGAACTGTATGTGGGACATGGTAGACCTCATATACCCCACTGTCATTGGAGCTCATGGAAAGTGTACAATATACAAATTAGCTTTAGGCTTTTTTCCGTCGAGATTTACAGTGAATGTAACAGGAGAGCAAACTAACTGCAGCTTAGGGATTTTCACTTTCATGTCTTAGAACCCAAAATAAACAGACATTTCTGTCAACGACAGACCCCCCAGGTGGGTAAACTTTGTCCCATGTAGTAAGACGTGCTCTGATAATCTAAATCTAATACTGACACAGCGGTGACCAAAAGTATGTGGGCATTTCTTTACAAAGGCTCTTTTATGTTTTATTTTGCATAGTTTTTGATGGTTGGTCTCAATTAAGTGAAATTTGAATGCAACAACATACAGTATTTCATAAAATAGTGTCCCGTTTCAACATGTCAAAGCCCTCGTCCACAAAGCCAGGTCCAAAAAGAAGAGACTTTTCAGAGTTAGGTAATGAAGAAACTGGTCTACAAAGAGTCCTGATATCAACCCAGTCCAACACCTTTCAAAAGTACTTGAACAATGGGAGCCCAGGCCTGATAACTGAACATCAGTGGCCACCCGCACAAACGTTTGACATGAAACACAAATAGAAAAACAAGTATCTACAAGAATGATATGATCAAAAGAAATTAAAAAAGCAATTTTCCAATGGGAATTAAACCAAAGTAACAAATCCAACCTATAGCAGTCAGAGAAGCAGTTACACAAGCTCAGTCAATGTCTGAGGGAAAGTGGAAATCCTGGAGACAGTGAGAGTGAGACATTTATGGTTTCAGATGTTCTGTGTCTAGTATGGCAATATTACATTACCACTCATATCCCACAACTTAAACTGCGATCCCCTCCGCCTCATCCACTAACCCAAATATGCATTTCAAAGCCAGTAAACACGGCTCGCTTTTGAATCATAACAGACATTTTGCTGCGCATTCTCTGTTTATTGACTCTATAAATATGGAAAAGCCGTGTTTAAATTCTCCAGTGATAGGATCTCCATTAATGTTGACAGTGATTATGGTAATTCCTGTGCCAGGCATCACAAGCTACCCCCACCTCTCCTTCACAACTCCCTGAAACTCACACACAGATGAAGCTGTGCATTAGCAAGATGAAATAGGAAATGGGAAAAGAACTGTTGTCAAAAGTCGACAATGGGTTCAGCTTTTTGAGGCAACAAGAGTTTCCCTGCGGGGATTTACTGAGCAGACAATAGGTCTCAAGGCCATATGACCACTGAGGTGGGGGGTCAGATACAGCCGCCTATTCATAAGCGACTATTGACAGGAAAAACAGACCCACAAATCTGCTTTGCAACCAACAGTAGCAGGAAACTCTTTGTAAAGGCTAACTCCTTTAGGAAAAAAAAAAAAAAAAATGAGTTCATTAAAGATGACCCAAAACAAAAAGCTTGAGGGAGCCATGGCTGAAATGGTGTCAGAGCCTGGTTGAATAAAATATGCTTCTGGCTGTTTATCGTTCTGACACCGACTACAGAAGAGAAAGTCTGCGCAAGGTCACAATTAGAACATATCTCATCACCGAGCACTTGTTCATCTGATCTGCTTGTGCCAGAACGAGGATGTTGTCCGCTTATTAAAGCCACTCTGAGCTGGTGTCTGTGTGTCTGCATGAGTGGAGATAATTACAGAAGAACAAGACAGATTATGTCCCGGGCACCAGCCATGCAGAAGTCGCATAAACAAGCCACAGTGACAGCGGCTCTCGACTCAACTTGCGCCTGAGCCGAGGGACCGGGGCAAAGTCAACAAACAATGAATATTTATTTCCCGCCCTGTGTGTCCCGTTGGTGTGTAAATAATGCAAGGCCCACTTCTGAGAAGTGAACTAATTAGGGTAGAAGTGCTTTTTTGAGAAATAATTATGCCTCACACTTCCACTTTGCATTACCCAGGTTCCCGTGGGACAGGAATATATCAAAGAGCTTTGGTGAAAAATTCATTGGAGGAAGAGGAAGCAAGGCCAGGAGGGGGAGGCTGAGAGGAGCAGGAAGAGAGGTTTTGTTCCCTCTACCTGTCTGCGGCGGGCCCAGACGCTGCGGCCGAGGCAGGTGAAACACATTAGTCTACAAGGTAAAAGATTGTGTTTCATGAACTAATGTTTCAAGTTGCAGGTGCTGCTAACTGGCTGCCAGGGTTTTATTATTTATGGGGCGGTATGAATGATTCACGCGTCAAGTGGTTCCTGAGCGCTGTCGATTATGATACCTTAAGTGATGGAAGATATTTGTCCAAGAGGTTGAAACTGTAGCTTCTTGTTACAAAATTCCCAGCGCTTATGGATGGATCCAGGATTGTCAGGTGGGATAATTTAGACATCTGAACTAATGTTATGTAATCTAAGCTCCTGTCTCACTCACACATAGGATTTGAATTTAAAGGCACCAGTTCAGTCATATCACAGAAAGACATAGTTTTCAATGAATATGTAGCCATGCAGATAGTTCTGCTTTAATGTGCTGAGATTTCAAGATATTCCAAATTTCTGTGGTAAATGGGGGAATGGATTTAAATTTTTGTTGAACTCCAAGCATGGGAAGAATGCATTTAACAGCAGCTTGTATTTGAATAGATTACAGCTGTGTTGCCCATGTTTTTAAAATGACAAACCATCATTCAGAATACGTTTTATAATCATGACAAAGGCAAAGTTGAAGAAAAATTAACTTTTCTGACCACTTTGACTGCCAATTCGGCATCAACTTACATTATCTTGAATAGGTAAGCCAGCCATTTTAAATACATTTTTGAAACAAATATACATCCTTTAAAATCCTTTATAAGTGAGATCAAAGAAATGCTTTGAGGCGGAGTTGACGGGCTCTTGTTTTTACCTCTTCTCAATAAAACAATACACGTTTTAAATACTTCATCAACGGGACAAAATCAGAAATGTGTGCATTTCAGAGCAGTTAAAGGTGCAATATTTCAAATTTACCCACCTGTATAATTCATACTGAAAACAAATAGGGGGCAGCGTATCACCAGAGTAGCTGCTAACTTGAGTTTTCAACTCAAACTCTTACATATTGCCCTTTTAACAGGTTCTTGCTTTTTTCACATCAGTAAAACTAACTGCAGATATAATCTAAAAACAAATAAAGATTAAGGAAGAAATTCAATACATTTATTTGGTGACTCAAATAAAACCCTCAGTGTCTGGAAATGATGGCTTTACAGACCTTTCTGGTAATACTTTCAACTAGAGAAATGGTCTTTATGAAACTTGCTGGAGGTAACATCTGTTGTGATTATCAAGAGTGACCAAAAACATTGATTCTGAAAATAAATGCATTTATTTGAATGCTATGAGGACAACAAATGCAACTCCTTTGATCTGCACTATGTTGGAGTGGAGACAGAAGTTGGCGGACATAACCAAAACTATCTGCGTGGCTAGAGCTAGCTGACAAATCTGTCCTTTTGTAGTTTTGTTGAACCGACCCTTAAAAGTCATCAGAGTGTCTCTGCATCATTCATTCACATTTTGTGATACTGACACGCCACATTTAGCCATCTTTTAAAAGACTTGTGTGAAGAAGCCAAGCAGACACCAGACATCAAAGTACAGACATTTTACCTCAAAAGTAACAGAATACAACTAAATACTTCTTCCATCTCAACACAGCTGAAGGTAAAAGCATCACCTATATCATGAGAGCAAACAACCACTGCCGTTTTCCCAGCATCTAAAATGAAAAACAAGCACACGTTTTCGTTTGTTTCCCACTTAAAACGTCTCATACTTGCAGTTCTGCCAAGTCCTCTGCAGACAGACAGACGAGGAAAAGTCACTGCAGGAGCAAGAGATCTATTATTTGAGCACAATCCCATGTAGGCTGCGCACATATTTTGTCAGTTAACGACTAACCGGTAGAGAGTTTTCTGATTAATTAAGTGTGGAATGGTTTGCATTACAGATGAGTAATACAGTGCATGCTTGCTCCATTGAACACCACGGACCTCTGAGTTAAAAGGTTCAGATTCACATCATTAGCACAAACATTTCTTCCAAAGCAGACCTTGCTGAAAAAAAATAACCTCTGAGTGCAACTGATGCAACAGTTGGCCTGTAAACGTTGAGCTCATCTGATCGTAAAAAAACTGGAGCAGGGTGCGCATCCTGCAGGAAATAATCATTTGAAAATGATTGAATGTCTGATTAGATGCTGCTGACGAGTCGGGGTCAAGGGTTAGGGGAAGCACCGACTTCCAGCTCTCATTATACTTGGCCTCTGAGATTGAATGATTCCACTTTGCATCATCCATTTTTTGCTGATGACAAAAAAAAAAAAAAAAACTGGGATCACAAAGCAATTCCAAATATAACACTTCATCATAGAGCCAGAGCCAGAATCATACACTGTTAAAAGAAATTACTCAGGCTTTGGCGCAGTATAAACAGCTAAATGGCACAAAGGAATTTATGCACAAATTTCTCCGTTTGCGGGACTAATAAAGGAATTCTGATTCTGACTGTGAAAAAAGAGTCAACACTAAAAGTCTCTGAAACGTGCTGAGTCCTTTGACGTGTGGTAAACAAATAACCAAAACTAATCTAATCTGAGCTATAAGGCACTGTCTGTTTACAATGGCATGATGGTTACCTAAGGTTGCACTAGTCTAATGCCTCAGACGGGCCTTGCGTAACGTGAGGACAGTGCTCTCAGATGAGTTGGAGGCTGGTAAAGCTTGGGCTGGTTAGCAGAATATTCCAACAAAAGCAGAAAAATACAAATTCTCTAATTGCAGTCCGAGAGTCAAAACTTCAGACGAAGAGGTCACATCCCTTCCAGCCTTCGAAGAACTGCGCCTATGGCGGGTCAGTACGGATGTCTTCACTAATTCCCACAGTTGCTTCAACAAAACATTAAACTCCTAGGAGCTTCCAACAAACCTGCAAAAGCTCCCTGCATATCGGAAAATCATACTTTCCCCAAAGTCCTCGCTCTATTTAAGATCCACTGTCTTCTATGGAGTAATCTGTCATCCTCTAAACTTTGAAAAGGGTTTCGGACAGTCTAGAGAAAGCTCAGGCGTGCGTCTGTGTTTGCCTCGCTTAATCTGAAAACCGTACGGCGCGATCCTCGCACATCTGATGAATCTCCTGCTATGTGAGAGAAGTTGTGAAAGTGGGACGTGGGTGATAAAATGCCACATTCAACTCTGGAGATATGCAGACAAAGAGCATCATTATTTCACTTCATGTTTACTTCTTTCTCTAACTCTCTTTGTGGTTGTTTCAACTGTTTAGATAGAACGTCATCGACTCTTGGCTCCAGATTTATGGGGGGTAAGTATGAGTTTAAAGGTTCTGTGGGTCAAGGACACCGGTAGAAGTGCCATTTCATCTCTGTCTTTAACAACGAAAAGGAAACACAACTAAATAATTAAGGCAAGGTCAAACTGATCTCCTCCGTACGGCTTCTTTAATACGTGTACAATCGAGACTGGCTGAATCTGTCAAACAAATGCCTGCAGAGCAATTCATCTTCCAACCGCAGTCATCAGGCTCGGCATAGTGCAAGCGCGCTCCAGAGACAGGAATTTGAGCGTGCCGGAGATGGGAATGTGCCCGGGAAAAAGCAGACAAAGCTGGACGACGGCCAAACCTCAGCTCACTGCGCAACAGAGAAGTCAGGATATGATCATATCCCCCTCAAGTCCCCCCAAACTCTACTGCAGGGAGAAGGGAAAAAAGGGAAAAAAAGGGCAAGAGTGAATAAGAGACAGACAAAACAAAATAGGAGAGCCTGCAAACGATCACAAAGCACCTTGGCCTTATGTAACCAACAAGGGGAGAGAGGAGAGACAATGTCGGACAAGTGGTTTTAATAAAGGGGATCACTGTCCTCTCGGCGGACCACTTCACCAACTGTTAAAAGATAGTTTGTCTACAGAAGGCCCCTTCGAACCCCCCCTGCAAACTCTTGCCAAGCAGGTTCCCTCTGAGCATTTCTGGTGGGACATATAATCCACCAGAACAAATAACCCACCAGGTCATCCGGACTAGTGTATTGTTTCACAGAGGTTCTGGGCTCGTCCACATCTCTGCACACAGGAGAGTGGAAACAAATCATGATGGATTGCCATTTTTAATGGTCCTGTATCCGACCATGAGCGGTGCAAACTGAGGTTCTTCTTCACTATAAACAGCCGTAACTCTTTCCCTATTATTCCTACCTGGGAGAGTTAGATGGAAAGTTTAATTAGACCTTGTGCAAGATCAGAGCGGAGCTAATGGAGGCGAGACATGATTTAGCTCTCCTTGAAGCTGGAGCACAATTCAAAGCCATCATTGATAATTACCATAGCCTATTAAACGCAGCGCGTTTCTGTCTCCCTTTTTTTAAAGGTTAGAAGAACATCAAAACAAGTATTTTCTCCTTTACGTGAGATGAAAGGTAGAAAACAAAATAATTAGCCTATTTGTGAAAAGTATGCTTTGAAGAGGTAAGGAAAGAAATGTATTTTCTTTTTATCAGTTGTCTGTCTTTTTTAAGGACTTCTTAAAAAATGGAGGTGGAACTACATCTGGAGTCAGCCGTCTATCGGCATCCATGTTGGTGCCACTGAATCTGCGTGAGTCTACTGCCTTATCACTCCACTCTCTCCACAATTACCTCCAATTACAGCATTCAAAACCACTCAGACCATGGAGAGGAGAGTAACTGAGAAACAGTACCAGTACTACATAGTACAACAGAGGTCAAAAAAACATTTCTGATGCAGAAAACCTGCAGATTTGGTGTGAAATATACAAATCCAACACAGGAAGTAATTAAGCATAACTACTCAACTGTTATACCATAAAATTTAAATATATGTTTCTCCTACTGATGGCTGTAGTTACCACTTTCTTAGCTGAAATTTTTTTGCTCATTTGCAATTTTCAGATAACACCGCCAACTTTCCAAGAGCTGCCTTGTGTTAAACCTGACGGCAACGCATTTTCACAAAGGATAAGAGGTAAGAGGATGTGTTCCAGCCCGTAGAAGAGCATGTTATCCTTCAACTGATACGAAAGGAAGGAAAATCCCCAAAATTGGAGAAACAAGCTTCAGCCTTCATCCGACAGCTGCAATATAACACAACGCTTCAGTGTAAACTCTCCGAGAGTATAATGAAGTAGTCTGAGTCAGCGCCACCTGGACCACTTAAAACATTTAAAATGTAGTTTACAGGTTAATAAATCATTATTAACACACTTTAAAGCAGCATACTTCATCATACCTACATGTAGTTTTGATACATGAGTGTATTTCACTGTTAGATCTTACTTATAAAGGGGCATTTTTCCAATGCGGAATAATTTAAATAAGAAATGAGAGAGATTTTTTGACCACTGGTGGTGTCCAAGAAAGTAATAGCATCGTTTTCTTCCGATGCACATTTAATTTGATTTCTCTGGAGCCGCCATAAATATATATAAGACAAGGGAGATTGTTCCAAATGGCCCAGTACATAATGTCAGAGGGATTTAAACAGATAAAGACTAAATCTAAGTGATATACAGTAAATAGCAGACATCTTTCTCCAAAGTTGGTTTCCAAGACTTCTGGAAGGCCTGCAAGAGGCTTTAAAGACTTTTATGGAATCCATTTCATAGATGCTGTCAACCAATGATAAATGCATGAGATTTACAGGAGCTTAGGGGACGAAAAAAGCATTAGTGAAGCATCCCTGTCTGTCTTTGACCTAATTATTCACAAGTCACGTCTACGAAGACCCACCCCCCCCACTGTAAACTAATCTGGGTTACACAATTAGCCTGCTGTAATGATGTTTGGGGCTGATTTTATTATCAATTCATTAGATCTGGTTTCCATCATGTTTAGGAGGTCAGATAGCATCAAAAGGAAATGTTGTTCCCAGACTCGTCGTCGTCTTCATGTTTATTCTCGACAGGGTCAGGGTTTGAAAAACACTCAATTATTGGTAGTATATCAGCGCATTATTAAGAAAGAATGTGCGGCAAATCACAAAAGAATGTCAGTTTCCATCCATTTCATAAAATTCTACATTTAACTTCTGAACTGAATCTGAACTGAACACATCACTGGCTGGCAGAGCTTTAAGTAGAAAAAAGGCTGAGGTGAGAATTGAAAAAAGATGCTTAAAAGCTGTTTACTCCTTTTAAACAAGCGGAGTGGAGGAGTAGAGGATAGAGAGTCAGGAATGTAAGTACTTGTGTGGATGTGTGTGTGTACCCGTGTGTGCGAGGGTTGGTGCAGAAACCAGCTTTAATCCAAAACAGGACTGGGACTGTTGTGTGAATAGTTCCAGGCACCCCCTGCAGCCCGTTTATGTGAAAGACCCCCGCAAACACTAACGTTGGGAGGAGCAACAGCACAGGGGTGGGTGGAGTGTGTGTGTGTGTGTGTGTGTGAGCGGGGGGGTCATGCAGTAGTCGAACTTGTGGCTGACCTGTGATCCCGACTGCCACCTGAAGCTCCGACTGATCAGACTAAAAATAACATGGTAGCTTCAGTGATAAATTAGAAAAATTGACAAATGTTTGGATTTCACTTTGTTGCAATGTGAAGCAGCTACATATTGCTGTTCATATGCGCTAATTTACTTCTGTTATGGCAATGGACAAAATGACTTACTGAAACTTAGACAGATACCTTTCTTTTGTCTCTCAAGTCTGGAGTGAGAAGCAGTTAGCTCAGTTTGACATGAAAACTGGAAACACAAACGGAAATGTGAAAACAACAATTTGAGGTTAAGGCGAGTTATGTGCTGTAACTGTATCTTGAAAAACAACAGTTTAAACTTCCACCTACTGCTGTTTTCTTGGCATAGCTGGCACTTGTACTTTACTGTATGGTTCAGCCAAGAGTGATAGAGTAAACAGAGTGGCGACACTCCCATAGACCTCCGCTGTAAAAAATGGCAGCGCTTTTTACCGCCTACTTCCGGGGTATGGAGATCGGATTAGTTCCAAACACTGTCATTTGGGCATTGGACCTCATTCACTAACATTGCTGTGTGTTGATTAGTTCCAGAGGTAAGTTGCTGAAATATCGACCTCTTTTGAATTGTCAACTGTCTATACTGTATCAGAGGCCCTTTGTGATGCTTATACTATTCTTTCTCTCTCTCTCTCTCCTAGAATAGAATAGAATAGAATAGAATAGAATAGAATAGAATAGAATTACTTTATTGATTCCAGACTGGGAAATTATTTTGTCACAGCAGCAGTGGGTCCGCAAAAAAAAAAGAAATAAAAACACTCAAATATATATACACAAAATATATAGTGCAAACTATACTATAAACGATAATAATCTATACAACTATACAATAAATAAACAATTCCTATGAATGTGCAATAACAGAACCAACATATGCTTATGAATGTGAAATAGTAGTTATTAAATAATTGTTAATTGCTTAAGTTACTTGGGTTGAGTTAATGCTACCCTTACTCTGACTCTGTGCACTAACCCAGAGCCATAGAGAAAAATCTTAATAGCTCTGCACTTACCTATAGACCCAAACATACAAGCATAAATTAGTTTTTATTCTGTAATAGTTTTGATAATATGTGTATGGCTTAATTTTAAAATGATATTCTTAGTCTTAACATCATCATGTATCACGTTGTGGTCTTGGGGGTGGCCATGTATCTTGTGTTATCTTATAATGACAATTTTAGCAAATATAACAAAAAAAATGTTATAGACTACATCTTTAAATGCTAGGACTAGGTAACAAAATCAAATGTGACAATTATGTTTTATATTGCACAAGTATTGTAGGGATGACTACTGGTACTTTCACAAAATATCAACACAGACATTTTTGATAATCATCAGTAATGTGGATGAAATGACTAAGTGGGTAGGCCATGTAATGATAATGATAAACCAAAATCTAAGAAGATATATGGTGTCATAACACAAAAATGGTATATTATCGGTATCAATGTATTTCCCAGCCCTAAATAAACCCACTGTACACTACCTGCCCAATGCCAAACGCCTGACTAGCACTGGCAAATATTGTACTTTTGACTCCATTACATTCATTTAGTAACTTAATCTTTAGTTACTAGTTATTTTAAAGATTGCAGGCCCAAAATCGGTTAACATACATGCATATGTATATATATATATATATATATATATATATATATATAAATATATAAAAATTATATATATATAATTTCATGCAAGAAAATTATCTTTGATACTTCAAAACATCTAAATTCAGTTCAACAGTGGTCAGCCTAATCAAGCTCTTAAAAATACTGCTCCACACCAGCTCGGTTACTCTTGATTCAAGAACTAGTCTTCTCTTTTTTGGCTTCATCATCATGAAAGATTTTGCTCTTTTTGGCACACCATACATCTGCTATGGTCATTTAAGCCTCTGCAGGAACCAGCTTGGCAAGAAAACCTGATCTGAAGACAGATTCTGAGGGGCAAACAAAAAAAAATGATGGAGAAATGTTGATGAATTTAACATGAGGTGGCGTAAAAAAGACTTCTGCCAAATAACTTGACAATGAGGGACAGTTTCCCCCTGCTGAGGCCATTCATGGAAACAGATTGGGGGCCTTGTGATGGCTCTGCCTCTTTTTTCTCTTTCTTCAGCACAAATGGACAAAAATGCAAACTGTGCACTAATCACACGGTGCGGCTATGACATGCTCATTCATACATGTGTGATGGTAAAGCTGCCCCACCCCCAGCTACTCTGCACACATACCTCCACACGCACTTCCATGCTACAAGGCTTCATGTTTAACTCCCTCTTATTATCATGACGATGGGCCTTTAAGAAGTACCATCCATCATGATAACAATAATAATAATACATTTGATTGATATAGCACCTTTCAGGCTACCCAAGGACACTTAACAATAACTAAACAAAGAATAAATGGATAAACACAAAAAAATACAATAAGATAAAGAAATAGGAAAGTTGATTGATGGGGCTGGACCTTAAAAAGATGGGTTTTTAGGTCTTTTTTGAAATTAATTAATTAAATAACAAGTGATTTGTATGCACTTCAGCCCCCGAAGACAAAATAGCATGGGAAGAAATCATGTGGCCAAATACAAATTCTATGACTCTAAGACATCATTAGCGGATAAAAAATAAAAATAAATAAACAAAAACTTCAATGGCCTTCCCATGTTGCCTGCATATTTCATTATCTCCCACTGTTCATGGCAATTCCCAGCTTCATCCTTTGCATTTTACAGATGCGATCCAAAACTTTCTCCACTTCCCATTCCTTTAGAGTTCCACATAATTTGAGGCACTCTCTTCATGATTTACGGCCCGGCAGTAACATCAATGCCTCACTCTCTGTAAAGTAAAAAGCGACTGATGTATAGCATGCTATACTGAAATGAGTGAATATAATTTCTACCTTCAGATGTCAAGCACGAACAAACAAATGTCAGCCTCAATATGATCTGTTTTCTCTCAGCAGCCCTGTGGCTAAATGGCTAGCAATAAGAAGAGCTGTTGAAGGATCACTATTTTAAAAGTGGCTCTGTTTTGGCAGATCTCTGGCTTTTTGAAATGGTCACTTCACTGAGTGTGTGGGGCTCTTCCCATAGGACTTGTGTCTGCAAAGCGAAAATGAAATGTTTCAAAAACAGCCTTATTGATGATTCGCCTTCACAGCCATCGCTTTTTTCTTTTTTTCTTTTTGTCCGACGGCACGCTTGAACACAGCTGAATAGCCAAGAGACAATTCCTCTCAATTCCCCATTCAGGAAACCTACAGAGACTATTAATTGTCAACTCGTAAAGGCCCCATAGACGCCCCATGAGAGGGGAAGCAGCTCATATTCTAAGACTTTTTTTCTCACTCTCCTCCTTCTTTCTCTCTGTCCCTACTACCATCCATAATACCTTTAGGTTCCCTCCAGGGTTTAGAGGGTCAGCGTACCAGGTCAGGAGGTGATGATTAATTCCTCAGAGCAGTTGCATTGTGGGAGCCCTTGGTTACTCTAGGGTCAAAACCCCAGTTTAGCACAGGGGTGTCATTTGTTAGTTGACCTTTCCTGCAGCTCTGACATGTATTTTGCGGATCAGGAGAAGAAAAGGAGAGGAGTGGACAACTTCTGTACTTAATTTCTGTCACTTCTTGTTTAAATAAATCTCCCAGACTTTTACCAATAAAAAAAAGAGTCAAACCGCCCAGACAGCAACAGCTTGTGGGCATTTGGGAATTTGACAAAAAGAAATACTCAGACAACAAAAGAGCAACGCTGTCCTTCTCCTTTTCTGACTTGGTAAGTGAAACCAGCAATCAGCATAAACACTCAAACAAAGAACTTTTTAAACCTTGAACACCAAAGTCTGACAAAGTTGATGTTTAGAGAGGAAATTGTTTAGTCTAGCAGGAATAGCAACAACAACACAAAAAATAAAATCAAAAGTCATTATCAATATCTGTGGCAAACAATGTAAGGATGAAACACATGCAGTGTAACTCAAACTCACTCCACACCCAGGCAAACACACAAACAGAGCCTTGAGATGTGACATATTAATTCAACATTTACACAACATTTTAAACAATACGTCCAGGGAAAAGGCGCATTGTCCTCGAAAACCTAAATCTTTATGAGATATGTTTAGACTGAAGAGTTTCGGATAACACAAATGCACGCATCTCTTGTTGGAAAACAATCAAAGAGGGTAAGCTCTTATCCTGAGCAAGTACAACGTCACAAAATCAGATCTGCTTTTATTTTCCTGTTAGCGTTTGGGACATTTTAACAGGACGTCAACGATGAGACGTTGTAATGAAAACAATGTTACCCACAAACAGTCTGGTCCACTTTCATGAGCTGTTTGTGGATTCAGGGAAAACATCCATACGACCACAAACTGTGCCAGTATCACTACCATACGACCGGTCGTGAACGCCAAGTCAAAACACCAAAACATTGTTTGACGGTTGTATGTCATCCAGGCCAGGAAGGGGGGGAAAGGCTTTTAATGTCTAAGCTGGAGGACGTCTGGCTGCTGTCAGTCAGTGTGGGGAAGAGGATTTAAGTAGGGCTGCGCCGGAGTAAAAGGGCTTACAGTGTCACATATGATCTAGTCACCGACAGGAGCAGTCACCACCTCCACCTTCACCCGTCCAGCATCACAACCCCCTCCACCGCCACGGCCCGGTATGCATGGACGAAACCAAGCACTTGGCACGGCAGAAGGGGAGAGAAAAAGGGGGTGAGAAAGTGGAAAAGGGGAATGAGGGCAGCAATTGAGATACCGGAAAAAGACAAGCGAGGCCCTAAAGTCAATTGGGCGTCTTGTCTCTTTCCGCTCTGCTCCTTTACTTTCTTTATTCTCCCCTCCTCTTATCCTCCCCCTCTTTTTGTCGTAAACCCCCCTTCACAGGTTTCTTTTTATCACTCTCTCAGCTGTCCTGCTGGTTTTGTTCTACAGTGTCCCAAAGTGTTAGAATGATATGTTGGCCTTTGAGTAAATATCAGATATCAAGGGTCCAGTGCTGGTATGACAGATGTCCTTTCTCAAGCAAAGCTGTAGAAATTATTCAGTATGTTTGGTGAAATTTAAATCACCCTCAATCTCAGTGTGACTGCTTCTGTTAAAATGTCGACAAGATCAGTTTACAGTTTAAAGATTCCATTAACTGCATGGGAAATTGGTAATGTCCTTACAGATATATTCACAGGTGACTAAATGCAAAACTAAGTCTCTAGCCATGGTCGCGGCTCTATAAGGTCTCGATCACACAGAGACTCTTGATAGAGGTGCAGCCACTCTAGGAACATCTTTGGAAGGTGTGTTTTGAGCAAAGGCTGGGTGTGCCCACGCGCACGTCTGGGCGATCAAATGTGATGAAGAAAAAAAGATGAAAAAAACGCAACAAATGGCACGAGAGAAGAGGGCTAGTTACGCATTTCTAGCGAGCTAAAGCATGAGCTTAAATGTAGCATTTAGCTAACAGGTCAATATGCTTCATTATGTTAATGTCTTAGCATGCTAACATTGGCTTGTCATCATTGCTGATAGGGCTGGAAGCAACATGAAAGGATCATCAAGGTTGTAAATACATTTCTTCCTATGGGAGACGTTCTGTACGATATGTAATGGAAATCCATCCAATAGTTGGATCATCTGAGCTCACTAAAAATAAAAAAAAAATAAAAACTTATTGTGACCCAACAGGAAAAGTCATGGGCTCACCAAAGTCAGTAGAATGTATGCCTCTAGGTATCATGAATGTATGAACCCATTTCATCCCAATCCATCAAAAGTTGTTGAGATATTTGAGTCTGGACCAAAGTGGTTGACTGGCCGACCCAAAGACCAACAAAGCCAACCCTGCAGCCACGCTGCTAGTTTGGCAAGAACCCAACCAATAAATCCATCACATCCTTTTCAACAGTCCTGACTTCCGCCGTCTTCGATCCAACTGATTGGTTTGCTCATTAGATTGATCCTTCATTGTATTACGTCCTGCCTGCACATCCTGTTAAAACAGGAACTACATCACATTAAGGAAGTAATACTGTTTCATGGGGCAGAGATCCACGATGGTCTCGTCGCTGTTTCAGATGCTTGACAGAAATGACATTCTTGAGGAATCCCTAAATAGAACAATATAATGAAAGACTGTAGCACAGAAAGTCTGTTGTTATCAGCAATATCAGGCTTCAATATCCACTGTCAGTCAAACATGCACATCCCTCCAGTTTCTCCCTCTCTGGGTCTTAATCCCTGTTTCTATTTTTCCACTGCACCCCAAGAGCTCCTCTTTCATTTGAGATTCCTCTGACATGTAGCTCAGAAATCAAGTGAATCCAACTCCGGGCCACCACTGTTTATTCCTACCTGTTTAAACAATAGCCAGAGAGTTAAGAAAAATAATGAGATTTCTAACAAAATAAATGCTACTGTATGCCTCCCTTCTTTGCACATCAGACTGTCACACAGCGAGAGGTTTATTTTCCATTACGGTGTTATAATTTCCATCTGCTGTGAAGTTCGCTCTATCAGTGGACCATTCCATTGTCATCTTTCTACCCAGGGAAGAGTTTTGCTGAGCAGACATTCACGTTCATACACATTACACACATTCACACCTGCTCAGCGCACAGCCGTCTACTGCTGGCAACAAGAAGCTTTATTCATGCACTTGTGGTTTGAATAAGTGGGTAAGTGCGCCTGTCAAGGGCACCTGAATGTTCTCTCCATGTATTCCCAGCTTGTCCAGAGATTTAAAGGGGGGGCTTCTTGGTTGCTCAAGTTGTAGTTTTACAAGCATATTTTTATACACAGAGGCGCTTTGGTAGGCTAAATAATGACACTGGATTATTTTAGTGAAAAATGTTTTTCTTGTCTCTGCACTCCATATTTCACATTATTTGTATCTGCCGGCAAAGAAACAAACTCTCAGACTTTAAGATGGAATTTGAAAATCGGCTGCAGGCTGCCATTAGCAAGTAGCTCAGGTAGCTGTGTGGTGGCTCTGACCGGGACTATGAGACATACAGCAGGAGAATCGGGTATCACCAGCGGGATGAAAACAGGGCATAGAGCCGGAATATTTTCACATCTTACCCAGCGAATTGCAGATTTATTTCAACCACATAAAAAGTAAATGTGGAAAGACCAACCAACACTGTTTTGGTGAGGTTTATTTTGTTAATGTCAAGTTTGAATGAAGTGTGTTTTATGATGAGTTAACGAGACAATTAAGCTCGTCTTAGTCAAGTTAAAGAAATAACTTGAATCCAGAAGGTGTACATTTATTATTTTCTGTTTAGAGAGGAAAATCTGTGCAAAAATATCTCCCTCTTTGACATTTTGTTTGTTAATTTTGTTCACTTATAAGACTAAGTAGTGAATTGGCAGCTTTTACATCTCCCAGCTGAAACTACGATGGCCATCAGATCACCTCTCGCAGTATGAAGTGTTATTAGGAGAGAGGATGGGCCGGGGGTAGCTGGTTAGCATGCAAGGTTCAGTAGATACCTCTGCAAAACAATACATAGACAACTTTCTCCACACTTTTGATAATATTACTTCATATTTTGAATGTTTCAGACTCAAATTCTGGCCATATCTAACAATTTCCCCCTTTAACGGGGAAGCTTAAGGTAGTCCACAGTTCTGTGAGCACAAGTGAGCTAGTCACTTACTTAGTCACTCAAAATAGCAGTCTTGTCAAAAAGAAATTGAAAATGTTAAAATTTAAAGACATTTATTTCACCATGGGATTGATGAGTTTAGAATAAAAGCAACTCATTTACTTTGACAGCTGTGGGTTATAATAGTTTGCTTGAGCTGGACAGATTTTGAGCTAGCTAAACTAGCTAAAAGAGTGCTAGCTCTCCTCTCTCCTCTTTGCCTTTCCTCAGCCTTGGTCTGACTTATCCAGAGTGAAATGGTTCTTTGTCTCTATCCATAAAGCTTTAAATCAAGAGAAAAAAATGTAATTCGGAGGAATGTTTTCATAGTTAAGACTCCTAACTGCCTCTCAGAGAGAGTCTTTCTAACCCCTTAGCTACCGCCTCTCTGCATGTCTCCACATTGTCTAGGAATGCCTTTGCATTGCACGGTAGCCCTAAGACTTGGTAGGCCAAAAAAATCTCCTCGGGCCAGATGGTTTGGCCGGACAGAGGAGGCTGTCCAAAGAGGAAGCACTGGAGCTTTTTCAGTTACGCTCCGAGCTCCATGCAGCACTCTGTAATACCTTGATTCAAACTCATTGGGCTGCGTGATGTTTAATTGAACCACAAATGTTAATCCAAGGAAAGAAAATCAACTAATCCAGATTAAGGTCAGACAGACGGGGAATGGGATCGTCAATAGCACTCCCTGGCCTGCTGGGTACCTTTAAAGATTGGTCTCATTACTAGAAAGCCAAACATGCTCACGTGAAACAAACACCCAACGGACCGGAGGGGTTTTTGTCACGGCGTGAGAAAATTTTGAAATAATCTCACACAAATGACACAACAATTGTTTGTTTGTTTTCTGCTCAACTAAGAATCCAAATGAGGAAAGATTAGTGTGAGAAAAGTGTGAATGGGCTGATCCATGAATGGAATTTTAACAAGAGAGTTGTTTGGTGTGAGAGGTCGGCAGAAGGTTGTTTGATAGCAGATTGGTTTCATGGCTAGAACACTAATTCACTCTCTTATCTTTTGTGAACATGCAAACACACTTTCTCAATCACTACTTTCTTTTACAAACACACACACATCCAAACTTTATCAGCATTTCACCATCTCTCTTTCATCGTCCCTCTTATCTCCTCTCACTGAGGGAATGACAACATGTCTTCATGGACGCAGCGTTGACAGGCAAAATTCCTAAATAGTCCTTCGTTGCTCTGGTGACAATCCCATTCTCAGAGAAAATTGAAAGATTATGTCATTTCTGATCATCACATCAATGCAACAGCGGGACACTTGGTCTGGCTCACACTTTGTTCACTGAATACCGATAAAGTGTGAGAAAGTATAGAAAAAGTGAATGCATTAATACAGCTGGGGCACTGCACTTAAAGGGGGAGAACTCGGTTCATGAAATGGGATGTAGGTGTTGCACTTGAGTCCTCCTATTTAATGGTCTCAGTCTCGAACCCAAGTTAAGTATTTTCAGTTAATTGATGTTAGACCGTCCATCTAAGGCACTGAGTGTGGGACATCTTTAAGTGACACTTGAAATAAACCTCCCTCAGACATGATCGGTTGGTTGGTTGGCTGGTTTGTCAGCAGGTTTACATAAAAACTACAAAACTGATTTCCACAAAACGTGGACGGAGGATGGGTCTCGTCCCACAATAGATCCCATTAACTTTTGGTGCAGATCTGGATAAAGAGACGGATCCAGAAATTTGTTCTCACTTCCTCTGGAATTGTGAGATCGGGCATTTTTTTGCATTTCTGTAAATTTGTCAATGAATAATGCATGGATGGGGAAAAAAAAAATAACTGTTGCTGTTATAAGGCTATATAATGTGGACTCAAATACAAATTTGGATCAAACGGATATATATATATATATATATATATATATATATATATATATATATATATATATATATATATATATATATATATATATATATATATATATATACACATACATATATGCTTCACTTGATATTGGATGAGGCTTGATTGAATTAAAGGGGACTGTAGGGTCTTGGTGGAGGTATGCGCTCTACTGAGTTCCATTCGTTTTTGTTGTTTTGTACTGGTCCGGGTACTGCTTGATATTTTGGGCCTATAAAGACACACAAATTGAATGTGACTTTCAAATACATAAATAATCTTGTCTTTAGCATGAGCATTCACCTTCGAAATATAACCAAATGAACTTAATGTCCACTTGCTAGCTTTTTCAGGGACTTGCAACTGTATCACATGCTCTACAGTATAGAGCATGTGATAGAGTAGAGTCTACACCAACGGTCACAATTAGCTTAGCCGTCATGGAGTTTGTGGTGATAGAAACTATACCTCTTTTCAATGTTTTAGTTGATTATCTGCCTAAATTCATATTGTGAAAAAGCATTTATTTGGGGATAAAGGGGCTAATGTTTCTACATTCTAAACTGTTACGGTTTTATATATATTTATTGCCTCTGTGTATTTATTTTTCTGTCATGTTACTGTTTTCGTCATGCATATTTTTACTAGTCTTGCCAGGTTTATCTTTCTTCTTTCACAGTTTTTGCACTTATCTGTGATCTTCTCCATAATCTGATATTTTATTATTCATGCCTACTAAGTAGTTTTAAATGTAATGAGAATTGCATTGTTCACACTGACCCTGTGCTACATTGTGCATTTGACAAATTAAACACTTTGTTTTTAATGAATAAACTTGCTTTCCCGTCTTATCATTTCAGTCTTAATCACTGCAGTCCTCAGCCGATCAGTAATAATCAGGGGATATCATGCACACTGCCAGGTTTACAAACGTCCCCTGGTGAGGTGCTTTGGATTAAACTTGTAAACTTGAACAATGACAAACGGCATCCATAGCTGTATGTTAATTCTTTTGCTAGTTGGTCCCCTCTGTTATGCAGTAATAGCCACTGAATGTAAAGTATGTGTAAGTAAACCCAGGTTAACGTAATATAGAGAGCCTATACATGATATCTGTGCAGCACTGATCCATAACGAATACAATTTAATCAAAAGCCACAACCCTTTTGCAAAATAATTTATTCAACTGAGACAACTCTACATATTTTAATATCTATCTGATCATATTTTTAAGGCTTTATGGCATGTCAACGGATCAGACTCCTGCCTGATGATTTACAGTTGAGGACGGACAAACGGTGTTCCAGAGGCGGACATGGATAATGCAACCCACACTGTGTCCCGTAGAGCACTTCTCCATACACCACTGAGTGATTTCAGGTGGGACTGGACACATTAAATAACATTTATCCACAGTGTCTTCGTTCTTCTTGAAGATGAAGGGGGAAAAGGGGACCAGCATTTGACTAAGCAGCTGTGTTTGGGAAAGGAAACTATTTATCAAAAACTGGGGGAAATATATGCTAGCCTCTCTCCGCTAACCCCGACTCTTCGTGTGTCATCTCTTCTGCAACTGTTCTCATGGATCCATCAAAAGACAGATACGCGGTGCTTGGAGGCCTCTGCAATTAGTGCGTCAACAGCTGGGGAGACCATTAGACACTCTGGGGCGTTTGCTTCATCTCCTTTGTTTGGAAAAGGATGAACAGCACGGACAAATAGTGGGACACTAATGAATGGTGTCTTTCATTGTGAGTGTGGACGCCCGGGGAAAGTTTTTGAGGGGTCCATGTGAATATTGGGGTAAAAACGGCAGGGAGAGGGGTTGAAGTGATGTGAACAAACTGTGGAGAGCAGTTTGGAAAATTTTATTAAGATGTGTAATTTTTGCAGATGTTCATTATACTTTGGCCAGGGTAAAGAAAATAAGTTGTCTTTGGAGAATAGATCACTGGCTGAAGCCTTCACTATGAGCTATTTGAGGCTATTGTAACGTATTCAAGGCAATCAGACCCAAATGTGAATGTAATGTTGCTGGCCTCATTAATACTGTGCGCTTTCTCGTTTTGAGTCACTGAATAGGTCGCTTTACTGCGTGTGTGGCCGCCTATTACGACACTTCTGAGCCCAATTATTCGGTCAACACCAAATTCCTATCACTCACATTAATTTCAAACCACGCGTGAGTACAGGTAGGATCCAAGGCAGCGAATATGGTGAAATGTGTGGGAGTCTGAGAACTGTCCACCTTATCTTTGAGAATTAAGATAACCCCGAAGTGAATCACTCAACATGGTCTAAACCTAATCTAAGCCCCGGCTGACGTATTCTGCATTATCTCACCTACACTCACACACACTCAAACACACACACACACGTATGAAAACAAACACAGATTACTGATGCCATTTATCCTCCATAAGTCAAACTGAGAGCAGGGTGAAGTGTATGCACACATGATAAAAACCCTTTACCCCAAATACCCTAAATGTGTTTAAGTCTGTTTAAGATACTGCGAGAGATGAGATCCAGAGTGTTTGCGCCGCGCTGCCATGGCTTCCAAAAGAGTGACAGTGATCATTTTTTTCTCTTTTTCTTGGGCAGAGTTCAACAAAGGTTGTACATGTAATCCATCCAGAAAGGAGTGCACTCCTCTCAGCAGCAGACTCCCCTCGATGTTGTTATTGGCAAACTCCCTGGAGCTGGCAATCGAAAAGAGTGATGCTATTTTCTGTTAAACACTCTCCTCTTTCTTTTCTTTTTTTTTTTTTCTTTTTGTCCAGTCTCTCTTCTCATCTATTCCTGAAATGTTATACAGTAAATATGTTGATTCTTTGGTCAAGTGTGGGCTAAAAAAACGAAGGCCTATAATCAGTTTTCCAAACCTCTCCGCCTTCGCTCGGCCCGGCTGTTTATTTCTATCTTGATGACATTGTCCAAAGTATGAAACACATGGACTTCCAAATCCATGTTGCTGTATTTTGATTAAGAACTATTTCAGAATGAGCCTGTGCTTTGTAAAGATTAAACACAAAGCTGCACAAACAGAGAAGTGGACAAATTAACTTTCTCTTGCAGCGCGATCAAGATCTGTTCGCTGAGTTTGGGGTTGTCAAATTTAAGGGCACTACATCTTGGTCAATTTCCACACATTCCACAAGTGTAACACAAGTGTATTTATGCTGCGCTGCACGCTGCCCATAACCTATGTCATGAAAACGAATGGGATAATTAAACCACTATTGACACTAATTAAACGTTCTCCAGCATCCAGATTTAGAAGATAAACAGAGCTGAGCCAGATTTAGTTTGAACTGTAATCGAGTGTGGCCAACATGTCTGTAAATCAGCTTTACAACCAGTGTGTTGGATTTACTACTCACCACTGGAAGCTACATGCTCATATAAGACTGAGCTATATGTGTGAAGATTAACAGCAGAGAATAAAAGGTTTAATGCTGCAATGCCACACTTAACTTTTTAAGAAAATATTATCTGAAAATCACAGAAAAGTTTGGCGTCAGCAGCTGGCCGCATTATCAATCAGAGGAGTGTTTATAATAGGCAAAATAACCGACTAACTCATCCGTTTACAGTGATGTCAAGAGCGATTTAGGCAGAGGAAATGCGACTGTCTTCAAATGACGTCTTTCTCCATTTCAGCATGAGATGCTTCAAAGGAGGAAAAGCTTTTACCAGACCACTTCTACAAATGACTTGGAAGTACTCTACATGGAAAAAAATATCCATCTGACTCAAGTAAAGGAAGATCTGAGATGGCAGAGAGTTTCTGAGTCCAACTCTGCAGCACTTCTGCAAGAGCAGAAAAAAAGAGCCTGACAAAGAGCAGCTGGGGCTGAAACACTGCTAAATAAACCCTGTATCACAGGGTGACCACCTTTACTTTCTGTATCAAAAACTTAAACATAAACTGACCCCGTCCACGATTTTTCCTTCTTTGGCCTTTGCATCTAAATTAGGAGAAAGCTCCACAAACAAACATTCTCCGAGTCACAATGTGATGGAGACAATACCCAGTGGCACTGCTTAGTGTCAAACCACTTCAGGCCAGGCCTGACCGAGGCAACACGAGGCTGAAGGAGGTCGTAAAGTTAAGTCAGCAGAAGAAGGCAAGGAGCGAAACACAAGGGTGGGGATTGTTGGCTTTCTAACAGTGCAGCCAGAACAGCTTCCTGTTATTTGTTTTGTAGTAAATGCTGAGTCTCTGGGGGATATGAGTGACCGTGTTGCCGGACACAAGTCGTCGCCTGTCTTCTGACCGCTGTTGTATGCATGGCTTGGTGTCAGATTGAGTGTGACTGCATTGGTAGGAATGTGAGTTTACTGTGTGAGTGTGTGTCTGTATGTGTTGATTTTTTTTGTGTATGCACTTATTTCATGTTTCTCAGTTGTGTTTGTTAGCCGCCAGGCTAAAACGTAGGCATAATCTTTTCCTAACCCTAACCAGTGGTTGTCCTACTTATACCTAATGCCAGCTTTCAACAGATCTGTGGTTTTGGCATTGCCACCATTTATTCCATCGATTGCATCGGTTAACAAAGACTAAAGCTAATACTAAATTTTAAGTGATGAGATCATGCTGATGAATGTGTGTAATATCCCAAAATGTAACCTCAAACTCATCTCCAGACTCCAGCTTCTATGCACAGAAACTGAAGAAGTGTAGTGCTGCAAAACAAACTAAGAAGTGATAAGCATGCAGTGAGAAGGAGTGATCATGATACAGGAAGCTGGATTTGTCTCAGGAGGAAACATGATAAAACTGGTGTTTTAATGAAGAGTTGTTGGCAAAGGTCAAGTTGTTTATATGTATTTTATTATCACACTAACTAAATGTAAATCTTTGTGTCAGATTTAGTCCCAGCATTGTGTTTTTGAAACCAAAGCAAAACTGCATCACCACACCTACAGGGTGGACTGTTTAGGGCAATGTACAAACACTGAAAAAGGTTGATTAAGTAAACTGTGACAACATACTGTGTATCGTTTTATTCTTCTATACTGTGGTATCATATAGATTTTGAAGTATCAGTGGATGATAACAATGTTTTATTTTGTTTTCATCTGAAAGTCCAATTTTTTTGCTGCTGTTGCCACACAGGCGGCACAGTTGGAGACATAAGAGGATGTTTCCTTTCCTTCAGAAGAAGTTATTTACTGCCAATTACTCTTCTCTAAAAACAAAAACTTCCACAGAGAAAAGTATCTGATCGGAGTAAACATGGCTTCATGACACCTCATCAATTATACCTCAGTACTCGCCTGATTTCAGGAAACAATCGAATTGTAAGACTGTGAAAACAACCGTTTAAGAATATAAACACCTACAGTGTGAATTGCAAAATACCTTGTATGTACAAACAGTGTGCAAAAAGAAGTAAATCTATGCAGATCCATATGATTGTGGATGCATGAGTTAGTATATCGATATGTTTACCAGTAACTGATTTGACGGAGCTGACTCGTCACCATAAAAACATACAAAACTGCTGCTCTCCTCCATGGGAAGCAAATTGGCCGGGACCTTTTCTCGCCTCAGTGTCTGGTTCTGCTTCCTCTCAACAAAATAAGAGGGGAAGGGGAAAATAACTTAAAATAGAATTCTGAGGGATGGACACAGAGTGAGAAAGAAAGAGAGATTGCAAAGGAAAAATTCAAAGTCAGAAGGGAAAAAATAAAAAGCAAAAGAAAGAGTAAGAGAAGACAAACAGAGGAGAACAGGGACAATCTAAAAGAGAAAAACAACAGAAAGGATTAGATAAAGAGGAAAAGAATTAAGAGCCGTGTTAAGAAAAAAGTGTCAAAGACAAAAAGGCAAGGAAAATATAAAACAAAGGACAAAGTGGTGCAGTGAGAGCGAGCCGTGGAGGACTGAGCAGACTCCACGGCGTGAGTTTTATTGTCTAACTACTTAATTGTAAATAACAGGCCTCAGCGATGTGAACGGCCATTCATTCGCGCAGACAGAGTGATTAATCCATGCTGGGCTTTGGGTGTGTGTGTCTGTGTTTGTGTGTGAGTGAAAGAAAGCGAGAGAGAGAAAAAGAGAAGGGTCTTTATTTTCCTTTCTTGTCTCTATCTCACTACCCTGCAGGTCCTAATTGGTTAATTTCATAAACTTTTCAAAGGGGCACTCACTGAAGCCCTCCCTCCTTTTGACTGAAAGAACAGGACCCAGTTTAGCATCGCTACCTGCAGCTCCTCTGGTCTTTGTTGCTGAGGGGGATGAGAGTCAGACTGCGGCCGCGGGGGTTCCTTCACAGGGAAATACAGCAGGGAGATAATGGACACGTTGCCTGGCTCAGACAGGGAGGGAGCTGAGGCTGGTCACTTCCCAGTGTTTTGTCCATGGGAAGAGTCTATGACCTGCTCATTATTGCATTCTGGGGAGCTGCCGTGATATCATAGCTAATAAGCTGGTCGGGGAATTGAGAAAAGCAGACACGGTGCCTTGCAAGGTGCTTTTAAGTGTCACACAGACTGTTTTGAAATGTGTTTAGTTTCAGTAGCACTGAGTTCCGACCCTGCTGTTCACGCTTCGGGAGTTCAAACTTAGCTGAGTTATAAGAGTTAAGGGTTACACATCAGAGAAGTACGTTTTTTGTATTAAAATGACTAAAAATGACTTGACCTTTGTTACATATTTTGTTGAATTGTGTACTTATCCCAAATGTGAGAAATATTTTTTTGAGAAATATTTTTGTGAGAAATTAAAAAAAAATTATACTTAGTGATAAATAGCTAATGCAGCCCGATCCAGAGTATTGTGAGGACATCTGATTATGTGTTCCACTGTCTCCACAATAAATGTGCAGTGTGTCCCTCGGTAACTGACGTGACACAGATTTTAATTTTGGCCCAACTTCATCATTTTCATGCCAGGGAGTCATTTGGCTTCATGCACAAAAGTGTTAATGTTTGTTTGCCAACTGACCAGAGAAGTTGTTTCTCCTACATCAGGCTGAAAATAGATTTGATACGCTTGAAATAACATTCAATGAATGAAGAATAATTGTACATTACCAAAACAGCCAGCTATAATCACTCAATAATAACTGCATTAAATGGCCGCCTGCGAAATTGGTGCAGCCAGACACTGAAACGTCTACATCAGTTACTCTGTGAGCAGGAGCCGCCACGCAAATGCTGCTCTTTTGGAAGAAAGGCATCATGGAAACCCCCCTATCAAAGCTCGGGATCAGAATCTTTAAAGGGTTTCGCCCCTAAAATGAGCAGGCGAGCCGAGGCTCTGAGCCCGCGCTCACACTCCCCCTCCACGCCAGTGTGGACCCTGTCTGGTCCGGGGAGGAGATATCATCGAAGCCGCTTTTTGTTGCATGCGAGGGGCGTACCGCTGCCCTTCCACCCTCCTTGACCGATTATTCCTTTCATTTATTTATTTACAGGATTTTACGCTGCAGTTTCGAGCTTTTACAAGCGGAATTCCAGCCTTTGTAAGGTGGAGGGCCCTTCACAGCAGATAAAAACTCAAAGTATAAACATGCTCCCATTAGGGAACTGGCCGCCAACCAGCCTTTACCTCAAAGGGATCTGTGTTATCTGCAAAGCGGCCTCGGTCTACGCACTGAGTGATTCACTGCTGGGAAGGCTGCAGAGGACTTTGAGATGAGCCAGGTCTAGGTGCAGCCGCGGCCTAAAGGCCAATCTGTCTCCATAAAATTGACTTTGTACGTTCGAAATGAAAGAATAAGGGGTGTCAGCGTGTTTGGTTCTGCGTGCATGTTGGCTAAGAGCAGTCCGAAACTTGCTACATGTTAACTTTGCATTTTAAGTTTGCAATAAATCAACAAGTATGAGCCTCATGGACCACTGAGAGTGCAGCATTCTGGTGAAACAGCGAGAAACATACCTAAAAAGAATGGATTTCCCTCAGGTGGCATTTGTCTCTGAGCTGCTTCCTTTAGAGGTTGATGAATATTGTCTTGGGTTTGGTACTGACGGGATTTTAGATCGACCCCTCTCTGTGCTTATGTGCAACACTAGAGGCACTGTACTGCTGCTGCCATCCATCAGCATTCCCACAGCAGTTTACAGTTCTATAAAAGTGTTACTGTGTCTTTGCCTATCTGTAAATCAGGCGTGTAGAAGACTGACATTAGAAGTAACATAAGACTAATAAAGCAGTGAATAAATCTGAATGAGTTTCATTGTATATTAAAAAGGTACAGTGGCAGTAAAAATGGAGACTGCTGCACCATGGGATTGCTGTCTTGCATCTGAGGCAATTTTTTATTCCTTGTAGAGTCTTGTGATATTTTTAAGAAGCACAGAGGTTTGTCTTGCAATTGAGTTTGAGACACGAAATGTGTAAAATGAGCCACCAGAAGAATAGAAAATAAAAATAGTTTGCCGGATGTGTTTCAGTGCGGGAGCCAAAAATAAAAGAAGCCGAAACACAAACATTCACGTCTGCAACTTTCTTTCATCTCAACTTTCCGCGCCGTTAGCCATGACCACTGTTCACATTCGCATTTACATATACGACTCTGCAAAAAAACATCTTATTTTTTGCTTATTGAGGCCGCTTATCAGTTGCTGTTCCCAACCCGGCATAAATCCCGAGGATTAAAGGACTTCAAAAAAAGACGTTTTTGAGGGTGTAGGAGGGTGGTGCGATGGGACAAAGTGGGGGGTTTCGGGCAATGAGAGGGGGAGAAGAAGCCGACAGGATGAAAAGAAGTTGGGGGCCCATAGAAATGCTAAGGAAGTGCCCCCCCCCCAAGTTGCTCAGGGGTAGGAAGTTCCCAGCTCCGCCACTTCATTAATTCATGCTATTTAACAAGCAGGATTGTGGTGGGGCTTCTTCGGCCCCCTTCACACTGGAACCAACAACAGTGCCATCAGTAACTGACAACCCCCCGGGCAGAGGGGCTATGGCCTCCGGGGTCCACGCTGCAAACAGAGCCACGGGAAGCAGAACCTTGCCATTCAAGAGTTCAGCCTTTATTTGTCATCCCTGGTTTCTCCCCACCATACACATCCCCAATCATGGGCCTCCGGGGGTGGACGCCGCATTGGAGGATGAATCTCCACTGTTTCCTATTAGGACAGAATAGAGTAAGGGGGTGGGGGGTGGGGTGGGGGGATCAGTATGCTCATCCATAACTTCTTAACGTTCGCTGACCACAGGGTTTGTGAGACGCTGGCAGAGGAGGAGGAGGTGGAGAGTCGAGGTGACAAGTGCCAGAAAAAACAAAAAAGAGAAAAATAGCAAAGTGCTCGCAAACCAAATCATCCAAACTTTTGTGGCATATTCCGCTACGTGTTTGTGGCTAAATGATTCACAGGGTGTTTTCTCTTCCAGGAGCAATGAAACGAGCAGAGCGCTGTGTCCAAAAGAAATTTACAGTCTGTGAAAAATGCAACAGCACAAGCTCATTTAGACAATTCCTCACAGATAGAGCTGATTATCTCCCAAACGCATCCAAAGGCAATGAGAACTGAAGTTTTTAGTGCTTAAATTTAAGGTTGTTGTTTTGTTTGGTAAGATTAATGACACTTGACAACGCTTGAAAATCATGGGATTGATATAATCCAGCATACTTTTCTAGACTGACAAGAAGATGGATGAATGTAAGGAAGAAACAAAATATGATAAAAGTAAAAAATAATCAACATCTGACAACAGAGACTGAACCAAAACTAAGACAATACTCAGTGTTTCCCCACCTGAAGGTCAGGACCCTTGGTGGAGTCACAAAGTGATTAGAAGAACAGAAACAATACATAAAAAAACAAAGGGATATTTCTGTAACTATGCTTTTTGGATTTGAATTTTGCATAGTCTTATGTCAATTTAGTTTAAAAAATGTTGTTATTCTCGTCTTGCATCCTATATTCAAGTACTTAAAGATGAGATTATTGCTGTAAATGAATCAACACATAATTATGTAATTGAAGGCCCCAAATCATCCCTCACAATCTAACAGGAAGAGTAAATGATATCATATTACCTGAATATAATTATTCCAGTTTTTGAATTTTGTCTCTGAGATATTTCCAATGTAACACAGTTTCATGATGGTTTTAAAAGAGATTAAGTGACCTGTTTTTTGAGAGATTCACTACTGGGCTTGACTGAAAATATTAAAGTAAAACATTAATAGGTGTCTTTAAAGTGAGTGTAAATGAGTATATGCACCACTGTTATAAGTCTAACTTAATGTGATGGGTAGGCAACTTTATGAGCAACTGTTATTATACCAAAATACTAACAAAAGACATTCACTTTTTCAAAAATGTATTATTGACTCTTTGTGAGCTGACCCACAGGCTAAAAAAAGGATATTAATGAGTGTGAGAAGGTTATAAAAAAATATCAACCCTCACAAGTCCAAAACACAAGACAGATGATGCAGGTTTGCATGTAGACATGACTTCATTTTAAAGCTCGCTGCGACTCTAAATATGTCCCGGACATACACTGTACAATGATAGTGCCCTACACTGTTCTGTACATGTGGGTTTCATCCAACAACAGCTTCATGCAAACACACTGAGAACCCCGGGGGAAGCTGCATGAGGATGTAAGCTGACAGATCATTGCAGCCGTGAAGCTGGATTGTAATTCAGCCTGAAGAGAACCTACATGTGAGGGTTACCATAATTGAGGAATGAAATCTGGGTTATCCTCTCGGTGAATTACTCAAAATTAAATTGCGTTAATGCCTGTCTGAAAGAATGTTACCCAGATTCCTTCAGGAGACCCTGCCTGGGCCCCACATCACTCACTGTGCCTGAAGGTGTTGAAATTGGGGGTTAAATTCCCATATCTGTAACCTCAGCTGTTCCACAGTCTGCTCATTTATTATCTTACACAACCATCGAGGGACGGCAACTGAAAATAAACACAGAGTATGGCGTTGTATTGTCAAGTGACATTATCACAAGCCTGTTATCTATGGTGAGACCATAATGAATGAGGGTTAAAGAGTACACAGATGATGTCGTCTTGCAGCCCCTCGGCCGCAAGTGAGCGAAATGAGGGAAGGCGGGACAATTTGCGAGGGCGGCTGCAGGGCCAGATTGTGGCCCGGACTCGTCCCTTAATTGCTAATACAGTTATTAAGGGATGCCAATGGGTAGACCACCGGAGGAGGATTGTCCCTGAATTATCACAGTTGCCTTTCAGGGCCGTGGAAATCCTCTAAAGGCCAGTGATTCAGTGTCAAACAAGGCTTTTATCGTCGTCCCACTGGGGCCCGGGAGGATCCCACTAAGACCCGCAGAGCACCACACCAGCCTTCACACACAGTCACACTCTTTGCAGCACGCTGAGTATAAGAATCCAGATATGTACAGTACAAATGGAACGTTTAGTTGAATAATTGATTTGTCGATAAAAAGAAAATTAAAGGGTAATGCCACAAATTTTACAGAGTGAAGTGTGTTTACAGGTCTTAGGGTGTACTTCTGCATATGTGGAAAAAGTAAAGCGGCTGCATATAAAAACAATTTTGTAAACTACTTCTAGAATAGATTATTCCCCAATGCAATTTTTCTGAGAAAAAAAACCCAAAACTTTCTACTTACAGATTAAACATTTTGAAGGATTCTGCTTATTTTCTTTACTAAAGTGAATATGTCTGATGATGGCAATGACACTTAGCTGCGGGAAACTATGATGGGTATTTCTCACATTTATTAAATCAAACAATTATTTGATAAATCAAGAAAATAAGTAGCAGATTGAAAGAAAATCAAAATAATTCTCAGTTGTTGCGCTACAGATAATAGATATAACCTCTGTCTTTTCTTTCAGTCTGTAACAGGATAGGAATGTTTAGTTACCAATATAATTGCCACAGACATCCAGAACCTTCAAACAAGCCAAACCATCAAAGCTTCATACAAACAAAACTCTGATGCGTCTTCAGAGACGACAGCTGAAAATAATAGCACAATTTAATCTTTAGAGAGGTCATCTTTTAGCTGAAATACATGTGAGCCGAGTCAAAAGTGCTGTTTATTCTTCAGATGTACACAGAGACAAATGGATACACTCGCAATTAATACACACACATCTATTCCCATTATGAGGAGCTAAATGTATCGTGACAGATGTAAAAAAGAATGGACCATTCAGATGACAAGCCTCTTCTGTCCTTTCTCTTCATGTCTCAGTTTTAAAACATTCCCAGGATGGGACGCACCTTTACTGAATGAAGTAATGAGCATTGAGGACATTCTTGCACACATCGCCCAATTTTTTCAGTGCTTGCTTTTTTTTCTTTTTTTTACTGACTGATGACTTTAACACACATGGATGGGTAGAATGGGTAGACGCTACTTTTTTCCACTGAGCCAAACAGAGGGAAATGCCTGGGAATTACCTGTTGGTCCCAAGAGATCTTGGCAAGTCCCATGCCAGGGCAAAAGGGCTGCAGTGAAAACACTCAATTTAACAAACAAAGACAGAGGCAGCTCAGGTCTTGAGGGCAAAATTTGCTCATTAATTCCACTTAGCTCGATTTTGCACGGTTTTCACTGAGCACTGACTGACAGAGTTTCCTACAAAGACAGCATTGAGACATCTTCCCTTCTGTGGTGAAAATCGTTAAAGTTTGATAAGGCTACCGTCACGCTGCTGGAGCAGAAAAACGGCGACTTTGACCACCAATTTGGCGGGGAGAGAGTTTCCAATTCCCCTCCCCTTACAACACTCCGGCTCAAAGAAAATTGGTCCTTAACACACTTTTTCCAAATTAAATGCAATATGCAGTTACATCTGATTGCTGGAGTGAGCTGTGCTCAGCTGGGTTAAGTTAACCATCAAAACGGGTCAGTGCTTTTTAATGTAACTTCGCTGCCAGTAAGGACAGCAGCACTCAATTAATTGTCAAAGGGAAAAGCGGAAATCCTGCAATAAGAGTCTCTAGGACGATCCCGTCAATAGGCTGTAAAATGGGATGGAAAAAGAAAGAAGAATAAGATTTGGCTGAGCAAATGTGTCACAGTTCATGACTCCTTTCCCCTTTTTCTGCCCTGTATTGTTTCATCTGAGTCAGTTTGATAACTAATGGTGGAAAAAACTGACCAGGCGTCCCTTTGAAGGCAACAAAAGTGACATCTCGGCCTGGTAACATGTAATCTCTGCGGTCCCAGGCTGTGCCACTATTAGCGTGGCAGCAGTGGTGTGCGAAGGGCCGGCCAGCCTCTGTGCTGGGGGGGGGGGGGGGTCTAGCCTCAAAAACTTGAGGCTAGACTCAATACAGACACAGCACCACACAGCTCGCCTGGCAGGCAAAGCTGTCACCATTCAGTTTACACCAGTCCTCCAAAGAGACGGGCCAGCTACAAAAACAGTCTGCTGGTGCCTTGAATCATGAGAAGGAGTGAGGGTACAGAGAGGGGAGAGACAGGGGTGAGGTAATCTCAATTTAATGGAATATGATAACGAAAAAGTGTCTAAACCAAAACACGTCAAGACAAGATGACAATTGAAAGGTTTGTTTTAAGGACGTTATCTCGTATATCTTCTTTCAGGGCGGAGGCCTTGATGGTAGTGGGTGAGATGAATCCTTGACCTCAGTTTCTGCAAAGTTTCACTTCTCAAGTGGGACAAGATGTTTTTTCCACCTTTTGTGTGACCCATTTTTACCACCCCTATCCGTCCACTATACGTTCGCTCCAACTGCTTTTGTATTTTTACCCCCACCTCCTCCCCGAGGGTTTAACCTCGGGTCACCACCAACTTCTTAATCAGTTCAGCACATGACCGTTCCTTTCAATCCCCACATACCAGGAGGGAAGCACTCCCTGATACAGTAAATTACGATAAAGAGCTCACGACCCAAAATCGAGGGACCATATCCCCATATGAAAGTCGGGGCCCTGATACATCAATAGGCAGATTTGAGTGTGGGGCGGCAGGGAGGGGCTGTGAAGCACTTCTCCAGAAAATCCACACTTCAAACGAAGCCAGTATTAGAATCGGGTGGGGGGGATAGAGTCCCTCTATAAAGTCTGCCATGCCAATCCACTGTGGTCACCAAGAGAAAAGAGGGAAAAAGGAAAAAATCTGAAGGGAACTGACACGTTAATGTGTGCGTTCGCAAAATTCTTTGAAGGGTACAGCCCGAGTTTCAAATATTAATGGTTACCAGTTGGCTTATCATCATTTTGATGTCTTAAAACTAAAATTCATGGGCTGTGATGTCCTGCCGTCGACACCGCATGATTTCCAAGTGTTAGACTCTCCATTGTGTTCTCATTATGGCTCTTTCACTAAATGTCGGAAAGATGGTGCTGAAGGAAGCATTGTCGGCTGGCTGTCAAGGCTGCTACAATTTCCTGGGTTAGCTAGAGAGCCTGAAGGTTAGAAGTCAAAGAGAGCTCAGAGGGGTTAAAAGCCAAGTCAGGGAGGGTTAAAGTTCAGCCTTTGCAGTTGTATTTCATTCCTGCTCATAAAATCACAGGGTCACCCCCCCCCCCCCCCCCTTTTCTGTTTTGCGAGTTTGCACCCAGCTGCATTCTTCAGCATCAAATCAGGTTCAAAATTATTTCTGGCAACCCTTGGCAATATATTAGTTGGTGTTTTGGAACACGCACTACCAGAAATTATTCCATCCTTCACACATCCTGGACGCCTGCCCAGACTAAGCCCACATAAAGTATTTATCAGGAGAGAACCAGAGCCAGGGCTTACTTCAAAGAGAGGCCTTGATAAGAGTGACCTGATAACCTTAAACCTGGACTAGTGTACTACACACTCCGATGAGTGGCCAGAGCTCTTTGGCTGACATGAACTTGTAAAAACAAGAGCAACAAGAGTGCCTGAGAGTAGGCCATGACCAGTACTGAACTTGTGTTTTATACAGATGTTTTGGATGACTGCTGCCAATATTTTCAGCCATGATTTAAAATTCAGAATATGTTTTATTCACCTAGTATTTGGATGGATTTTTATGTGATTATAGGTGATGCCAGAGATTTTCTTGCTGGTGATGGTTGGGGGCTTTTTTATTTATTTGTGGAGCAATGAAATTGTAGTAAAATCACATGAATAAACAAAGTCTTGGCGCAGCTGTCTGGCATTAGATACTCTTCTCAAGAATCATATGCCAGCTATAAAGACTTTAAAAGATGTGTTTGGACATGTATGCATTCAATAAATAGCTGACAGCAGGGATCATAGGGATGGGGAATGAAAATACAAAGGAAAAAGTTAGGAAAAACACTGCAACCTTTGCAGCTGAAAAATAAAACCAATGCAGAGGTGCCAAAAACTGCAGTTCCTCGATTAGCCACTTGAGGTTGGCTCCAAAGTCCATCTCCATAGGCCCCCATTAGAAGTGGGCAAATTTACAACAGAAATAAACATCTTATTTGGTACAAAATGCAGTTTTGGTCTCTATGGCTAATTTCTCAGGTCATGACTATTGACTGGGGATGAATTTTTGTATAAATGCCTTATTCAATTTAGATTTAGATTTAAGTAATTAGGGTGTGGACCAGGGTGGGAAATTCACGGCGGCCACGGCGGAGCTCAGTCGGATTTGATATGATACGTGACTTATGTGACAGGATTTAGTTCGGTAAAGTTGGAAATATATTCACAGATTCAAACTTCCCGTATCAATAACTCATAAGCGAAACATTGTTAAAACACAAACAACGACTCTTAACTACTGTAGTAAGGTAGACAACGAGCTACAACCGTATTTTCATCAAAACGAGCGCTCCTCCGGAGCATAACACTGGTCTCTGTGGTCAGCCGTCTGTGAGACGAGGGCGCAGGGACCGTCTCCAAAGTGCAACACCCAAAAGAGAAACTATAAAAATATTCAATAACTTCACTATCATTCAGTGTAGTGTCAGCAAAATCACCCCACACATCAATGGTATCCTGCTGGTTATTCTATTGTTTGGAAAAAATGTGCTTTGGCATAATTTTGGGGAATTTCCGGATATTTATCTGGGAGAAATATTCAATAACTTCACTAATATTCAGTGTAGCGTCATCAAAATCACCTAACCCTACCTAAAAAAAAACAAAAACAAAAAAAAACTGTTTTCTAATGTAACATTAACTTGATATTGGTATTAAAAATATTTGAATACATAATCCATGTCTTATTATAAATTAGGATGATATGGTATCAATCTGAAAGGTAAAACTATCAAATTTTACTCAATGGCCTTTGTGCCCTGTCATGTGGCCTTGGTGCCCCTAAAAAAAAAAAAATTACGGCCAAATGGCCTTGATCCTAAAATGACGAAATTCCCACCCTGGTGTGGACACTTTGTGTGGCAGCTAGCAGCTACTTGTCTGGTAGGTGCCAAGCTCCACCTTTTGGTCCATTTTTGGATTAGCCAGGAGTTAGGCTGGAGAAACCTGCTCTTAACCAGGCATTCGCATACGTATGGTGGCTATCCTGTGTCCGTTTGGAACACTCTCAGAAATCAATGTTAAACGTCCACAAGATGCAATATGCACATGAGCGGTAGGGGAAGTGTAGGGCTTGTATGGGGATGTGATGGGGTCAGGGGTCAGTGAACACGTCAGCGACAACGAGAGTCAAGTATGTGAACAACTGTGCAGCTGGTTTGCAAGTTCGTCTCTGGCCTGAGGTGGTGTCAGTCACTTCCAAGATGGTGACAGTGGAGGCCTCCACACTGAGATTCACATACAGCTATTCAGAACCCTCTGGGTGATGTCACATAGTCTACATCCATGTGTTATACAGTCTACAGATAAACAGCAGCTAAACAAGTTAAATCAGGGTGGATTTTGTTTTTGAAACATCTGGTAATGTCTTGGTGGAACTATTGTAATTCTTGCTGGGGCTGCATCCCATTTAGCCCCACCCTGGTGCACCATGTGCATGTGATAGAAATTATACAAATTGCGGATATTCAGTGCATTGATCCAGAGTGGATTCTTTCAAAACAGCATTTAGACCATCCTGAAACAATCAAACTAATGGAAGCAGTAAAAAGAGGCTGTTTTCTGACTAAAGCTGCATCACAAATTGTTCACTTTTTCTTTTTACTTATTCTACGTACGGCTGCTGCTTAGGTACGTACTATTGCATGTAGTACGCAAACAATTGGGACATATTCCTACCACTCCATCATAACATTACCACTTGAACTTGCCAAAATTCATCACAGTCTGTAGCACAGAATTTGGAGTAAAAAGAAAAAGTAAGGGATTTGGATTGCAGCTTAAATGAGCTGCTATCTGTCTGTGCTCTCTCAGAGGCTCAGGATTGTGGGTCAGAATAGCCAGAATAAGCATTTTCTAGCCAACTAAATAGAATGATAGCATGGGAATTAGAATGAAATGTACTTAATGGCAGAAACTGTACTTAAATACTTTTGACCTCAATAAATCAATTCTGGCATCACCCAATACTGTGGTGTCAGAATCAGTATCAAGAGATGAAAACTGGGATCAGTGTGTCCTTCGTATGGAAACAACACTGACATGTTGTATTACAGGAAGAGGCAAAGTTTAGCCCGTACTAGAGAACACCAGTGATGCTCCCAGCGTGATCCACGACAGACACAAGTGAAGAGCCCTCTCCTGCAAATGAAGATGACAAACAACCTCTGCACTCAGAGGCGATGGGACTCGGAGGGAGGGTGTCAGGGGTCAGAGAATGAAACGGCAACACCTCTGCAGCCACTTGACAGGATGAAAAAAGAGCGGGAGACGGGGGTGGCTGAGTGTTTGAGAGAGGGTGGGAGTAGCACTTGAGGCCAGAATGGAAGACACAAGCCTCCCAGCAGCAGCAGTCAGAGGCAAGGGGACACAGGGGCTACTGTTCCCATTGAGGTCTTTGTCTCCCAGGCGCTCTCTTGTTTTTCCTCAGCAAACCGTGGGTACAATGAAGGCAGCATGCTCCCCTCCCCTCGCGCAAAGGGCTGTCAATACTGGACCTATCAGACCCTGAATGGCCGAATCAGCCTTCCCATGAAAATCAAGTCAATGACCTGCTTCCCCTGGCTCTCCTCCTTGTGAAGTGGGTGACAGCTATAATTTCAATAAGTAAAACAGAGGGAGAGGGAGCAAGGAGAGAGTAATGGAGAGAGGGAGTTTTCTCACATGTTGCTGAGGGGACTCTGCCTCAGATTCGGCATCCTAATATAAAATGCATTAATTCCTTCACTGTGAGCTCACCGTAAATGATTTGATTGTGGCCGATTAGACATAGTTTTCCGAGCTTCCATAAAAAAAGAAAGGAAAAACATGACGCTGGGAATGCTAAGACAATTTTGAACCAAACATCTTCAGGGTTAACTTGAAGCCTTCTGACCCAATCAAGTGGAAGAGAAGACAGGCTTTGTCCACCTTGGCCCATCCAAGAAAAGTAAGCAGAGGGAGGGGGAGACGGGAGGAAAAGAAATGTAAAGATTTTGCCAAGCTTTTGTCACGCCTTAAGGACTGGCTTAGTCAATTGCTGTCAGATCAAGAAGACAGAAAGGAAAACAGCCGTGGTTGCCTTATATAAAAAAACACTTTCTCGTGCAGCCAAGTCGGGAGAGTCCCCATAGACAGAATTACACAGTTACTTTTAAAGGATTTGCATTTAAAAGATTGCGTACAGGCCTGAATGCGGGTCGTTTCCCCGTGACCATAGAAACACTAGAAAAGGTGGAAAATTCAGTCCGCTGAACTTTAAACGACTTTATTAAAGTGTCACTAATCAGACGTGAAAGACACAAGGTTTTAGTGTTTGGGCAAACTCACAGCAAAACTAAAAAAAAGCTTAATGACCTGTTAAGAGCATTACTTTGAAAAGCCTTGTTGATGCCCCGTTCCATAATGAAGAAAGGAGCAGAGTGTTGTTCACGTCGGGAAAAAAATTAATACCCCAAATATTCCAAGAATTTGACATAAGTGGTGTGCTTCTGATATCAGGCCAGCAGAGTTAGAAAAACAATGCCTTAATGCCTGCTTCTTGTCTCATTTTGTAATTTTCTAACAATTTAAGTGCACATAAAGCAAGATGTGCTTCTATATTTAAACGCAGAATATGAGTGCCATGATGAAAACAAATTTTTCAAAGACAACAATTGAGAGAGTCATCTAGAAAGTCATCCGTCTAAATGTATTCAAACACTTTTTTCACTAATCACTCATGATAAGTGCTTGATTCAAAAACTTTCTGGCATTTATTTCCTCCCAGAAAAAAGCCAAATTCCAAAGCAGAAAATTGCTACCATTACAGCGTAATGGGATAACAACCCAAAGAATAATCCCTCGCTAACAATGGTGAGGTTTGAAAAGACTCCTGTGAGTCCTGTTTGGTGTCTGCCAGAACTGCATTTTACAGCCACCAACCGGCGATGTAATCTCTGCTCAATGGAGACCTGGAGAGAGAGCCTCCACACGGGGGTCTCTATATCCCCTCAATCCATCCGTCCACTGATCTATCCATCCCATCCCTATAGAAATGGATTGACCTTATTTCTATCCGACGCACATTGTGTGAAAGGGTTGGGGTGTTTCTTATGATCGGAAAGAATAAAACCAGAACAAGACGGGAAAGGATTGAGCGAAGGCGGGGAGTTTTAGGGGGAGGGTTGGTGGATGAATTAGCATCGGTGCTAGAGATTAAAAAGAGCCTCTGATCTTCCAGGCTGGTCCTAATCATATACACCCTAAATGAATCACCCTGGGACTTCTCCCAAGTTAATTTCAATGCAAGAATTAATTAACGTGGAAGTGAACTGATGAATGCAGAGTGTCAGAAAAAAACAATGTAAACAACCCCAACAATGGGGGTAATGCTTGCAGGGGGCTAATTTGTGTCATAATGATATGAGTTTGATTTTGTGAACTGAGCAGGATTAATGAGGGAAACAAAAATGCTTTTTTGAAGATGAATACTCATTTCATTTTATAAGAATAAATCCTGAATAATGCCCATGGATTTTTTTCACAGGGTAACTGAACATTTTTGGAAGTTTTTTTTTTCACTGTTTTCCATTATTATCTGCGCAGAATAAAGATGAATTATCAGATTTATCAAGCTCTCTCGAGTTATCTATCAGGTCTGCATTTATCTTATGCCAATGTTACATTATTGCAAAGCAACGCATGTACAGATTGATTTGAAAAGCTTGCATTTACTTACCCTGTTAACAATAATTTGTAACTGTGACTTTGACAGAAATGAATGCAGACTTGATGTTTTATAAAGAATTACACAACTAAAGCATATGACAATTTTGTAATATATTAATGGAAACCAATGGCTGATATGACTCCTTTAGGTCAAAATGCTTATTAAATATGTCAATAAAAGATGGAAAATGTGAAAAAGTCATTATGTTTGTTTGACAACTCTGTGTCTCGTTACCATACCAACATTAAATGCTGGAAGTAGGGGTGCTCATCATAAAAAACATTCATTGATTAAAAGTAATGTGTGATACAGATTCACAGCAGAGAGAGAAAGGGAGAGAGCACTGATGTGGGCAAGGGAGAAAGAGGAAGCATGAGAATATGAACAGAAGTGTCCACAATGATACAAACACCTTCTTTGATCAGTCAAGTATATGAACTGTACTGTAGACTGGAGTCTATGTCAACAGTGGCAAACGCTCCTCTTCTCTATGACATGTCTTTATCATCGCCACACTGCATTATAATGCATTTTATTTATAGGCGCCTTTCAGGACTCTCAAGGTCGCCTTACAATAAACAATTAAAAATAAAACAATAATAATAAAAACAGCAATGGCAATGATAATAAACAACAATAAAACAATTACAAATAAGAACAATAATAAAAACAACAATGAGTAATAATAAACAACACTAAAACAGGATTGCAGGAGAGATAGAGCTGGGTGTCATCTGCATAACAATGAAAATTAAGTCTGCGATTCCTCAAGATATTACCGAGCAGGAGTAAGTAAATGAAAAGAAGGGGGCCAAGGACAGAGCCCTGTGGTACACCACAAGTGACTGGGGAGGGTTAGGATTTGTGAGCTGTACCATCTGTATGTGACCGGAGAGGTAGGAGGTGAACCAGGAGAGAGTGGTGAGAGTTAGACCAATGGAGTTTAGGCGGTTGAGGAGAATTCTATGGGAGATTGTGTCAAAAGCTGCAGTTAGGTCAAGGTGGATGAGTATGGTGAGATGTCCGGAATCTGCTGCTGTGAGAAGGTCATCGGTGATCTTTGCCAGAGCTGTTTCAGTACTGTGATGAGGACGGAAACCAGATTGAAACTGTTCAAAGAGGGAATTGTGGGTGAGATGATTATGGATCTGTGCAGCAACCACTTTCTCTAGGATTTTGGACAGAAAGGGAAGGTGTGATATTGGTCGGAAATTAAGGTCATTGGGGTCCAGGCCAGGTTTTTTGAGTGTCTTTATCATCGCCACACTGCATTATCGCAAACAATGAGGATGTTTACAACTGGCAGTAACAGTCCTAAATCCATCAGTTTTTTTTTGTTTTTTTTTTTTACAAAAAGAAAGTAATAAATTTTGCCGAATTTACAAGAGGGCCCTTATAATTAAGAATTTGTCATTAAAAGTGCTTTAAACAGTCTATAAAGTTTCTCCTGACTCAAAAACTCACAAAATTGAGAGATTTTATAAGGAAGTCTGGGGAATTTCTCCAAGGGTGACAATAAAGTAGACAATATTGGTTACTGCTATGTAAAATATTACATGTTTACAATCAATAAAATGTTGTTGTCTTTCGTGAATATAATTAATAAAAAAAAATATTGACATTCATCTCTCAGCACCCCAATGTGACTGACTTCCAGCGCCCCTTTTTACCACCATGCATCTGCAGCAAATTCAAGAAATTTGAAATCTGAATATTTACTTGGCATCAATGTCAAATCCACTTTATACTTCACCATTTGCCCTCTTAGTCATCTTACCCCTGAGTGAGGAAAGAGGGGGCAGATATGTTCCCGACTCTTGTAAGAGACTGGAATCGTTGTTGTGTTAATAACAAACAGCACCATGTCCACGCAGCTTCCATATGGAGTCACACACCGGGGGCAGATGGGGCATTTTGACAGTCAGGGGATCAAACTGCTTCCATATGACCACAGCTGGCATTACTCCAGGCCCGGGGCAACTATGGCTCCCTCAGACACCAAGTCGAGGGCCTCGTGCAAACTCAAACAGCGCGTGTTGCGTATAAAGCCTGAGAATAAATCTTAAGTTTCAAAGACAATTTGAAATCTGATGCCCATGCCCTATTGCTGTTTGATTTCCATGAGGAGAGTTTAATTCCCAGAGAGGATACTCGGAATTCAAAAGGAAAAGCCCTCTTGCTATAAAACAGATTTGATCATAAACAATAAAAGCTACTATGTGTAGATTTCTTATGATGATTGTGGCATTCTTCAAATATCCTGATGACATAAGTTTTTTTATGTCTTAATTTGACCTGGTGAAAATACTCTGTGTCCTCAAATATCTTAAAATACATGCTTGGCTAAGCATTAACTGCTTTTTTTTGTAAAGGTCATTTTAACTTAACTTTTAAGTCATTTTACATTTACAGCATGTTGAAATAAGACCCTAAATACTGTCCATTGTCTTATTTCAGAGTAGTGAGCTTTGAAAATGTTTAGTTCCAACAAGTACAGTCTATTTAAAGCAACATTCATCATCATTCATAATTTTTTGGCCAACTGGGGGCACTAAAACGAGGCTGTACAACATATTAGCAAACAGCTGCTATTTCAAAAGCATGGAGCATGGACATACAGCAACATTAGTGTTAATTTGGAGTCGTTTTTCTGCTGATCTGAAAAGTTTAATTTCAACATTTACTCACTTTTTAGGGTTTGTTTTTTTTCTGTGAGAAATATTGCCACTAAATGTTAAAAATGTGTTTTCTAGCTAGGTGCTAACTTTATCGGTTCTGGTAAAGTAGTTCATCAATGCTTTTCATGGTAAACAGCTGACTGCTGCTGCTGGAGAAGAGATACAAGAGAGCTGGAAAAGTTAACCATAACAGGCACTAAAACTAAAGTAGCTGATCTGAACCACAGAGTTGGGTTGGGTTTGCAACAAACAGACACTTTTTCGTTGCAAGGTGTCATTTCCTGAACTATTAACATAAAATACTGATTAGTGCAGCTTTAAAGAGTATTCTCTGATATGACTGAAAGGTTTCTGGTGCTACTCATTTCTGCAGAGCTAGCAACAAACATAGCAGAGTGTTTGTTTGTATGTTTTTTTACTTCAATTAATCTAGGTCATTTAGCCTAAAACCATAAAAAACACAAATAACTTAATTACTAATATCACTGTCCCAGGATAACAGTTTTATGAGTGAGGCCCCACGAGTGTTTCACAAAGTGTCTCAACAAAGTGAAAACGCTTCATAAAGAGCAGCAAAGTGTTGGTCCCTGTAGGCAGCCGATGAGGGACAGAGAGAAAATACAGCAGTGTTTTATGGCCCGGCCTGCAGTGAGGCATGATGGGAAGTAATAACCACGTCATTACCAACAGTGCCTCAGCCTTGTCAAATGTCAAAGGGATAAAAGAATCATGCAGAGTTCACACCCGGGCTGCCAGTCTAACGCGCTGTAGGGCCCTGTCACACGTGTGCGCATGTGCTCATTCATACATACGCACCAACATTTATCGGCCTGATGAGACACAATCAAAGAGTATATCCACAAACACACACTTGGAGACACACATAGCCAGTTGTTTGGCTGCCAAGACAAGAAGCAGTGCTTCCGCTCAAGTTCTGCCAAGTCGGGTCAGAGGTGAGATGATTCACTGGGAAGGTCCTGAGAGTGTTGGATCAATCACTCATTATCAAATAACTGCATCAAATGGCAGCGAGATCCTGTGTAAATCTGCAGGAGGAGCTATTAGCACTGAGGCTGCTGGTGTGCTGGACGACTGTAGTGGTTTCAGGGTAAGATGCAAACACACACCGAGCATGAACGAACACAAACACATGGCTTCTTTCTCCCTCATACACATGTAAGGGATTTCTCCTTTGCTACCGCCTGTCTCTTTAATTCAAATCTGCCTCCAGTATAAGCAGTAATTTAGGATTTTTTGGCCAACGAAGGTTAAAAAAGGTCTGTAAAAGGGTCTTATAACCACTATAATGTCATTTTAAACAGATGTAAGTGTTTATTAATGTATATGTCAACAACTGTGACTCCTCCTGTGCACCCATAAGTGGAGGCTGTTGTACATTAGATAATGAGTGACAATATAGTCAAATATGGTTCTAATAAAATAAAATAAGTCTTTATAGGAGAAGTTATCATTACTGACAAAGACTATACATAAGCATTTGAAAAATGTCCATATAGCTGCATAGAGTAGTTTATTTACTGCTTGAAGTGAAAAAAAATGTGTATTATCAACAAATAGAGTGGTGCAAATGTTCTTTAGCAGATAATTTTTTTCTGTAATTGAGTCCTTTAAAGAAGTATTTCACTGCTGGAAAGATGGCTCTTGAAATAGAAAGAAACAAATATGTGTGAAATTGTTGCTAATGAGACTGAAATCAGTGAACAGGACTGGGGTTCACAATGGATCAGCACTGATATTTCAGTTTGATGCAAGTTTTTCAGCCTCCGTTTTCACAGTGTAGAAACAATATGGCGGCCACTGGAATGAACAGAAACGTAATTTGCATTTACTGCTAAAACTGTAGACATATGAAGCTGGTTGACAAGATCCTGTTTTAGTATTGATATGCCATATGGTGCAGGTACTGGCAGGACAGAGATTTCAATATAATAATCAAAAATCAGAAGAGCAGAGGCTGAAACATCCTGACATTTAGTCCGTAATATTGGTCAAGCTACAAAAAACTATGGAATCTATCACACTTTATCTATTAAATTTGGGTTTTATTACCTTGAATGAAAGACAGACTCCTCTGGCACCACAGAAGACATAATAATGTCATCAAAGATAAGTGTGTTCACGGCCTGAGCAGTACTGCCCATCATGAGTGAAGGGATCTCGATGTGTGCAATCAGTTGGGGTTCTCTTTAAAATCAAAATTTCTTTTAACAGCTGTAAAAATCGCTCAATGCAAACCAAATTGATTCAAGTATTTATTCAAATCAGGAAAGCAGAGCAGCTACTGAGTCTTTTTGCTTCATAGACATTGATATTAAAAATGAGTTAATTTACTGGAAGCACGAAGAAGCAGATTTTGACTTTTCCTTTAATGTGTCCTGTTGTTGTTGTAGTACACCCCCCCTCTCTTACACAAACACACATGTACCCACTAGCTTCTGCACTCAGTCTCGGAGTGCAGTGTCAGTGAAGCCCCCACAGCAGCAGCCCCCTGGAGGAGATAGAGACATAATGTAATATCTGATCACCCTCCGTGTAATACCATAAGAACACAGTGTCCTGCGAGGGAGACTTCATTATGATCTGTCCATCAACAGCAGGCCAGCCAAGTTTAGACAAAGTTTTGGATGATTCATTTTTCAGTGGGCTGCTTCTTTTTTTTCCCTTCTTCATCTCAAGGAGCTACGTGTCAGTGCCAGAGATGCCGAGCTGAATAACTGCAGAAAAATGAGCAGAGGGCGCCAAGATTTGGTAGATTGTGCAAAAAGTATGCAAGGAAAGTACTGTTTAAGGCTGAAGGCATGTACCGTTACAAAGAGATTTGCATGTGAGCAAGCAGACACACACAAACCCAAGCGGTGTATACAAAGTCAAAATAGCCCTGTGTTCGGAATGTCAGAAAGTCAACTTTCAGAACAGCACTTTGTTAAATTACACCTCCACATCCACACACAATAGAGCCTGGTGAAATTAGGCCGCTTCAGCCATTTGCATAGGAAAATCACAGAGTGGGCAAAAAAGGGAAGAAGTGAGGGGTAAAAATAGCACATTGTCAACGAATGTAATCGAAACCAGAGCCGCAGCTTTCTCTTTTGCCCTCTAAGAGCTCCAAGCAGTCAGACTTTCCTCTCATTTGCAGTATGAGATATCAGCAACTTGAATTAAAACATAACTTTTGTCCGAAAACAAAACCAGCGAGTGCAGCTCAGGTACCCCGAATGCAAGCGGGAGCCTGAGTCACGTTGGCTGGACCCACACATCTCTGCCCAGAACCCTCACCAGCTGCTTTCAATTAAACAGGCCCGACCGGAGAGGGGAGAGGAAGGCCGCGTTCACCAAAATGGCAAGCTATTTCCAGCCAGGAGTTCTTTCTGCTTTCTGTTTCTGACAGCACATCAGTTGCTCGAAATTTGTGTAAACACTGTGTTTTGTTTGCTATTGAGGGCCAGCCTTTGCTTCGCTGCCATGCATAGCCACACGGTGCATGTGAGATGGAAATGTTTGAGCGCAAAGCTTTCATCCAGTGTGCTCTATGATATTCCACTGACAAAAGATGCTTTAGGATTATTGCTTTGGAAACACAGAACAACCGCGCCAAACGGCGGGCCCACTCTGATCCAAGAATCTCCTTGAATGAGCTAAATCCTCCAAAGTGAGGCTTATGCTATGCAGTTATTGTCCCGGTGACCACAAACTATTTTCCCGAGACGTTCCAGTCGACTACGTGCTCAAACAACCGCAGCCGTTCTGCAAGACGACCGATGGGAGGATGATGTGTATGGGCGATTTAACGAGGGGCAAGCCTTTGTGCTGAGGAGGGTTGTAAGCTGCACACAGACACCTGATAAGAAGCACCTGTCGAACGAACCTCAGAGCGTATCAAATACCTATATTATGTTATAATGCAGACTTGGTGTCATTTGTCAGTTTTTTATCTAGCTGCATTACATTTAAAGGGTAACGCCACCTATTTTATACATTTAAGTGTGTTTACAGGTCAGTGGACTACTGCATGTTCGAAAAAAGCAGTATAAAGCCATGTGTGGCTCCAGATGAAGCTGCATGTAATCTGATAAATTTCCTCCAGCAATGTCACCCAGTGGGCAAGTTGCACTGTGGGTAATGTAGGCGCCAAGTTTTGAAAAGGAAGATGACCTGAGGTTCTGCTGTATCAATTTTTGATCATTTGTTTTAAAACTGTCCATAATGAGTCCAGGTGAAATGCTTTTTAAGACCTGCGGCCTCCATTACCCACAATGCAACTTAGCCACTGAATGAGAGAAAAGGAGGCAATTTATCCAATAACATGCAGGAACATTCATTCCTCTGGAGCCACAACAGGAATAAAAAGCTTTTTTCACATATGCAGTTGTACTCTCAAAGACCTGTTAACACACTTTAATGTGTAAAAAGAGTGTTACCATAGAAGTAACCCTTTAAATGGAATTGGATACAGAAGTCTCAGAGATGGTTATATAAAACAAATCCATATATTTGCATTGTACTGCAAAAATTCTATAATATCCTGTGCTGTATAAGAAATGATTACATTATATGGGAATGGTCGAGGTGATTTGTCCATCATGTTAAATACTTTTTCCGAAAATTGTGCCTAATATATTTTGTATTTTTGGAAACTTTTGGAACTCCACAAGAAGTTCCGATAACGTTTTGTGGGTTTGAACAATGTTTGGCTGCACAGCATGAGACTCTAAAATGACTTATCCACTGCTAGGTGGATTTTAGAGCTAAATAACACAAGGATGGGGAAGGGACAGGACATGAGAGAGTGCTATAATGAGGGAAAAACCCATTCGATTACACTAGATGGATCAGTGGACTGACAAGCTGTCAAATGAAAAGCATTACCAGAATTACAACGAACACTTGCACGGTTTTAAAAAACTAACAATTTGCACAGAAATTTAGTGCCGGAAAAGTCATGCAGGGACATTTTGAGAGCTGAAATATTTCAATTCCAGAATTGAAAACAGCTGCAAATCAACTGCGGCTTGGCGTATTTGCTGTGTAAAGACCTGCGCTGCTGAGCAACTGAGACAAAGCACAAAATTTTGTAAGCCTGAAAACCAATACAATCACAACAACACAAAAAAAAAGTTCTCTACAGATGCTAAATGACAATATGGTAGACCTCTTAATAAAGCTGAAGCATGTGGCGCACATAGAGCCGGAGCTGAAGTGGATCTCTTGATGGAAAACTCATAAAATAAGAGGGGAGATAACAATAACACGGCTCACACTCTCTGGTGCCAGTCTATCTTTGCTTGTCTCCTGCCTCTGACACTAAAGCCCTGCTCCAGCCCACCCTCCCCTGCTCCCAGCTCAAACCCACCACGTCTCCCCTCCTTCCTTTCCTCCCTTCATCTCCCATCTAGCTCCTAAATTATCTGTCCGGGGCTGCAGGAGATACCCCTTCCTGCTCGGGGGTCGCTCATTTTACCGCAAGCTGGGGAGATGAGGTGTGTGTGCGTTTCTCTGTGTGTGTGTGAGAGAGAACAGTGCATACGCTGCAGAAAACGCACATCCTCTCTCCCTTTCTCGTTTGAAGTCCCCGGAGGCGGGAGGATCTGTGAAGGAGGCGACCGCACTAAATGTCACTTTGGAGGTGCCGTTGATGGACGACCAGCGGGAAGCGAACAGGCTCTTTTTTCTCTATTTCATTTTTAAGACAAAAAGCAGTGAGAGAGAGACAGGTCAACGAGGCAGCACCGCGAGGTCTGAGCTCTGAAAACAATGGAAATTTGCTGTGTGTATCTCCGCATGTAGATGTGTGTTGAGTGTTTGTTGATGCTAGAGAGCTTGGTAAGTCACGTGTAAGAACAAATCATTCTGTAGCTGGGATCCATTATTACCGCAGAGAATATGTGCCAAAATCAACCCTCCGCTATCCCTCTTTCTCTCCAACTCCCTTCCTTTTACAAGTGAAAGTAGTGGAACATTTTTTTTTTTCAAAGCTGGAGAGACTTGGGCATATTTTATGGTCCCTTCACCGTCAGAGCAAAGCAGAGAAAAGTGATAAAGAAATCTCTGGGATGTAGTCATACTCAGGCAAAGATTTATTTCTCTATGTAGCGCTTGCTCAAGGAAAACGTTCGACTCAAATCATAGCTATACCTGATCATTCCCACTTCAGCCTCTCCCGATCAACTTGGCTGCGGTTGAGCGACTATAAAGCTCGGAAAGTTGAGATTGCAGAGTTCTGATGGACCTTTCTGATTGCACTTAAAGAAATCCCTCCCTGCTGCTACCAAACGGTAAATGGCTCCCTTTTGATCACGCCTGACTCCGGACTAAAACATTCCCAGCAGAGATTAATACTATTTCAGTCGCACATGTTGCCCGAGCATGTGCACCTAAGACAGAGGAATGACCCCCGTCTCAAATGAGGCATGACAATCAAAGTCACAGAACAAGAGAAATGTATCTCTGATGTGAAAATAAACCGGATGATGTAAAACTCTGCGGAGCATGCACAGCTCTGGCCACATTCATTTATTATTCTAACCCAAGGTCCTGCATTGACCTTGCATGAGGCAGACAGGGGAAAAGAGAAAAAAAACACGTCTGCGGACAGTCGACCGCAGAGCTGAGCGAGATTTCTTTTAATATATATGTACATTCTTTTTATAAACACGATTTAGCGGCAAACCGAGTTTAAAAATAGAGTTTGAATAATTTTTACTTCAACCTGTTTAGAGAAGCAGTAGGGTGGAGTCACCACACCAGTACAATTCAGTTTGCCACAGAAGACAACACAATGAGTGGATAAAGTTGAGACAATAACACTGAAATCTCAACTTAATTTTGTATAATTTTAGTTTTGTTTACTTTAACTGACAATATCTAGATCTGAATGATGAAGTAAAACAGGGACCAGGTATTTAACATCAGCAGTTATGTGATGTGGACAGAAATGTGTCAATAACAGCATCAAAATCTGTCAATAGGGGTGCACTGATTGTGAAATTCCCTGCGGATACAGATGTTTTCTGTTGTTTATTTTGTTATCTATCCTCCTTTTGCACTAGAGAAACAAAAAAATCTTCATTACAAAAAATGGAAAAAAAAAATAAATAAAAAATGGAACTTTTTTAAAGTGAACAACCTTGAATATAACCTTCTTTCACATGAAAGAAAAGCAACTGCTTTCAAAGCCTTTTTTAGCCTGCTAGACAAATGTCAGTTCATACACAGCCTCACAAACTGTTACAGGGATGACAAAAGCCTTTAGCTAATGGAGGTGCCAGCACAGAACTGATGTGACGACAGAAAAGCAGGCGAATATCAGCTGAGATCAATATATCTGGTTGATATATCGTTGCCTCCCTAACTGCTGAGTATCAATAGCTGGGATTAAATCACACAAATCAGACACATTATGTTGTTTATTTACTCTTTAGATCTTATAGTTCCTGATTCAAACCAAATTTTGGCAACTTTATACTATTTTATTAACGTCCTGCTTGTTAATGGGCACAATTTGACATTTGAAAACTTAGGTTTATTTTCTTAAATGATTTTAGGAAAACGCAGTATTTCTCAAACTACAGCAGCAGTTCACAACCTGGGGGTCGGGATCCTCTCAAGAGGTCACAAGTCAAACTCTAGAGGAAGATAAGTAAAAGGATAGACGGGTTGAAAACACACATTTCTGCTGCCACAGATTACGTATGACTGTTGAGCTGAACTGCGGGCCACGCCCCTCCAGCCAGGTGCACCAGGTGAGGGTGATTTGCTAATCAGCTGGGTCTGGAATCATACACACACAGAATCACTACAGAGCAGCAGTGGGAGCAAGCAGCATGAGAGGCGACTGAGCTCTGGTGATTTGGACTGAAACACCAAGGCTGTTTGTGCCGAACAAAGCTTTAAAGGGAGACGCAGCCGGTAAACTCTTTGCATTGTTCTTGGATGTAACTGGGCCTTGTTTGTTGCATTGTTGTAGTCCATTGTTTGCAAGTCATTTTAATAGTCTGATTGTGAACTATAAATATTAATGGTTAAAATCATGTTGAATAAATATAATCAAAAAATATTTCATGGTAGTTATATACAGTTTAAAAAAACAACTAATGCCTTTAACAATCATGTGAGCTGAATACAATTAAAGTGTCATGTATTTAGATTTATCTTTAAAAAAAGCTATTCATTTATCGCGCAGTTGAAATCATGAAGTCAAATCAAATTCCACACTTAATGTATTGAATGTGTTTACTGTATTTAACTTTTAGTATTCAATTTCTTGTATGTGTTTCACTGAATGTGTTTATCTTGTTTTCATTTTCTAAAATGGTGTTTGTGTTTAAAGGTTTTTCACCTGGTCATTCACATTGCATCAAACTTCTAAAACAAAAGAAAGGGAAAAAAAGAGCAAAAGTGTAATGAGCAGAATCTTGTGAAGTCTTCCTGAAATTAGCTGCCTTTTCAAGTGGGGAGTTTTACACACTGAAACCTTGCAACAGTGAATAACCGGCAGCCTGGAGGAGAGAAACCAGAGCAGCGACCAGCCAGGCCTGGAAACACAGAAGCCTGGTGAGATACTGAATGTCACCCTACTCAACTCTGCTGGAATAGAAGATGGCTGACTCAAAGTCACTGGAGCAGCTTAAAGCCAACAGTACAACGGCGAAGCGTCAATTCTCCCAGCTGGCCAACAACGTTGTGAGGATGCATGCAATATTGTCTGAAGGGGAGCTCAGAGACAACTGAGGCCAACAAACTCATGGAGGCAAATGATGATGTGGAGGCCCAGTGTATTGCAGAAGCAGAGTTGGATGCAGGTGCTGGTGCAGTTCCTGTGCTGAGTGAGCAGCAAAAGGCCGCAAGTGAGTGTGAGACGAAACTGAAGGAGGTGAAGGACCCCATCCAAAAGACACTCTTGGCCAACTGTGGAGAAGAGGAACTGACTATGGTGGTAAAAGCTGCAGAGGATAAAGTAGAGTGTGTGATTTCCTTCGAACTCAGCAGAAACAAAGACGCCTTCGACTTCATGTTGGACTACCTGGAAAGACTGGTTAAAGAGGCAAAAGAGCTGCACAAGCAGTGGAAGTGCTGGGCCCCTCCTGCTGAGCAGAAAGACTTCCAGTGGCACATAGGACAGCTTGAGAAGGCTATTCCCAAGTTAATGTCAAGAAAAGCAGAATTCATTCAAATAAAAGCTAAAGAAGATGCTGAAAAATGTGTGACTGCAGCTCCCAACAGCTACCCAACGTCAGCCATTAGACTGAAGCCAACCTCCCTTCCTAAATTTACTGGCATCAAGCGTGACTTTCACCGCTGGAGAAGAGACTGGGAGGCCCTCCAGATGCAAGGGGAACCAACTGGGTCGAAAGAAGTCAAAAAGTTTCAGCTCAGGTTTTTCACCTTCTAAAATAAAAGAAAAAGAGAGCAAATGTATGAGTGGAATTTTGTGAAGTCTTCTGAAATTAGCTGCCTTTTCAAGTGGGGAGTTTTGCACACTGAAACCTTGCAACAGTGAGGGCACTTGGCAATGACCTTTCAGACTTTCATTTAAATCTTTCCTTTTATCTTTTTTTTTTAATTGCTATTATGTTCAACTGGTCACAAATGGTTCAGAAATGCAACCTGTGACAAGGCGTCACAAGACAAAATGGTTCAGTCTAACAATCTCTACCAGTTTGTTAAAGGCATCATGTATGTTTCTTGAACATTTTGGTTTCTTTTAACCTCTTTTTTGGCTTTTTTCAGGTCTTCATTTGACAGGAAATATGAAGAAAGGGGATGGCAGAAAAGAGCCAGTGGTTGGAGTTGAACCCGGGCCACTGCGGCAAGGACGCAGTCCGTACATGGGGTGGATACTCAAGCAACTGAGCCACTGGGGCGCCCCAAACATTTCAGATTTTAAACAGGTTAAAACAACATGACAAAAAAGCAAGCAGCAGTGATGTAGCTTCATATATAGATGAAAAACAATGTCACAGACGATGAATTTGACTCCTGAGGTAACCGGCTGTGAATAAAGATCTGAATCTCTTCTGAAAATCTGCCTGGTTTGTAAAATACAGAAACTGGGTGGAGAATCGTAGGATTTTACAGCCCTTGTGGCTTGTGGCCAAAAACAAGCTGTTTTTTACTCTGTCATTCCTAACGTAACACTTCGCTTAACTTTATAGAACATGGCACAGCTGAACAATATGACCCTGCTCCTGACCTCTCAGCCCCCAGTCTGACAAAAGTGTATTATGAGCTGTACCAGTCGCTGCTTTCTGATGAAAAAAGTCAAACATGGTGAAATGTGACACAGCTTCTTATACAACTACAGTTAAACCTGAAGCTATAAGAACTTCACGGAGCACCGTTGCTTTAATATTCATCTGAAGCGGACAAATAAGCTGGAAAGCAGCCGTAAGTGCTTAACACTTATCCAAACAGAGTAAAACTGTGCCACAAAATAAATGAAACAAGACAAACACTAACAAACAGTCTCATGTAATAAAAGGAGGAGACAGAAACCGCTGGCTTCATTAAGGCTCCATGTGAATCTACAGGAGAGAAGTCACAAAGTATCCTGATGATCGTATTTGACAGGAACATAATCACAATAATCTAAATGAACCTGAATTATTTTGACTGTGGCTACCATTTAAAGTTTTACTTTACTTGAGAAGGAGTGCGATCAATGTGTGTGTCTGTGTGTGTTTGGCAGCATTTGCTTGCACTCATCTCTGCATGAGTGAGTGTTTATTCAACTTTTATGGCAATTGTCTCGTAAAAAACGGACAGGCGCTCTGGGACAACCTGCCCTCCCCTGCACCAGCTCACCCGCAGGTTCACCTGCAGCGACCACCTACCAGGATGGCCGAGCAGATGCAGCGCGTGTCCGGCCAGATTACCACGTGAATTACAAGCTCGGTTACGGCTGGACTGGACAGGAACCACCCTGTCTTGACACACTAAAAATCACAATTAGACCATGAATTACAACACACAAGGAGGCCGTTTGTTCTGCCTCATTCATCCTCCAGTTGTTGTAAAATGTCCCTTCAGAGGGACATAAAATTTTAATACTCAGCTTGTGTATGATTCAAGTGTAATCAAAGTGGGTTTTTTTTCTGTTGAGTTTGATCCAAAGAACAGTAAATGCTCTGCTCAGGGGGATATCAGTGTCACAGTTTGACCTATCTCTGGAAACTGCATCATCAATATTTCAGGTTTTATGAATACTCTCACACATAGACACAAATGCACAAGAAAAACCAGCATCCATATCATATTGTCCCTTTTCTTCCCTTCCCTGCCTTGTTGACCTGGGCTATGTTGTTGATATATTTTCAGAGAGGTTTTTTCTCTCCATGCTCTCTAAAAGCTCAACACCGCCTCTGTCACCCTCATCACATTTCCCCTCAGAGTCCATGTTGTAGGAGGGAATGACAGAGGGACAGAAAGAAAAGCAAAGAGACTTTGAAGTCCTTTGCCAACAAGGTTTATGCATCAGACCAATCCACAACAGAGAGCCAGAGTAACAAACAAATTCCCGGAACACAAAACAGGCAGGCGGACACGAAAAGAGACGTGAATACGTGAAAATATACAGCTGAACAAAGAGGACGATGAATATAACAGAGCTCGGGCGACCCACAGAAACAGATCAACACTCATTTCGGCCATCTGCACTGAGTTCAGATTGGGTGCTCTTGCTTCCACCTGCTAAAGATCAGGAGCCCTGCCCTCGCTCTCTTCCTTCCCATGACTCCTTGCAATGCTGCTACTTCTAGCACCCTCCTGAAAAAGTCCCCCCCCGCCCCACCTCTTCCTTCATTCCCACAACTCCCAATAACACCGTCTGACATGTCCAGAACCCTCCAAAGAAACACTCTTTTTTTCTTCCTTCAATATCACAACAGCTCCGCTGTACATCTGTCACCGGTGAGGAGAGGGGAGGAAAGCTGGCTGACAGGGGCATCCATACACACTCCTAAATCTGCCAAGGCAAGTCGCTGGCACAGACAAAAAAATAACAAAAGACTCCCGAAATGCAGTCAGGGCAGCGCAACACTTTATCTGTGAAGGCAAAACAAAGGAAGGCCTGTTGAACACTCTGACTGTGTTTACTTTCATGGGGGAACAATGCTTTTAAGATGAAGGGGCAAGGACTGATGTGGCACCCGAAGGCCTCGGCGAGAAAAACACAGCATTTCATTTTGATTCACAGTGAGTTTAAGAAAACAGTTGTAGCAGTCCAGTCTATAGGGGCTGGAGGGTTTGAATGGGAGGGAAAGGGTTCAGAGGAGAAGAAACAGACAGAGGGGAGGAGGATATGACGAGGAGGGAGAAATCTGTTCTGCTTGTTTTCTGTCATTTCTTCCTTTAAAAGGAGCAAACAGTAGGAAACAGGTTTTAAAAGGTGGCTCTGAGATTTTCAGAGGAGAAGCGCTAACGTTGGACGAGCATAAACAGCTGATAACATAAGCAGCAAGCATAAAGTAAGTTGTGTAACATAATTTCGCTTCTGTTTGTGCTGCTACTTAGACCTAACTAATTAAATTGAAGTCCTAAAAATCCGTATTTTAACAAAACTATGTGTCTTGGAAACAAACTAAGGCTTTTGATGGGGTTTTGAACATTTTCTTTGGACATACTTCTACTTTTTGTTCGCCAAGACTTGATCACCATCTAACTGTTGTGAATCTGATCTGACTAAACCTGCCACCATCTACCAAGCCACAAACTTTCAGTCACTTTTCAAGCCAATAAGGGGGTGAGGTTTTGATAATAAAATTATTCCTTTAAGACTTTCCTAACATACATAAACCCTCTGACTCAACTACCATGAGTCTGACTTTAAATGCATATTTTTCTGTTATTTTTCTATTAGCATTTGCAATTCCAGATCGTTCTGCTGTTGGAAATCAACATATGAAACAGTAAGTGTCAAAAAAAACTCAGTTTGATAAAGTTGCAGTAGGATTAGGCTTAGGAAAATGTGTTGACAATCGTTTAAAAACGTAAGCAACTAAACATACCACAAAAAGTTGGAAAAAAGGTGTGGAAGAACCATACACAGCCACAATAGCCTGGCACCTCTTCCTCATGCTGGTCACCAGCTTAGTCACACACTGCTGGGGGATGGCATCCCATTTTTCAGTGTAGCGTTCTCCGCATCTTCTTCACACATTGACCCTATGGCAGTTAGATCACTGTGTATGGTTCTTCCACACGCTCCTAATGCTCCTGTTTGTTAAATCAATAAATTGTTAAATTGCCCATATGTCTTGTTTCTTCAGAATCATCCAATCCACCAAACAAGAGCCAATAGAATAGAATAGAATAAGCTGTTTGGCAGAGAAGATTTGGCAAATTTTTCATGAGCGCAACCCACATACTCAGCTCTGTTGCTCATCCCACGAATGCATGTTCCTGAAAAATGTGGCACCATTTAAAGGGGAAATAAACAGGCTTTCCAACAATATAAGATTTATTGCCGAGAAGCATTGTTACAACAAAGAAATAATCTGCCAAACACAAATGTCCTTGCTTTTCTATACTTTTTGACCCGTCCTCCATCCAAGTCTCATTTAAATCCGTTGTGTAGTTTTTATGTAATCCGGTTGACAAAATAACCAGGCAGGAAACCAACCAACAAGGGTGAAAACATAACCTCATTGGTGGAAGTAAAAAGGCATATTTTGGTGAAAATATTTGTGTTGGAAACAAACCATGCCTTCTGGAGTTTTGAGGATTTTCTGTTGCCAAAACTGGATCATTGTCTAACTGTCAATCTGAACGGGCCAAAGCTGCCAACATCTGCCCAGCAATAAACGTTTCCGTCACTTTTCAAGCATACAAATGGTAACTTCTACAGTTAAGGCTGTTCTCCTGTTGGACATCAATATATATAAGCCAAAACTTGGAGTGGATTAAAAAACATCCTCCTGAAAACTATGAATTGAATCTGGATTCACCAACAATGGATGAAGCTGCTGCCAAGATATTTTACATGAGCATTTTTGTCTGTACAGCTACTGAGAGGAAGAAACACAAAGATTCCTGGGTAATGAAGTAATTTGTGCAACATTTCAAACTGACACTTAGAGGCTGCTGAAGTGGAACAAGTAAATATGATCAATCTGACCACTGGTTGGCTAAAAGAAATACCCTTTGCACACCGTACATGAGCCAGATGTGGGATAAAAGGCACTAACAGTCCTGCAATGACAGATCTGACCAACAATAACTGACAAGGAAACTTTTAAGATGCCAAGAAGGGCAGGAAAAACAGAATTGCCTCCATACACTCACTTTCCACTGCAAGCCCAGCAGGGTTCGGAGTTGTTTAAGATCACGACCATCGATAAAGCATGTCCAGACAAATTCTTTTTGTTTGAGTATTTCCAAAACATCAAGCATGGTGCCTAGCAGAGGGGGAAAAAATACCAGCTTTCCCTCATGCATCCAATCAATGGGGAAAATGGGAAATGCAGAATGTGAAAGGGTCACAACCCCAGGGATTGGATATAATCCCCCGGTTGCTACCGGGTATCTGGTATATAAACACTGCACTGGAAAAACATTAGTCTAAGTCTGAAAGTTTACACTATTGTCCCATGCTGTCCTTTGAGATCCCTTTGACAGAGTAGTTACAAATAGTATGAATATGACCTGCTCACTGTTAAATAATAAATTCATATAGATGACTGCCCATTGCATTTCAGCACAAAAAACAGCCAATTTCCCCAAATGTGGATCGTGAAAGGTCATTTGAATTCCTCAAAGTTATTAGATCTCACACTTTTATGATGGAGAGACTGACTATTCAGCCAGGTGATGTGGTAAAGTCATCTCTCCAAGGGGTGAGAAAGTTCAATCTTAGAATGAAACCAATCTAGAGTTTAAGGTTTGGGAAAGGAGCACCGAGGCACTATATTCTCTCATTAGCCCGACAGTAGAGTCGGCAGGAAAGTAGATTGCCATCTTCACTGCATAGTGAGAGAACATTTGATATTCCCATTAGGCCCAAGCAAACCCTTTAAGTTAACGTAGCTAACACGATTTTGCCAAGTAATCCTTGATTTCAATAATATGTGAGTTTGTCTCCAAATAACTGATTGCTGTCTTGGATTTCAGTTTCAATATTTGCAGTGGTTGAAAAGGCATCAATAATAACTGTTAAAAAGGCATCCCGCTAAGTCCAATTTCTATGCAGTGTGTGTGTCATCAAGCCTATAATAACACAATACAAACATAGAAAAAAAACATAGACTCACATTTGTTTTTCATTTGACTAGCAGCGAGGCCTTAGCCACCCAAAACTTTAGGTTTAGGGTTCTCGCATTACACTTCAGAGAATATAACTCCCTCTTTCTTTAGGGAAAGCCTGAAAAAGGTACATTGCATAATGCAAACTCAGTGGACAGCTTAAGTTTCACTCTCCCTGCCCTCAGCATCTTTTCACAGAGTCTTAAGGGGTCACCCAATTTTAATGGTCACTTATTGCCTGTGGAGCAGTTCCCGTGGTAAAAAGGTACCCTAGGACCACCCCCAGTGTCAAAACAGCCTCAGGCTCAAGGGCTCAAAGTAATACTGGCACTGATGATGCATACCTGAACTGGAAGACCTTATGAAATACTCTATTTTTCATTTCTGTCTGAGACACTGTAGAAGCCATCATGGGCCTTGAACCTGAGACAGCAGCCCTGCATGATTCATGTCTACAGTGTGGAAATTAAAATGTGGTCCTTTTTTTGATATGTGCAGTTCATATCCACTGATAAGAATATCTCAGTGCATGAGAGCAGGAGGGGAGGGGACATGCAACACTCATTTCCCTTTCCCAGACTGATCAAATATTAGAGGAGGCACGTTCATGATGAATTGTTATGGTGAGAATGCTTTTGGAAATGGGAACAATAAAGTTATCATGCCAGAGAACAAGAACCTCTAACTGATGTCCAAGAAAATTATGATTTAATATAATGCAGAGCCATGCGTAAAGAAGGAATTTAATTAATGAGCAGACAAATGCAAAAGGTGGCTCTGTTTCATGTGTGACTTGGACGATCTCACTCCCCATTTTTTCCAATTCAAAAGCTCGATCTCATTACACTTATTCCATCCAAATGTCTATAACAAATGTCAGCGGGTGAGTTCATTGCCTCTTCCTGCCAAACAGATTAAATAGAAAAATGGAGCAAAAATATAAGGTGGCTTTCCAGTACCTGTATAGAATAGAAAAGTCAGGAGTGTACTAACCTCAGCACGCTGTGTTCTGGGCTGGCTGGCATCTGTCTCAATGGCATACACATCCACCAGGTAGAGGTCGGAGCCTTGTTCTCGGTCCAGCTCTGCAGCTGTCTGTATCACTCCAGTGTGGCGGCCGATGGTGAAAAGGCGTCCCACGGCTTTTCCTCCACTGCGAACCGCCACGATGAAATACTCCACTTTGGTCGCTGAGCCCCGTGGGCTCGAGGCATCCAGGGAGATGACGTTGGTGCCCGGCGGCTGACCTTCTTTGAGGATAGTGATGTATTTTGGCTGGGAGAAAACAGGCCCGTCCAGCCCTTGGAGGATGATGGTCAGCTCAGTTCTGGAGGTCTTGCGGTCAGTGCCATGGTCGGTGGCTGACACTGTGAGTGTGTACATTAGTCTGGATGGAACCAGCTGGGAGGCCAGACGGATATCGCCGCTGTACCTGTCCATGATGAAAGTGTTTGAGTCTCCTTCCACAAAATCATACTCCACTTCCCCGTTTGCACCCTCATCGGGGTCAAAGGCCACCACTGTTGTCAGGATTGAGCCGATGACTATGTTGGGCTCGGCTACGAGGGCATTCTGGGACACAAAAGTGGGAATATTATCATTCTGGTCCGTGACCCATATTGTGACATTTTTCAGGGCAAAGCGGCGGAATTCAACCGGAACTGCCTGGTCAGTGGCTTTGACAGTCAGCTCGAAGAGATTTGAAAACTCCCTGTCAACTTCCTTGTTGGTGTATATGAGCCCGGTGCTCGGGTCAATGCCGAAGTGGTTTCCCCGGGGAATCTGTTGAACAATGGAGTACTCCAGCTCCCCATTTATGTCTGCATCTGTGTCATGAGCTGTGATTGTCATGACCGACGCTGAGATGGGAAGATTTTCAGGGATGGATTTGAAAATGTCACCGGGGGAAAATACAGGAGGGTTGTCATTAAAATCCCTGACGTGAATGACTACAGGGATGGATGAGGAGCGGGGTGGTCTGCCGTTGTCCTTTGCAGTGATATTAAGTTTGTAAAATGACTGAGTTTCATAGTCCAGCTTTTTAACCAAAAAGATGCTGCCGGTGTTTGGGCTGATGCTGAAAGTGCCATGGTTGTTTGTGGCTGTGATGCTGTATGTTATGTCTGCATTCTGGCCTGAATCAGCATCAGTGGCGGTTACAGAGGCCACCAGCTCCCCTATTCTCATGTTCTCTAGGACGTCCACAGACAGTGAGGATTTAGGGAAGGAGGGGGAGTTGTCATTCTCATCCAGGATGCTAATACTAAGCATGCAGGAGGAGGAAAGGGGCACAGCTCCAGCATCAACAGCTATGATTTTTAATGAATAGGAGGATGTAGATTCATAGTCCAGCTTTCCTATTAAAGTAACTTGTCCAGTGCTGCTGTCGATAGTGAACTGTCCTTCCTCGTTGCCTTCAGGTATGTGATAATGAACCAGTCCATTTTTGTTCTCATCAACATCCGAGGCGGAGACCCGCAGCAGTTGAGTCATGTTTTGAGCTGACTCAGAGATGGAGGCCTGGTAAATGTCTTTAGTGAATTTAGGCGGGTTGTCGTTGATGTCTTGAATGTAAACTTGCACCTTGGCCTGGTCTCTGAGGGGCTTTGGGAGACCCTGGTCTGACGAGACGACCACAAAGCTGAACACAGCGGCGCCTCTTTGTCTCATGAGTGATTCGCGATCGAACTGCAGCGTGCTGGTCAACTCCCCTGTGATGGTGTTCAGTTCAAAGTTGGGCTGTGGAATCTCAAATGTATATCTGACCTCACTGTTTGGGCCAAAGTCCTTATCGTCGGCAAAAATGCGCCCAACCAGCAACCCCCTCTTCTGCTCTTCCGCAAAATGAAACACATAATTGGTGCTGTTAAAGAGGGGGCGATTATCATTTACGTCATCTAGAATCACGCTGACATTGACAGTGGCGCTTAATGGTTCCACAGCCTGGTCTTTAGCCACAACCACCAAGTTATATCTGCCCTGTAGCTCTCTGTCCAGTTCTGCTTTGATGTACAACTGTCCGTCTGGAAAAATGCCAAACACATCACCTGTGTTGCCACCAGTGATGTCATACATAATCTCCCCATTAAGCCCAGAGTCTTTGTCGGTGGCCTCCACTTTGAAAAAGCGGCTGTTGACAGGCTCAGACTCCAGGATGATGACCTCATACGAAAGCTGGTCAAACACTGGCGAGTTGTCGTTGACGTCATAAACACTGATGATGAGGATGAGGCTGGAGGTGTGTCTGGGGACCCCCATGTCTGAAGCGATAACCTCGACCTCATAGGAGCTGGTGGTGACCTCCAGTGGCCCGGTCAGCGTTATGAGGCCATGCTTCTCATGAATATGAAAAAGACCTTTTGGGTTTTGTTTGAGGCTGTAAACCACCATCCCGTTTGTTCCTTCATCAGGATCCGAAGCTTTGGCCTGGAAGATGACATGACCTGTGCTCCAGTTCTCCACTGCACTCACATGCTCCACAGCGTGAATAAAATGAGGGGCATTATCATTTAAGTCCTTCACAGTGATGTTAACAAAGGCCTCTCCTGTGATCTCCCCTGCTCTGGCTACCACTTTAAGCTGATAAAAACCCTGCTCCTCTCTGTCTATCTGGCTAGATGCTGTGATCTGACCTGCACTGTTTACAGTAAAAAGCCCCCTCTGGTCCCCTGAGGTGATTAAATAGGAAATGTTTGTGTTCAGATCTACAGTGGTGGCTGACACTGTCCCTATAACTGTCCCAATGCCCACATTTTCAAACATGACAAAACTGTAAACTTTCTGGCTGAAGACCGGTGGGTTATCCTGTGTGTCTATGACAGTCACAGTCACTATGGCCTGGGTGTGTGAGCGCAGGCCGCTGCCATCTGCGGCTGTCACCTGCAGCTGATAAGCAGTTTTCTCCTCTCTATCCAGGGGCACGAGTGTGGTAATTTTCCCCATGTTGCTATTAATGTGGAATTTAGAAGCATCTCCAGCTGTAATGATATATTTGACTGTGCCATTTCGGCCCAAATCGGGATCTGTGGCTGAAACGGTGGCTACATAAGAACCCGAGGGCTCATTCTCTTTCACATTGGCAAAATACTGCACAGGGTAGAAAACTGGCCTGTTGTCATTGATATCCCTCAGGGTGATGTTGACTTTTCCTACAGAGTGCAAAGGAGGGCTGCCTGCGTCTGTTGCCTGGATGTGGAGTAAGTAGGAGGCCTGAACCTCTCTGTCTAGCTCCACGGCTGTGCTTAATCGCCCTGACACGGCATCCAGGCGAAACAGCTCCTGGACTGAAGCTGGTGTCTCTGCATTAAATGAAAACCGGATAGTTCCATTGGCCCCGAGGTCGTCATCTGAGGCAGACAGCAGCACCAACTCAGTGCCGGCAGGAGCATGCTCCACCAGGGAAACATGAAATGTGCTCTGCGTAAAAGTGGGCACTTGATCGTTCACGTCAGTGATGTTGACTATAAGTTTAGTGTAAGAAATCTTGGGCTGCAGGCCCTGGTCTTTGGCACTAATGTTGAGCACAATTTCAGATGCTATTTCCCTATCCAACAAAGCTGCACTGGTAACCAGACCACTGTTTTCACTGATGGAGAACCAGCCCAAAGCATTTCCCGACACCAGGGAGTATCGCAGGTTGGCATTCTGCCCAGAGTCACCATCTGTTGCAGAAACCCCTTTAATGTAGCTGCCTTTTGGAATGTCTTCACTGATATCTACTCTGTACAGTGTTTCCTGGAATATTGGCGGATGATCGTTGATATCATTCACAAAAATAACCAGACTGGCAAAGGAGGACCTCGCTATAGGCTTGCCATTGTCTGACACAGACACAGTGAGGTTGTATGAGGAAATTCTCTCTCTGTCCAACACACTGGCCACTTTGATCAGACTCAAATTGGGCACAGGAGACGTGTGCACTTTAAAGTGTCTCTGCTCGTTGCCTCCTAAGATTGAGACAGATATGTTACCATTAGCTGTGGGGGAGTCTGAATCTGAAACGGTGAGCAGAGCCACAACTGTGCCAATCTGTGCATTTTCATCAACGGAGGCAAATTTAGAAGTTGTGGGAAAATACCTAAACTTCACTACAGGGTCGTTATCATTCACATCTAACAGTTTGATTGTGGCTTCTGTTCTGCCTGACAGGGAGGGCACCCCGTTGTCTACTGCATGTATAGTCAGGGAGTACTCTTTCTTACTCTCATAATCCAAACCCTCTTTTATGATAATAGTACCGGCTTTAGGATCAATTTGGAAAGGCGTCCCTTCATCTAAAAAGTACCTGATTTCAGCATTGGCTCCCTCATCCTGATCTGAAGCTGTGATCTGCAGAATGCTTGAACCTACAGCTGCATCCTCAAACACATTGGTTTGATACTGATCTGGCTCAAAAACAGGGGGGTTGTCATTTATGTCTTGGATGGTGACATTCACTTGCAAGTAGCCAAACTTCTTCGGCTCTCCTTTGTCCTCCACTTCAATCAGGAGCTGGTAGAAGGGAGTGACTTCCCTGTCCAACCCTCCAGTTGAAACAAGGTGCAAGAATGCCCCCTCTCCACTAGGATTGACTGTAATATCCAGGCGGAATTTCCTCTGCTCGTTGCCTTTCACGATTCTGTACGTGGTGTGATCAGCTCCGTTACTTCCAATGTCTGAATCTGTGGCGGTGTCCAGGATCACTTGCCTGCCGCTGCTGGCGTCCTCCTTGAAAGACACGACAATAGACGCGTCTGGGAACACCGGGGAGTTGTCATTAATATCCAGAACGACTATCCTGACCTCAGTGGGGTAGGTGGGCTGACTGGACAGCACCACGACGTTGATGACATCACTTTGCAAAACCTCCCTGTCGATCACAGAGGAGGTGTAAATGACCCCGGTGGTGCCGTTAATTGCAAAAAGTTTGTGGTTCTCGCTGAAGCGGTACGTGAAGCTGGGCTTGGTCTCTATCGTGCCCACGTAGGTGCCTATGGGCTGCTCCTCCAGGACCTGAAACTCTTGACGGACTTGGCTGGATGCGGAGTACTGCGACAGAGTCCATAACATGAGTAAAATTAAATGAAACCGGCCTAAGCCCCTACCTGTGAGCGCCATGGTCAGTGAGCCAGTCCACCTTTCTCAAACAGAGTCCATGCCTATGATACATCAACTTTACGGAGATCGGACGAGTCGTTAAAGCATTGTATTCCAGACAAAACTCAATGGGAAACCAATCAACGGCTCCTTCCACACTTATTCAGTCTCCAAAAAAGTACTCCAGAAGTGTGGTTTTATCCAGCGCAGCACTGCGTCTCACTGCCACTAAATCCTCTGGATGGAGAGAATGACTCCTAGTTTCATTCCAGCTCCTCAAACAGCATTTTGCTTCAAAGCAGAATCTCACAATCCAAGGAAACAAAAAACAAAAAAAAACAAAACTTCCAGGATCCTCGGAGACGCGTGAAGGAAAGTTTATCCAAAGTTAGGGCGCAAGTGCGCGGTGTTGGAGTGTGTGCAGGCGGCTTAGCCTACGCACCGTCCCGAGGAATAACGGTGCTGGCGCTTCAGTCATACTGTGCTCAGGAGTCCCAGTAAGTTAGGACAAAGCTGGAGTTCCACAAACTCCCTCCCATCACTGATCCCATTGGATAGCGGTGCTCCTGCACGCCCTCCCACGCCTGCCCCCTTCCATTGTGCAGGGCAGCCCGTTGTCTCCGCCTGTGGAAGGAGATGTCCATCAAATAAGACAGGTAAAGATGCACTTAATTACTCCAATAACAGATCAATGTGAGTCTTAATGAGCTCGTGATATGAAAGTTACCCAAAAATCAGCAGGAAAATATACAGAAATATATGATGGGATATCAAAGCATATTCACAATAAAGCAATATCAAATAAATATGTCACGTTAGGAGGTAAAACTAAGCATAAATGTGGGAAAAAAGTGACCTACAAACGCATATTTGAGTACCACAAAGTCCTATGAGGAATGTTTTACAAGTATTTAATGACACCCACAAGATGTCATTTAGGATTATTAAGTCTAGAAAAACATATAATTATCTGTGCTACATTTTTTTTGTTTGTTTGTTTTGTGTCATTAGTGTCATTTCCAGGATTCATAGCTGGTGATGAGGTATTTGCATACAATTGAAATTGCAGGAAGCTTCATAAACGTGGGTGAGTAGCTCCATCTAGTGGCCAGGTGAAGGTACTTCCAACCAGAATACATAGTGACAGCGCAAAAGGTTGGTGCTGTGTCACAAAATAAGTACATAAAATTCACTGAAGTATAGTAGCTTTTGGCTTTATGTACTTTTGTACTTTGCGTAGAGCATGAGAGGAGGCTGCAGTCGTTCTGGTATAAGTATAAGTTCATCCTGCATGTGTGTAAAGGTGAGATGAATCATAGTATCTTTCTATCTAATCATAATAATGCAAAAGACACGTCAAATCATGAACAATATTGTTTCTACAAACACTGAACTACAACTGGAACTGGTCCTAAAAAAACTTTATTACTGTCTGCAAATTATAGAATAGTAACAGAAGTGAATCTTCCTTTATGTTGAATGAAAAATCATTACAAGTTAACATGAAATGCTCTTTAAAGCTTTTGAAGTGAATAAAATAACTCTTATTATTATATTATATTATATTATATTATATTATATTATATTATATTATATTATATTATATTATATTATATTCCTATATGTCAGTTTCAACGTAAGCCAGTAATAAAATGTTCTGAAACACGGAAATATAAAAGCTGACTTTTTTTGACACGTTTTTTGATATGTAAACTGTAATAACATGACTCGATCATTCACCAAAAAAAAGATAGGATATAAATACAAAATCACATTGGTCAAAAACAGAAAAATTACAGATTAGGAAAAGAAGTTTATCACTTATTTTGTTAACACTTAATATGTAACTCTGATTCAGGTGACAACTTGTAACTAAAACTGAATTATCTTGTATCACTTTAGGTCTTATAACCATCCACTATCAGCTTGTGACAGTTTTAACCGACTCTGTTCTTCTTTTGTATGTTTGTATTTCTATTGTTTCTATTTTGTTTGATTCATGTTTGTTTGCTTGATGTCTCTGTTCCTGCTCAGCATTACTGAATCAATCTTCAGTCTTTTTTTCTTTTCTTTTTTTTATGTGTCTTTATTTTTATTGGTGAAATTAAGTGACAGACAAGTTGGCATGAGGGACAAATAAAAAAAAACACACCACGTGGACTACGAGTACAGACAGTGGACACACAGTACAGATAACAACAAAGAACAACTTAAAGGTACAATGATGTGTATAAAGGTAGTATAGGTGTGTGTGTGTGTGTGTGTGTGTGTGTGTGTGTGAGAGAGAGAGGCAGATGGTATATATATATATATATATATATATATATATATATATATATATATATATATATATATATATATATATATATATATATATTTAATGTGGCATACATAGATGATACAATGAAAATAAATAAGCAAATAGAGCAAAAAGTATAAATATGAGAAGAGAGGGAAGAGGAAAGAAAAAGAAAAAAATAATAATAATATATAGTACAATAATACAGGGCGATACAAGACATTACAATATAATATATAATAACATAGTATAAGATCATATGATATAACATATATACACATATACATAAACAACCTAATATAAACCAATATATCATGATAATGACCTAATTATTAGAATTATTAGTAATAATTTATATTGTGACGATAATAATATATATTGCAGTGAGGCTTGAGGCCAGACCAGAGCATCGGGGGGGGGGCAAGCTAGGGGTCCCCCAACCTGGTCCCAAGTAGCCCAGTCGGGAGCCCCAGTGGGACACAGGCAAGAGAAAACAAGATTTTTTTTTTTTTTAATCAATCTTCAGTTGATTGTCCAAGGCTTAAATTAAGACGCTGAATGAATGAATGAATAATATTCAGTTTCTATATTCTTAAATGTGCAGTGTATACACTCCCAGGAACAACAGATGGATATTACCATTTTGGTATTGGTGCTGTGAAGAGTACCAATTTCAAATAAACCAATAACATGTAAAATTAAATGAAATATTTAAGACATTTTTATATCTTTTATATCAGATTTTTTTTATATATAAGATTAAAGAAATAAGGCAAAAAAAGAACACATTTTGTAGCTGACTGCAAGCTGACTTTTCTCCCAGCATATTTAAGACAGTTTCTGAGGGTTTGGAACAAGAATAAATCAATATATATATATATATATATATATATATATATATATATATATATATATATATATATATATATAATATAATAATATAGTTTATCAGTTTATAATATATATAATTTATTTTTTCAAAGAAAACATCTCTCAAATCTTTATTTTTCTCGCAGTATAAAAAGAAGAAATTCTGTCTCAGTGTCTCTTTTCTGACAAAGTTAACACAAACTGGCCTACCTGGGTAGCCTGTTCTGCCTGTGACGTACTGCTTTTATTGATTGCAATGTGGGAACAGACAGGATCACATGGCATCAAACACATTCATCATTTCCAGAAACACTTTTGATAAAATGTCTTCAGGCTGCTGGATGAGGTCAAGTGAGTTCATTGAAAAGATTAATTGCAGCAAGAGGAATTGTTTGAATCTGATGATGTGGGAAGTGAACTCTGCGCTGCACTTCATCTGTCCTGTGAAATAACATTAGGGAGGATAATTACAACCCTCCTGGTTTTGAGAGACATAAATGTTTATTCAGGTTTGGTATTTGACAATTTGTGGCTTCTGTAATCAGGCCGTCGGCTGCCTGGACGTAAAATAGGACATGAGTCAACTCATGTAATTGAATTAGAGAGTGGGCTGGGCTGGTGGTAGCTGCTCAGCCTGACACAGATTCAATGTTTTGGTAGCAGACAGAGCATCAAAGTAGATTACCTCCCCACAGGAGACGTTTAGCTAACCTGATTACTGTGGCTAAGCCAGGAGCTCTCAGGATGCTTTTGATATAAATATCAAGTTGTTGTTATGTTTGAGATAATTCCCTTCTGCTGACTCATGTTTTCGCGTGCTGTCACTGATCCCACCTCTTATTTGACGTGGAGATATTGATCCGACGGTCTGCGCCAACATTGAAAGCACATGTAAATACAGGAGCAAAATAAAGTTAATATGACTTGTGAAGCTGTCTGCATGTGAGTTTTTACCCTGCTATCATATTGTATCTTATTATGTTTCTTCTGAGGATCAAATACTCATCAAACATGATTTAGGTAATCCCTAATTCTCTTTTTTCCCCTTTGTAAAGACCAACTTGCATCAGAGTATATGAAGCTCTTTTCCCTGCTGGTGTCAGGACTTTAAGATGGTTATGATTTAAGTCAGGTTATCAGTGAATTAGTGGGTCAGTCCGTCCATCCAGCACTGTTCCAGACCACAACAAGATAGGTATAAAACCTGGTATTACCTATATTCATGGTCCCCAGAGGTAGGACTACTAATAGTTCTACAGTGCTACATGGAAGGAGGATGTTGTGTTGGTTCCTTCAGTTAAAAGACTGAATAAATTCTGGTGAACAAAGGATATTTTGAATAATAACAAATCTGATTTAAGATTATTTTTGAAATTACTGTGGTTTTAAGTGTATCACGGTATTTTGGTATTAGTTGTAGGTTTTGGCTTGGAGGATTTACAGTATATGCCGTACCAGAAAGGTTTGATACATTTCAATAAACACCTGTGACTGTTCGTCGGGCACCACAGTCAATTCAAGATTTCTACTCAACTCGAGAATGTTGAAAATACATCATCAGATAACAGTTTAATCTGCACTCTCTATTGAAAAAAAAGCCAAAGCTTTTGCTGTCTGAAAGGAAAGTTCTGTACACAAAATATTGTACAGATGGAGATAAATGTTCTAAGCACATTTTGAAGGCATTTCTGTCAGGTACCCCTGAAATGTTTGTTGAAGCTGACGGGATCCTCCAGTGGGACTCTTTTCTATTAAGTCTTGTTTTTCATGTTTTGAGATTTAAACATGTGTGATGGTCCTGATATTTCTGTCTCTTTTAATTGTGTTTTCAGGGTTTTTTGGTGTCTTTGCAGTTTGCTCTGTTCCCCAGCTTGCTTTTCCCTTCGTACCTGCCCTCCATCAGCCTTGATAGCTCTGCAAAGTTCCCAGTTTTTTCTCCATCAGCTCCTTTCCTGTTCTCCTATTTCTTCACCTCATCCCCCTCATCTGAGCTTCTCCACAAGTCTCTGCACCTGAACCCGATCCCCTCGTTAGTTTAGTTTGCATTTAAGTTCAGCTTTCAGTTCAGTGTTTGTTGAGTCGTCTGTTCTCTTACTGCTTCATGCTATTGATCTTCCTGCCTGCCGTCGCCTGCATTTTGGTCCACCTTCTGTGCTCCAAGTATGACACAGCGTTAGATATCAGACCAATGATCTTTCCTCTCCCAATCCTTGAAGCCAGGGTTTCCCAAACTTTTCTCTGAGGTCCTAGCTTTGTAGATTACAATATTTTCAAGCCCTCCACCGATACACATACACACACATTTATTTAACATTAACATTGTCTAATTAATACAGAACTGCAACGTCAGATTGACAGAAAAAACTAAATTTGGAAAAAAGTCATCATGCATCTTGAACTTTGACAATGTAACAGTAGTTTAGTAAAGGGGCCTCTGTTGTGCACAATAGCTGAGCAGTTATTCCCTGAAGAAATCAAGAAGCTTCTCTTTTTGTTCAGGATGTGTACTCTCTATGTGGCATCTTAACTTGCTGGGCTTCATTCTGTCAGAAGCTAATGTTTTTAGATACACAACATACTGTGGTCTCTTTTCATTACCCACTCTTGTACTGGTGAAGCCGAAGGGGAGATATGCTGTGTCACATTTTCTTGTCTTTGTTTTGGCTTTGGTCAGTAGTCTTGTTGAGCCTTCCCCATGAAAACTCCGGCCCCCACTGTTGGAACTATTGCTTTAAGCCAATGAGTCACTGGATGCTGTTCTTTAAATATCACTGTCTGCTTTTCATTCCGTCTGTCTACTCAGACCAATTACTGTACAACCCTTGATGTCCAGGGAGATTAAGGCTTCAATCAACCATCAGCAGGGTTTACTCCACCACCATCAGCAGCATCTAGACTCCAGGAGTTACTGCCTTATCTTCTAACTTCCTATTAGCAATCAACTTTCTCTGTTATTGCCACAATAAGTATTGTTCTACACATCCAATTGGTCAAATCTTATTTAAATAAGGTATCTCATGATCTTAAGGGCAGTTTAAACTGCATAGAGAACCCATTCAGTCAGTAAACTGCAAACAGTACATTTATTTTTTTTATCATGGTTTCAGATTATGAATGCACATTATTGGATTTCTGCGGATATCCGAAATGCCAATAATCTCCAACTCATTCTAACCGATTGTCAATGCAGATTTTTTGACCTAATGGCAGAGAACTTCAAGTCTTTCCAGTAATGGAATTAACATATTATGCCTACTCTTATCGTGATGACCCTCTGGCAGATGCAGACATCCAGAGCTTTTCAAAATGTGCACATTTGGAAGGTAAAAATAAGAAGATAACTTAGTCATCGGCTGGTTTCTTGAGCATAATTAAAGTGTCATGTTGCTGGCCTGTGACATCAGACGAAATGTTGATTTAGGGCTAATGGTGATATTTCACTTTGAAGCCTTTATCGACCGATGCTGATGACACAAAAGACCTGAGATTGATGAGTCGACCTCTCCGAAGCCAAAATGTTGCTTACTACTCAAGGACAGTTTGGATATCACCATTACCTTTACTTGGTAGATGCTTTTCTGAAAAGTGACTTCTATTTTTCCCATGTTTACATAAGACCAATTTACTGTTTGGTGTCTTGCCCAAGAACATCTCGACATGTGTACAGGACCAGCCAGGGATCAAAATGGTTGACTTTCTCCACCACCGCAGCTACAGCTACAGCTACCAACTCATACATTTTGTCATTTCACTTCCACATACTTTTGGTTCAGGCTACTTTCTCAGCTGCAGCCCACTTTGTGATGACATAAAAACTGTGTTTCTTTCATTTTAGAGTCCGCGCCAAATGAAACGCCAGGTCACTGTCTTGTAAATCAATCATGCACCAACTGAGAGATTTAGTTTTTGTTGATGATGCTGGAAAATTACTTTTCTGAAGCCGTGCAGAAAGCCCCATGCAAAACAAGTTTATGAAGACATTGAAATGAAAGTGAAATGAAATTATCTTTGGCTCTGCTGAGAACCAAACATGGACCAACCAGGCGGACAGATGTCAGAAAGCAAAGTGAATTCCCCTCAATAAGATTAGATTAAACCATCAAAGGCTGTTTCCTCTGGCCTGAAAAAGCTCAGTTCAAGTACAGTGTCTGCTCTCATAAAATCTATCAACATATTGTAAAGTAGAAGCTCGGCCGTAAAGATCAAATGCAGGAGTCAATGAGAAGATGAAGGGCTGCGCTAATCCATTGCAGCTATTCATGCACCATGTTGTGTCGTCTGTGGGGATCTGACCTGAATGAACTGATGAAAAAAAATGACAGGTTTGAACTTGAACTTGAGTTCAATCCAATATGCGGACAGATAATGAGATGCTCAATGTCGGAGAGCATCTCATCAGATCCTCATCCCCAGAGGGAGATGGAGAAACAATGTTGAAGAGGAGGATAAACTGGAACTTTTGTATGAGTGAGTCGTTGGGAAACAGGAGTTCAGTTCAATAGGCTTTTAAAAAGTGGGCTACAAAAAGGTTATTGTACGCCTCGGGGGGAAGTGAGAGCCAGCAAAACAGCACTGCCCTCATTTTCTAATAATGAGTGTGTGAACAGCCAAGCACTAACGCTGACAGTGGATCTATTGCATGTCTGTATTTGTTTAACATGCTTCTGGCTTTTAAATTGTCGTCCTGGTTTTTCTGCAGCTGTTTTTTTCTTTTTCGCAGCGACCCCTCGTTGTTGTTTCCTAGCGTGCTCACCGTCTTCCACTTTCCATCTCCTTCGTCTGCTCATGCTGAGGAAATCTCAGCGTGGGGAAATAAATATCAATCAGTAAACTCTACTGTTGGCTACATTGCATGGCCGTTGCGTGAGATATCATTTGCACTGGCATTTGCCAAACAAAACCAAACAGTCATTCATTTCGGGGTGGAGCGCCAGCGTCTGCAGCCATGTTGAAATGGAGAATTACAGTATACAAAAGTTTTGATGAAATATACAGGAGGTATTTCAGGCTTTTCTCACCAGAGTGAGTCAGAAGGGAAAAGGGTGGGATGATGACATGTGATGGAGTGGTTAACCCATCCTGGCACTGAAGAGCCACAGCTAACTCACTAATGATCTGCAAGTGCTGCATGATTTAATGTGTTATAATGCCGTAATTAGCTTAAATCACTAGACACTGGCAGCTCAGGCAGATGAAAACACGATATGGCAAAATGTCTGTGGACTCCTGCGTGTGTGTCTGTCCCAGTTTGATGTTGAAGAACTTGATTGAATCCTGACTTCAACTCTGTCCGACACCTTTGGGCCAAAAGGAAATGCAAACCACAAGCATCGGCCAACATCAGTGGCCAAAATCCAGCCTCGTTGCCAGGAGGAAATGTTAGCAGTTCATTTTTCTGCAAAACAGAGACACGTTCAGATTTGTACATGTCATACTCTATTGACATTTCCATAAAATGTGACATCACGTTCACATTACGTATTAATGAGCTAACTTTCATGTCACAAGGTGGGAATGACAGTGGGGGAGTTGCAGGCCAGGCTGCCAAGTAAGTGACCGCAGTTCAAGTCTGCGTTTCGACATTTGTATGTCTGAAACAATTGGATATTTTTAAGGAGACTTTGAGACAATTCCAGATGTGTTTGTGATATTCTTGATATACAGTCGGCCCATCTGTGTCTTGCAACCAAAACAGGTATTTACTACATCTATGTGATTGGGTTGCCAAAATCACAGATGAATGTTTTTAACTAGTTCCACAGGGACCAAATTGAAAACTAAAAGTTCAGCCACCACTCCGTCTCACATCCCACTCACTGTACATTTCTCCAAACCGCCTGATACTTTATATTTCTTTATATTGCCACTTTATGTAGGGTTTTTTTAGGGTCAATTTCAAATTTTATGTTGTGAAACCCTGTGCATATGGTCTGGTCGGCTTTAGGCACAAACACCACTCCATAAGGGTTAGGAAAAGATAATGCTTTAGCTTATCTGGTTCTGTTACCACACATGAAACTTGAAATTGTCCTAATATATTGTATATAAAAAAAAAAGATTATTATTATTATTTTTTTAGCTTTTTTGCCAATTACGAGGATAGAAATTATCAAGATGTCTCTTCAAAAGTATCTGGTAGTTTTTCTCGTACACATTGTGAAACACCATCTCGAACAGCGGTGTCCAGCAAGACAACCGTCTGCCAATCATAATATAAAACAGAATGCAATCATTTGCAAACAAACAAACAAAGTGTTCCTGAGCCCATGTAGTAATATCCTTTAATTAATCATGTGTTTCACAAAGTGGTGAACCTCGTCCCATCCTTGCTCTTGAATGACTGAGCCTTTCTAGGACGGCCCTTTCATACCCATCGCCAGCTACCTATGAACCTGTTTACTGTGGAATGTTACAAAAGGTTCAATCAGGAGGGACTCATGTTTTTTGCCATGTGTACAAAAAGAATAAGAAAGTTTGGTGGTTAGACTCAATCGTGATGAAAGAATAGGAAACCCCCCGATGGAGTATAGACTCTGGTGGTAGTGATGGAGGAAGAAAGATCGTGGAGATCTGACGACGGGGGGGAGTTGACTCTGGTGAGTAGAACTGGAGGAGGATGGGGTGGAGTTTTACAGCTGACGGCAGAGAGGAGAGCGGTTTCAAGTTTGACAGCAGAGGCATAATTGGCTGATAGTGTTCATGGCAGAATCTGGTTGGTTAAATGGAGAGGGAGTACATGAAGAAACACCCATGGCCAGGTGAATGGAGGGAGCGGGGAGAGAGGTAAATGAAAAGATGGTCCTCCTGATTGAACTTCATGTGTTTTTGGAGCATCCCACAACTACCCCAGTGTTTTGTTGCTCCTCTCCCAACTTGTTTGAAGCATGTTGCTTACATTAATTTTCAGAATAAGTGTTTATTTCCAAAAAATCTGTGAAGTTATTGAGGTCAAATATTAAATAGACCTATATTTAATGTGTCTTTTCAAATGAGTTTATGTCAAAAAGGATAAGCAATTGCCACATCATGTTTTACTTATGTTTTACAGAGTGTCCTAACTTTTCTGGAATCGCGGTTATACACATACATACTGTGTATGCTCCGTATGTATGAATAAGAAAGAAACAACAGAGTGGAAAGCTGTGTGTTGGTGCTAAATAAAGTCTGAATTATTATTCCTTTGATCTGCAATTCCAGGATGCTTTAAAGATCTCCTCCAGACATGTTTGAAGAAGTAAAACACTCTTTCAATAATAATGTGTGTCTGATATGGTTTTTATGTGAAAAAAGTTCAATCATCCCTCTCCTTCAGTGAAAAAGAAATCTGAGTCCATGAATATGCTGCTTTAATTAAAAAATTTAAACCCTGGACATAAGTCCATTCTCAGTGTATGTGCACCATGATGCAGGTTTGTACATCACATTGCACATAGGTTTATCATTCTGCAAATAAAATAAAAACACATTTTGTAGAAGACTTTATTTTAGCAATCAATAAATGAATATTAGGGATTTGTGAGTGAAAAGATACATTAGTGCTATGTGGTGAAAACATTTGAGTGTTCCTCTACATGCAGTACCCCAGCTTCCCCACAGGTGTCGTTATTGTCTGATTAAAAAACTCTTCTTTATCAGCACACCACAGTAACAGTGAAGGCATTGCAAGGCAGAATGTATTATTTTTTTTGTTTGTTTGTTTTATTATTCTTTTTTCTTTTCAAAACTGTTTATTCCTCAGGACAAAGGGCTGTTTATAGCCGAGTTATGATGATGGAAATCTGGAAAAAAACAAAATATTTTCGGGGAACGGACAGTTCTCCGCTTTTCCATCTCTCAAACCTCCAAAAAATACTGGTGCCAATACGTAACACCACAGGCACAGAGGATAAAAATATTATTAATTAACTCATTTTGTTAATCAGTGAGTCAAAACATGAAATGGCATGTGTCACAGCAATAATTAGCCGAGTTAATTAGCAATGTTTATTTTCACTGAATACTGAATGAAATTGTCACTGTTGTGTCCTTGTCTGACTGGGCATAACAGGAGGCTGGTATACAACCGCATATTATATGAAAATATTGCAAAATAATGCAGAATTAAAACTAAAGATGCTAAATATTATGAAGCATCAATCAAAACCTGCACAGTAAGCATTTAGACTGTGAAAAGATGTTGATTTAAAGGTTTACACCAACACGAAACAGTGAAAAATAGCAGTTTCAGATGGAAAATTTCTGCATGAGTGATTGAAATAAGGAATCTAATCATCTTATAAAAAACAACATCCCACGCAGTTTTCATATTAACTTCCACTGGGCGGTTGTAATGAAATGCTTTCTAGGAGAGATTCACATCAGATGCAGGTTGCACAAAGCAAACAGTCATTTCAATAACAATCTAACCTATGATAGATACAGATGGGGATCATACAGTAGGCCAGCTACTGTAAACACACTGCAAATTGCTTTGCTCATGCAGTTGATCCCGATTCGAGATAATAAAATGAAGAACATTGTGCTCTTTGATTCCTGAGAAGCTAATGTGAAACTCTACACTGGGGCTGTGGAGGAGCAAGGAGGACAGTACGGACAAATAACGGTGAGTGGAGTGTGGTGCTGTTCATTAGACCCCTCATCCAATTTCACACTCGCTCTGGAGCCCCTTTTTTGGATTCCCTTTCAAAGCACAGTCCTGAGGTCGGAGAGTTGTCTGAGTTTCTTCAAACACCTGAAGGTGTAAAAGGGCAAATTTAAACAAGATAAATGTGAAAATTGCTGCCTTTCTTTTGGTGAAAATGTACTTGTCACACAATGTCAGAGTTTGAAAGTTTGATGATACTTTTAAATTAAAGGAACAATCTCAAGGATCTCCTTTTCATTCTCTTTGGTGGCACCAATGGTGGGAAGAGGTATTTGCAGGTGTGCTTTTGGACCTAACTTACCTGAGATCGAGATAGTGGCTAGTCAGCAGCTACCATTTGTTTAAATTCTCTGTTGAAATTTAGGAACCCTAAAATGGAATGGCTTAGAGGAAAACACCACTGTTTTTCCATACTGAACTATGTTCTTCCCTGATCTTAGACGAGTTGATACATACCTTTCTAGCCTTCGTGCGTGCACTCAATCGCTCTGGCTCGCAGCGCTACTTTGCTAGCATGTAACTTGGCCCAGTACATTCCTTAGGATCCAAACGGGGGTGAAGTTGGAAGCAACCAAGCACTTCCACGTTTTCCCTATTTAAATACGGTTACGAGAGTAGTTACACAACCCAAGTACACGACTCCTACTCATAGGAGTGATGATATTACTGCGCTGACGTCGAAGTGCTCCCAGGTGTTATTCCGCCATACATTATAGTTATCCTTTTTATCTTAGAAAATTGGCATGTTTCATTTTGTGTAACCATACAGAGCTAGACAGGTATGTATCAACTCGTCTAAGATCAGGGAAGAACATAGTTCAGTATGGAAAAACGGTGGTGTTTTCCTTTATATGCAAATAATAAATTTTCTGATACAACTAAAGAAATTTTCTACTCACTGTTGCCACGTTGAGACTTGTTATTAACATGCGTCCTGAGTGATCCGATCTCAAGTGGACAGCTCAAGTACATCCGTGAACATCTTTACCCATCTATGTTAGCAGCAGATGTTTGTGAACACATTGGGTCTCATTCATGAAACGTTAGTAAATTTGTGCGTAGATTTGCACAAAAAAGCCTACGCTACTAAAAACCTACTCCGGATTCATGAACGCCGCGGGAAACTCAGATCTGATCGTTAACACGTGTGTATGATCATGAATGCCAATCCATCGTAAAGTGACAGCGCGCTCCCGGTAATCAGCTATTAGCATAAAACCCCACCCATGAATTGCCAATGACCACCATATAAGGAGGTGTAGAGGCATCCTGTCGACCTGGCAGTCATGGCGCAAAGAAAGAAAGAAAGAGAAAGAAAAAAAGAATTATTCCGAAGCGGAGATTGAAATCATTTTGGGAGAAGTGGAGTATCCCCTATCCCCTATGGATATAGAAGGGTAAGTCCATATATAACACACACATGTAATTATGCAGGCTATATTCTTACCAATGAGCCAGCCGTCTCTCACAGCTCCATCCTCCAAACGCATGCCAACTGCGCAATTACGCAGGATAAATGCGTCATGCGTCCCACCAGGCCACCGTGCCACAACGTTTAACAACACACACTTTGCGTCACAGATCAGTTGCACATTCACGGAATTAAAGTTTTTCCAGTTTATGTAAGCAAATGCATCACCGGATGGAGCCTTGATGCGTACGTGTGTGCAGTCTATGGCACCGATGACACCTGGCATGTTTGCGATCGCACTGAATCCCTGCATTACTTCTACCTGCTGTTGTGCGCCATAGGGAAATTTAATATACTCTGGCATTAGTTTAATAATACCGTTAAGAACTGCAGGCAGGATGCGGCTCATAGACGGACCTGTCACCTTTCTCCCATAGAAAAGAATGCGATAACGCGTTAAAACGCGTTATCGCATTGCATTTTAATCGCACTTATTTTTTCACCGCGGAATCTTTCTCACTGGACGAGTTTCAGGCGGACCGATTATACTGGAGCACCAAGTAGCGTTCATGACTTCAAACAACAACAAACCACAGTGAACATGAACGAAGAAGCTGATGAGACCGCTTTGGTTGGCCCCGTGGAAATTTTGTTTTAAAAAACGAACGGATGAAGCGTCGATAAGAGCATGGTTGTGTGCAAGCTATGCAACAAGGAATTTGCATATCACCGCAGCACATCGAGCCTCAAGTATCACCTCAATGCAAAACATATAGCAGCTAGCGTGGACGTTAGCCCGACTCCGAATACAAGGAGCCACACCCACTTCCGCTACACTTAATGGCAAAAATTGCACTGGTCTGTTGGACTTGGTTGAGCAAAAATAAACAATATTTTGTTGCTTAAGCTTATGTATTCAGTCATTATTCAATGGTATACTAAAAATCCATGTGAAAAAAATGACTTCTCTCTGTTCTCAGGTCAAATATTTATATGCGATTAAAATGCGATTAATCGCGATTAATTAATAGCAAAGCCTCTAATTAATTAGATTTAAAAAATTAATCGAGTCCCGGCCCTAATTTTATTATAACTATATATTGTGTACATAACAGAGCTCAATATGAATTGAAATTGTAATTTCCAATAGTGACAAGCATTATTTATATGCGTTCTTAAATTTACACAAGCACTACGTGTGGTCAGCAGCATGTGTAGATTTTGTTAGTAGCTACGAAAAGATCGGAGCTACTAAAATATTGATGAATGCGGAGATGTACGTAAATTTCCGTCTGCGAACGGTTTACACACAAATTCGTTCTGCTCACGTTTCATGAATGAGGCCCAGTGTCTGTTCCAACCAATCTAACAGATACCCCACTATCCCAAGGCTCCCAAGGAAAAATAAAAAAAAATTGCAGACTCACTTTAAAACATGCTAAATCTTTTTAGTTAAGTTAGGAGAAACTTTATAAATGTTGTCAAATGTTGTCTTTGACAAATTTCTTAACTGTTTGGTCCTTCTTCGAAATTCAGTGAATGTTATACATTAAGTTCTTCCTCTCTTTGTATAAAAATCATTGTGTTAGTTTGTCCCAGTGCTGTGCGTGTTTATTTGCATATGGAGCGGGGAAGTGTGATCTAATCACAAGAGACACATGCCAAGACCCATGTTAATGCCAGGTGTGAAATCACAAATTTAGGGCTGTCTACTTGTGTTGGGATCACTCAGGACAAATGTCTGAACAGAATCAGAGATGTGTTGTAGCCCTGGGGTCCGTTTCACAAAGCTCAGAACAAAGATTCAACAAACTCAAGTCAATCTACATGTACCTGCACATTTATGCTGTAAATGGACTTCCTATTCACATTATCGGCTTCATTATGTGAGGGAGCCGTGACGGGGATGTGTGTGCCATCTACGCAGCCAATCCCACTGGGAAATCTAAAAGAAATGAAAATTACGAATCCCAGTCTGAGGTTGCAGCACAATGTCACTATATAATTTAAAATTAATCTAACAGATCCCTACATCATACACCTGCAATCCTGTGGAACTCTTAATTGATGGCTCTGACAGGTTTTTAAAATGACAAACATGGGTAAAAGCCGTTACAGGGCGGGGCACACCTTTCTGACTGCCCTGCATACAGTTGCCTTGCTCAAGTGCTCTGCATCTCTGACATTGTACAAAAAACTTCCATTTGCAAAGAAACTCAGTGCAACACACAATATCTGCTGGGATGCGAGAGCATGACTACGGATGGATTGTAAGGACGGATTAGGCTGTGTAGGTAAATGATGGACTGTGACGTGAAACGGTACCGCTCAAAAAGATAATTGTCTGGAAATGCTAAAACATCTATTCGTGGTCTGATAACCATCTCCCGACGAATATTTAATTCTCTGCACAGTAATGCTGCACCTTCATCCACGGGATCGTTGTCAAAAGGACATGCCATGTTCGTGAAAAAAGTCGCCTCCTACTGTGCCTAATGGACTTCTGATATAGCCTACTGACTTTGATTTATTTAATGATTTTTGACAGACGGCAGAACGAGGCTACGCTAAAACTCGCCTGCTGACTGAATGAATGAAAGAGGAAATCAAATGGCGTGTGTGGCTGAAAGAGGGTGGAGACAGGGAGAAATTTGAGGTTCATTGAGAAAAACCTGGTCCCGACCAGGTTAGGTTCGTAGGGCCTCATTCATGAAACGTGAGCAGAACGAATTTGTGTGTAAACCGTTCGCAGACGGAAATTTACGCATATCTCCGCATTCATCAATATTTTAGTAGCTCCGATCTTTTCGTAGCTACTAACAAAATCTCCACATGCTGCTGACCACACGTAGTGCTTGTGTAAATTTAAGAACGCATATAAATAATGCTTCTCACTATAGGAAATTACAATTTTAATTCATATTGCGCTCTGTTATGTGCACAATACGCAGATGCCTTTGAAACACATTATATAAACATGACAAACGATTAAAAATATAACATATTTAGTTAAATTAGTTGGCAATTGGCAGGATTAAGATTCAGATTAAGCTCATAATTGTGAATTATCTATCGACTCAATAGATTACGCGTTCTTTTCTATGGGAGATAGGTGACAGGTCCGTCTATGAGCCGCATCCTGCCTGCAGTTCTTAACGGTATTATTAAACTAATGCCAGAGTATATTAAATGTCTCTATGGCGCACAATGGCAGGTAGAAGTAATGCAGGGATTCAGTGCGATCGCAAACATGCCAGGTGTCATCGGTGCCATAGACTGCACACACGTACGCATCAAGGCTCCATCCGGTGATGCATTTGCTTACATAAACTGGAAAAACTTTAATTCCGTGAATGTGCAACTGATCTGTGACGCAAAGTGTGTGTTGTTAAACGTTGTGGCACGGTGGCCTGGTGGGACGCATGACGCATTTATCCTGCGTAATTGCGCAGTTGGCATGCGTTTGGAGGACGGAGCTGTGAGAGACGGCTGGCTCATTGGTAAGAATATAGTCTGCATAATTACATTATTAATGTGTGTGTTATATATGGACTTACCCTTCTATATCCATAGGGGATAGGGGATACTCCACTTCTCCCAAAATGATTTCAATCTCCGCTTCGGAATAATTCTTTTTTCTTTCTCTTTCTTTCTGTCTTTGCGCCATGACTGCCAGGTCGACAGGATGCCTCTACACCTCCTTATATGGTGGTCATTGGCAATTCATGGGTGGGGTTTTATGCGAATAGCTGATTACCGGGAGCGCGCTGTCACTTTACGATGGATTGGCATTCATGATCATACACACGTGTTTATGATCAGATCTGAGTTTCCCGCGGCGTTCATGAATCTGGAGTAGGTTTTTAGTAGCGTAGGCTTTTATGTGCAAATCTACGCACAAATTTACTAACGTTTCATGAATGATGCCCATAGAGTCTGTACTACGGTAACTGACCGAGAGCTTAAGCTACCTCTCTCTCTGAAACAGGCTAGAGTTACCCCTCTTTCTCTGGTTTGAGTTACCTCCCTTTGTGAAACGGAAAACTCAGTTTCCCTCATTTCAGGGTTAATAAACTCAGAGTTTTCACTAAACCTGCTTTGTGAAACGGACCTCTGATCTGCACCTCTCAGGGTTGAAATTGTATCTACGCTGTCATTTGACTTCTTATGCAGTTGCGCCGGCCGATGTTCCTAAACATCAACCTATAGATATCCAGAGCAACAGCACTTACTACTGTTATCACTTCTAAACAGTTAAGCTAACTCTGGTGAAAAGGGGCTAACTATTAATAAAACAAAACTTAAAAAAGAGATGATGCTTCTTTTTTTTCTGAAATTAGCAGCAGCCATTGTATGAATGTAATATGCCATGAGGTGTCCAGATGTTTGCTGCATTATTTACACATTAAGCGTTGATGTATAATCATATCCTGCCTAAATTATGTAATGCAGCTATGATAACATGGTTCCTCCCTTTAAAGCTAAGAGAGAGAGTTTCTTGTTTTCTGAGGTGTTAGAAGATGTAGGCCTACCTCACATCATGAACAAACTCCCTCGTCACAAATAAAGGTAATGACTTTGCAGAAACTGAAATGAAGGTATTTTGTACCACATCAGCAGGGGGAACAAATTTCTAAAGCCATGAAAATATTCCAGTTGCAGGAAACTGTACTTAGGAGGGTTTATGATGTTGGTTTAATGACACAGGATAATGGAAGATCTGAACGGCACACTGGGTTTGTTGTCAGACTGATGGCATCATGGGTTAAGTACTTGTTGGGCTCTCTTCAAATGCTAAGGTAATTCCCTCGAGTCCGGTGTGATTACCCCTTCAGATGAGTTCATATTTGAATTTTTCTCAAGACTTTTGTGTGGAGCGAAGAATCAATGCACCTCGTCTGGATTTCAGCTAATAGACTACTATGTTTCCTCCAGGACTGGTCTTTCATGCTCAGAAGTGTTTTACTGAGGAAATAATCCTCACTAAAAGGCACCGCAGCAATTTCTGCAATTAGATTTTAACACTAGACTTGATGACTATGGCATCATTGTCGAGGCTTATGGGGAGGCTTATGGTTTTGACTGAGTGACCTTTTCCTACTGTTACAACAACAGACTGCCTCGTTGTTAAAACTGAGCATGATGTTAGTTGTAGAAATTAACAACGTACATTAACTAAAGGACACTGTGCTTGAGTACACTTCTGATGTATTTGAACTGTACTCATACAGAGTATTATTTGCTATATGTCAGTTGAAAATGTTTATTGATTTACCAGTTATTACTTGTTATTTGCATATTAAGAGTTTTGAAAACTGATAATGAGCATATGACGTACACTATACTGTTATAAAACTATTCAACAGTTTGTCAGATAGTTAGTATCAGCTGCACCTAGTCTAAATACATCAGTAAAATGCTGATTAAACATGGATGCATGAGATGAGATGCATGAAATTTGCAATATTTTATTTGAATCTTACTTAAAGCAGCATTAACCCAACAGTCTATATTTAAATTTGTTAAGGACAAGCCCCATTGAGTGTTTTCTGTTAAATGTATATACCATGATAAAATCTAAATTATGATTCACAAATTTATTGTGTCTTTATTGGTGGACAAAGTTGATTTTCCTTTTTTAAATCACAACATCATTTTGACCAATTTAAAGAATAGGAATAGGACATTTTAGAAATACATTGTTGATATTAACGGGTTAATTAATTAATTCTATGGCCAATTAGGGCAGGGAAACAAAACTAAAACTTGTCTCCTGTGTTTGCAACCACAGTTGATGAGAGGATGGTAAAATAAAAAAAGGAGATAAAAAAAGATGCTAACAAGACTGCTTGTTGAAGTTGTTTATGTAATAATATCGATTGGTGGCACTTCAATTAAAACTTTTAATTCAAAACCTTTGCTTGTATTTAACTATATTTACAATGTGCTACTTTTGCTGTATTCTTAATTTTTTTTAGCGACTTGGGGGCAGCAAACACAAGCTGACAACACAACAACAACCAACCCAACTGCCAAGATAAATGTTGGCAAATTATGTTTCTGCAAAGCACAGATATGTTGCAACTTTATGTCTCTTTCAATCAATTTCATGTCGTGCAAACGCTGTGCTTATGCTCTGTGTTATGGCAGCAGATCCAATATCTGTGTCATTCCGAACTCAAGAAGCACTTTTGAAAAGAATGACGCGAGCAAGCTAGGTTCTTCATAAACAAAAAATCTTTATCTAGTAAAAAGGGTTTAACAAAAAAGGTTTCTCAAATACAATGTCCTTGTTTCCTATTTACACAGCGAGCACGGTCGAAAAACTATATACATCCGTGCTCCTCACGTTCGTCTGGCTCCTTCCAGCATTCCTTCAGTTCTGAGGATGCGTCTTCTTTTACGCACGCTATCAAATTAAAAGTCCCAAATCTAAATGATGGTAAAATCACTCCAAACTTACAATAAACATTCCTTTCATTAAATAAATACAATATAAACTGCAAAAATCTAAACATATGAATTCTAATATTCTAAATTATATTCCTAAATATTGAAAATACTATCATGGCTCTAACACTCTGGTTAGGTTAAGGTACAAAAACACTTGGTTAGGGTTAAGAAAACATTAAGTTTGGCTGAAAATACCTGGTTCTATCACCACAAACACAGCTGGAAATTGTCCCAATGTCTAGTTAAAAGTATCCATAGGTTTCATGCTGACAAATGTTGAAAAGCTGCCTCCAACAGTGGTCTCTGCTACGGACTCAACTACTATAGATGTGAGGTGAATGTGATATGACACGTATTGTAGAAATGTTGAAGTGGTTTGTATGACATGCACATATTTAAACATATCTGTGGTTCCAGAATGTTGACTGGGCTGGGTGAACGTGTTTACAAGAGGCTAACATTCAGAGCTGAGTGGAGCTGCAGGGGTGGGCAATAATTCCCCGTTGGTTTGTCTTTACAAGCGACCCCCTCCACATTAAACATAGTTATTTAATCAATTGTTAATATAAAACATTGATGACTGCAGCTTGAATTTAAGGATCTGAGCATGTATTCATACATCCTGTCCATCGTGAGAAAAATGTCTTGTGCAGCAGAGATTATGAAAAGCTTATCTATTTACACGGATGTGAAGCAGCTCTGTACAGTCAAGTATGCTATCCTCTGTGGCCATGTGAGAGCTGTGTATCATACACAGATAAAAGCCCGAAGCTGTCTGAGGAGAGGTGAGTAAATCTTCAACTGTACACTGAGCCACCTCTTTAAATGCCTCCCGCAGTTCTATTATTACCAGGGGATAGATTTCATGTTTGTCAAGGCAGAAAATAATAGCTTTGAAAGTGTTACGTTCATCCATGAAAAATGTGAAAAAGAAAAGCTCTGTTAAAATGTGCTGACTGTGGGGCTAGCATGCACTCTACCTCCCACAAGGGAGAGGGGATCCCTTGATTTGTGTCCCTCGATTCAGTGATCACATATCATAAATGGTGTCTCGGTGAGGGGGAAAAAAAGAGCAGAGGTGCAGATGGATCCCTGAGGCACCCCATTAAGCAAAGTTTAACCTCGTAAGCATTTCTTGAGTTACACTGGTATCAAATGCACTGCTGCCTATGAAGTGCCTGGGGATAGACGTTTCAAGTATGAATAAAAAGGTACATTCAGACTCAGGCCCTGAGCTATTGTTAGAAAATAGTTGAATCAGGGTAAAAATCTATTTATGACATCCCATGCACCGTGCTCAGTATGAAGCCAAAAAATGCCCATCTGCTGTACGATAATCTAGAAACAACGTTTGTAAAGAAACGTCTATTTAGGCCGCTTGAATGGGAAACGGTGTCAGGAGGAGTAGGTGACATGGCAGAAGGACCCAGATGCATAGACTTCAGACTGAGGTTGCAGGGATATGAAATGATTTAAAATTCTGGCAACAAGAAAGAACCTAAGCAACAAGATCAAGGTAAGGTAAGACAAAACAATACATACATACAATGAACCGACAAGGACTGAACAAAAACCAGGACTTAAATGTCAAGACACAAATGAGGAAACAAGATACAGATGAGACACAAGAGGACAGGTGCAGGCAATTAAACAAGAAGGAAACAGAACAGCGACAGGAAGTGGACAAGACATGGAACACAAGGACTACAAAATAAAACAGGAAGAGACCCTACACCAAAACATGAAACGTGACAACCGGGGGATTCATTAGGCTGCAGGAAGCCGGTCCTGAAAGTTGGCAAGATTCTGCAGTGAGTTCCACTGAGGTTCTGATGTTCTGTAATTTCCGACCTCGAACTAATCTCTACAGCATGCTGTGTGGTGAGAGTGCGATTTCTATTTGGGGCAGGGGGAATGACAGATTTGTCGTATTTGAACTCCCTCATGTTTTCCTTGTCACGTCTGTAATTAAATATGTGCTCCCTGGGAGACAGTGGGGTTCTGGGTAATAAAAAGCCTGCTTTGTGAGCTCCCTCCCCTTCTCTTTCTCATCTGCTGCTTCAGTTTGTGTTTGTCGGCATAGTGACAAACCCCCAGACAGGCTTGACATGGAATTTTGATGCTAGCAAAGTTAATCTTTCTATCTGCTCAAACCAGGCTACAGTACAGATTTTATGCTGCTGAACAATCTCGTCTGATCTTAACCAAAACGACTCTAACAGACATCTCCTTCATACAAATCAGAATGTGGAAGTATTTGTGTGTGTGTGTGTGGGGGGGGGGGTTTAATGGTCTAGTGTGTGCAATTTAGTTGGAGAAATGGAATATAATATAACTATGTTTTCATCAGTGTATTGTAGGATAAGCCTTTTATATCTTCAGAGGGAGCAGGTCTTCATCCGCTATGTTGCACTATCATCTACAGTAGCCCAGAACGGACAAACCAAACACCGGCATGTAATTTGTTCCAGATGCAAGTTTGTTTGTCACAATGCTACACAGTACAGCTAAAGTCTGCAGTGTATAAACCAGACTCTGACTGTGAATTGGGGAATTTACAGACAGAATATTAGAGCTATTTTTCATTCTTTTGGTTCAGGTTCAAGCCAAGCCTCAGATCTTTATGGGTCAAGTCAAATTTCAATTCGTAATTGGAGAAACTAAAATAAAAAAATAAAATAAATATTTCTTCAAACTTGGCAGAAGAAGCCACAGTACAGGTTCTGTTTATCAATCTGAGATAAACTCTCCCCACCATTTGGCCTTAAGGTCTCAAGTCGGGTTAAAAAGTAGTGTGTCTCATCGAGTTGCTACAAGGCTGAAGTTGTTGGCATTTATGACATGTGGGAGAGAAAATGAAAAGAAGATTGTTGCTGCTCAATACACTGATGTTAAGGCCCCGTCCACACGAAAACGCTGTTTTGTGTAAACGCACGTTTTGCATTGTTTTGGCCGGTCGTCCACACGGATCCTGTAAACGTACTTTTTTGAAACCGGGTCTCAGGGTGGAGAAATTCGAAAACGCAGCCCTTGCGTTTTCGTGTGGACGGCGAATCTGCATACTTTTCGTTCGATGACGTCATCGCCCCACCCCTCGACCTCTAGCCTTCGACCTCTGAACACCGCAACGTCTCATAACAACAACAACAACAATGGTGGACTACATGCTTGTGTTCGTGCTGCAGACGATATTGAGCCTATCAGGGTTACTTGGGCAAAATATTACACTCCTCTGCCACGACGCTGAGCAAAAAAGGATTATGGACCACCGACTAGCCATTTTCGTCTCCTTCTTGTTGTGTTTGGTTTCTCCTTCGGCTGTCTGTTTGTATACAGCACTAAAGCGTTTCTTCTTCTCCGTTTTTGGGGAATTTTCAACGCCACCTATAGGCCTGGCATATGAACTACAGCATATTGAGTTGTTTACAATGGATCCGTGTGGACGCAAATATTCTTCAAACGATGCCAAGGAAGACGGGGAAAAAAAAGATTGTTTTGGTTCGTATGGACGAGGCCTAAGTCTCCATTTCCCATTTATTATTTTCCTTCACCCCCGAAGAGATCCGAGATGCTAGATTACTTTGGTGGTAGTGGTTTCTTTTCTGCAGGCCACTAAATTGTGCCATTATTATTAGCATTTTCTTAGCTGAGCTTGCTCCTTCCTCAGCATGGCTAACTTAGTTTCAAGCTTCTCAGGCAGAACACACCCTTTGTTCAAACCCCTGTCATAAGATCCCTTTACTAGTCAAGGAATACAGATTTCTCTGTTGGGTGAGACAGTCACAAGGTTGTCATCAGAGTGTGACTACAGTGGCTTGCTAAAGAGAAAGCAATGCCTCACAGCAACTCAGAGGGGATAGACTACCTCAAATTCAGAAAGACATTGTGACAACTGCATTGTCCATCACCATGTTTCACTGTGGACATCTCCATGTGCCAATGCAGTAGATCACCCAACCCCATTGTGACTAAGACTCAAGTCAATTTGAAACCTGGTTGTGGAAGTTAAAGAACTGTGAATTGACTTGAGACACAATGACTCATTTTATGCTTTCACTTTTAAAAAAGCCTGACCCACGGTTCCAAATCATCAGTATTTGACTAATTGGGAATGAGACCCAAAAATCAACTTTCCTATAAACTGGACTTTTAACAAAGGACTTGACTTGACACAACCTGTGACTTGACTTACCCAAGAAAAAAAGCTTGAGACTTGAATTAATAAAAAGTTATCTATCAGAGGGATCTATCCCAAGACTCTTCCCAAAACGTACTTGATGATTATGAACAATGCAGTTAATTTCCCTATAAATATGGAACATGTGAAATGCTGTACTTATGTTACAAGTTTTACTAACGAAAGTAAATTAGGTTTCAACAATGTGTGTCTCTCAGTGGCCCCCAGCATACATAATGGGCCATAAATCCACTTTTATCACTCCTGCATTCCTGGGGATAAATGTCCTCTCTATAAAGCAGCATCAGGTTTCACTGTGCAAACACAAAACTGCTGATATCTCCTCCATCACATGCATTGCTCATACAGTATCTTGAGGGGGCTGCGGGGTCGTTTTGCACTCAGCGTTTTATCTCATATTTCGTCTTTCTTTTCTAGCAACACAAGAAGCAGCCAGTGTCTGATCCATCCCCGTGGTTCACTGACGCAGGTTTATCACCTGTCTTTTGTCAGCATATTCATGTGATAATATCCATGTTAAGCTATTATTTTCCAACAGCATGAATTCATGCCTAAGATGTCCATTTCACATGCTTCCACATATAAAAGTGCATCTTAATTTTCAACAGTGTAAAATGAATCCTGGATCTGATAATGCCATTTTGAATGCCTTTCTAAGATCATAACTCAGGTCTTCCCTGCGCTGCCCTTCAATAGAAATGACTGTACAGTATGTGCAAGGAAGTACATTCCCGCACAAGCTACCCAAGCTCATACACAGTATCTCAACTTTCATCAGACTGGATAATGCACTGTGGTTCCACTCTGTTGCTGTTGAGATTGCTATTTTGACAAAAAAAAGAGGGAAAAAAAACCTGTTAGAGGGAAATGTGGTGTTTATCATATCTTCCCTGATGCTTGCTGTGTCGGAACGTGACTCCTGTGTTTTTCTGTACACAGACTCAGGCTGTTTATCAAACCTGTTATGATGGACTTGGGTTTGTGTTGTCAACCCAGCAAATGATCTGTGACTTAGGCTGTCTCAGAGCCCTGAACATGCACACATACTGCTATTTTAGTGTTCTCATCAAAGCGTAAAAGCTGCAGACTAAACACCAAGCTGAATGCCACTCAAAATGAAGAGATGAGCTGTCGTTGTAATCGAAGATCGAAGGTTTACTGATGACTCCTTCACAATGACATGGAGTGAAAACTGCAATAAAAATGAAATACAAAAGCAAATCTTGTGTCATTCTTTTACAACTTATCATTGTACTGTATACAAAGCCATGAACTAGCCCTATCTTGTGAATAGTTTACTTGTAAAAAATGCTTTTTAACCATAACTTATTAGCTACATTTTAATCAAAAAATCCTTAATATATTAACTTAAACATGTACATAATCAAATTAAACAACTTACGACATTGATTTAACAGTCTTTTCCTGAGGATGGATTCATGTGCTGATCTAACATGTGGCTTCCTTGCATTTCCTGATCTGACTGACAGGATATCATGTGACTTTCAACTAACAAAAATAAATTTTGCAAAACAGTAACTGTTGTTACAAAATAAACCTATGTCTTGTAGACAACACAGCAGTACAAATGTTTATTACCTCTTCTTTGGTTTTATTTTGTCTTCAGTTGAAGGTTTGCACAGACTTTAATGAAAGTTGAGTATTCATTTGTAGGAAAATAGAAAAAATGCACTCTTTTTCTATATATAAGAATCATGCCCCTTTTCAAGACATGGGTATTTTTCTGATACTACTTTTGCTAAGTTTCAGGGTATTTTAATATCTCGTAGCAGTGTTCACTGTCAGCTTCTGCAAGACTGATCATACAAGTGTTGCGGTGGTATACCAATTTCAAGGTACAACACGGTATGAATTTTGTATTGACGTCTACCATAACAGTGTTTTTAAAACAATATGTTTCAAGTTTATATCAAGTTTTATGTCTGTCAGCACACAACATTTTGTGAAATTGCTGCCATTGGCTTTGTATGCAGAGTCCATGGAGGTCAAGACAGGATGCTGGTACAGCATTGGTTAATAAGAATTTTGGTATGAAATACTCTGGTCTTTGTCATTTATTGTCTTTGAAGGAGATGATTATACACTTAAAAAATCTATGTGATTATGTGTGCAATAAACAATCAAAAACCTTAAACAAATAAATATGATTTTCTTATTAAGATTGGTTAATCAGACTCAATTCTCTGTAATTTTGTCTTTTAACTTCCTGTCTACACTTGGGATGTGTTGATCATCTTGTGAATAAACATTCATGATGGACTGACAAAGCTGGAAGAAAACGAGAGACCTTTTATACAGCAGTCTCACAATAAACCGACTGCTATTTACGAAGCGGTGGCAATGTTATAAAAATCATGAAGACTTGTGTTGGAATTTGAGTTTTATTATGTGTTTATAAGTTTATGATATCATAACTGCAGCTGTCTGAGTGGCCACTCAAAACACATGTGGATACAGTGAAGATTCATCTGGTTAGTTACACACACAGTCCAGTATTCCATGGCATGGTTTTATTATGGTGAAACACGCTGATTATCCATCGTTATACCATATCACAAATTACATAGTTAAAGCTAGGGTCTACAATCCTGGAGAGCTAGCAAGAGAGCTAGCAAGATTTCAAAGTGGCATCTCCTCTAAATTCCATCCCCTCCTCCCCATCCCGTCAATGCTCCGTTCAAAGCCACGCCCCCACAACTCGCTCAAACGCAGCACCGATGTTGACTCGGGTCCGACTTCTTACTTTATCCAGAGCCTTTTTCGTTGCACCCTTTTCTGCCTCAGGCTTTCTTTTCCTTGCCTTTTTAGCGGGGTGAGTTGGTAGAAGTAACGGTGGCTGCATTTTCTCTGCCACTGTGACCAAATGAACTCCGTATTCCTGCAGAGGAGTGTGCTGAATATTTCTGGCATCAATAGGCGTGTTTCTGATCAAGCATGCGCATGCATTTGCCTGCATAACCGTGCATTCTGGGATTAAAAACGTCACAAATGCTGGTGATAACTTCCCTTTGCGACATGTCACATGGCTTTAAAATCTCGCGGAATCTCCAGGGTACCTCCCTCCGTTTGCTTTTCTGTGCAGATGGTCTCAAATAAGTGCGGACATAAGACACTCCCCTCAACGTTGCCCTAGTTGGTTAGAATTACCACGTGGAATTTCCCACGTGAGAAATGAAATACCTCCTTCCAAAGAGGCGTGCCCTCTCCCAAACTATGCTTAATCAAATACACGACTTTGTGAACTTTCACTTCATCACCCAATTTGTTATGAGGGAAAGGGGCTTCAGACTGTTTTCACTACAGCTGGCAAACAAAATCCCTTGGTTGACTTCCATTGTGATTACTTATCTATCTACACACCATTCGGTAATGTCTCTGACGTCAGTGTAGTGGGTTGGCCATATTCTTTGTGCAAAGTCCGTGAAGTGCACCTGTGTCCGACTTGAGGTGGTGGGAACTTGACGTGTTTATGACGAGTTCCGGCGGATGCTCTCAAGTCTCGTGCATGCATATGCGCAAATGCATGCGATCACGAACGCAGCCAGTGAAACCGGACATGTGCGCGCACGGAGGAGGGCGGGACATGAAGGCATCTGACCAATGAAGGCACTGAGAAAAAGCTGACCAATCGGATTGGTCAGCTTTTTCTCAGTCATGCAGCTGCCACAGAGGTCTGATTATTTTCGCTCCTTTTTCTGAATACATAATGTATTGACTACTCTCAGGACAGAAGGACCATTTCACCCAATATAACACAATGTGTTTCTGAACAACATTGTAGACCCTAGCTTTAAGTGAAGAGTTGTATTTCAATTATTTATAAATCTACTTACAGTCCAACAAAGCCACCTTTAGCTCGTTTAATGACTGGCAAGTTAACCATTTAAACATCAGTGTCCTGTTAATCTTTCTCCACACAAAGCTCAAGCTAAAGTTACTGCTGCACACAGCTGAGCTGGTTGTAACAATTTTTTTTTACACCTGCCAGCCAATTACAAATCTGTTTTTTCGCCAGGTATAAAGGATTAGAATTGAATTAGATTTTTTTATATAAGTATAACTTCTCCTGCTCGGGGTCCTTCAGTGAAAACACAAGACACAGTTTGAAGATGTTGTGAAGTAGCGTGGGTTCATGTCTTTATTGCTAAACAAGCACTGTTGCTGATGAAAATATAACTGATGTGACACAGGTAGAAATGTTCCCAGACAAGGTAGTGATCTAAAGTTTTACCCACATTAAATTTAGTCATGTTTGACTTCCTTCCTCACTCTCTGACTCTCTCTCCCAGAAGTTAAAGCAACGGGTGACACATGAAAAACTGTTGCCTTGAATTAAAATTATGGATTTCTTCTGGTTTAAACATTTGAGGATGATTTAAGCACACAACTCAACAAATTATGTATAAAAGGCTTTGTCGTTTTTTCAGACAGCAAAAGTTAACAGCATCAATGGCTCAGCAATTACTTTGCCAGCTTTTGGAAGCTTGGCTTCAGACTTCTGAATCACAGCCCACATCTCCACATATCACTTTCTGTGATATGAATAAGTCTGGTGTGGTGTGCATTGGCTGCTGTTTGCACAGTTGGAGAAACCAATCAGTGCTTTGTAAGCAGGATTAAGAATGGGGACGTCACTATGAATTGTGATCAGAAATAATGGCCACGAGAGTGGTGATATGAGATCAGTGCAGCTGTTCAGGTTGTGATAACTCAACTTACAGAAAAAGCTCTTAAATCGACATATTTATTCAATCATAATGAGAAATGTTAACTGCTCTGAGCAATCACTTCAGCAACTGCACTCACGACTGACTTTCCATTTATCATTTTGGAAACATTATGTGAAGCCTGTGACTGACTTCTCAATCTCCACTTCTTGCATTTTCAACCTACGATTGAACAATGGAAGGTCAGACAGGATTTGCATTCAGAAAGACTTTGTTATTAAAGCCAAAAACAAAAACAAGTTTGTTATTTTTTCCATTCCTTGAGTGATGTAATCATTCCCCTGTGATCTTAGGTTGGTGTCTGCTGTTAAAATGTGCTGTGTGTGTTTGTCTGTCAACTCTAGGTCACTCAAAACTCAAAAGAACAGGTGAGAAAGGCAGTGAGAACTGACACTAAGTTTGTTCTATTACTATGTTGTTTGAAATTGCTGTAGTTATTTCCAGTCTGTACAGTAGTTTAAAGACCTGAGGCCAGTCGTTAATGATTAACACATTTCTAGTCTTAATCAAATGTTTCCATTCCACACATAGACAAACAGTGTGACTTTCATTGATAAAAAAAAAAAAATGTCCTAAGCTGGTGTTTAAATCAGCCAAAGGTGTGGTTTTCCTTTTCTTGGCCATAAAGTAACTGAATGTGGATCATTGTTTGAGTCTGAGACAGATTATTTCTCCATTACTAAGACCAGTTCAGAGCTGTCTTTAATGGACACATTTGGGCCGAAAGCCAACAGTTTTCAACTCTGCTGCTCTATGAAATGACTCAGAATTAGCTCCATTGAGGTAACTGTCAGCACACTAATCTTCAACTTTTTTATATATAATTAAAGGAGAGGCTTTCAGGGTGTTTACACAAAAACATCATCAGATTCTTGGGAACAGTGGGCTTGTTGATGAGCAGGAGCTTTGTGTTTGATCCCCCCGGGGCTTTGCAGTGTGTCAGAGATGTGATGGACCGTGGGGAGAGACAGGTCACCTGCATCAGCCAAACCACCTCCACCCTCCCCCAGGATGATGAGGGTGGTGAACAGATGAGTGTTGACTAAGTGCTGCCGACATGCTGTTCCTTGCCTACCTTTGTTTGTGATTCTAAAAATACTGCATATTTACAGGAGTCTGTCAGCAACATTTGTGCACTTGGAAAATGATTGCACTGTATGTTGTCATTGTCTGTGGGTGTTTTGTAGGACGCACAATAAAAAAAGACTAATTGTAAAGAGGTAGTGTGTGAAAATAACAATATAAAAATATGAAGTGTAATGTTTAGTGCTTTAACACTGTGGTATTGGTACTTTTACTCAAATAAAATACAAAATAAGCTACTCTGTCAACAACCCAACAGAATGTGTACACCTACAGTTTTCTAAATGTGGGACTTCAATGCCTTCCTTTTTACTTAACCTTGTGCTAACTGCTCTGATAGGCTACTGTTGCTACATCTCACAAGTTTTCCATTTCCAGTCGGTGACTGTCGATATTAGCAGCTAAAATGAGCAGCTGTAGCTAGCAAGCTAATTAAGCTAACAATAGCTCCATGAGTTAATAAGACAGTCTTTCTGATGTACTGACTAGCTAGCTAGCTAATAAAGCCAATGTTAGCTCCAAGAGCTAATGAGTCAGCCCATCTAATGTGTACTGCTGACTAGCTAGCAAGCGAGCTAATTAGGCCAATGTTAGGTTCAAGAGTTAATGAGTCAGTCTATCTAATGTGTGCTGCTGACTAGCTTGCTAGCGAGCTTATTAAGCAAACATAAGCTCCATGACATAATAGGACAGTCTTGCTAATGTTCCCACTGACTAGCTAGCTAGCTAATTAAGCCAATGTTAGCTCCATGACTTAATTAGGCAGTCTCCCTAATATGTGCTGCTGTCTAGCGAGTGAGCTAATAGAAAGGTCTAAATGCTAATCTGAGGTGTAAATGCAGCTGCCAAAATCTTAATAAAACCTTTGACCCCGCCAAATACTGTCATTAGCTAATGCTGTACTCTGGCCTTAGTATTGCCAGGTTATCGCTGTAGGTAGTGAGCTAGTTAGCCAGGCATGCTAACTTTAGCATCTTACGTTGAAGCTCATAAGCGCATGTTTTAATCCATTCGATCATCCTTAATATCTTTTGGATTGTGAAGCCCACAAAAAGACAACCCTCAGCATCACTCTTGTAGCCCTATGCAAATCACTTCAGCATAGCACGACAGGGCTTGACAGACCTGTCTCACCTACTTACAGTTGCTAGGCTATAATTGGTTACTGAAATCATCACTAATCTCTGAACCTGAGCATGGTAGCCTACTTATGACAGAATAAATGTCCTTGTAGAGATGGAAAAAGTGAAGACACGTTGGCGGTTATGACTTCTTTACAGTAAGAGGTGATTTGGGGTCAAGGGAAGAGAGGAAATCTCATTGCTGAACATGATGATGAGATAGAGTTAGAGAATGGATGTTGTTAATGAACAAGCAGATGGAGGAGAGGAAGGAGAGGAGAGAGCACAGGATGAAAGGAGGTACGTGAGGAAAGGAAAAGAGAAGTAGAGAAGAGTAGAAATAAAGAAAAGGATGAGAGGAATTGAGAAGAAGGATAACAGAGTAATGAAGAGGAGGAAGGATGGAAAGAAGGAAGGGGGAATCTTAGGCTGGTTGTATAGTTAGCTGTGAGATTTGTTAACAGCCCTCAGAGGCTGTCTTTGTGAGGGCAGCTGGTTGCTGGTGGTAGCTGGTGGAGAGTTGAGGGGGGCGAAACAGAGCCTTTACCTGTGACTCACTGGCCACAGGTGTCAATCAAACCCAACCTGGCTGTCAGAAGAATGTGGTAAACAAGGCTGTGTGGTCTCTCAGAGACCCGGAGCGAGCGGCGTCTAACGGCGGCCGGGGCAGCAACGTGACGGCTGAATCAGACGTTCAGCTGCTCACCGCAGTCCAGGTAACACCTGGAGGTGAGGAAGACAGAAAATACACCCGTATCTCTGCCCCGGCTTTGTGTTTTTTTAGCAGTTGTAATCGTACACCAGGTCCTCCTGCCTGGAGGCGATGTGAGCAGAGGTTATTGTTCAGTCATCTAACAGTGCACCTTTCTTCCTTCTCAGGTTCCACTGGAGCACTTTCATTTGACTTGGAGTCTGAGAGCTTTTCAAGGCACTAGTTTCTGCAGGTGTAAAAGTCTTAGAAACACTGACATTAAATACAATATTTGAAAGGCTCACCACATTGCCAGTCTATTAGTATATTATTTAGACTTGCATTTACGTAATTTTTAAAAATATGATGATTATTGATGATTTTCCTGATCATACTGATGATACCTAGTTCTTACACCACAAACACAGCTGAAAAAATGTCCCGATGTCTTGTTAAAAATATCCCTATATTTTTTCTACACTTACAAATGTCACTTACACTGTCTCGAACAATGGTCACTGGCTTGGCAGCCAAAGCTGTGACACCACCACCAAGACCACCACCTTTAGCTCTTGACTTTGCAGTCAGCTCATATACATACAATATGATTTGACATGCATTGTAAAAATGTTATGAAACCTACAAATTTAACAGATCTGTTATTTGCGTTTATCTGTTATTAACATTTAATGCCAATATTTTATCATTGTATTTTAACATTGTATTTTATTCTTAAAACTATCGAGTGTATGTGCACTTACAAATGTTGAAGTGCCATCTCGAACTGCGGTCACTCGGTTGGCATCCGTAGCTGTCACACCACCTCCTGACATGTCAGACAGCTTATAAACATCCAATGTGAATGTTATATAATACTTATTGTAGAAATGTTGATATGATACATACGAAACCTAAAAATGTATTTAATGTGTGGTTTGCAAAAACGTACAATTCCAACATTTTATTCTTCTGACTGGGCTGAGTTTTTCATGGTTGCGTCACTTCACAAAACTCATGAAATATGTATTGATATTTGATGCATAATTTCTGATCATATCAAGGACCATGAAAAAACAAAGCCAGGTGGGTTGAAGGACAATTTATTGCTAATATGATTTATAAAAACTGAAAAGAGGAAAAAATAACACAACTGGCTGTACACACACAGACCTCAGTAAGAACATAATTCAGACTCACCAATTTATCTTGCAAGACATTCTGCCACTGCACTCATTACGCTTCTGTGATTACTTTTTAGTCCTTTTGTTTTGCTCTTTGGTTTGTTGTGCTGTGTTTATCTGTTTTTTGATGATTATATTATGTTATGTATTGTATGTCATCCATTTTCTCTTTCTGTATTTTAGTTGACAATATCTCTATCTGTATCCTTGCTCTCATACCACCATGTCATGCATTATTGTAGTTCAACAGAAAGAGACTCCAGCAGTGTTTTCAGATGCTGCTGCTGTTCACCCTCAGATGATCTCAGACTGCAGAAGAACTGCTGATGTTTGAGCATTTAGCTCTTTTATTACTGTCTTTTCTCACAAGTTTTCTGCACTTCTGTTTGTTTCTGCAACTTTCTTACACTGTGGTAGCTACTGTACATGTAAAAAGGAAGGGTTTTATAGTGAGTCACAGCATAATATATGCATGGTTTAAATTTAAAAATTGGAATGCCAAGTTGCTCTCTGAAATGTGAATTTTCTGGCAGTAAGTCTTCTTCTATTTGTAAAATCCTCAACCTGTATCCTGAGTATTTAAATGTATGTGTAGATGTGATTTGACTTTGATAAATTATATCATAAAGTTAATGATTTAATTACTGCTCATGTTTTTCTAAGAAACACATGACGATGCATTTGAAGCAAAACTTTACAGTTTGTTTTGTGATATGGCTTTTGTTTTTACAATTTTATTGACTACATATTGTTTGATTTTAGTGGGTCAACATCTATTTATTTCCATTTAATTGGATTATTTGCTGTTGGTTGAAATCATAATCATCAGTGGTCATGTTTTATGAAGTTTGTTTTTAATTATTTATTTATTATTGCCTCACAATCCAGAAGTGAATTTAATTAAGACAAATGTGCAAAACAAAATACTTTATATTACAATTTTATTTTGTTAAAAATGCAGAAACATTGCACCATCAAAGTCGGAGTTAATCACTAAACTTTATCTGCACTTTGCAGGAAGTGCTTTAAAAATAACTTGAAATAAATTCTTTAAAATGTTGCCATTTAAAACAAAGGGAAGCTAAAGGGGAAGTTAAAAAGGAATTCCCTTTTAGACGGAAATGAACTGAAATAGCTCACATCCCTTTTCTATTTTATTTCCCATCAGATTGTGAGAATTTCTAGTACAGCCAAAATGTTTAGTAGATAAATTGATTAGGGAATATTTTAATAAGCAGTTAATCATCACAGTCTTTTTGTTTTTAAACAAAAATGTTAAATATCTGTTGGTCGAGCATAAGAAGGAACTACAATTGACTGAGAACTGAAAATCATTGTTATTACAGCTCTAATTTAGGAATGATAAAAGGTATCTATTGAATAAAGATGACATGTCATCTGACATATCAAAGTGGGTCAGACATCATTCAGCCAGTTGCAAATGGAACATGTGTTCGTATTTGCTGTTGATTCCAGCCTGATAAAAGCAGACACATCAAGATTTTCCCCATCTTTCCTCGGTTTGATTTTCAGAGCATGAAGGATGACTGGCATCTGCAGTTTCTGCTCGTGCCTACATGCATGGCAGCACTTTTAGCATTCATGTGCAGCTACGATGCATCTGTGTTAGCTGTTAAACACCTCTGTTCCCTGTCAGTTCATCTGTGTCTTAATGTCTACGTATGAATAGAGCCAGAGCTGATTTAGTCTGTAATGCTTCGCCTCCCGTCTGATGTGAGCTTGTTTTTCACACAAGCTGTTCAAATATCTCACTTCCTACAGTCTGAGGTGTGAAAATGAATTGTGATCATAAGGATTTTAAGGCACACTCAATAAGGAGCAGTTGATTTGTCATTTTGCCAAGATCTATACAGTTTTGGCCCCTCAGTCTCTGCTGGACTCTGTCGTTTCGGAGCTTTCAGACTCAATTTTGACTTTGCTCTCAGCTTTTATGTGATTTTTATTTATGGGTGCTTCAGCACATGGAACTGTTTCATTTGTTTGCAACCTACATCGAGGATTCTGCTGCAGTGGCCAAATTGCTTACAAAGAAGTTTGAATAATGTATTTGGCCAAGATAAAGGAAAAATAAACTACAGTAAATCATTTTATGCTAGTTAGTCAATGCTCTGGTCACATCACGCATTGACTATTGCAATGCAATCCGGGCAGGCATCCCCAACAAACTCATCCACCGACGGCAACTTATCCAGAACTCTGCAGCACACATTATTACATGTTCAAAGTCAACTGAACATGTCACTCCCCTGCTGATTCATCTACACTGGCTCCCTGTGTCACAACAGATTTCCTTTAAAATCTTACTGTTAACATTTAAAGCTTTGCATAATCTATCCCCTCCTTATCTCACAGACCTGTTTCGAACCCACACCCCCTCTCGTTCCCTGCGATCTTCATCAGCAGGTTTACTGGCACTACCGGTCATCAAACTCAGCACAGTGGGTGCCAGGGCTTTCTCCCATGCTGCACCAAAACTCTGGAGCTCCCTCCCGCCCCACATCCGCTTACTGGACCCCATTACAAAATTCAAAACTGCTCTTAAAACACATCTTTTTAAACTAGCCTACTCACTCTAACTGCATCAACAGCACCTTATGTTTGTTTCTAAATGTGGATATTAACTCTTTACTTAGCTCTACACTATCAAAAGATTTTATTGTTGACTATGCTGCTGTTTTTATTAATGCTAATATGAAATGAAAGATTTTTAAAGGCTTGAAGAGGCGTAAATTACTCAAAAATTCAGCCCATTCACTTTAAATGGTGCCACACACACAGAGCAGGGTTTCTCAGAGACTACCTGCAGAAATTGGGAGTGCAAAGGATGGAATGGCCTGCCAGCAGTCCTGATCTCAACTCCATTGATCACTTATGGGATCAGCTTGGGCGTACTGTTTGTGCCAAAGTGACCAACACAACCACGTTGGCTCACTTGCGACAAATGCTGGTTGAAGAATGGGATGCCATCCCACATCAGTGTGTGACCAGGCTGGTGACCAGCATGAGGAGGAGGTGCCAGGCTGTTGTGGCTGTATATGGTTCTTCCACACGCTACTCCTACTCCTGTTTGTTAAATTAATAAATTGTTTAATTGCCAATATGTCTTGTTTCTTCAGACTTCAATCATCCAATCCACCAAACAAGAGTCAACAGCAGAATAAGCTGTTTGGCAGAGAAGATTTGGCAAATTTTTCATGGGCGCAAACCACATACTCAGCTCTGCTGCTCATCCCACAAATGTTCCTTACTAATGTGGCACCATTTAAAAGGGAAATAAACTGGTTTTCCAATGGTATAAGATTGATTACCAAAAAGCATTGTTACAACAAAGAAATAATCTACCAAACACAGATTTCCTTACTTTTTGTGCTCTGACTCTGTCTTTTTATATTTGTGCTCTGTGTGTTTTCTGGTGTTTTTGGCCTGTTTACAGTGTTTCCCTCTGTGCTCCTTTCCCAGTCTGCTCTCCCTCCACACCTTTACTGTTGTCTTTTTCCACTCATTAACCTCACCTGTGTTTCTCAGCCTCACTCTGCGTGCACCTCATCCCCTCATTAGTTTAGTTTGTATTTTAGACATCTGTTGTGTCTCCCTGATCCTGTCGTTATCCTGAATAAAACTTCATCTGTTGAAAGTCCTGCATTTGCATCCACCTTCTCTGCTTCAGCGAGACACTTAGCACACTCAGACAGAACATGAAAGGGATGAAAGAAAATATATACTCAGCTACAATGATCTTGGGCAATTTTATTATTGGAATTTTTGAACACCTGACATATTGCCAACTTCTCTGAATGAAACTTGTCTTGAAAATTATTCTTTGTTTAGGTCTGAAATATAAAAATGCGCCTTTGCCAAGTTCAGAGAAATATACTCTGGAGACATTAGAAATGATCCATCTTAGATAAATAGGTATGACAGCTGAAAGGACATTTACATGTTAGTACATGAACATGCTCCTCCATACTTTTAATAAGCTCCATCAACTTAATACACATTTCACTGATCGGTTTTAAGATTCGAAATTAAATTAAGATAAGAAATGTTGCGCCGCAGTTCAGAGTCAAATGTCAGCTTGACAAAGTATCATTGTAATCTGAAACAGATAAGAATGAACTGTGCACCATTTTCTGCTGCTTAGAAAGAACAATCCTCCAATGGGATTCATTTTCATCCACAGTGGTGTGTTACGACATCTTAATGTGTTCTTGAATAAGTTTTTCCGTTACCTCTTATTCACCGCTTCTGCTTATCTCTGTGTCTCATTCCTTCAACTTACAACAATACTGAGAGTAAATATTCCAGACAAGGCACTGAGATACTCTCATGTATACTTTACTTTAATTCAGAGCGTTAAGCAGTTCAAACAGTTCTGTCTGCCGGAGTCGGAGAAAACAAAAGTGTTTCCTACAACAGTTAAGAGATGGCTCTAAGTGCTCCACATGGAGGGACGGATCAATACTTAAGTATAACACAGCAGTTGCCCTGACAGCCCATCCTTTCCCCCCCGATGTCTGATGCAGAAGCGGGGAAAGTCAAAACATCAGCTGCTTGGAGGTCTGGCACATGACAACTTGACAACCATCTCTGTCATTTTCAAAATCTTGACAAATTACACATTTTTGCGGTCACATTCCTCAGCATCTTTTCCCAGCAGTGTGCTGCAGCTGAGGCTAATGCTGTGCTACAGCTGCATCTAAAAAGGCTTTACGCTAAGAAGCTTGCAAATGACTTGTTTTCAATAAAGTATTGTAAGTGTCCTCAGCAGTGTTGTGAGTTTTCGAGTTCTTTGGACCTAAAAAATATCACATTTCGAACTCACTAATCTGACCATTAGACTGAAATTTTGTTATGCCATTTTGTGCTGATTTTGGTAGTAATGGAAAGGCAAAGGCTCACACTGTATTACTGTACAACATGACATTTAGTTTTCATGGGGCTGAGGTTGCTAAGGTGGGTCAAAGAAATTTTGATTTTTCTTGAAAAAGTCATTGTAAGTAATGTAAAGTTAAATGGGCCAATTTTACCTTTACCAGCTAGCTAAGTTTTTAAGCTACAGTATGCTAATTATGCTAGTCTTTTCGGTTTGATAAAAGCTGATGAGTTGATATAGCTCAATAACTATTAGAAGGATTACCATGACATTTGTCCTGACATTCAGAGTATCCAGTTACTTTTTTTTTAGCACTGCCACGATGTCCACATGTGTGTTTTTTCTGTGAGATATCTCAGCAATAGGATGGATTGCCATGAAATGCCATTAAATTAATGACATTCCCATCAGCTGCTGTACTTCGGTGTTTAGTGCTAATTAGCAAATGTTAGAATGCTAACACATAACTGAATGTGGTAAACGTTTTAATATGCTAAAACCACCAGCCTGTTACTGTAATATTGTCATTGTGAGCATGTTAACATGCTGACATTAGACCAAATTTTGCAATATGACTTACCCTTTATGTCATGTCATGTGACACCAGCAACCTTTCCTTTCCTTTCTTTTCCTTTCCTTTACATTAGATAGACTTTATTTATCCCACAATGGGGAAATTCACTTGTTACAACAGCTCAAGATGCAACAAGTACAGGAAAAAGAGTCAGACAAATGTGCATATAGTTAAATAGAAAATAAATAGAAAGATATAAGATATTTACAAAAAACAAAGTGAGTGGAAAGTGATAGATAATAATAGATTCAAAAAGGGGGATCGGAGGGTGTGTTCCAACTATCGGGGGATCACACTCCTCAGCCTCCCTGGGAAAGTCTATTCCAGGGTACTGGAGAGGAGAATTCGGCCGACAGTCGAACCTCGGATTCAGGAGGAACAATGCGGTTTTCATCCTGATCGTGGAACACTGGACCAGCTCTATAACCTCTGCAGGGTGCTCAAGGGTTCATGGGAGTTTGCCCAACCAGTCCACATGTGTTTTGTGGACTTCGAGAAGGCATTCGACCGTGTCCCTCGTGGCATTCTGTGGGAGGTGCTTCGGGAGTATGGGGTCAGGTGCCCTCTGCTAAGGGCTGTACGGTCCCCGTCTGACCGGAGCAGGAGCTTGGTTCGCATTGCCAGCAGTAAGTCAGACCTGTTCCCGGTGCATGTTGGACTCCGGCAGGGCTGCCCTTTGTCACTGGTTCTGTTCATTATTTTTATGGACAGAAGTTCTAGGCACAGCCAGGGGCTGGAGGGGGTCTGGTTCGGGAGCCACAGGATTTCATCTCTGCTTTTAGCAGATGATGTTGTCTTGTTGGCTTCTTCGAGCCAGGAACTCCAGCATGTCCTGGGGCGGTTTGCGGCTGAGTGTGAAGCAGCTGGTATGGGAATCAGCACCTCCAAGTCCGAGGCCATGGTTGTCGACCGGAAAAAGGTGGCTTGCTCCCTCTGGGTTGGGGGAGAGCTCCTGCCTCAAGTGGAGGAGTTTAAGTATTTTGGGGTGTTGTTCACGAGTGAGGGAAGGATGGAGCGTGAGATTGACAGGCGGATCGGTGCAACGGCTGCAGTAATGCGGTCGTTGTATCGGTCTGTCGTAGTGAAGAGAGAGCTGAGCCGAAAGGCGAAGATCTCGATTTACCGGTCAATCTACGTTCCTACCTTCACCTATGGTCCTGAACTTTGGGTCATGACCGAAAGAATAAGATCCCAGATACAAGCGGCCGAAATGAGTTTCCTCTGCAGGGTGGTGGGGCGCTCCGTTAGAGATAGGGTGAAGAGCTCTGTCACCCGGGAGGAGCTCGGAGTAGCGCCGCTGCTCCTCCACATCGAGAGGAGCCAGCTGAGGTGGCTCGGGCATCTCTATTGGATGCCCCCGGGACGCCTTCCTTGGGAGGTGTTCCTGGCATGCCTCTCTGGGAGGAAGACCAGGACACGCTGGAGTGACTATGTCGCCCAGCTGGTCTGGAAACGCCTCGGGATCCTTCCGTAAGAGCTGGGGGAAGTGTCTTGAGAAAGGGAAGTCTGGGTGTCCCTGCTCAGACTGCTGCCCCCGCGACCTGGCCCTGGATAAGCGGAACAAAATGGACGGATGGATGGATTTCAGAATGTCCAAATAAGATGGATGAATAAGATGAGTTTTTTTCCTCTTTATGAAAAACACAGATTTGTTTAAGAGAAAGTTCAAAGCAGGCGAGAAAACAATCACTAGAAAACAAACAACAATTTTACTGAAATAATTTGAGTACATAATAATTATTTTCTTCTCTACACTACCAGACAATCGTCAACTGGTTACTGAAGTCAGACAAAAATGCCTGGATTGGTCTGAAAGACAGTGTTAAAGAGAGGGCCATAGTCACCACAATGTATGTTTCAACTGCCAGAGTGAGATCATGAGATTGGAAGAGATTATAATTCAACAGGTTCCTTGATTAATAATCCTTTTACTCATTATATTTACAGTAAGGAACTCACAAATAATCTTTTGTAAACTGAATTTTTGTCAAAATCTGTTTTAGTTTTGATCTTTCATTAAAAAATGGGGAGGTCAAAATGTGGAGGTATCTGTTCTAATGCTACCGAAGAACCTCACTGACACAGCACAATCAGTTAAATTTAACTTTTCTTATTCGCCATACTTCGCATTGACAGGTGTAATGACCCGTGGAGTGGGCACAAGTATCGATAAGTAAACAGATGTTTAAGGGTGTTTCTAATCCAGATATGGCTAATTGTGGGATTGTAAATGGGTGCTGTAAAACATATTTATGTCTTTGTTACCTTGTACATCAGGTACTGGGAGGCTGGGCAGCCCAACAGCTACAATGGGAACCAGGACTGTGGAGAAGTGGTGGAGAGATCATCTGGAGTGGGGGTATGGAACGATGAAGGCTGTTCTGTTGAACAACTGTATATCTGCGAGCAATAAGATCGCAGTGATCTACACAGATATTAATGGTGTGTGTTGTTATGTTGTGCTGATATTATTTATTTGTTCATTTGTCAACAAAAAACGTGAAACGACCAAAACCAACAATGATTGACCGACTGATTCTACAAACAATCCAGAGTTGATATCACATATACCTCCTGCTGCCAGGGATATTCACAAATCGTGTATTCATCCGCAGCTGTAAATAGCCCCTTTGAAATACAATATTTACTCCAGTTTGAGTAATATCTGCTGAAGCCTACAGCTGTTATAGGAAATGAATGAGCCTTTATTGAAAATGACATCTGTGGTTTTTTTAAAGATTTAAATATTCAGCGGGAACCATGGACTTGGAGCTCAGTGCCACCAAAGAAGTCTGTTGAAGAAGTGTTGAGAGACGTGCCAACACAAAAGACAACTTGGATTTTGGTCTTTTCATGAGATTTGTACATTTGAAGGGTCAGTTCACTCAAATTATAATCAAACCTCATATTTCAATACCTCTAGTGGCACCTGGCCATGTTGATAGTTTATAGTTTTATTTTCAAATGTTTTTTTCTGACGATACATCCCCCTCTGCCCCAATACAATGAAGATGAAAAGAATTGGCATTTTGTGGTTTTAACAACAAAAAACAAAAAAATGTCAAAAAGGATGGAAAATAATGTCAGTTTGCAATTCAAGCATAAAAACAACGTCTTAATACATCAGTTTCCATGATTCTAGATAAGTAAACTTTGATGCAGGATATCATTAATTGTTAAAATTTACCAATGAACTGATGATTATAGTGTTTGATGTTATGGGATATGAATTGTATGATTTTACATAAACATTTGCTATCAATGTCTTCAACTGATACTTATACTCTGTAGTATTATGTGGCCTTTGGCAAAGCTTAAGTATGTTTGTAAATTGTCATATGAGTGATGCATTAATATGTATAAAAAATAATGTATAAACGTTCGTTACATGTTTTGCATTATGGGGATATTTGCTAGTATGGAGTCTTTCGTTGCAGAAATGTTTTAGTGTTTAACTGGTGACTCAAGCGGTCTGTAGTGGGGTCAACATGCAGATATCATGAAAAGGTAAGAATAAGCTTTAGATCACGCTCTGACAAATCTGTTAACACTTCCTGGTCTGCTCCCCTGTCTAAAATAGACTTCTGTTGCCTAGAAACATTTCCTTTGCCGACTCACACAGCAATCAGGGTCATTTTGATATCAAGCCTGCATACTGAGGAGGGCATTAGCTGAAGTGTTTTTGCCCTTACATACGATGGTCGGATGCACACACAGCAAAGCTCCACAGGCACACCAAGCTGCTTTGTCTGGAACAGGCTTTTCCGGGGCATTTTTAAAGCAGCCACACATTTAACAACAAGACTCTGTACGATCCAGGCCTGAATGTGCAAGCATCAGTGATGCTACAGCTGGTAAAGGTGGCTCTTATTTCAACTCTTCATATACTGCCCCATAGCTTAATCCATAACAATACATCCTAAGTGCTATATCATAGGCAACTGGACTGGTTTCAGTTTCTTGTTTCAGTTTCTTGAGGCGTCTTCAATAAACTGAAACCAGTCCAGTTGCCTTTCGATATAGCACTTAGCATTACCATGGCCTGGATGGCTGAGAACCTTCATCAGCATAATAATACGTCATAATTTATTCATATTCTTGTGGTTCATGCGTTTTTCTGATTGAAAATACATTGAAAACAGTGAGAGGGGATTGGAAATTTGACCTGAATAGGAATAATGATCAAAACAATAAATGTGGCAAAAAACATTTAATAAAAGTAGTAAAAATGCTTTGAGAGGAAGGTTTGGACAAACTAAAAAGCAACAGACACTCAAACACAATGAAGTAGGCTGAGTAAGATTTATGTCAGAGATGTTGCGTTGGATTGCATCATATCATAAAGGTGTTGCTTCTACTGTGTCCACCTCCGCTCATCACCCTGCTGCACCGTGAACAGATGACAAGGCACTGACAAATACCAAGTGCTGACAGCGCTCTTTGCAGCCGCACCACAATACATGTTACATAACACAGAAGAAGAGGCAGCACGTTTTAGGATCAGTCACGTGAGAGCAGTATACAGAGAAGATGTACTGTACTTAGCGGGCAGAGACACCAAGCTCCGGCATGTGGCTCACTTTGGGTGTGGTGGCGGTTGCATCGAGTGCGGCTGCTCTTGAAGGGGGCATCTCAACCATCAATTGGATGAAGCCTTTTCATTCCCCCCAGAGATGAGTCCCATCCAAACCGTCTGTGGTCGGGTGGTGAGATGGGGCTCCCCACCAGGACGTAGGCGAGTGGTGAGGTTTCTCTTTGGGGCCGCCTGCCTAAAAATAAAAGATCAAGGAGCCTCAACCAGACATGTTGGTCTGGTTAGACTCACAGAGCAGAAAAAAGGGGTTTAAACACTTTAAAGGGTGTTGCTTGTGCATTAGTCTGATGACCTAATGGATTTAAATAAATGAGGTGACTTTTCCAGTACAGTACATAGCAACAAGGTAGCAAAATAAATGGCCATATTCACATTTTACAGCCATTTTACATATAAACTATAATGACACTGAACTTTTTGGATGTAGTTTTTAATTTTTTACAATGTAATAAAAACATTTTTTCGACATATTTGTGGAGAGCCCTTCTGTGAGCGGGCTGAGGTTGACTGTCTTTTAAGAGCTGGCATTGCATGGAGAGGTGCTGACAACCTCTGGCGTGCTACTGATTGAGAGTGTCATATTCATAGACAAGCCTTGGTTACTTAATAGCTCGACTGACTAGTTTCCATTTCCAAGTAGAAGCTACTGTAGTCAGCCAAGCTTGCTACTGTTCACACTGATTCCCACTAGTGTGAAGTTTCTTTCATGGTTTTCAACACCCGGTGAGTCTAAGGACAGCTAGCATTAGCTGTCTTTCATGTGAGAATGAGTACTTATATTGCATAGAGTTGGATGTAATGACTTTAAATCTGTATGTATGTTTGGATCAATGACTGAATGTATTGGAGGTCTGTGTACTTTGCGGCCATTCGACTTCCGTTTATCATCCATTATATCAAACGCTAATCATCAGCTAAATAGTAATTTATGAAATTATAAAATAATTCTGCATCAGTTTGACTTGTCTAGAATAATGAAAGCTAATTTATAAAGAGATGTCTGTTTGCAAAATAAATATTTGATTTAGATGGAAATGTATACGTGAGGAATTTGTCCAAAGCTGATTTGTGTATGTTTAATGGGTTGGGTCACCCAAATAATAAAAAACTGGCTACAGCACAAAAAAATACACGTGACTTTTTTTTAAAAAAAGATTCTGCTTTCACCATTAGTGTTGTTAAAACCACAAAAACACATTCCATCTTCCAATTTCCATCTATCTTCATTATATTGGAGTAAATGCAGAGACAGATATCTTAAACCTTGGCAAATAAAGCCAAAACTATCTGTAAAATACCACGAGAGCTATGTACATGAATAGGAGAAGTATATTTGATTGTAATTTGGGTAAAGTGACCCTTTAACAGTCTTAGAGAATAAGGCTGACATCATACTGTATTGTTGTTGTTGTCTACAAGTCTCTTAAAAGGACAACTTGCATGTTCGTCTCAAAACACTTTGTCAACAGACTCAGTTCCAAGTCCATGAGTCCCACAGAAGATGAAAATCTACTTAAACACTGCCATTTAAATACTGAGGAAAGATACAGTTGTTTAATTATTTTAATAATTTGACTATTAAAAGGTAATTGCACACATTCCTCAAACACAAACAGTGAATTTCTTTGGAAAAAAAGACATTGACATTGATTTGTGATACATTAATTTTCATCCATAATAATGAATTAATCATATTGATGGAAATATATGTAAAGCTCTGCCAAGAGCCACAGAATACTATAGTAGATTAATATATTTGGATTATCATCCATTATATCAAACGCTAATCAGCAAACGAGTAATTTATGAAATTATAAAATAATTCTGCATCAGTTTCACTTGTCTAAAATAATGAAAGCTAATTTATGAAGAGATGTCTGTTTGCAAAATAAAAATATGATAAAGATGGAAATGTATACGTGAGGAATTTGTCCAAAGCTGATTTGTGTATGTTTAAAGGGTTGGGTCACCCAAATAATAAAAAACTGGCTACAGCACAAAAAAATACATGTGACTTTTTTTAAAGTTACATTGTTTCTGGTAAGAGGTTCTGCTTTCACCACCAGTGTTGTTAAAACCACAAAAACACGTTCCATCTTCCAATCTTCATCTATCTTCATTATATTCAAGTAAATGCAGAGACAGATATCTCTAACCAAGGACAACGTGTATGTCCGTCTCAAAACACTTTGTCAACAGACTCAGTTCCAAGTCCATGAGTCCCACAGAAGATGAAAATCTAGTAAAATGGACCACAAATACAAAGTATCATTTTCAAAAAAGGCTCTTTAAATTCCTAAAGCAGCTGTACTGAAGTAGTGCACTTTTTGTGGGACTATTTTCAGCTGTTGATTAATACACGATGGAGGTGTTGAGTATTTCCACCATAAACTATAGAGTTTGTTCAGAATCAGTTAATTGTTAGTATAAGTCTTTTCATTACATTTAAAACAAATAAAGAATATAATTAGACTTAAACACTGTAGATGTACATTAGAACCACTGTCCAAAGCCACACACCATCTGTTTAAATTATTGTGATCTTAATTTTCACAGATCCAGTTCTGTTCAGAGAAACAGCCATCATCGTTCCATTCTCCCACTCCTGCTGATCTGAACAGGATTTCTCCACAGTCCTGGTTCCCATTGAAGCTGTTGGGCTGCCCAGGCTGCCAGTATCTGATGTACAAGATAAAAGGAGAGGAAAAGGAGACAATTTACTCTTTTCCCGGAGGCATTTTACAGCGCCCACTTTTTGTTTTCTCAACTGCCCCCGACCTGCTGTTCCTGACCCAAAACTCATTTGCATAGAAATAGTACTATCTAGAGTTTTAATGCAATCATGGGATTTTCTTAAACTGCCCCCATCGCCGCCTCCGTGTGTTTTGAAACACATTCATACAAGATAATACATTTTGCTGAAATCAATGTCTCTGCGGATGCAGATGTATAATGTCTCAGTATGAGAGTACCTGATTCAGCATGCCAGGTCTTTGAGCTAAATGTGCTGTAGCTTGTGGTTAAAATGCATCAAAAAGCCTTCCTCCACATTTTCTACTGACGCATCGTTTCACGAAGGATTGAAACCAAACAAAATTGGCAGCAATTTAGTTCAGTTCACAAAAGGTTATTATTGAAGTGACTTCTGTCAAGGCCAAGGTTCAAATCACAGATAAATCTTGATATTAATTGTGTAACTGCTGAAGTTATTCAAGAATTCAATAAAAGGATATAAACAGTGAAAAATGTTTTATATTTTAGAGTTGCAGAGTTCCCTAATACAGTTAATGAAATGAATAATCTAGGAACCTGTCCAGTGGTGCTAAATGTAATGACTCACTCACTGGCAGTTAACACTTACGTTGTGGTGACGGGGGTCCCATCCACCCACATCCAAGTCCCCTCTGTGAGACTGTCAGTCAGACCAATCCAGGCATTTTGACCTGATGTCAACATCCCATTGACAAATTGCTGTTGGTGTATAACACAGAAGAAAAGACCAATGAGAACATGAATATGCAAAAAAGTTTCAGTCAAACTTGTTTTCTACTGCCATCCCCTAGTTCAGACTTCAGACAATTTAAGAAATCTGAGTTTTTCATAGGCAGATAACTATGAAAAACTCATGACACAAAACACACTAAATGCTATTTGGACATGCTGACCAATAGCATCAAAACCAACCAACAGAAGTGTCTGACTTTGGCATTGTCACATCATCTAGCAATGCAGATGCAGTAACAAAGAGTTAGTTATGAAGCACATTGAGCTGATGCGTCTGTGCACAGAATGATCGAATGTTTTTTTAAGGTGAGGAGACTCGCTATCCAGCATGCTGTGTCTTAGATTCTCAAAGTTTGTCTATCATGAAGCAATGAAAATTTGTATTTCACAAGGCTAACAAATACGTATATAGTTAATAGTAATAGTAATAATCAATAGTTAAATAGCATTAGCGAGTGAGGTGTAACATTTAGCTGATTGCATGGAGTGGGTTGAACTGAGGCATGCAGCAGGGTGGTATTATTGTCACAATGTCATTCTACCGCAGGGTATGTAGGCATTTTCAATATTGTGACAGTAAAGCAGCATGCTGAAAGATGTCAAAGTCAAATTCCTCTTTAGTTTGTATGTGCAAAAAGACATCTGTCAGCTAGCTTACATGACACAATTCCAAAGAGAAAACATCGGTAGTAGCAGTGTATTAGAAATTACCTCGTAGTGGGTCTCACACCTTTAAAAGGGGCAGGGTGGGTTAAAGGAAGGAAGTGTGACAAATATATGTTATTAATTCATGCTGTTTGCCAAGACCACAGGAGGTCCCTCATTCTGGACCCTGCTGTTTATCATCAAAATATACCACTATGCACTGATGAAAATACAGGGCTTGATCTACTTAAAAAAAGTAAGGCAACTTTTTGCATCATTTTATCCCGTAGATCAAACAAGAGTAGTCTTTGTTTGTACAACATTAATTTTGCAAGTAAAGTCAACTTACTTTTGCAGGTGATGTCAACTACAAACAAAGTAAACTCGGTTGTGTTAAGTTGAATTTACTTGTAAGTAAGTTGCCTTAACTTGTAAATGTAAGTTGACTTTACTTGCAAAAGTAAGTTAACATGACTTGTAAGATTAATGTTGTACATACAAAGACAACTCTTGTTTGATCTACATGATAAAATGATGCAAAACGTTGCCTTACTTTTTCTCAGTAGATAAAAGACATTATATTTTTGTCACAGTGAGCCACTTAAATCAAGTTATGATTTATAAGTCGATTAATCTGTCCAATATAAACATGACATGACATTTTTGCCTCATGGTGCTAGAAAAAAAATGACAACAACAAAATTAAGAGGATGAATTCCGTGGAAACCATAAGTACACTCAGCAAATTGTGTGAGAGTTGCACGAGAGGAAAGGTTATAATAAGGCATAACCAGAAGTACCCAGAATGCACCACACAGGGCGGGGCATAGTTGGAGCAGAGTAAATACAACAAGCAAATAGTGTGTTGTGTGGATCTGCATAAAAACAATTGTTGAGCCACTTACATACAGCTTGTTAGGGAAAAAAATCAAAATGACTTGTGTTTTGAACAAATGTAGACTAATTCACAACTTGATATATTAATGTCAAGAGACAAACTTTGTTTTTTATTGTTATTATCACAGGCTTAATTATGTTACAAATACATATTCTTATATTCACTTTTTTCAGTGTGTTAACAACTTTAATTATAAAACAGTAAAGTAACAGTGTGAGTTGTCCTTCAAACTTCCATTCCCATTTCTATGCAAACAAACATTTTTCGTTTCTTACTTTTGCAATTTGTGCAAAACAACTCCTCATGTTAATCTGCTTATAAGCTCTCCCTAGGTCATTCTGGTTCAACTTTTATCGCACCAGCATCTCACAGTGACGTCACTGAAACATGTCAAGGCAATTATTCACCTTGCTTTTCAAGTGTGCTGTTAAGCTGCTCCATTAATTCCTGAGGTGTTTTTGATCTATCCAAGTTGTAGTGGTCTGTTTCTTTCTCTCTCACCTGTTCATCCTGGCTGTCTATGACAACCAGATCTGCTCCCATGTCGATGCACTCTTGTCTGCTTGAAGTCCAGTTTTTCTTCGAAGTTGAGGCAAAGTAACAGCCGATGTCAAACTTCTGCCAGCCTGTCTGACATGCCCTTCCTGCAATTTGGAAATAAAAAAGGAGAGAGACAAATTACCCATCACCTAAGAAAACCAAAACAGATTATGACAAAATGAATAAAAACTTGAGAAACATCTCACTTTTTACTTTGTCAATGATCTTCTGTAACTCATCTTTTTCTCTCTGCAGGGTACTGTATCTGGTCTGTAATTGGTCTCTACTGTTTCTCAGATTATTGTGATTGGTCTGTAAACCCTCAAGATTCCTCTGTATGTCGTTATAGCTTGTCATTAACTGATCGCTCTCTCGTTTTAAGGTGTCATAAATTGTCTGTAACCGGTCCTTCTCTGTTTTCACATTGCTGAAACTGGCGTTGAACTGATCTCTGTCAGTGATCAAAGAGTTGTAACTTTGCTGCAGCTGGTCTTTCTCTGTAGTCAGATTAGTCAGTCTGGCCTCTAACTGTTCTCTCTCTGCAGCCAAAGCCTCATAGCTGCTCTGCAGTTGATCTCCTTGAATGATGAAACTGGCCTGCGTTGGGTTGCGTTGACGACTGATTATCTCATCTGTGAAATGCAAAAAGATAAAAATATTTGCTCAGATTATTGGATTTTTAAAATTGATATTGTCTTTTCTCTCCTTTATATTTAATGTATCTACAATGATAGCTGCACCTGGTTTCTCAAACATGAAATGACAAACAAATCACTTACAGTGGATAATCTGTCCAATGTTTCCTGCCAACAGGGCAGCACACAGTAATCCAAGACACACTGTCAGACATTTGGAGGGCTGCTTTCTCTGAAGATCCACTAAATCAAAATTAAGAAAACAGTATGTTAGTAATTTCTATTCTTTAGTTTTTTTGTCCATGTTGTTTACTGTAATGTAATGCCAATGTTAGCAGCAGATGTTTGCCACACTGTTTCAACAAACCATTGTACTAGTAACCGCATTATCACCTTATCTTCCTTATCTTCACTATTATCTATTATCTTCACCTTATCTTCATCTACATGTTGATTTGCAATGGATTAATGCAAGATGTGAACTGATGGACTTGGAGCTGTCCAATTGTGATCAGATCACTCAGGACAGATGTTAATTCCAGGTCTGAATTCCCTCTGATAAACAGATTCTCTCCCTGTGAAACAAAAGCAGCCTAAATGTTCTCGAGAAACCCAACTGTCACTTTCCACTCACTTTGTTTTTTGTAAATATCTTGTTTTTTCTATTTCTCTTTTATTTAACTTTATGCGTATTTGTCTGACTGTTGCATCTTGAGCTGTTGTAACAAGTCAAGTATTGATCTTAATACTCTGTCCATATGTTTTCAGGTTACTGTACCTTTGGTAATGAGGCCTTCCATTGTGAGGTTACGACTTGAGCAGACGTCATCGTCGATTTCCATGGTATCCATTCTGTTAATGGTCTCACTGTTTTCCTGTTTAGAGACATTTGTAGATGTAAAGCCACGAATATATTATTAAGTTACTGACATAAAAAGTTGGTTCTTAATTTTTTTGACTTGTAATATGTATTTATAACTGTGCTACAATACAAAAAAATGTGCTAACCTGTGCTTACATCTAGTAAGATATGGCATTTGTAATAAAATCCTGCTCAATTATTATAGATATTGCTGGTAAAAATTGTGTTATCACACTTGTGGTTTGCATTTGGAGTGTTTAATCCAAGTACATCAATTTTAATGAGATCATAATATGAAATTAATAATCTTTTAAAAAACACTTTTAATAGAATTGGAGTGAAAGTAAATAAGAGTTAGTTGAATCTGCAGAACACTGACATACACAATAACACACTCTAAACTGGAAATAGTACTAATTATGCACTCACCTTGGATGTGAGAAGGTACAAAGAAGTTGGTATCAGTAGGGCCGTTTTCTTTTTAAGATGCTGCCACTGATTTATGGAAAAATGAATGTAGGCTTAAGTGCTGTGTTATTTATTGTACAGAAGACAGGATGTTCCTTTTGCTTATGTCATCAGATGTTTGACCAAAACTTACCTCTGATTGGTCTGAAAAAAAAAGATGCTCGGTTCAGATTTCAGGTAATTTTCGGCCAAAAGTATTCAAAGAAAACTGAAATTCACTGAAATGTATTGATTCCAGCAAAGGGGTTCTCTCAGGCTCCAGACTTTTATCCTCTGTGGTTTCTGTTCCCTTTTCCCACACTACAGCTTCCCACTGAGGGTGAACTGAGGTTTCCACATGAGTGACAGCGTTACATGACTGAGATACAAGGGTAGTCATAATTCAAATTTAATATTGTACAAGAAAAAACAAACTTAGTACCGACAAACACTGCTTCAAGCACATGTATAATCAAGGGCGTTAATGTCCTAAGACCTTATTTAGTAGAATCAATATTTATTGACTTAGAAAGGTCCCTCAGTCTGACCCACTTTCAGACCAATATTTGGTACTGAGCCAAATATCTACTGTTCACATTGCCTTTAGATTTGGTGCAGATATCGATCCTCCTCTTGAAGCTAAAGTAAGTCACAGTAGTGCTTTGAGCTAAATTCGAATCAGCACAGACCCTAAAACATGAGCCTTCCCTAACCCTGACCAAATGTTTTTTGTCCACCATATGCACAATGTTGTTACAACATGAAATATATAATTATATAAAGGTGCAACACAATTTTCTTCTACATTTAAAGCCACCATTTATTCTAGATTGTCTTTAACTCAGTAGACCAGCGTTTGAATCCTGTGTGAAGCCAACAGTTAATTGTGATTGTTGTAAAGCAACATTAAGTAGCTCTTCCACCTTAAAATTGGACAAGAGAAATCTCATGGGTGCTGATAAGGGGCCTTATTTAAATGATCTATGTCAACACACAACAAAACAATACACTGCTATGACTACTACACTACCCCTGATTTCAGAAACTGTATGATGCAGGACTCAAGGCAAGGGAGAGGGAAAGTCTTGAGCTTTTGTCATACATTGTTTTTTTGAAATCTACTATTTGTTGCAGCTAACTTTGGTCTTGACCCGTTGATAAAGATGGACATATAGTATATACACACTTTCGTCCTCGACATTATTTTCTATTATTCACTTTAATCTCTCAATGAGGAGCTTCTCTGAGCCTTACATGAAGAGCTGAACCCTGTCCAGCTAGTCATCCACCAACGTTGCGCAGTCTGGCTTGACCAGCCAGTATGAGTTGCTGGTACCACACTGGTCTCTCATCCATCAAAACAGCCAATTTATGATCACACCTATGCTTCTGTGTATTGAGTCTCAGCTGTTGTATCATCAGTCTCTCTGGTGGTGGGAAAGTGTTTGCCCACTTGGTGCATGAGCACCCATATCATTATTCACCTTTTTTTAAATAAAAAACAAACGTTTCAGAATTCTCATTTTATTCATTTACAGTGCAGAATTTGAATCCCAATCCAAAGCCACCCATCCTCGTAATCTGTGGACATGTCTGTGATACTATTTCTTGACTCTGTAAGGACACTCCGACACAGAGTTTAAAAGCCTGCAACTCCCCTCCAGTTAGTTAGAACTGAAGAAGCCTCTTTGATCAGAGGTGAAATGTCTTCAAGAAACTGAAACAAGTCCAGTTGCCTACAATACAGCACTTACAATTTCTCGCAGATATACAACCGTTGATAAAAACAGGATTCATCGTTCCATGCTCCCACTCCTGATTATGTCTTCACCATTTCGCCACACTGCTCCCCCATAAACTCAGTTACTTTGTTTATCTTTAACCCCTGTGCATGTGTTTGCATTTCACTGTGACACATTTTTTGCTACTGCTTTTCAAACATGCTGTTAAGATGCTCCATAGAGACTGATGCACTTGTCATATTCACGGCCAGCGCCCACGTTTTGTAAATGGCAAACATACTTGCGCCCAACTGTGCGCCCCTGGGTGTGTTGGTCTCAAAATGAGGTGTGGTCAGGCGCGCTGATGGCACATTGCATCTTCAGGCAACAGAAAGCGTCTGCCATAGACCAAGAAAAAGCTGTGCTGAAGTCAATGCAGTTGTGCGTTTCCTGCTATTTAAAGTGCACATTACTTAGATAGGGAGATGCGCCTATATGGACCGGTTCACAAGACACAAAACACTCTGCTTCAATGACTAGAGATAATTTATGTAATGCCCAAAACATACTCATGGTGTAACTTGCTTGTAACTGCTCCTTTTAGCTCATCTTTTTCTCTTTGCAGGGTACTATATTGGGTCTGTAACAGGTCTTTACTTGTTGTCACATTATTGTGATTGGTCTGTAGTCCAGCATGTTGTTATTGCTTGTCTTTAACTGATCTCTCTAGTTTTAAGGTGTTGTAAATTACTTGTAACTGGTCCTTCTCTGTTTTCACATTGTTGAAACTGACATTGAACTCATCTCTTTCAGCAGCCACAGAATTGTAACTTTGCTACAGCTGGTCTTTTTCTGTAGTCATGTTAGTCAGTCGAGCCTCTAACTGTTCCTTCTCTGCAGTTAGAGCCTCATAGCTGCTCTGCAGTTGATCCACTCTGGTGGTGAAATGTGAAAAGAAGAACATTTGCTTATGTGGCAAGGAGTGGAGTTTTTAAATGTAAATAAGGGGGGGGGAACTAGCTTAGGAACCAACAACGCCACCTGGGGACCTGGAGACAGCAGATAAATAGAACATTTTTTTTTTATTTATAATGCTGTAAAGAAAACCAAAAAAAGGAAACTGGAACTGTTGAAAAGAGAGTTCAAACAAGGTGAGAACAAAAAATATATATATTTTATTAACAGAAACAATCTAAAAGAAACCAACTATAACAATACTAAAACTCTAAGGAAATAATATAATAAACTAAAATCAGTGGGCCGGTGCTCAATGGGGGCAGACTACTGGAAAAGTACCCTGTCTCACTAGTCTGGGGGGCAACACTACAAACACTACAACAAAACATGCACGAAAAGAGCCCCAGTGCCTTCTTGCATGCAACAGGAGTGAGGTTCCACCACGGTGCCTAGCCTCCCACCTGGGGAGATCCAGGCCGCACTGAAAATCAAGGGAACAAAAAAAGACACTCCCTGAAACAAAGAGAATCAAAAGTTAACAAAAACAACAACCCTAATTGATAAGTAAACAATCTCAAAACATACATACTCAAAGCAAGATAACAGAAGTGTATTCAAAGTAAACAAACTTAATACATCTGGACCAATAGAACAAATCAAAACCATACAAAATGAGCAAAACAGGCAAATAAGGCCAAAACAGATGAAAGAGCTGGTCCAAAAGGAAAAGAAACAGGGAGAAGAAAGAAGCAAACCTAACAAAAACAAAGCAAAACAGAACAGCAGCAGGTGAGCCTAAAACACAAAAAAGGCACATGTTAGTTAGGAGGGACAACTTTAAACCAGCAGGAAACACAAAGAATGGGGGCTCTACTCACTATCTTCAGCAGGCAACCACCACCAGGGAGAAGCAAGAGGCTAAACTGACATGAACACAAGCCACTCTGATGTTTTCCTAAAATAAACAAAGTGCTGTTCAGAAACGTGTGACCAATCCTCATTCTAGAAATAATAACCTCTTCCTTACGTCTAATCCCCCCTTTTTTTTTACAGACGTTAACTGATTCAGATACCCTACTAGATATTGAGAATAGGTGCCTTCCTTTGTTTTCTTGCTCCCAGAGCTGTTGCCATTTTAAAATTGTTCCCTCTTTCATCATACATATTCAAGAATTGATAATTTTTTTATTGATAATCAACTGATTTTCCTGGTTCATTCCTGTGCTTATCAGAGCATTGTCATCTCTGACCATGCTCCTATTGTCCTAACCATGTCCCTTCCTGGCCTGCCATATAAAGACAGACAGTGGCGATTTAATTCAACTTTGCTGTCGGACGATAATTTTGTTAAATTCATGGAAAAGGAAATAGCCTTTTTTCTCACTACTAATATGTCTTCAGACATATCTAGTCTAATTGTCTGGGATTCCCTCAAGGCTTATCTCCGGAGACAGATCATATCTTACACTGCGCAAGTGAGGCGAAAATCCTATAAGGAGCGATCAGACCTTGCCCACCAAATCAAAGAGATCGATAAACAAGATGCTCAAACTAAGTCTCCTGATCTTTACAAAAACTCAAGGACTCTTGGAACTCAAGACCAAATTTGACCTGTTCACCACTCATTCAACTGAACAATCACTCTTAAAAAATAAAACCATGTTTTATATATATGGGGACAAATCAGACAAATTATTAGCCAACCAACTTAAAGGCTCCAAGGCTAAACAAAATATTTCTAAGATCCGGTTACCAAATGGCCATATAACTACGGATCACTTACAAATTAATGAAGCATTCAGGGACTTCTATGCCCAGCTATACACCTCAGAATCTCAGACTGATTGTGATGAGATTTTTGATTTTTTAAATGGTCTCAGTATTCCCAGTCTTTCACCAGATCTAAGGCAGAGATTAGAAGAACCCATATCCCAGGCAGAAATTGCACTAGCCATTTCATCAATGCAGTCTGGTAAGTGTCCGGGCCCTGACTGCTTCCCGGCAGAATTTTTAAAGAAATTTTCCTTGCTGCTCTCCCCATTGTTATGCTCAGTCCTCTCAGAATCTTGCAGACAAGGTTCCTTCCCTCCTTCATTTACTGAGGCCTGTATTACTCTTATAGCTAAAAAGGGTAAAGACCCAATGGAATGAGCCTCCTACAGGCCCATCTCCTTCCTAAACGCAGATGCTAAAATTTTAGCCAAGGTCCTAGCCCATAGGTTGGAGAATGCCCTTCCCACAATAATATCCAAAGACCAAACCGGCTTTGTTAAAGGCAGGCAGTCCTACTTCAACATAAGACGACTGTTTAATATTATCTACTCTGCCTCTGAAGATGTCCCTGAATGCGTTGTTGATGATTTGTCAACTCTTGCACTTCTTGGATCTTCACTCCCACTTCCCTCACTTAAATCAATCAGAAATCCAGTGGTGAAACATTCTCTAAAAATCTGGGCCCAATTTAGAAAATACTTTGGTCTTCATAGCTTTTCTCTCCTAAGCCCCATCACATCAAACTACCTTTTCAAACCATCTTGTCAGGATTCTGCCTTTCAAGAATGGCACAGGAAAGGTATTGTACATTTTAAAGATTTGTTCATAAACAACAGTTTGGCATCATTTGAGCAGTTGAGTAGAAAATTCAGCCTCCCTCAGTCAATTTTTTTCAGATATCTTCAGGCAAGGCATTTTGTTCTCTCTCAGACATCCGGGTCTATAACAGCAACAGACTAGACCATTGTTGACAGGGGCGGACTGGGGGGGAAGTGGCCCACTTCATGCGCGGTGTAGGGAGCCAGCCGGCCGGCAACACAAGTTTCATGTACCTTGATGAAAGAAACTGCATTTGATGTTGTTTTGGACCATGATCATATAGTAATCATTAACCTGAACCCTTAAGTAGCCTACAGTAAAATAATTACAGCAGTATAGTGATTTTACAGCATGTAGTGATTTGGAACATACATGCTGGCCTATATGGGTGAGAGACAAAAAATATTACAATATATAAGTTACAATATCCTTTAATTGTTAGTTCAACAGTCTACAATGATAAGACATTTACTAATGTAAATGTAAGTCAGACAGTTATAAAAACATAAGTATTAATGACCATATAGTATTACCTTACTGAATTTGTAACATCTTCAAAACAACAACCTGAACCAAAATAAATAATAAAGTTATTAGGACGTGGTAATAAATTATATCTTGTAACCTCAAATGATGACTTAATGACCTGTATCTTTTGTGCACATCAACACATTATTTATTTTCCTCCCCATGACCACTGTTGGGCTCCATACATGTTTATTTATCATCAGTCATATCGTTACCGCAATATTGAACAAGGTTATTATCGCACATCGCAGTTTTTCCTGCCTGCTATACACTCTGGAATATTATCATTGAATGAAGTGGTGTCTGTCTGATGATGATCCCATGTAGGATGGGCCATGTACAGACACATAAATAAGTTATTCATTCATTATTATACTCATTTCGTATTGGAGTCATTTCAAAGACAGTAACAGGTTGATTTCAACCAGAGGATAACATTATCTATAGGCAGGTTGACAAACACAGGAAACATCTGGTCAGTGAATGGTGCTCATTTTTGACTCCGTAGGCTAGCTAACACTAGGCTAGGCACTTTGCGGCTAACATTAACCAAATTAGCATTTTCACCTAAAGCATCACAAAGTTCCAAACATAACTTACCATTATTATGTCACTGGGTCTTTGACTGGGCTCTGGAGGCCGCTTTGTTTCGTGCTCTGCCGGGTCAGAGTCAGACTCATCCTCCTTGCTGGACTCAGGTGCATGCTCGGAAATATCCAGCTGTCGAAGCTCACCGCTGCTAACGCTGCTAGTGCTGCTAGTGCTGAGTGTGGCAACATCATCAGATTCTCGTCTGGTGGTGATGGCTAAACCCGAACCACCACCAAATAGGTCCGTAATTTTCTTACTTGTCGCTGCAACTTCCTCGAGGGATTTCTTTTTCTTTTATCCCTAAGCTTTTCAGCACCACCTTTACGTTTTGGGGCTTATTTTTTATGCTCCATCTGCCCAGAGTCAGACCGCGGCTCTCAATCCACCAAAGCTGTCTTGGACCGTTAGCGCAGTGTGATTGACAAGTGACAGCTGCAACAGCCTGAGGAAATGGGTGGGACTTACCCACGTGGACGAAATGTGATTGGCTATCAGCATACGCGGTCAACAATAACTAGATGACTTTTCAATCATCTTTCCCGGTCAACCATAACTCGATGACTTTTCAATCATTTTTCCAGGTCAACTCTAAATCAATGACTTTTCAACATCAATATCATCACACGTTCAACCATGAATCAATGTTTATCAATGTTGTTTCAATGCAACTGTTATCAACATTATCTTGTGTCGGGTTTCATCGCTTTTGTAATAGTGATTCAACATTGATTTTGCATTGGAAATTCAATGTCAACCATTCTGATGGTTCAGATGGAAAAACAACATTGTTTCAATGCAGGCTTGCTATCTGGGGGGTGGCATCCTTAACTATCTTTGCATTATTTTTATGGTAACCTAATGTGTGCAAGGCCACTAGTTTGTGTGGGAAAATTCATAGAACATGTCTATTCTCTTCAAACTTGCACTCGGAGGTCCTCAACAAGTTAATGAGTGTGGGGGATGGGTAACTCTGACATTGACTTCAGCAAAACGTGGCTGAGGCAACAAAATGAAGGAAAACCAAAGCGGTATTAAAGTAGGTATCTTAAAATTAATTCTGCTATGCTCCAGCGGTGCATTTTAATGTCATGTTTAGCTGCTCCCACTTAATGACTATGGCCAGGACGTTTTTTTTTTTTTTTTTTTTTTTATATCTTTGTTTACATTAAAACTACTGGACTACAGTCCGTGACTTTTTATCCGACGTTCAGTCGTCATTTTCACGGAGCTCTGCCGCGCTGATTGGCATCATCAGAGCAGACATGGCCTGTGATTTTTTTTTATTAGGCTAACTGAATGCAACAGAGCGCGCGCTAGCCGGTAGTGCGCCATTTAGAGCTATATCTTTTAACTGAGTAGTTACGTCTCCTGTCAAGCGCACAACTGATGACAACAGACGCATTCAACAGATTAAGTGTGGACAGAGCGCTCAGATGTGACAAGGACACATACCAATACCTGACAGTAATATGTAGGCTTAAGTGTATTATGAAGTATATTTACAATTGTTATGATCTTCCTTGAGTTGATGTAGTCTACACACCCGCAGAGATCCTACTTGACTTTTTTTTTTTAACATTTACTTATTTTTATTGTGTAGATATCCTTCAGCCAAGGCCAGTATTTGAGATGTGTGTCTCTGGGTGCTGAGTCAAAGGCTCTGTAGTAGTGGTGAGTATTACTATTCAATTACTTTTGTTAGTTTACTGGATGTGTTTACACAAGAATTAATTAATTTTTCAGCATGATGATGATATTGATGATATTATTTTCAAAAAATGTTGTAAGTAAAGATAATTGCTCCAAGTCCTACTGTCTTTGAGGTGTCTAATGTTAATTTTTCGTTGAAACTATTTTTGAGAGCTGCTTCTCTTAATTAGTCTCTCAGTATAACACAAAATAATTTAATGGCACCACAAACTACACCTTCTAAAATGGTTGTGATTGTAATTTTTTTTCTCTACAAAATGTTCAGCAATTAATAAACTATATTATCATAACTTAAGATTTATTGATATCTGGATTAGACTTCATTGGTTTAGGATTAGAAGGGGGCCCAACAAACTGGCAACATTATGCATTTTAAATTATGGTGAAGATTTTCTCTATTTCTGTTAGATGTGTGTGGGTGAGCTGACCTTCCAATCGTTTGTCTCTCCTTTTCTAATGAATGTGGCAGTGTAAAGGGTGTTCAGTTGCTGTGCAAAGTAGGTCTGAATTACTTCAACATTATAAACTCAAACACCCACATTTTGGACGGACCATAAGTTATCCATGTGCGTATTCAAAATGTCCCTGTATATTTAAGACATGGAATGCTTTAATCATACATCTAAGTAGAGTGCATTCCACACAAGATAATCAGACACTAAAAGAGTTGTCTATTTTCAGCTGTACTTATGTGCATGCAAAAATTTAGCTAATGAAAGGGAGTTTTTTTGTTCATGTCAACACACATTTGAAGAGAAATGAAAATGTCAGTTGCATGTTTGTTGACTGTAGTTTTCAAACTAGTATTTATGGAACCTTTAAGTCTCATAAGAGTCGCAGACACATGCCTCACACATTAGCTGATTTTTTACCAGGTATTGTAAAAACAACTAAAATAACATCTCCACCATTAGATGATTTGTTTGCTGATAGCCAAGACGAGGATTGTGTGTTAGAGGAAGTTTCTGATTCTTCACAAGAGCAACACAATGCACTTCCAAATGCAGTTGAGCAACAGCTTGCAGCAGCCTTACTAAAGTTGGAATGTTTAGTACATGTGCCAGGTACAGCAATTGATGATTTTTTACAAGAACTTCACTACTTGATAAACACAGCATCAGTCACGCTATCTAGAGGTATTGTGATCCTTAAGCATCACAACCTTCAAATTGATGATTCTGTAGTTACAGAAATCACCACAGCAGTATGCTCATCTAACCCTATTCCAAAAGCAATTGAAAAAGGCGGCCCTCTCAGTACTTCATATCAACGTAAACAATTTTTTAAGGAAAAATTCTCTGTTGTGGAATCAGTTACTTACACACTTGATCATAAAAAGAAACACACCTTTCAGTATGTTCCACTGTTGAAATCCTTGCAGCAAATTTTAAATAATAAGGCCATTCTTGATAAGATTATTGAAAATCATAGAGGCCAGCAGGACATTGAACCTGACCCATCTCTTGAATTCAGGTCCCCTGAAGATGGTTTGCATTTTAAGGAAACGGCTTCCTAAATGCAGAGGAGTTAAGGATATCGCTGCATCTGTATGTTGATGATTTTGAGACCTGCAATCCCCTACGCACATCTCAGAAAAAACACAAGCTTTGCGGTGTTTACTGAATACTAGGTAACCTGCCACCAGGCTCCCACTTATCTTTATCATCTATTTATCTTGCAGTGCTTTGCAAAAGTGCTGATGTAAAAACACATGCACTGTAAACCCGAACAAGTTCAGAAAACTCAAAATTTTTGATGTAACTGATTACGTAATAACTTTTAAGTTATCATAATAAATGTTTTGAGTTACAATATACTTAAAAAATGTGTGTTCAGTTGACTTAATTTATATTCTAAGTTCAATATAACTTTTTAAATTTTCATTAACTTAATATTTATGTCTTCTTCATACTTAATTGATCTGATTGAATATACTTATAAAAACTAAATTACATGGACTTGAAAAAAATAACTTAACACAATGTATTAATATCAATAGTATCCACTCAAAATATTACACCTTTATGAACTCAAAATATTTACTTCTTGCCGACTTAAAATGTGTAAGATGCCCTGTTTTTAGAGAGCTGTGTTTTCTGAGGTTCTATCCCCCAAAGACATGCCAAAAAAAAACAACTAAGTGTGCAAATTCAGTTGTGCAGATTGTTGTGCACATGTAACTGTAGAACTGTAACCATGTATGTATGATTGTGCAAGAGAAACATCAACCATGCAATAAAAGGTTCTTGACTAAAGTGTTACTGTCAAAATTCCAAAAATTTATTAGGGTATAAAACAGCACCTTAAAACCTACCTTTTAAAAAGGCAACAACAACTGTTACATTTTAATTTTTTTTTTTTCTTTTCAGAACAGGCTTAGTAAAACTGTGAAATGTCGAATAACATTAAAGTGCAACACCTGGAGTCAAACTTTTTTCTTTTTTTTTTTTTTTTACAAATATACTTTAGCAGCCTATTTTGAATCATTGGGGATGAACAAACTTCCCTTTCTCTGCACTGTATTTTCTCAAGGGAGAAAAAAAAAAACTTATGAAAGCAGCAGCACAGACATCTAAATTTGTGCAAATGAGGAAAATAAAAAAACATACCAAATAAAACAGAATAAAATACAATAAATAAAAGAAAATATAATATAAATCAATAACTGAATCATCATTACAACTGAGGGCTGAATCAGATCAGTGAGGTCAAGGAGGCGGTACAATAAAATTAACAAAACATTTACCTCTCATTCTAAACTTATAAAAAGCCCACTGGGCATACGCAAAAGTGCTTTCAACATTTTAACAGACATGTCTATCAAAATCAGACATGTTAACAGTAGAACAACATGGCTGTAATAATGTTGCTGATCTGAACCACATTTATGCATGGTTAATGAGTTAACAACTCATTTTTCAGGGAGAGTAGGCATGGTTTCAGTGCTTTGTTATCATCCAGACACAGCAGGACTTTCTGGATGAATGTGAATGTGTGAGTGAGTTTCTTTGGATAATCTAAGTGTAATGCATAGATTAAACCAAGCAGCACCACAAATGCATCAGCCAACCTGGGAAGCTCGCTCATAACAACTTCATCCTCTATCACGATGGATATGTTCTCCGGGCTGAAGCTGCTGGAACCAGTGGAGTCAGGGGCCACAGAGAGAAACGCCAGTGGTGTGTCAGTGGTCTCCATCTCATCTTCACCCTGCAAAACACAAGAAAATCAATTATAACCAATCTAGAAGGATGTCACACAATTCTTGTTTGTAGAGCCAAAATATACAGTATGCATAGTCCCCCTCTCCTCCTCATCTCCTTCTTCCTCGTCCTCCTCTCCTCCTTCTTCCTCTTCACCTCCTCTCCTCCTTCTTCCTCCTCCTCCTCTCCTCCCTCCTCTTCCCCCTCTCCTCTGCTCCTTCTTCCTCCCCCTCTCCTCTTCCCCCTCTCCTCTCCTCTCCTGTCATTGTTTCCTCTCCTCTCCTCTCCTGTCATTGTTTTCCCTCCTCTCCTCTCCTCCTCTCCTCTCATTCTTCTTCCTCCCCTCCTCTCCTGTCCTGTCCTTCTTCTTCCTCCTCCTCATCCTCCTCCTCTCCTCAAATCTCCTTTCCAAGCAGAGATCACTCACTGTGTGTGTGTGTGTGTGTGTGTGTATGTGTGAGAGAGAGAGAGAGTGAAGCATAGCTCTGGCTGCAGAGACATACTTACATTACAGGTTTTGTAGAATTCAGTGTCATCCTCCCGGAGATACACTGGAAGTCCACGAAGAGCCAGAGTGTGTCGCATGTTGATGTCATGTTCTTCCTAGATTGAGAAACAAGAAAAAATGCCAGCATGGTTTCGGCTTTTGTGTGCATTGAAGGACGAGTACGGATTTGTACTGTAACTGCAGTTACTGTATGGACATACTACCATCTCATGATTTCTTAAATGACTCCTTAAATGAGAAAATAGTGATGCCTCAGAAAATGTCTGCTTGGTGCCACACAAGGGACATGTAAAAAATGCACTTCCTGACTGTGAACCATCAGTCACATTTACTCTGCTTGTATCACTATGACACCGAGACAAATGAGCTTTAACTGCATTAAATGACCGGAAAGTACAGATGCAGTTACTGTACAAACATGGTAGACGGCTGACTCTTGAGAAGTGGTTATGGTGCAACTGATAATGCCTAAATAACTTTGGACGTGTGTCCAAGGACACAGAGCACAGCTTGCACTTCCAATCCATTTACCTTGGAATGGGGCAGGCAGAGACGTCACACAAGATCTGCTGGGAGACAATAAACAAATGTGATTTATTTCCAAATCATGGTGAATGTCATAACCAAATGGTGTTTTAAAATGAACAAATACTCACCAATGTTGCTCAAAATGACAAACTTCATTTCCAACCGCTCTATGGTGCTATAACATAATAGAGAGCACAAACAGTTTAATGTCACTTAAGATGCAAAATGCATATGATTATGTATAGTGTACTGTATTACGTCGTCAATCCCTTATTGGCGAGGGCGACTCCGTTAGACAACCCTTCTGAACATATTATGTTTTTGTTTTTTTCTCCAATGTCTAATAAAAAAAAAAAAAAAAAAAAACTTTCACATGTGCAGTAACTGCTTTTATTAAAACATTTCACCGATATTTGAAACACGTCGTCCTCTGCATATTTATCAAGGCAAAGAACGGCTGTTTCCACTACGTTACTCTTAACGTTAACGTTACGTTGTTGACAGTAAAGAAGTAACGTTAGCGACCTGGGCCTAGAAACAACACTGACAATAAAGTAATACGCTTTCGTTTCAACCAATTGGAAATATGTCAAATATCGTAGCATGTAACCTACACACATTCACAGCGTCTAACAAAAGATAGCCTAAGTTAACTGTATTGAACTTTTGAAACGTTAAGTTACTACGTTACTCACCGGCTTCACGCGCGAAACTTTCAAATTCTGGAGTCGGGGTCCCCCGGAACACAAAACACAGATAAAAGACAATTTTGCAACAGCACGGCGAAAAAATGACCGTCGTTGTGTGGGTTTTTTGACGAATATGACTCTTTTTCCACTTTTCTTCACTCCCGTCGCATCCATAGATATCTATAAGAAAGGCTAGATGGCTCGAGGCGGAGTCACCAGCGTCCCTATACGGCGGCCATCTTACCACAGGCAGCTCGCCCACTCATAACATCAGAGTCTATGGTGCATGTAGCATTTAAATAACCATAGATTGCTTAATTTTTAACCGATTTTCAAACGGTTTGGTTTGTTATAAACCTCAGAGTTGTAGTTATGTTCCTGCATACTCAAAAATAATTTTGAGTTAAAATGTTAAAATTATTTTTGAGTATGCCAGGAACATAACTACAACTCTGAGGTTTATAACAAACCAAACCGTTTGAAAATCGGTTTAAAATTAAGCAATCTATGGTTATTTAAATGCTACATGCACTATAGACTCTCATGTTATGAGTGGGCGAGCTGCCTGTGGTAAGATGGCCGCCATGCGAGGACGTCGGTCTCCATTGGCTAACAGCGTGCGTGAGCCATCTAGTGTTTATATCTATGGTCGCATCTCCCGCTAGCGTCCAGCCATCTTGAATTTTCTGGATACGTGCTCTGAACCGTTGGGTGTAGTGACGTCAGACGTCACGTCCCCTCACGCACGCCTGTTAACTTAGACGTTTCAAGTTGAGTGACAGTGTTCACTTACACATACTAAGCGCCGTGAACTCAAAACGCTATTATTCGTTAGGAATACTTAATGTTTCAGTGTCGGGTGAACTAATTACCTCACTTTGGTTTAGTTGACGGCAATAGTTATGAGTTTGTAGTACTGTTCGGGTTTACAGTGTGGTTATAAAACAGTCTTAGAACCCCTTCTTCAAGATCTTAAAATTCTTGAGGACCATGGTGTGTATGTGCCTTTATTAGGCAAGTCTCTTAAAGGTACAGTACTGAATATTGTAGCTGACAACTTGGGAGCGCATGGTATTGCAGGGTTCACAGAAAGTTTCTCTGGTGATTACGTCTGTCGCTTTTGCACAGCAAAGAGTTGTGATTTCAGGAATCACTCTGTTGCTTCTGGTGTTTTCAGCCTTAGAACTAGAGTGGGCCATGATGATAATATAAAATCATCTTGTGAGAAGAATACACATTGCTTTGGAGTTAAAAGAGAGTGCATTTTTACCAAAACTCTTTCTCATTTTCATGTTGTCTCTGGTTTTCCGCCTGATGTTGCTCATGATATATTTGAAGGTATAGTGCCTGTTGAGCTGGCCCACTGCTTGGCATCATTGGTATCAAAGAAGTTATTTACATTAGATGAGCTGAATAAAGCTATACTGACGTTCCCCTACAAATGGTCGGACAGAACAAACAAGCCACATATTGTACCACAGAGTTTCTTGAGTCGAAAAACTATTGGTGGCAACGCTCATGAAAACTGGAGCCTACTAAGGTTGCTCCCATTTGTGATAGGTCACCTTGTCCCAGAAAACGAGCCAGCATGGCTTGTGTTGATGGACTTAAAGGATATTGTGCAGTTAGTCGTTGCTCCTGTGCATAGATGAATCCATCTCATACCTTGAAAGCAAAATTGTTGAGCACAGACAGAGGTACCAAGACCTGTTTCCTGGCGTCAGACTTCTACCCAAACACCACTATCTAGAACACTACCCATACATGAAAAGGTGTTTTGGCCCTCTAGTCACAGTTTGGGCAATGCGATTTGAAGCCAAACATAGTTTCTTTAAGAACATTGTTAAACACACAAGTTGCTTTAAGAATGTACCACTGACTTTGGCTTCAAAACATCAGATGATGATTGCATTTCACATGAACTCACTGTCTTATGGTAAATCTTGCCTGGATGTATCTACTGTCTCGACAGTTCCAGTTGATGTCCTGAAGGAGGAAGTAGCTGAGGCTATAAAGCTAAAATGCCTGAGCACATCTGAAGTTCATCTTGCTAAGACTGCATCAAGCAATGGCATAGCCTACAGCAATGGCATGATAGTTGCCCATGGATCAGTAGGTGGATTACCAGAATTCGCTGAAATCATTCAGATGTGTGTAATAAATGAAATGCTGTTCCTCATTGTGAAAGTGCTGTGTGGGTGGTACACTGAACACTACAGAGCCTTTGAGCTAAGCTTGTCACCGTCCAGAGAAGTAAAACTTGTGGCACTTAGTGAACTCACTGACCCCTATCCACTGGCCTCTCACATGGTTGGATCAAGCTGTATGGTGACCTTGAAAAGGTAGATCATCATAAAAGGTTGTTTTTTTTTACATACAGACATTTGGTGATGTGTTTTTTTGTGTGCTGTGTTGCCCATGGGAGTTTCTCTAAAATCTCTTGCTCAATCCATTATAAGTCATACTGATTCTTGTGGGTCACATCCTAGGCTTCTCATTTGTGTCCACCTCTGTTTAGTTTTCAGGTTGAACTTTAAGCTAGCACAGATGGATTTTATCAGCTTGTGGTTGGGCAAATAACAAAATAGAATCAATTCTCTGGCCAAGTGGTCATACTATATCTGTGTAAACTGAAAATGAGAAACCTAACATCATGCAGCATCAATAATTGTATTGACACAAGAAAAATACTGTGATTAACATGAAACAATAAGCATTAATCTTTTCTTCCTCTTTGTCACTTTTCTTCTTTTTACAGATTGAGACGTAGAAAGATGAATGCCCCGGCCTTTCTCAAAGTTGTCCTGGGTGACAACAGTAGCCAAAGGTTGACTTTCCAAAATGGACTCCCTGGATCTGTTAATGAACTTGTTGGTGAGGTACAAAGACAGTGTGGACTTGACTTTAACTTCAGACTTCAGTTTATGGATACACTATTCGGAAATGAGTTCATGAACCTCACTTCAATGGATGAAGTACAGGATAGAGGGACAATTAAAGTGATTGCCATGACAGATTCCTCAACTCCTCAGTGTGCTAATATCCCTCCAACCTCAGCTGCCCATCGCTCCCTTGATGAATCCTCATCCCTGTCCAGTGGATGTGTTGACACCGACATACTCTCTTCACCAGAGTCAGTCATCCCGCTCTCGGTTGTCTTGGCCGAGTATCTTTCATGTTCCGCAGTTTAGTTATGATGCAGAGTTGAAACTTGAGCAGGGCAATGCAGCTTACAGGGAAAAAGGTACATTGTTTATTCCAGATCCTATACTGAAGTCGAACATTCTTGAGGGCCTAGTGCAAGAAATTGTCCGGTACAAACTTTATGCTTCTGACAAAGACTTTAACACAGTTGGAGAGGCTCTAATCTCAAAGCATCCTTGCCTGATTGAGAAAGGCTCCCTCTCTGGATATGCTGGATGGAAATGCAGCTTGAAGAACAAACTGGCAATCTACCGCACTCAGCTGAGAAAGCTTGGGTGTCCTGAGGTGACAATAAACTCACTCAAGCACAAACCAGAGGGCAAATCAAGCCCTGCTTTTGGCATTAAAAAACCAAGAAGGTCTGAAGTGAACTACTGTCCTCCTTATCCTATTGGAGAATCTGAGAAGGGTCTTGAGAGTGTGAGAATGGAGCTTGTGTCAGATGCTAAGAAGAAGAACAACAGGGAGGCAATAAGGATGAAAATGGAAAAGACGTTTGCATATAGGAGACAGGAAGTGGTTCGCGACACACCAATGATAAAAGACTTCCAGGCGAGATGGCCAGCACTTTTTGAAGTAAGCGAGGTATGTGATTTATGATTAGCTCACTCACTCACTCTCACACATACACACACAAAACTTGTGCTGCTTAGCAGACCCTCTCCTGAACTAGATCAATTGTTATTGTTTTTTGAGTTTATTGTGTGTGTGTTTGTTTTTTCATTTATGTATATATATATTTTTAAAGCAATTACTCAGTAATGAAAAAGAAATAAGAGCAGTGGTATGTCTGGAAGTTGTTAGTTCTATTTGGTAATGTTCCCTTAATGGGTTTTGTCTAAAACAGGACATTCCTTAAAACTTGTCCCACCATGTGTGAAAGGAATAGTTCAACCAAAAATAAAATTCGGTGACGTACCCTCATGCTGATGAGAAGTGCGGTATAGTTTTTTATTCCTCTGGAGACTCTGGGGGATTTTCACCCTGACAGCAAAGCCATATAATGAGTGTCAAAATGTAATATTCCTCCTTACTGCTCGTCTGCTGCAATTCAAGTGTCCTGAAAGGGCAACATCCAGAGTTTACTCGAAACTACATTGTCTGTAATCATTGTCATTTTCAGATTAATGCCAAATTCAAACGGATTACAACGATGCCCCTGCAGTCTAGATTCCTATCTCAACTAGATGTCCACTCTGAGAAACTGACCAAGCTCTTCAAAAACAGAGGAGGACACATAGGCAGACGCCTAGGAGCCATACTGGCGCCCATGGATGAAGCAAGTGTACTCTGGGGTGGGGATGTAACAGTTGAACAGGACAAATGAAAATTTACAGACATTAACTCAAACAAAACAACTCGTGCTTCTGCTTTTCTGCCTTTGGATGATGACGTAGATCAGAATGTGTCTTAAAGGCACTCTGCGTTTACCTGAACGAAGACCCAGAGAATCTGTTGAGAGAGTATGTGGTAAGTATCCTTCAGCTGCGGAACTCCGCTGTACTTGGTGATCGACTCGTCAGGACTCCCCCACAAACTGGAGGAGAGCACGGATGTGTTTGGTCTCAAAAAAATCAAATTAAGTGTGTTTGTGTGGTTTTGAGTCTCTGTGAGGAACTTTGTGTTACTTTTGTGTGTGAAAAGTGCCATATTAATAAAGTTTGATTTAGTATATTAATAAATTACTCAATACAGATATGCAGTATTCCCTATATACATGTGGCATGTAGTGTAATCACACTTTGTTTGTGCATTGTACAGGCAGCAGATGAATCCCTCCTCAAGGATTCTATATAGGAAACCACGATGGGCATCTACATCTTGAGGCACAGAGATGTCTGTGAAAAACCAGATGACATTGGCATCATCATCGAGTCCCAGATCGTCATTCAGGATTTGGACAACGTTCCTTTGGCTGTTGCCATGTTGTTTGGCATGATTTATTATTTAAACTTAGACTACCCTGCCGAACTGAAGTACACCTTTGAAGTGCTGCAGAAGGTTGTCATGGAACTGGAAGGCAATGCACTGTCCAAAAAAGCCCAAGTCCTGAAGAACAGACTTTATCAGTGAACTGGCTATCCAGGCTCTACAGCTTGAGTTCTTGGAAGACATGCATTATTTCACCTGTTTCTTTTTTTATGGAACTATAACAGATTTTTCCCCCCATTTTTAGTGTTTGGGGTGATTTTTGTTTACTGTGTGTTTTGTTTACTGTACTGTGTCTTCCAGTTGTTGGGAGTTATTTGGACGGGTGGGAGGCTTTTTCTTTTTTTTTTCAGAACCAAAACTGATTACTTCCCCCATTTTGAGGGTGTGGGGTGATTTTTGTTTACTGTGTGTTTTGTTTACTGTACTGTGTCTTCCAGTTGTTGGGAGTTATTTGGATGGGTGGGAGGCTTTTTCTTTTTTTTTTCAGAACCAAAACTGATTACTTCCCCTATTTTGAGGGTGTGGGGTGATTTTTCTTTACAGTGTGTTTTGTTTACTGTACTGTGTCTTCCAGTTGTTGGGAGTTATTTGGACGGGTGGGAGGCTTTTTCTTTTTTTTTTCAGAACCAAAACTGATTACTTCCCCCATTTTGAGGGTGTGGGGTGATTTTTGTTTACTGTGTGTTTTGTTTACTGTACTGTGTCTTCCAGTTGTTGGGAGTTATTTGGACGGGTGGGAGGCTTTTTTTTTTTTTTTTTTCAGAACCAAAACTGATTACTTCCCCTATTTTGAGGGTGTGGGGTGATTTTTCTTTACAGTGTGTTTTGTTTACTGTACTGTGTCTTCCAGTTGTTGGGAGTTATTTGGATGGGTGGGAGGCTTTTTTTTTTTTTTTTTTTTTTTTTTCAGAACCAAAACTGATTACTTCCCCCATTTTGAGGGTGTGGGGTGATTTTTCTTTACCACTGATGCTGATTTTTTTTTTTTACTGTACCTCCCCTTAAAGATGTTTACTCACACTGCAGCTTGAAACAATGTTTTAATAAATAGAGATGGAATTTTGAGTAGTTTAAGTAGTGTTTATTTTTCTTTTTTTTTTCATAAATATAGGTAAAAGATTAGGCTGGATTATGTGGTTGTGTAGAAATTAATTTCTTAAATTACAAATCGGCTCATAAAAGTAATTTAAATATGTTAAGTATAGCAAACTTAATAGTGTCTGATTTACCTGAGGAAGTTAGGCTAGCTTCACGTATAAAAAATATGTTGGTCCAACTGATGATAATTAAATATCATACACATTAAAGAAAAACATTCATTTAACATAAAAACATCATGTCAGTTTAGCAGAAGACAATCTCATATACTTAACATCAAAGAAATATTTCAAATTAATAGAAGAAAATCATGTTGGTTGAACAAATAATAATTTTCTTCCTAGTAAAAAACATAACCTTAGTCTTCTCAATAGAGAATCTAAAACCCCATTTCCTTCCCCAAATCTCAAGCGGCTAAACTGAGCCAGCTCAGGCCTTTTATACTGCACCTGGGCAGGAGAAGGAGCTAAGGGAGGAGTTTTGCTGGGCTACTGGGGTTGCGTTCACAACACCTCACTGTGGTTCAATACACTTAGATTATTGGAAAACTACATTTCATATAATTATATACAGCATGAGCTGAAGCTGCTAAACACAGTGTTCATGGTTTTTGTGAAAACAACCAAATCACTTACAGTAGAAGAACTGTCCGATGGTACCAGCCAACAGGACAGTGCACAGTAATCCAAGACACACACTTGCACATCTGGAGGGCGACTTTCTTCTCTGATTATCCACTTAATGAAAATAAGAAAAAGGTTTACCGGATTTTCACCTTGATTAGGAATATCACACTACTTCTTTAGAAAACCAGATAAAAAAAAATGTTTTTTAAAAACAAACAAAAAAAAATTACTTAAGCACAAATACACTTTATGAAAAGTTTCCGGATTATTTCTTAAAAATGTAGGTTTACCAAAACGGTAGTTTCCAAAAACACATGGATTGCGATTTTTTTAAGTTTAAAAAATGGTACTCTACCTTTAGAGGTGAAACTTCCCATTGTGACATTCTAATTTATATGTATGTTGTCATCGATTTCCATCGCATCCATTCTGATGATTCTACTTGTACAATAAACCATATCATTAGTAAGATGTGGCATTTACTTTAAAATCCTGCACAATTAATACAAACGTGGTAACACAAAGATGCTTTTAAATAATTTGCAAATACTGAGCCAAAATCTCATTTGTGGTTTACACTTGGAGTGTGTCTTCCAAGTACAATTTAATTTTAGGAGAATGATAATCTCTACAATCTCTTCAAATAAAACTGGAGTTGAAGTGCATTAGAGTACGTTGAAATAGTCTCTAAAGATCACTTACCTTGGTCTTGAGATGGTACAAAGGTACAAAGTCAGCATCAGAACGACAATAAGCTTTGAAGATAAGAAGCTGCCACTGATTTATGGAAAAATGAATGTAGGCTTAAGTGCTGTGTTATTTATTGTGCAAAAAACAGGATTTTCCATTTGCTTATGTCATCAATTGTTTGACTTACATTTACCTCTAATTGGTGTGAAAAACATCTTTAGAAACATTTAGTTCAGCTGTCAGGTAATTATTGGCCCAAATCATTCTGAATCAAACTGGAGTTCACCAGCCAAGTTTCACAGAGAGGTGGTACGCTCTCAGGCTCCTGACTTCCATCCTCTGTGGTTTCTGTTCTCATTGACCACACTTTGACCACCCCACTGAGCTCAAATGAGTGACAGTGTTATACAACTGAGATACAAGGTCAGTCATTTTTGCTAAATTCAAAAATGCAAACTCAGTAGTGTACAGTCAAATCCCACTTCAAGCACATTTACTATCCAGGGCATTAATGCCCTACTGTATGACCTTATTTAGAAGAGTCAATATTTTTGGGGATGGCGTAAATTGTGTTCTTGAATTATTGATTAGGAAAGGTCACTGAGTCTTTACCAACCTATATTACTTAAATATTTACTTTGCTTAGGCAAAGTGGTGCTTTTAGCTAAATTCTTATGTCAGCACAGCCCAGTCTCATATGAAAGCGTGTAATAAACCCGCCGATGAACTAGAGGAGAGCGTGGGAATGTCATACACTGTAGCTGTAGGCTCAGGTAATTCTTATCTGACTAATTTACAGAACAATTCACAAGTCATTATGAGTACATTATTGAAAACAAGCAATTTCACAATCCATCTGCTGACTGATGTCAAGTCTGTGGTTACATTTACCATTTAAGTATCTTGGTACCTTGTCTGGTAGATTAACTCACAGTATTTCTGCAAAGTTAGAAGAATGACACACAGAAATTATGTCACACACATCATACAATCAAGTCTACATAATTACATGCATGTGGAAATACCCATATCAATTGTATCGATGATGAAATTAGGATTAATCTGTGCTCCACTTGATTGTGTAAAGATTAACTCACATTTCTAAACAGGCGCTTTGTTTGTAAGAGCGTTATCTGTAACTGATGCCATTCACTTGCTCCGTTTGTTGCTGAATGGTGTAAAATGGATTACAGCTAAAGTACCCATGCAGAAAAATGATTTAGCCTGGCAGTGGTACAAGATTTAAAGACATGCCAGATTGGAGGTGATGCTGATGGGCATTTCCAGCGGTCTGTTTTGTCAAAAGGCTAGTAGAAGATGTGGTGAAGGACCCAGATGCACAGACAGATCAAGGGGTTGCAGGGATTCCAAAAAGTATTTATTTTCTAAAAATCCAAAAAAGGCAACATGGATTTGGCATGACAAAGACAAACTCTTAATCACTAAGACAAACAGGCATGAAGACAAACAATCCTGAAGACAAACAATGAAACGACACAGACAGAACTCTCCTGCGACAGCGGCCTGCCCCGTGGTTCCTTCCGCCAAACAGAGCGTCCTCCTCTCCCACAGAATCATCCGCATACAGCGACCAAAGAAAGTCAAGGGGCAGCTCATCCTCCGAGTCGTCGGAGGGGAAAAAAAGGTGATAAAACTGAGGCTGGAGGTCCACCCGTGCTGGGTCCTGGGTTGGTCGCTTCATTCTGTCAAAAGGCTAGTAGAAGACGTGGTGAAGGACCCAGATGCACGGACAGATCAAGGGGTTGCAAGGATTCCAAAAAGTATTTATTTTCTAAAAATCAAAAAAAGGCAACATGGACTTGGCATGGCAACACTAAGACAAGCAGGCATGAAGAAAAACAATCCCGAAGACACACAATGAAACAACACAGACAGAACAAAAACCAGGACTAATGCCCCGTTTACACGAAGGGAAAATGCAGATATTTCCAGGCGGTTTGGCCTCTCATTTACACGAAAACCCCGTTTTTATCACAGAAAACGATTATTTCTAAAAACTCCGGGCAAAGTGGAGAATTTGGAAAACTCCGGTTATGTGTTGTCGTGTCAACTGGGAGAAACGGGGTTTTAGGTTCTCACGCTCATTAGGCTATGTGCCAGAAAATGCTTAACGTCATGTGAGCGTTGTTTTGAAAGGAACAGGAAGTCGCTCGTGTTATTCGTTGTTGTTGATTCTGAGGATTCTGATTGGCTTGCATGGCTTTATCCTTCTCCCTACACTGCCGCCCAGAGGTTTGGCATAGTTATAATGGCGCTTGACGGCGTATTTATGCGGGTTGATGTAAATGACAACTTTTTTGAAAACGAAGTGGGGGAAATATTTGTTTCTCTAAATACCCTGCTACGTATAAATGTGGCCTTAAATACATGACACAAATGAGGGAACAAGACACAGGTGAGACATAAGAGGGCAGGTGCAGATAATCAAAACAGAACAGGGAAGACGAGACGTGAGACCCAAGAACTACAAAATGAAACAGGAAGTGACTAGAACTAAAAACATGATACTTGACAAAACAAAAACACAGAACCGTGACATGTTTATACAGGTCAACTCACATTTATCTGTTTGATTGAGGACACAGATTTCTGTTGACTGTTTTTATCCAACCTCTGATTTGAATAATATATAAATATGCAGTTTTACTGGGGATGAAGGAAAAGATAGAGAATAGAGAAATCATTTCATGCAGACATTTTTTGGGAGTAATTTTAATAATCACAAAGTTTTTGTGAGAATCTGATGATACCAAAGACCTTCAAGACACTTTAGGATGTCTTGCTGGCAGATTTGCTTTCATTACATATTAAAATGAATCATGTATTTTATGTTCACTATTTTATTGATAAGAGGTAGGTATCAGTCACCTGCTGTCTTGATCTGTCATTTCTCTTGACAGCATGAAGAAGCTCAGACTGTAACTGAGCTCAGCCACACAGAAAGCAATAAAAATTCAGCTGACAGAAAACACAAGTCTATTTTAGTGGCTGGACGAATTTCCTCTAATCACCTCCAGGACTCCTGAATGAATAATGAATAGCATCTTGTCAGTAACGTAATATCACAAAACCAACACATGCTGGGCATCCAAAAAAAGCTGGTGGTAGAAAATGTCTCAGATTATGTTTTCTGTTTTTAATGCAGCAGTTTTCTGATCTCAGTGACCGCTATCATGCAGCAGGACACAACTCCCATCGAGGCTAACGGGAGGCTGTGAAGGAGGAGGGTGAAGTTGTCTGATGGAGAAGAAGGGAAATGATTGTGGCTGAGAGATGCCATCCTCTAGAGAAAAACTTGATTGTACTGTGATAAAACACAGTGTTTTTTCTGATAATATCCTGTACATGCTGCATATCTCATTTCCTGAAATTCTAACTCATATTCATGTTTTGCTATTAATTTTTTAATAATTTGAATTGAATTGAATTTTTTTTACTGTATTAATTTCAGAAAGCAGACTTGTGAATGCAAGTTATTCATTATCATTATTTTATCACTCATAATCTGAGTCGCAATGTAATGTAAGGAAATAACTAAATAATACTATGACGTGACGAACCTCATAGACTATGATAGAATTATGTGATGTCCCAAAACAAGGGTCGTCACATCATGATTCATGGTGTAATGATGAGATCCAGTCATTTCTACCAAAAATGAATTTCTTTAATAAGAAATCCATATTACAGGTGTTATTTATAATATTCAGCAACTGAATATGGCATTTGATCTCCCCTCTTCCACTGTATTCACCTCAACACAGCTGTTGTGTTATACCTAACATGGCTAATGCTAGCTAGCTAATGCTAAGGTTGCAAACGTTAATGGCCGCGTTTCCCAGATTCGATCATTCTTAAGGACTTAAGAAGGCTCTTAAGAAGGGTTCGGCTAAGAAGGAGCGCTAAGATAGGGGTGTTTCCCAGTCGCGTTCTTAACTGCCTTCTTAAGATCCCGCCAAAGAAGCTTCTTAAGAAGCTCTTAGTGGGAGCTGGCCACCGCCGTGGTGGTGAAATATGAATCAATCGATGCCAGGCAAATCGATCACCCACCACTTTATCAGCACTTAAGTCACCCACAGCACCCTGTGGTCGTCCCCCACCACCTCCAGGAAGCGCCCCACTGCGTAAACACGCAGCGCGGCCAGGAGCTGCACCTCCGGGCTGAGGGCAGAGCTGCAGCGGGTTGCCCTCTGGACGTGTGGTGACACGAGCGTGACGAGGCGTTGGATCTCCTCACGGGGAAACCGGTACTTGGACTGGACAGCCCGGTCCGACAGCACGTCGAGTGGGGAGAAGCGCTGATGCACATAAGCATTTATATAAACCGTCTGGCTTCGCGCACGGCGACGCTGTTGGTCAGCAGCGAGAATATGCTGTATTGCAGCCATGGTGTCTCACACGCGTGGGCTTCGGCAACGTCTTTATATAGACTAGCAGGTGGAGACTCTCTTGATGAGGTTCCAGCTGAGTTCAGTTACACCTGTCAGTTTCCCTCATATCTGTTAAACACCACAGGGTGGTTGATGGTTTTATAGCTACTGTAAACTCAGATGCAGATGCCGAATGTGTGTGAAAACGTAACGAGTGATAGTAATGATGATTTATTTTATTTATGTAGCTACAGGAACACGTTGTTATTATTATTATTTTTCTTCTTATGCTATTATTTTTCTTGCGTCAGTGTTCTGCAGCTATGAGCACACATTCATCATTATGCATGGTTTTAGTATTCCTTTGAGTGTCCGATATAACTTTCCCTGATGCGGCTGCACTGAGCGTTTGGTCGCTAAGAAGGCTGTAAAGAGTGGGTCAGGGCGATCTTACACTTCCTTCTTAGTGAAAGATCTTCTTAAGCTAAGAACAACTCTGGGAAACATGTCCTTCTTTCAGAGCGCTCTTAAGAGCGTTCCTAAGAAGCTCTTAGCGCTTAAGAGCTTCTTAAGCGCTAAGAGCGAATCTGGGAAACGCGGCCATTGTTGTTGATGCTAGCTAACATAAACATGGCTAACGCTTGTTAATGCTGGCGTTGCTAATGCTAGCTAAAGTTAGGACAGCCATTTTTTTGTTTTTTTTCTACAAACTGGCAACTACCAAGACTCTTGGCGATGACAAAAGATGGATACCACATGATACCAATGGCATTATGATACGTCTACGACTGTTTCGGTTGGCAAACCTTGTCAGGAGCTGGAACCAACAGTCAGAATTCTTTCAAAACAACCAGACTGAGATTGTAAAAATGATGAATTAACAATCATAATAATGATTTTAAGGAAAAGAGATAAAGAAAAGATTTAAACATATAAATTCAAAATTAAATAAACGCTATCTCCAAAAGATTTTAACAGCTCATCTGACAAATAATTTTTGGCATAAATGCAAGACCTACTGTTAAATTACGATGATGTTAAAGATTCCTTAAATGGGCTCTATGTAATGATTTGTAGTAATTTACATGAATTAATTACTTTTTAATTGGCCATATGTTGTCACCAAAATGTGACATGATATGAAAAGCAAGACGTTCCCCAACTCTCTCAGTTGCATATTAAACTTGTAGACAATTTGATTACGTTGTTGTATGCTGCTGGACTGTGGATTTCTTTGTGAAGGACTCAGGTCGGATTTTCTGCTACAGTCCAAAGGATGTGACTTTATGCATGTTCTTGACTGCCTAGTCTCTGTGCCCCTCTCTCTATGCTCTGCTAACAGAGAGCTACAGTACTTGACTTAAGTTTAGAGATGGAGTCTGCTAACATTAACAACTGGCTTGCAGCATGAAACAGAAGTTCCACAGAGCCCCTTTAAACTATGAAACTGTTATTTTGATGTGACTGGCTTCTGGTTTAATTAAGTAAGTAATTAAATAATTAAGTAATAAACATGGAGAAACTTTTTTTTGAAAATGACTTGTGAAGGATGCATGAAGTCGTTCATTATATAAAAAAAAACCTGATTGGTACACTGACTATTCATTAATCAACAGTTTCTTAGGCGTGTCTTGATGCAAAAACAAAACAGTAATCAATGCAAGAATTTAAGTATGTTCATTTTCTTGATTACTTATTTAGTAACCATATTCATGTCTTCATTGCTATGGTTGATTATTTATGTGGGGCCCCAATTAGTGTTACCTCGGCAGCAACTGCTCTTTCGAGTTCAGTAGAGACAAACAGAATAAAAACTTTGTAATCTGAGATCATATACTTTCTGGTGATAGTTTCAAGTATTGTCCTCACTACAGGAATGACAGAAAGCTATGTTTTTATTTCAAACACTCCTACCTGTAGCCTTGACAGGGCTCTGAAAAATGTGTAGATTGCCTCTTTAGTTGAGAACAGCATGCAGCCCCAATCTACTTGGATTAACGGCAGGTAAAATGGAATTAAACAATGACACAGACAGTAGCTTCATTTCCCTCAAAATGTAGCACATACTTGAACCAGATGTTTAGAAAATGGGCAGAGGAAAATGTGAATCTATCTCCATCCACTTCTGTTATGCAAATATTAAAAATTATTTTATCAGAATAAGCGGTAGATGGCGTGTATTCTCCGGCCAGGTGCCATTAAACAATTGCAGAAGACGATGGCATGATGAGAGCACCTTGTTAAAAGAGTGCCAGTCAAACCTCAATACAAAGGAGAAAACATGATTAAAATAGGGGATTTAAGTTGTTATATGTATTACTGTGAGGAAAGTTACAGTCTCCTCATTTCTTCACCAAGATCTGATGTTTTATCTCTTCAGTGGAGCTTCAGTCGACTTTTAAGTCACTTGCTTCATGTAAGTCATGAGTTACTCACCAATTCTGTTTTGATTGCATTTTGTCACATTTTTCCAGATCGACACACCGCACTTCTAGCATTAAAATTGATGGAGATACATAGAATTCCCCTTGCTGCTGGTGGTGATGGAGCAGAGCAGGCAGGTAGAAGATGTTCAAACATCTGGATCATCCTGAGGAATGAGGTGGTGAAATGGCGGTGATGGGTGGGTGGCTGGTTGTAGAATCATAGGTCTAACAGCCAAGACAGAAACGCAGAAGAACAACCTATGAGGGCTGAGTGGCTCGAGGAACACAGTCAAAAAACTCACTGACCAGATGTGGTGATGTCAGAAATCAGTGAAAGGGATTTTGACAGTGTAGTGAGTTTAGATTGAAGAGAAAAAAGCAGAATTTTCCCCAAAGCTTCAAGTTGCCAAGTTGACTAGATGCTTCTTTGGAGGAGAAAAAAGACATTGATATTTTCAGTGGACAACTTTTCATAGTTTTAACACATGTGTTGCCCTTGACAGAATAATAATCGAAAATTTGATTAATTAAGCTTTAGGGGAGTGTCTGGCAAAATAGTATCGCCACCCCTAGCCCCAGATAGAGCATAAATCTAACTTTGTGCCCCTTGTCTAGGCTTATTTTTGAATGTAGAATGAGCTCATTGCCAACCCTTGTTGCCAATAAGGAAAAAACTGTCACAAGTTTATTGAAGAAAATAAAACATTTCTATAACAGCTCTCTGTTGCTGCAAAAGGTCTTTGCTTGAATGGTACCTGCACGATTCTGAATTGCTTCATCTAATGGTAAAACATTTACCCTTTATCATAAAGTCTGGATCACAAATTGATGTTGATTGATTGATCACGCACTGACTTGCAGATGATGTTACACAGATCACATTTCAGAACATACCCGAGGCTTTTCTGTATATACCACATTAGCCCATGACTTAAGAGGCTAAGCGCCTCCAATGCCGCCCTCCCCCAAAAGGCACTGCCTCTGTTTTAGTTACAACCTTGAGATGAGAGTGTATGGCTCCCCAAGGAGGTACCTGAGGAGTGGTCATTATCATTTTTGGCAGTCCTCCCATGTAAACCTAAAGGCCGTCCTCCATATTCATCAGGGATGATTATGTGCTGACCTCCGTCTGCTGTTAATCCTGACCTGATTTATGTCCAGCAGGCAGGCATCATAGAAGAGGCATGCAAACCTGACACTGCGGCCAATGAAGCGTCTCCGAGGTGAGAGAGACAGTGCAAGGGTGAGTACTAAAAGACTGAGTTCCTACCTACAGTTATGGCCTCAGTATTAATTTGTGGTTATGATAATAGCTGCTTTTGTTGTTGTGTAATTAACACAAACATGCGTTTACAAGACAGTGTCAGGTGCAGAGCCAGACATAATTGAGGAATAAACACCTGGAGTCACATCGGATTCTGCTCTGATCCGGAGCTGTTTACTGACAGGAGTTACAGACATTATTTTTTAACTTTGAATGAAAACTTTGGGTGAAAAGTGGAATCATCTTCAATCCTGTTTATCAACCTGACTGCAGCAGTGGTCAGTAGAGGTGACGTCCATTTACAGGTATTCATGTTCTGTAATGCTGAGTCCTGAATGGAAATGGAGGCAAATGTACTTTACTTCAAGAACATGACCTTACAGAAAAAAGATGAGAAAAAGAAAAGAGAGAAGAGAGTTTCTGGTGAGTGCTGAATTCTGTGAGAGTTGACCTGAATTTAGGCTGTTTAAGGCGAATAAACACTTGCACTCAGCTGGTAGTGAATAAGCAACCACCATTGCTGATAAGAAAATATATCTGATGTGAGTCTGTGTCTAATATTCCCGTATCAGGCAGTGTATGTTTTATTCGTGTTAAATTTAGTTACGTTTGCCTACTCTCCTATCCAGGAAGCAGCAATGAAACACACAAGTAAACTTGTGTATTTTCTGGGTTTGAAAATTGTTAGAATCATTTGGGATACTGTAGGTACACAACTCAGCAAAATACATAACAATGGCAACATCACTTTTAGACATTTTAATGCAGAATTCTTATATGTTATATCCTTAAAAAGATATTTTGAAAGCAAGCAAGAAAATGGTTGTCTAAATGTGAGATACAAAATGTTTTAAAGGAAAAAGAAAATGACAGTAAAAAAGTAATAGTAAGACCACAGACCTCATAGGATAAAAATAAGTAGGGCTGGGACTTTAACGCGTTAATTAGGATTGATTCATTACAACGCGTTAACGCGTTAACGTATTTTAATCGCACTTATTTTTTCACCGCGGAATCTTTCTCACTGGACGAGTTTCAGGCGGACCGATTATACTGGAGCACCAAGTAGCGTTCATGACTTCAAACAACAACAAACCACAGTGAACATGAACGAAGAAGCTGATGAGACCGCTTTGGTTGGCCCCGTGGAAATTTTGTTTTAAAAAACGAACGGGTGTAGCGTCGATAGGAGCATGGTTGTGTGCAAGCTATGCAACAAGGAATTTGCATATCACCGCAGCACATCGAGCCTCAAGTATCACCTCAATGCAAAACATATAGCAGCTAGCGTGGACGAAAATAAACAATATTTTGTTGCTTAAGCTTATGTATTCAGTCATTATTCAATGATATACTAAAAATCCATGTGAAAAAAATTACTTCTCACTGTTCTCAAGTCAAATATTTATATGCGATTAAAATGCGATTAATCGCGATTAATTAATAGCAAAGCCTGTTGTTTACATGACTGTTTGCATAAACTGTGCCCATTCTTATGTGTTTGATGAATTTAGAGGGGAGATAAGAGCGCATTGAGGTCAAGGTGTGTGACTGGGCGCGCGAGCTGCGAGAGTGAGTTTAAGACTATCCACAAATTCCGTTTTAAGCTCATGCAAGAACGTTTACTTAACAATGTATTTTCATTGTATTAAAATTAAATGTAATTAACAGTATGTTTTCTGTGAACTAGAGAATATGTTGTAATGTGACTATGAGTTAGAGAGTTACAGAGGTACAATGTAAGCTCTGCCAGGCAAAGTTTTCATATCACAGGTCTACGACAGCCATGCACTCTCATATCTCATATGAGCAAAGCACTGTCGTCGTCACAGCAACAGTCAATTGCTAGCTTTGCCACTAGAAGACGAAAATATTTTGTTTATTTTGTACTGATTACCTCAAAATCCTCAAAATTGCAGTGTTAATGCTGTATCTTTTTATAAGTTACAGTCGGGGAATAAAAGACCCACAGTAATTATTCTACTATGACCGGTCTCCTCCTTCATGACCTGGCCACACATTTTGGTGTCAGAAATGGGATCCCCTGTTTAATTTTGAGGTTTTAAATGGATAGGGACAGTGAATATCTAGACAACAGTGGTGGTGAAGAATGGTCCAGATCCGGTGCCAGAGGGTGTGACGGCTGTCGAGTGGTGTCCCTGGAGTAGCTGTGGCCGATGTTTCAGGACGAGAGGGGTCTCTGCGTCATCGCTGTGGACAGCTGGAGAGGGGAGTGATGGCGTCATCCTTTTAGTGACTGCTGGACGGAGGAGCATTTCAACTGTGACTGTGTTATTTTGTTTTGAATAAATAATAACTGAGAACTGAGAGAGACAATTCAAAATGTCGAGGATGAGGACGAGGATGCGGCTGCAGGACCCAGTCATGGCGGAGATAGTCCAGCTGCATCTGTGAGTGGCAATGACAGTAACCCTTTAGTGCAGCTGCAGTCACAGATTCAGGAACTGAGTAAAAAACATGATGCATTTATGTCAAGTATTGCCAATCTGGGTGACGTTCAAACAAGATCCATTGTGTACATTCCACGAGAAAAACAGATTGCACCTTTTAGTGGTGACGCAGAGAAGGATGTTCACGGTGTAGATGATTTTATAGAAGAGGTAGAGCGAGCGATCAGAGCCAGAGCCCTGCATAGAGATGAACAAGTAGACTTTATCTATTCACTGTTAAAGGGCTCAGCCCTAGAGGAGGTCAAACTCCGCATGGGGGGGCAGGCTAAGCAACCCAGTGATTTGTTTTCGTATTTGAGAGAAGCCTTTAGAGAGAAGCGTACGACTCCACAACTGTTGCATGCTTTCTACGCTCGGAAGCAGGTAGATGGGGAGGATATGCACGACTATTCACACGCTCTTGTGCAGCTGCTTAATTCTGTTCTCCAACAGTCTCTAAACGCAGTAGCTGATGTACAGATAGCACTTAGAGATCAGTTCATTGAAGGAGTGGGTGACTCCACCCTTCGCCGCAAATTGCGTAGGCTTATCAGAGAAAAGTCTGAGTCTAATCTGATTGATGTACGAGAGGAAGCAGTGATGTGGACTCTTGAAGACCATCCATGTAGCACTAATGTGGCGAGAAACAGAAACCTAGTAGGTAATCGCACAGACAAGGTTTCGGAAGAAACAAACTTGACCAGTAGCATACAGACTGACTTGACAGTGACGCTGCAAGAAGTAGTGAAGATAATTTCACAACAGGGTAGAGCTATTGGTGAACTAACCAACGCAGTCTGAGAGCTCACTCTGCAAAAAGCTAGTTCAGAGGGAGGTAACAGGAGTAGTAAGCTTAAAGTCCAGCCAAAATATACCCCTGATGGCCAGCCAATATGTCTGCGATGTGAAGGGGTGGGGCATATGGTTAGACAGTGCACAGCTCCACGTAGACCGGTAAACCAGTCTCCTGCTATGCCTAGTCCTGCAGTACAGGGAAATGGGAGCCCTCCATTGCTATGAGCCGGGCAATGCGAGGCAAGTCTGAATGCTCAAAGAACACTTTAACCAAAGCGCGGTTTCTAGAACATGCTATAGGCGAGTGTCCTGAAGTAGACATTGAGATAGGTGGTGTTCCCCTTAGATGCTTGCTTGACACAGGAAGTAATGTAAGCACTTTAACAGAAAGCTTCTTTAGAGACCATCTTCATGGAGAAGATGAAGATATGCACTGTACAGCTAAGTGGCTTAAAATAACAGCAGCCAACAGGTTACCACTGCCCTACTTGGGCTATGCTGAGTTAGATATACAGGCAAGGACGTATTGTCCCTGAGTGCGGATTCCTGATCATCAAAGATGATGACATTAAAGAACCAGGTTCATCTACACCAGGCATTATGGGGATGAACATTGCAAAACGTTGCAGACAGCTAGTGCTTGCAGAGTTTGACACAGCCCAAGAGGGAGTGTTAGATTTGGTGTGGAGACAGGCCTTCCACAGAGTACAAGAGGCAGAGCTTATTGAAAAAGTGTCCACAGCTCGTGTAGCAGGCAAACAGAGGGTTCATGTACCCGCTTCATCCAGTGCCACAGTCTATGCAAGGGGACTTAGGAGACAGATTGATGGAGGCGGCAGTATTCTGTTTGAGCCAGAGAATACTTCACTGCCTGGTGGATTGATAGTTGTCCCTACTGTGGTTTCATCCAACAGCCATGTGTTTCCAGTCCAAGTGATTAACTTCTCACAGGAGAGTGTGTGGTTGCCCCCTAAAACTAGGCTAGGTATTCTTAGCCTGTGCCAGTGTATTGAGGGTGACTCATGTGAAGTGAGGTTTCAGCGTATTTCCGCAGACCACGAGGAGGTGACAGTGAACCAGAAAGACTGGCAAGACTCTGAACGTGACATACAGAGCTTATTGGACAGACTCCATGTGGGAGGTACGCCGGAACAGCAGGCAGAGCTAGGAACACTTCTGATAAAGTATGCTGATGTGTTTGCAACTCATGATGAGGACCTGGGGTACACTGATAAGGTTAGACATGAAATCCCTGTGGTGGATGAGACACCAGTCTCTCAGCCATACAGGCGTATACCACCTAATCAGTACCAAGAGGTGAGAGAGCATATTTCTGAGCTGCTGAGAAAAGGGGTGATTCAAGAGAGTTCTAGCCCCTATGCTTCACTAGTCGTGGTAGTGTGCAAATCTGATGGAAGTCTAAGGCTATGCGTAGACTATAGAAGACTGAACTTGAAAACCAGACGTGACACGTTTCCGCTCCCCCGCATTGACGAGAGTTTGGATGCCCTGAGTGGAGCCAAATTCTTCTCGACACTTGACCTCGCAAGTGGATACCACCAGGTTGCAGTACACGAGAAAGACGGGAACAAAACAGCATTTACCACGCCATTTGGTCTATGAGTACTTAAGGATGCCATTTGGGCTGTGTAATGCGCCCGCCACGTTCCAGCGCTTGATGCAGGCCACAATGAGTGATTTAGTGTTTCAGATTGTGTTGATTTATTTAGATGACTTGCTGGTGTTTTCACCAACATTTCAAGATCACCTGGTGAGACTAGAGACAGTCCTAAAGAGGTTGAGGGAGACAGGGCTAAAAGTGAAAATGGGGAAGTGTCACTTCCTGCAGCCCAAGGTCAATTCCTTGGCCACCAAGTCTCCGCCCAAGGTATCAGTACAGATCCTGACAAGATAAGTGCAGTGGCGATGTGGCCCACTCCTAGTAGTGTTAAAGAGCTCAGGTCCTTTTTGGGTTTCTGCAGCTATTACAGGAGGTTTATTGAGGGTTTTTTCCCAGATTGCAGGGCCTCTTCACGACGTGGTCAGTTTTTTACTTTTATTTGCTTCACGTGTGGTGTTCCTGGGATTCCCCTTTCCTTTGGATGCAGTTTTTCCACAGTAGGTCTCAGCCCTGATTGGTTCCCCTTATTTCCTCTCAGTGAGTAATTTTTATATTAGTTTTAAAACAGAAAATTGTATAAATAAGAATATTCTTGCATTGAACTGACGTCTCTGCCTCGTTACATAACAAACCTTAGTGCCTTCCTTTATTTGGGTTAGTCTGCTTAAAAAGAAATCCCTGGGTGAAATTCCCAGGGTGGCGTTGTCTGGCAACTGTTAAATTTAACCAATACTGCCTTAAGAGGCATCTTCCATAGCTCGTGCCGCCACATGAGGTTTACCGTCAGTGTGACATTCAGTGAGGGAAAATATTTTTTTTATTTTATACTGATTACCTTAAAATCCTCAAAATTGCAGTGTTAATGCTGTATATTTTTATAAGTTACAGTCGGGGAATAAAAGACCCACAATAATTATTCTACTGTGTCCGGTCTTGTTTGACTTTACCTAAAGCAAAAGTTTTGTATCTGGGGAAATACTCCTTTTCTCTTTCTTGCTAGTGCAACATCTGGGCAACAATGATCCCAGATTGCTATAAAGAAGCTCTTTAATTAACAAACTATATTAATCTTTACAGCCAACTCTAAACAATCTGATTTCATAATTCAATTTAATATTTTTTTTTGAAAAGTAATGGTAATAGTAAATTATCTATTTTTGTCCTCTATACTGATGCTGATTCAGACAAATTGGCATTTTGGTGCCAAAACTTGACAGCTGTCATGTATCATTACAGTTCGAACATACATCACATTTTTTCTCAACATGTCATGCTGTTATTTTGTTCCTCATTTTAAAAGAAGGTACACAGTGAAGCTTTTCACTCTTCACACTGATCACAGAACGTCACACATGCGTCATGTGCAAAGGAAAAGTGTGAGACGTGACATTTTTAGATGCAGTGTGAATGTAGCTACAGTGATAGAGAAAGATGAGAGCATGAGTTCCAATAGAGAACCAGAGGAAAAAATGGGGAAAGTGGCGGCTTAGACAGATGTGTTATTGGTCAGAACAGCTGGATCAATTCTCTGCTGTTTAGACTGGCCACACTAATAAGACCACCAACACCCTGTGGGCTCTAAAGATCCAATTTGAGAGCTGGGGAGCCAAAGGCAATCTACAGTGGAGAGTTACACTATGTATCAAATTAACTGCACCGTAATTCATGCGCAATCCTGCTGCATTATTAAAGCCTCAGTCCTGCTTTTTCATGACAAGATCAATTACGGGTTATGTTTTCCCTTCCAGGCTCTAATTAGTGGTGTAACCATGGAAAGTACAATTTAAAAGTATTATCTGTACATTGTAAATGTTCATCATCACTGTCACTCAAAACACAAGTACAGGTTGGTTTACCACCAGTGATAGAAAAAACACTAAAGTATACTCCTTTCTAAAGCCCCATAATACATTTAAAGCAGATGTGAAGCTGTTAAACATTTACTGCGCTGCCAGTATGATGCTGAAAAAAAGACGATTTTATCAGAAATTAGATTATTTTTATAATTTGTCTATTTTGCGGTAATTTTACATTTTTTATTGATTTCCATGATGTGAGTGATTTTCTGTGTTGACTAAATATCCCCTGGGACAGTGGTGGACATCACTAGTGTTTAAGTGACCACAAGAGAAAAAAAAGGTGTGTAGTGTGTGGTTACAGTTTATTATGTTGAGGACATGAGGCAAGGTACGATGAGTTGGCGAGTAGATGATTGTTAAAGGCCTTGACACACCAGACTGATGGCTGGCCATCGACCAGTGTCTTGGACGTTGATGAGCATCTTTGGCCCTAGTTTTCACGGTGTGTGCCACACTAGTCCGTGAATTTTCGGCCAACTGAGCACAATTAATCTGCTTTGAAGCCTGTGGGTGAGAGAAATAACTCAGCTGTTCAGCAAAGTGAATCAGTGCAGGAGAAAAGAAACAGAAAAACAGTCGCTGTAGTATTCATGATTGCACCCATGGTTTAGCATGGTTTCTCCTCATTTGTCTTAGCTGGTTTGCAACTCTCGATTAGAACTGGCTATGTTTGTTACAATTACGAGAAAAGGGTAGGACTCAAATGCAGAAACACTTGGGAGCTTTATCAAACAAAAGCTGAATGATACAGAAAAACAATAATCCAGGAAAAACAAAAATGAGTCAAAAAGACAAAGTAGCAAAAAAAGAGCTTAAATAAAGTGCAAACAAAAGCAAATCCATGAAAACACAAACATAAAACTAGGACATACCATAGGTCAAACGGAGAAACGCTAGAATAACACTGGAGGAAGCTTGGCTGAAACACGGTGGAACAACGGGACGATCTCACAAAGACAAGAGGGAGCACCCTGGAAGGAGGGAAATCACAGAGTGGGAGGAACTGAAAAGCAATTTCAAAATAAAACAAGAAATAACAGAACAACAAAAACCAGGATCATGACAATATTGGTAGTGATAATATATGTAGTATATATAGTGATAATATGTAATAGTGGTCTTCTGGTTTTCCTTACGTATGTTCCCTATGAATGCTGTCATCTTTGAGTTGTGTTGGGTGACACACCAGTCTACCATTGTCACTACAATTTTTTTTTTTTTATGTTGGTTTGGTGTTTCTGGGGAGATGGCCCAAACCCTGACACAACTTTTTCTTTTCTTTTTTTTTATGTCTGTAGTGATATATACCCTATAGTATTTTGTAATAATTTTCAGTTATGGTGTGGGTTTTCGTTTTGTTGATCCATCATCATGTGTCTTGTTGTGACTTTCTCACTTCCTGTCTTTGTCCTTTTTCAGTGAGCATCCTGAGTTTCATTTGTTCATTAGCGCTTGTTTATTTAAGTCAGGTTCTAACCACTGCCCAAACCAACTGGTTAGCTAACATAGGTGTACATGACAGTCCCACATTTTGATGTATTTCAAAGTTGCATTCCCAAAATTTGCCGGAAAAAATCAGAACTTGACTGAAGTCCAGCAGTCCAAGTTGCTGCAATTGCAGAGTAGCAGGGTAGGAGCATGGTTTGCTAATGTTAGTCGTTTAATTTGATGACTTAAGTGATAGTGTGAAGTTGTTGATTAATTGAGAGCATCTGTGCTTTTCTACCTCCATCAGATAAATAGCAAAAGGCATTGTGATAATACCAGGATTGCCACAGTAACGCAAGAGAAATCACCACAGTGATTTATTGGAAAGTCTGGTCATAACGTAAACCTCATCGATGTCATCTGATGAGGTATGAGGGCTGAAGGGTTGTCTCATTTCATAGAGGGAGATTTAAACCACTACCCCTTATAAGTCTGTTCTGAGTGATATGGGGATTCACTTCAAAAGAAGATGTATGTTGAAAATTTGGTAATTGGATTGGGCCGTGGAATTCTTCACCAACAAACTCTCCCTAATGATCTGCTTCCTACTGTTTTTGTTTCCATTTCAAGTGATTGGAAGCATTTTTTCTAAACCGATAACATGTTAATTTCTTTTTTCATAGTTAAAATTCCTCTCCCCTTTAAAACACGAAGATCCAATAACCCCCCCTGCAGCCTCCATGGTTTTACCGCCCCGTGAATGATAATCACTTGTAATTAACGCTAAGGCAAGGCAAGGCAAGTTTATTTGTATAGCACAATTCATACACAAGGCAACTCAAAGTGCTTTACAGGATCATAAGAAGACATTAAAAATTGCATATAAAAAAAACAAATAAAATAAAAAAAAACATTTAAAAACAAATAAGAATACATCAAGAAACAAAACATTAAAACAAGTTAAGAGAAGGGGAAGTAGGCTAAAATAGAAAAGGTTTAAAAGATACAAGACTAGAAAATAAAAATCACAGTGCAGTTAAAAGCTTTAAAATGGCTTCATTGAAAAGCAGCAGCAAACAGAAAGGTCTTCAGTCTTGCTTTAAAAGAGGTGAGAGTTGGAGCAGACCTGCAGTTTTCAGGGAGTTTGTTCCAGATATGTGGCGCATAATAATTGAACGCTGCTTCTCCATGTTTAGTTCTGACTCTAGGGACTAAAAGCAGACCTGTACCTGAAGACCTCAGAGGTCTGGATGGTTCATAACTTGGCAGCAGATTAGAAATATATCTTGGCCCGAAACCGTTCAGTGCTTTATAAACCAATAGCAGGATTTTGAAATCTATTTTTTGACAGACAGGAAGCCAGTGTAACGATCTAAGAACTGGAGTGATGTGATCTACTTTTTTGGTTCTTGTCAGGACTCGAGCAGCAGCGTTCTGAATCGGCTGCAGCTGTCTGATGGATTTTTTAGAGAGTCCTGTAAAGACACCATTACAGTAGTCGAGTCTGCTGAAGATATATGCATGGACAAGTTTTTCCAAATCCTGTTGAGACATGAGTCCTTTTATCCTGGACATATTCTTAAGGTGATAGTAGGCTGACTTTGTAATCATCTTAATGTGGCTGCTGAAATTCAGGTCTGAGTCCATGATTACTTCGAGGTTTCTGGCTTGGTTTGTAGTTTTCAACGTTACAGACTGAAGCTGAGCCGAGACTTTTAGTCGTTCTTCCTTGGCTCCAGAAAATTTTTCCACTGTCTGTGTTTAAATGAATGTCATTGAGGACCTTGATGAGAGCGGTCTCAGTGCTGTGATGTGGTCGAAATCCTGATTGGAAAACATCAAAACAGCCATTTATTATTAAGAAATTGTTCAGCTGTTGAAAAATGATTTTACTCAAAATTGGGAGGTTTGATATGGGCCTATAATTGTTCATTACTGATGTGTCTAGATTTTTCTTCTTCAGGAGTGGTTTAATGACTGCAGTTTTCATGGCTTGGGGGAAGACACCTGATAGAAGAGACATGTTGACAATCTGTAGCAGATCTGGAGTCATGCAGTCTGAAACTTTTTTGAAGAACCCTGCTGGTAAAATATCAAGGCAGCAGGAGGAAGATCTCAAATGTTGTATTATGTGTTGCAGGTTTTTGTCATTGATTGGATCAAATTGTGTCATGATATGAGAGTTGGTTTTAGGTGGACACATGGGCAACACACCTCCTGTACCGGGTATGGTGGCGCAAATCTGAGTTTTCCTCATTTCCAAAAATGTGGGAGATAAAACCAGCATCTCCCCTCCTCTCCAGTCTTTGACACCAACACCAAGATTAAATTGCCAGTTTGAAGACACTAAACAACTCGATTAAACCTGCCGAACTCCATCAGCAAACGGAGGACATAATTCAATGTGCTGATTTGCAATGCGCTGTGGAAGATGTGTATTCTCCACCCTGTGCCGGATGGTTACGTACATTTCGAGTTCAATCAGTGAGTGAAGAGTGAATTACCGGAGCAGAGCAGGTCTATCCTCTGGAGCACAGAGCTTACAGTTTGATGAAAGTAACAGCTGGCTTTCAAGGAGCTTAGACGATTGCATACAACTTTAAATTATGTATTTAATTATTAATTGAACTGCAATCTATTTCCAATTTTATTTGTTCAAAAATGTGCTCTACTGCCATGCTCCCCTGTCCACTTATTACACCCTAGGGCTCTGGAAGTGTGGCTTCTCACCTGGCCTCTCCACCCAGACACTTTAATTTGTTAGTACTTGTAAATGGTGAATATGTGAGCTGAATTCTTCTTGTTCTCTGCCAGTCATCTTAGCCAGACCTACATTTGCCACTCAGATCTATAGAGTTGATTTACATCATTAAAAGGTTTGAGCCCTCAGCATAGCAGTTGTCTAAATTCAGGTAAGATCAAATTATGAAGCATGAGAAAAAGAATTGATGCAGAACAAAGTTCTAGACCATTTCAACAAGTGGTTTTAGATTTCTTTTCAAAGAGTTAGATACAAACATTAGTATCACTCTTGTGTCTTTATGTTCAATATGGAGCGTGAGCCACTAAAGACTGGAAACAGGGGGTAAACAGTTAGCATGGCTTGTTCTTAAGATCAAAAAATCCACCGACTGGTGGTTCTGAACAAACACAGATTCAAAGTTCGAGTGGTGAATTAAGGATTAATTTCTACCAAACCAGACATGGTGATTGTTTTAACACTGGAAAGACAAACCAAGACTGACCAGTGAGTTTTATTTTGTTTTTGATCTTGATTTTGAATTATGTGACTTTTACTATGAGATAACAATGAGTTTATCTCATCTTAGTTTAGTAAAAGAGAGAACAGTGTTCATTTTGTTTTATTTATTAAAGTAGAATAAAAAAAGCTAACAAAGCTTGTAAATTGTGGCAAACTCCCAGCTCACATCTCCCAGCTGCCTCTGCAACACAAGTATTGGAGCAGTCCAACCTGCTATTTTTTCTCTGCAACACAATACATATACATATTTGACATTAAGTCAAAACTGACATTTCTTTTCTTGACAAAATCTTGTAAATATATTATATATTATATATAATATATATGAATATATATGTTGCACCTTTAAAATGAAAATTATACTAAATACAGAAGCTAATATATGACATATCACATAAACTACAAGTCAAACACATACAAATAAATACACATGGCTCATCCACTACTTGCAATAATGCTGAAGTGTGTTTCTTACATATAGTGTGATGAGCAGTTTTATATAGCCTGGATCATACACATTGGCTTTATCTCTGAGAAGATTTTAATAGCAGATCTTCTTAACAGCAGGCATTTTTACAAGTCACGAGACCCACAGCTGTATATAATCTCATTAATAATAGCTCCATTCAATTAGGGTGTGTTCATGCTGCCTTATAAGACACTAAAATTAATGTTACTAGTTCCTATGCAAGGACAAGTCAGAATGTCGGCTGTGAAAAGAGCTCATGTTGAGCTTGTGTTTCATTTCATGCTTTGTTAACGGTTCTTTATCTGTTTTGACACAGGAGGAACTACTCCTGAAAACATTAATCCTTTGAATACTAAGCTGAGGTAAATGCTTGTGGATTAATGTTAGGAACCATACCTCTTGTTAGGATGAAGTCCAAACAAGAGATATGGTTCCCAATGAAACAAAACAAAAAGAAAATTTCAATATAATCACTCTTTTGTTTTGTTTTGTTTTTTTATCCAATTTCATATCCAGAATGTGATGTGCAGTCGCTCACTGTGTGTCTGATGGGATGTGGCTCCCCTCCTCACAGGTGTCGGTGGTAATGGTATAAACTCTCACCTTTATTTTCTTGGTGTGTTTTTTTCTGTGTTATGAAGGTGTTGGAGGTGATGTGTGTTGGTGCCTCGGTCACCCCTCTTGGCCTTGAGATAAACCATTAGTGTGTTAAGTTCACCTGCTTAATGAAATATAAAACCTGTGCAGTAGATCCTGTCTTAAGCTTGCAATCGCTCTCTAAGACGTGTTGATTCAGCTCTATGCTAATTTTTCAGGCCTTTTTAGTTATTCAGGATGATGTACTGATCTGTATTAAATTAAGTGGTATTTCTTGTACTTAATCGTCATTATGTATGCAATTAGAGGTAGACTCAATATTATAATATAATATAATATTATAACATAGTGTCTAATTATTTTATAACCTGAGGCAGACTTTCTGACTCCAAAACATGTTGTAATGTCAGAGCAAGAGTCAGGTCTGAATAACAAAACAACAAAAACAGTAAAAATGTTACTTATCTTAAAGTGAATACACTTTGGGACGGCAGCCAGCGTGACCTAAAATACAAAGGTGTCAGTATTTAACAAGTTGGTAATGAGACCCATAAGAGCCTCATGAGACCCCTATTTTACTAATAGGACCTTTACCCTAATGGCTGGGTGTGGTTGAGAACAAGGCAAAACAGAAATAGTGCCAGAAATTTGAGAGAATAATAGGAAAAGTATTTGAATGATTCTCCCTATGAAAGTTTTCTGGGCAGCTGACAACGACATCATAAACAACGTCATCAATACGTGTTTGTTTTTGTAATTACTCTCTCTTCCAGAAGGGGGAGACACAAGTTGTGCACTGCAGGTTTAATAATCTACTTAATTGATTCACAGTTCATTAGCTATTTTTTCCCCCCAGAGTTTTTAAATTATACATCAAGGAGACAACTACCACCATCACAACTGGGCAATTTCCAGCTGCTGATGATGATGCTGATCTTGAGTCAAAATTATCTTTCCAAGTCTTCTGGCACAGTAATAAATACATGCCTATATATATCAAGAATACTTCTAGTTTAGTTGCTGCCAGGTTGCCATTATAAAAGCTGTGTGATCCCAACCAGCTAGCCAAATACATATTTGACAATTCTTAAAATTATTCCTACAATATCATACTATAAAGGTGGAATATGTAAGAATTAGCCACCTGTTGAATTCATACTCAAACAAGAAACAGGGAGCAGCATATCAGCAAAGTAACCGCTTACTGCTGCCAGGTGCAGCTGCCTTTAACTACTTAGTTCAGCTAGTCTTGCAGGTAGCAGTCCTGACCAGGAAAGTGTTGGTGTTTACACTGCTAACATCTGGGTTTAGACCGGGATGGACCGGGGCTAGCTGATTAGCATCCTAAACCTGCTTTGAAACATAAAATATAGATGTCATCATGTTAAAACTGTTACTTCTTCACATTCTATTGAGTTTTGAATTTTTTCAACCAAAATTCTTACATATTGTACCTTTAATGAAAAGCAGATGTGTAACAATAACAACGACATTGACAATGGATGGATATACAGATCAAGGTTTATCGTAAATTAATGGTAATAATCAGTACTGTGATTTGTGTCAGTTGAAACACACTACTGAAGCTCCATCTTATCCTCACCGGCCACCCAGATCAATCTGACATCAGAAAACAAGCTAATCTCCAAGAACTGACCCTGTTTTAACTGCAGATGGCGTATCATGAAATCCTGTTTGAATTAAAGACATGAAGGTGGAAGGAGGAGCAAAGACTTTCATTTGGACCATCAGAATTGTGGATTAGACAACTTAGTCATTTCATTCAATAAGCAGCATTTGAAAAGAGAAAAATCTTTATTGATTGGAACAAATGCCAGACACAGCAAGAGCATGAACAAGAGTTCATGTCATCCACTAAAAAGAATTTCGATCTCCACATGTCAGAGGGAAGAAACACTTGACAATCATATTAAAATTACCAGGTGTGAGTGTATTTCAGCACTGACATAGTGAATATACACATACATACTTTCAGTCGGCCACAAGTTTCTTTGTTTTTTTTTTAATCTTTTGTTTTGGAAAGCAATTCTTCCTGCAAAATCAAACAATCCTTGTTGTTTTGTGAGGGTGACAAGCTTATCAAGCAAGCTGTTTTGAAATCTTTGGTGTTTATGACGCAGAGCCACTTTGGTCTCTCCTTTCTTATCACTTAGTGTTGACTACAATTCTAGTGTGCACACCATGTAAGAAGTGGCTCCAGACTTGAACTTTCTTTAGGTTGGCAGAGGTGGAGAGAGAGTCTCCTTAAAGATAGAATCTGATCCGCTGTAGACAAAACAAACGTACACCGAAATGCAAGGTTCAACGAGAACGAGGAAGAGATGTTAGTCATCAGAGTATGATTTCTCAATGTGTAGAGAACATATCTGCTCTCAACATGTCATGTCAGTGATTTCACTTGATGCATGAAAAGATGGTGATGCAAGAGTGCCTGCGAGTCGTAGTGGCTCCTGTTATTTCTTGTTGTCTTTTTGTTGATTTTAAAGGTTAACCACATCCTCAACGTACCCTCTCCTCTCGCATATTTAAAAAATCCAGCACAGAAGTGGGAGAGTAGCAACTGCAGGAGTTGTGCCTTTAGTTGTGTTGTGTTGTGTTGAACTTGTTCTTGGTATTGTCTGCTGAGATGTTACAGTAGTTTAGCAGTCCAGGTAGTGGTGGGGGTGAGAAGTTCTTTTGGTTTATCTCTTTTTCTCCTGTTTATTCTATAGGAAGTCAGGTTAGAAACCTGTAATCTTTGTTTTCTTTGTTTTGGTTAGGTAAGATAGTTTTTGGTCAGATTGTTTTTGTTTGTTGTTTTGCGCCATGCTCACCCTGAAGCTCAATGCTACCGTTCTCCTTAAGAATTTAATAAACTATCTTTTGTTGGACTGCAGCTCTGTGGCCATGGTCATCCTTGGGAGTGGGGAAAGAGGGGGGCATCCTTTCATGCTATGTTCAGTTCCCCTAGGCCAGACGTAACATGAAATTGGGGCTCGTCCTTCTTTCTGTTTTGTTGTGTCAGGTGAATTTGCTTTTTTTCTCTCTTGTTGTCTCTGCTTGTCTGTTTTTCTCTGCAGTTTTTTTTTTTTTTTTTGTGGTTGTTTCGGAAGTGAAATGGAGTCCAAATTGGCAGACTTTGTGGCTAATCCGACTGCAGAGGTATTAAGAAAGTGTAAAAGGGCTGATTTGTGCCTTATTGCCAGTTCATTTGATGTGCATGTGTCATCTAGCGCAAAGAAAGAGGAGTTGCATGATCTGCTCTATGCAAAGCTGAGTGAAAGGGGATGGATTGGTCAGTCAGCTCCCATGGTTGGGGTTGAGCTGGGTGATCTGGCTGGTGTTTCTGCCCCACTCCCAACCTCCCGGTCCCAAACTGTCATGAATGCAGAGGAGCTGAGGCTCACCCTGCTTATAAAGGAGGTGGAGGTGGAAACCATGCACCTGAAAGTAAGGGCTCTGGAGTTAGAGCGGGGAGCTGCTGTAACTGCCAGTCCTTTACCCATGCAGACAGCCACGCCCAGTCCCCATGACGGCTTTGATGTGAGCAGGCACATTGCGCTGGTTCCTCCATTCAGAGAGTCTGAAGTGGATTCGTATTTTAGTACATTTGAGCGCATCGCCGCTACACTCCATTGGCCAAAGAGTGTGTGGCCTCTTCTACTCCAGTGTAAGTTAGTTGGGAAAGCACAGGAAGTGTGCAACTCTCTGTCTATTGAAGACAGCCTTAATTATGACAGTGAAAGCCACTGTCCTTCGGGCCTATGAATTAGTACCAGAAGCATACAGACAAAAGTTTAGGAATTGTGGAAAAACTGACAATCAGACATATATTGAGTTTGCAAGGGAGAGGAGCACTCTGTTTGACAAATGGTGCCAGGCCAGTAAGGTAATAATTTTTGATAACTTGCGGGAACTCATTTTGCTAGAGGAATTTAAAAACCGACTTCTTGAGAAAATTGTCATTTACCTGAATGAGCAAAAAGTCACCTGTCTCACTGATGCTGCTGTACTCGCCGATGAGTTTTTGTTAATGCACAAGAGTGTTTTTTCTTCCCCAGTGTGTAATCCCACTGCTGCCACTGGTGACACTGAGAAACAACAGTGTTTCTATTGCCATGAGCAGGGTCACCTCATTTCCGTCTGTCCCACTCTTAAGAGAAACGAACAATCTAAGAATGTCAGAACACCGTCCCCAATCGGTTTCATACACACCAGACCACATCACCAACAAAGTGTGGATGTGGTAGATGAAATTGATGAGTGAATGAATGTTGTTGTGGAGCTTCAGCCTGATGTTAAAACTGTGACTCTTTTAGTAGATAGAGAACAACTAATCAATGTACAGAAAACTGATGGCACTTTGTTCGCCACCGCCTTTCAGTGGGTCCCAGCCTTCGCCTTCGCCTTTCAGTGGGTCCCAGCCTTCGCCTTCGTCTGCGCCTTTCAATGGGTCCCAGCCTTTGCCTTCGCCTTTCAGTGGGCCCCAGCCTTCGCCTTCGCCGCCAGCTTCCAGTGGGTCCCAACCTTCGCTTCAGGACTTTAATGTTGACATTTGTTACAAAAAAGGCTTAGACAATGTCATGGCCAATGAGCTGTCTAGGTCTTAGTACGTCAAACATTTCCTGTAGGGGAGGAAATGTTTGTTCTTAGGTGGGGGTGGGGGGGAATGGGGTGTTATGACCCAGGGTCATAATTTACTATTGTTTGGTCTTGATGTGTAATTTTGCTGTACTGTTGTTCCTCCCTGCCTGAGGGTGGTGCTACCACCATTTGTGTTTCTCCAGGTGCTGGCTGCCGATTGGTGAATGGTTACTGGTGGCGCTGCTATAAATGGTTGCCGCTGGAGACATTTGCCCTCTTCTCTTGACCCTACTCCCAACTGCACCAGGCTTTGTTGTATTGTATTGTATTGTATTGTATTGTATTGTATTGTATTGTATTGCATTGTGTTGAACTTGTACTTGTACTTGTACTTGTTCTTGGTATTGTCTGCTGAGATGTTAGTTTAGCAGTCCAGGTAGTGGTAGGGGTGAGTAGCTCTTTCAGTTTATCTCTTTTTTTCCTGTTTATTTTATAGGGAGTCAAGCTAGAAACCTGTAATCTTTGTTTTCTTTGTTTTGGTTAGGTAACCTCGTTTTGGGTCAGATTGTTTTTGTTTGTTGTTTTGCGCCATGCTCACCCTGAAGCTCAATGCTACCGTTCTCCTTAAGAATTTAATAAACTATCTTTTGTTGGACTGCAGCTCTGTGGCCATGGTCATCCTTGGGAGTGGGGAAAGAGGGGGGCATCCTTTCTTGCTATGTTCGGCTCCCCTAGGCCAGACGTAACACTTTGTGCCGATGTACTGTAGTGTGTGACGCTGAGGGTCAGTGGACACAGGGGAAGAGCTCCTTTTTGACAGCCAGAAGTCAGAGCAAACAAGCATGAGATGCTACTGTCATACTTTCTCCACTGGACAGTCAGGAAGTCTGGTGGAGCTTTGCAACATTTACATTTATTTCTCGACACACAATACTGTAGATAAGCCAACCAGTGTGTGTCTGTGGAGTGCCAGTTTATAGCCATAGCCATGTTGTTTGACTCAGTTAACCCATAAGAACCCATGGTGACAAGCTTGAAACAAATACTTTAAATGTCCTAAAATCTTTAAATGTCCTACTTTAAATGTCCTAAAATGGGGAAAAAAATGGAAAATTAAAAAAAAATCCTGGATCTGTCCCTATTTGGATCCACTCCAGAAGTTAACGGGGTCTGGTCTATCCTAGACTGAGACCTATCCTCCATCCAGTAGTTTTTGTGTAATCCTGCTGACTAACAAACAAATAGACAGTTAAAGGAAAAGTATATCTATATGTTATATAGTGTTTACATTCAATATTAATTACTTAACTTATAACTCTATTTGTTGTGGAATCCAGTTATATATCTTGTCTTTTAACCTTTAGTTTCATTTCAGTTTCAGGGCTCCATGTGATCATTCGGAAAATATTTCTGAGGTGATGTGATATGATTCCACTTCAGTTCAGGCAGTAGTCTAGCAATTCTGAATAATTTCTATATAAACAAGAAAAAAAGGAGGAAAGAAATGCATCCCTCCACTCCATCAGTTAAATAAGGGAAACAATTCAAACAAGTCTTTATGAGATATTGCTGAACTCCACTGCAGATTTCAGTTCGACACAGATTTTCCAACAGTGCTTAGTATAAAGACAGAGCTTTGTTCACTCCGCTGTGTGGGAGTCCATTTCCACCACATGTGCTCATATTTCACTTAAAGCTGTAGAACATTATTCCAGGGTGGTGAATCTTGAAATAATTGTGTTGCTGCTTGCTGAGAATTAAACATGCAACTGAGTTCAACGTACAAATCAGTTGTTGATTACCACAGCACACAAGTATATGTTGCATTTTCTAATGTTGCTTTCAAATGAACCATCCACTATGCTTCAGCAGTTCAGACAGAGTTTCATATATTCTCTATGGGCTCTCACAGTCCGAGGAGGCCTCAAAAATAGAAACAGCAAAGCCTGAAATTATACTATCTAAAGCACTGGAATATAGATCACAGAGATGGGTGAGACCAATTGCAATCTGCATAAATAAACATGAAAGAGTAATGACTCACACACACCATGCTCATTTGCCTACCATTTCAGTCTTTGAGTTACTGAACCTCTCTCTCTGTGTAACAACCCTTGGCAGAAATGCCTTGATAATGTGATTGATTTAACTCGGATGCCAGCAGCTCAGTCAAAACAGTTTGTTTTTAATAAATTGAAGAACTGCGTAGACATCATATGAGACTAACATCAAAGTTGACTACAGTGATAGGAAATAGTCATATCTTATGGCTTCTTTCCTTTCCAAGACCCGTTCCAAGTAACAGCTCATCGTATCATAATGATAGCATGTGATTTCGATAAGATTCAAACCGAGACATCACACTAATATAACATTTTGTATGTGTGGAGTAGTTTTAGCAACACTAAATGACTGATCTGTATTATAAACACAACACAAGGTGATGTCCTGTCCCTCTGCTTTGTCAGCAAATGTTCTACTTTTGGAATTACCCTTGGTATGAAATGTGTTAGGTAAATAAAGTTGCCTTGAATGCAAATCATGCCATAGTTGATTTTTTCACACTCTTGATTTTTTTCACTAAAAAGAGTGGCTTTAAGGCACGGAAATCTGGGCACAACAACAAAAAAAAGACTCTCACCAACTAAAACTTGGTATTGCTCGCACAACAGCTGTTGAAAGGAAACACATCATTTGCAACTGTACCATCAATACTGTCATGGTCTTGGCTTCAGGTTAGTTATTTCTTGTTTTATTGTTTTGGTATATCCTCTTGGGTCATGTTGTCACTTTCTACTTCCCTCCTGTGTTCCTGTGCTCCTCCCTAACTTGACCCCCCCCCCCACCTGTCTCCCATCAGCCTCATCAGCCCTGTCCTGTTCACAGTGTCTCTACACCTGCACCTCATTCCCTCGTTAGTTTAGTTTATATTTAAGCCTGTGTTGTTCCCTCACTTTTTCCTTCCACTCTGTTGGTATGTCTGTTCTGCTCCTGTGCTTGGTCTCATATCCTTGTGTGTTTTGATTTTTTTCTGTAGTTTCTTTCCTTGAACTTTCCTTTGCCTGTCTTTTGTTAATTGCTTGTTGGGTTTTTGGACATTGGGTTTTGGTTTTCACATTCAGGGGCCTGTTGCACAAAAGTAGGATTAACCCCCTGGCCTTGTTAGTTTTTACTACCCTTTCAGCTTGTTTGTGGCCAAAAATGGCCACCAGCAGATTTAGTCTGTAATTTTTTAGATTTTGTATGTTTTTTTCTGCTTTTACTACATAAGGTTTTTAATTAACATCAGTTCTTGTCATAAGTACAAAATATCCATTCCTTTTTAATTTTTTAACCCCTCAAATGCCAATTTGTTTGTACAATGCGCTTGTTGAAAAACTACCACAAAAATGACTACTGCCTATCTTCTCAGTGCTACCGGTTTTTCTTCTATTATTAATAACACAGTCTGGAATATGTAACTGATTAACAACAACACTGATTATTATTCATTGTTGTTTTTGTGCAGGGAAGGCAAAATAGATAAAACTTCCTCTCAGCTTGTTCGTGGCCAAAAGTGTCCACCTCCTATTTGCTTTTACAAAATACTATAGAAGCACTATACAGTGCAAACAGGAAGTATTCACACCGCTTCACTTATTCCACATTTCATTATGTTAAAGCCTTATTCCAAAATGAACTCAATTCATCGTTTTCCTCAAAATTCTACACACAATACCTCATAATGACAATATGAAAAAAGGTTTTCATAAATGTTTGCAAATTTATTAGACATAAAGAACAAAAATATATGTACATAAGTATTCACAGCCTTTGCTCAATACTTTGTTGTGGCACCTTTGGCAGCAATTACAGTCTCAAGTCTTTGGAATATGAAGCCACAAGCTTGGCACACCTATCTTTGGCCAGTTTCTCCCATTCCCCTTCACAGAACCTCTTGAGCTCCATCAGGTAGGATAGGGAGATTCGGTGCACAGCCATTTTCAGATCCCTCCAGAGATGTTCAATGGGATTCAAGTCTGGGCTCTGGCTGGGGAACTCTCGGACATTCACAGAGTTGTCCTGAAACCACTCCTTCAATAGCTTGGCTGTGTGCTTAGGGTCGTTGTCCTGTTGAAAGATGAACCGTCTCCCCAGTCTGAGGTCAAGAGCGCTCTGGAGCAGGTTTTCTTTCAGGATGTCTCTGTACATTGCTGCATTCATCTTTCCCTCAATCATGACTAGTCTCCTAGTTCCTGCCACTGAAAAACATCCCCACAGCATGCTGCCACCACCATGCTTCACTGTAGGGATGGTATTGGCCAAGTAATGGGTGGTGCCTAGTGTCCTCCAAACATAACACTTGGCATTCACGCCATACAGACAATTCCTTTGACTTCATGCTTGTTTTGTGATCTGTCATGCACTGTTAACTGTGGGACCTTATATAGACAGGTGTGTGTGCTTGCTTTTCTAAATCCAATGTCCACTCAACTGAGCTGTAGAATCATCTCAAGGATGATCAGTGGAAACTGTGGAAACTTTGAGCTTGATCCCAAAGGCTGTGAATTCCTATGTACAAGTGATTTCTTTGTTTTTGTTTTTTTTAATACAAATTTGCAAAAATCTCAAACAAACTATTTTTAAGTTGTCATCATGGGGTATTATGTGTATAATCTTGAGGGGGGAAAAAAATAATTGAATCCATTTTGGAATAAGGCTGTAACATTACAAAATGTGGAGAAAGTGAAGCGCTATGAATACTTTCTGTATGCACTGTATACTGAAAATATTTGCTTCTTTCACTGGTTACATTTTTTAATTTGGCATCAGTCCTGATCATGAAATCCAAAATTTTTATCAATTCCAGAATTTTAACCCTTGAAATACCAGTTAGATTATATATTCATATGTTTTTATATTACCACTAACTTTCCAGGGGGAAAGTTGTCATTTTTCTTTCATTATTTAATTGATTTAATCCAATATTTGCTATCATTGCAGGTCAGTAACAGTAACAAAGATTATTATTTTTTGCATTATTACTTTTTAGCAGTGACAAAAAAGACAAAACTCCAACGTTACACGTGAGTGGCGGACCTATTGGAAACTAAGAATACTACCTGAAATGGCTCCCTTGGCCAAAAATGGACAAATGACACAATCTGGTAGAAAACATTAAAAACTAAACTTTTCAAGTGTTGAGTTTAGAATGAAAGCCATTTTACCTAAATTATATTATTTAATACTGTAAATACCAAGGAATTAAAAAAATTATTTTTAATGGGTTTCAATTGGCCAAAAGTGTCCATGATAGAGCCATAAGGTACAATTGGAGATATACAGTATAATATTGACATATTTAAAGAGCAGGTTTTGAAAACTGAAAAATCTGAAAAAAATCCAGACCCTTGGGAAATATCATTCCATATGCATTAACACAGCTAAAATAGTCAAAAAAAGGAAATGAAGTGGACACAAATGGCCAGCATAGAGTCCAGAGGGTTAAGACATCCAGGATAAGTGACTGAGCTGAGCTCAATGAATCCAAAACAAGAGCGCCCAGGCTTAATTGCTTGCACAAAGACCAAGCCAGGATGAGCAGACACGGATTCATCAAGCCAGGTGAAACTAATCCTGGATAAGTGCGTGCTCGAGGCTCCCTCAAATAGACCCCGCCACCGATCACAGATTCACTGATTCACCATGGCAAGTAGAGCTATAGATATCTATATGAAAGGCTAAAGGCTGTGTTAAATTATTTTAGTTAATATGCATGCTTTAAATTTAAGTTGAATATGTCCTGCAGTGGCAGAGGAATTTGTGGGGGTTTTTGGTTTTTTTGTATTTAATTGAAATTGATTTGGCCTCTTATGATTGTGCTGTATACTGTGTGTATGAGGTGTTAGATCCCGAGTTTTGCCCCTGTCCAGGAGGTACTGGGCCAGCTCTCCGTTATAAAGGGTTAAATCCCTAAACCTATTATAGGTAGCTTTTAAAATTGGGAGTTTTAAATAGGGAAACTATAAGCTGGTAGTGAGGAGATTCGCCTAGCTTCTCACTGCCTGAATTCGAACGTCTACCCTGCTTCCTCTGGTGTGGCACCTGACATGAATAGCCCTTGAGTCAGATACGATCACCAGCCACGCCCGTTATGGCAGCTCTCCTTTAAATGATCTGTGCACTTGGTATGGTGCTAGGTTGGATTTTAAGGGCTTTTGGTAAACCCTAAGGAATTGTTTTAAATTAGCAGACTAGAGTAACCCTTAAGAACTGTTACGATATTTTGCACACTTAACACCTAACTTTTTACTTCCATCAAAGAGACATAAAATCAATGTCCACAACTTTAGCTTTAAATATATTATATTGGTTTTATTGCATAGACTTTAGCAAGGGCAAAGCATACAGCTCAATACTTATTTCAATTACCATCAATCATTATCAAATGTTCCTATTGATAAAATCACAATACTGTAAATAACAAATTAATCTAAAAGAGCTAAGGCCTGATCAAGAATACTTAAATTTAGGTGAGATGGAGAGGGTCAGGTCTTTCCATGGCTTGCCTTTCCCTTCCTGCTGAAAGTCCAAGTCCTTGAGGCAAATCATAACCCCGCCCGAGGTCTCTCAAGTTCCCCAAAGTCCAAACTTCATGCCAGCAGAGTGAACAAAAGTACTCCAATATCCAAATTGTAATCCACAGCATGTTGGCAAAAATGGTTAATCCGTTGTGCTCTTATTTCCTTGGTCTGTTTCTGCTGAAGATTTCTTGAAGTCCTTTCTGCGATGTTTAGGCTGCTCACATTCTCCATCTCAGGTGTTTCTTCAAGGCTGGAGCGAGTGGAAGAACCCACTTTAGTCCGAGTCTCTGGTTTATATCTCCTCAGATTTCGGACAGAGGCTTAACTCATCGATTACGCTTTCCTGATGCTCGATCACGGTCTGCCCCCTCGCCCAAGGTGTGGCCCTTCCTCTTGTCCTCATGTCCCCTTGATCAGCTCGTTAACACTTTAATGACCTCAGCTCAATACCTTGTTTACTGATTTTCATTAGATTACTAACATTCAATATTTTGATTTCAATCACATTTTTACTCAGTTATATTTTAGATCAACAGTTTACACATTACATATTTTTTAATATCACATAATCACACTTTAATTCATATTGAGGTCATGTTCAGTCCAAAACTACACACACTCACCAAAACTCGCTTCTCCTTTCCAACCAAACCACACTGCCAACACAATCTCAATATACTGATTTCTCATTCATTATTGCATATATTTCTTTCCATCAACACAACCTCAATATACTGATTTCTCATTCATTATTGCATATATTTCTTTTCATCAGGGTTATGCATTACACATTTTTCAAATCAAATACTTAATTTCCAGCACAATCTTAATATAATGAGTTAACCTTTAGCCCATATGCACTCCTTCAGTCAGTTCCTCCTCTCTACCCTCACTTCCCCTTCTCTACCATACAGTGGTGAATTCCTGCTCTTTGGCCTTATTCACTCTCTTCCTTATTCTTCCTACATTATATTAGTTGTAAAGTTTAATCTTGGATAACTCATATTTTCACTATAATCATGGCAAACATAATGTAGCAGCAGAGCTTGGATACAATTGTTATAAAAAATCATTGCAGGACTAGGTATGACGTCCCTTTCTTTGTAGTTGTATTTGTATTTGGCAGGGGGTTTGAGACACTTCTGCAATTGTCTCTGTGTGTGGCTGTACATGCTGGTATTTCTCTCTGACAGGAGTAAATGGATCTCAACTATTCTGACACCCCCTTCTTGAGATCAGGTACTGCTGGCGTTTTTAATGCCTCCTAATCAATCCAAATGCAATCACCTGCCTTACCTCCCAAGTTGACAGATGTAAATGGATCTCAACTATTCTGACAGAGGCTACTGCATCCATTCATTTGTCTGTTCATTTGATGTGTATGGATTTGTCCTGCATTTATTTCAGTGTGCAGACATGCGGGATGTATTATATTCAGACCTTTGAATGTGTATTTATCCTTGTGTTGTATAATATGCTTTGATTCTGTGCTTTCTATCTTGTACAGTCACTGTGTGACTTCAGTTTTGAAAGGAGCTGATGGTTTACCTGTTTTGATTTATCCTTATTCAATAAAGGAACATAATGTTACACTTTGATGTGTATATATATTTATATGGGATGTGTATTGTATACGACGGAGTATTAGGGCCACACTGAGGAAGAAAAAAAAAGTAATACATTTATGAGACTGGTTCTTTCTGCGGAAAAGATGCATTTTCTTGCATATTCTTTTTAAAGTCCTGATACTTATGACAATGTGATGTGACCACTTAATGAAGTTTTACCTCTGTTATTATTCACATTTTTTTGGGGCAATTTGCACATAAAAATGCCAGTGATACCAGTGGAAAAAATGAAATGTCACAAAAACTGAATGCACTTGCTGAGGTACAAACTTTTGCATCTCATATGAAGGATGACATATTTCCAAATACACTTTGACATTGTGGTGCCTTCTTCTGCTTAATCTACTGTACGCTTGGTGTTGCTCACTGTCAGCCACATTTCTCTGCCAAAAAATACAAACATTGAGGTTGTACATAACTGCAAACACACTCATCTTTAATGTATGATAATATATTATTTCTGAGCTCTCCCTGTACCCAGGTTCAGCATAGGCAGCCAAAGCTCGCCACAAAATTACAAAAATTATGTGCAATAAGAAAACATGCACCATCTGTCATGTGTTTTCAGTTCAGTCTTTTCTGTTTCCTGTTTTATTTTGGTGTCTAGCTCTCTTCTTGTTTCAGATTCCCCTCCTGTCCCAGCGTGTTTCCAGTCACTGTGATAGTCTGCTTCAGTCCTGTTGCCTAGCCCTTAGGATTTGTTTGCCTGGTCTCATTTTTGATTTCCTTTGTACCGATCTGTTTTTGCAAGTTAACCAGAAACTGTCTCTGAGTTGTGCATTTGGGTTCAAGTCTGTGTGTGTGCTTTGTCACAGTCCCATTAAACTTTCAAAATAAAGGCATCAAAACAACTTGGTTGGTTACGCTTCAAAAAAATCTTCTTCAAATCCATCATTATTGGCTTCACACAGGACTCAAACCCTCATGGTTGGTTGTAATAGAACCTTTTCCTTACCATGTTGTAATTTTTATGTACCACAAGTATTCTCATTTTTTATCACGCCTAAGTTCACATATTTGTTTCTCTATTTTGGAAGAAGCTTCCTTCAAAAATGAATTCATTAACAAGTAAAAATAAGATGCAATGGGAGGCTGAACTGACCTTACTGTTGCTCAGTTACAGTTATTTTGTAATCTTGATGCCAGGTCTCAACAGTTGCTCTTTAGACATGCACAGTCTCATATTCCAACAATAAAGCTCCTGCTTGAGCAGTGCTGCACAGAGCAGGCAGTGAATGAGAAAGCAGCTGCCTGTGTGCCATATCAGCCTAATCTGCACCAGTTTACCCCTATCTGCAACCCAGTCTCTGTGTAATGAAGGCTGTCAGCTGGCAGATCTGCACCTAATCTACCATTCCACACATTATTTCACCTCACACACTGGTGATTGTGGCTGCTGCTGTAAAAGTCTTCCATCTCCAGAAAGTCAACTGTTCTTATGATTAATGAATCTGTAGTTAAAAAAAAACAAAACACAGGAGGCTATAAAATGGTTTTATGATGTAAGATTGAGGGTCAGGTATTTTGTTTCTTTAAACTCAACGACGGCCTGATCATTTTTCAGTGTCACTTATACAATAAACACACAGATGGGCGACAAATGTAAGGAAAAAACTAAGGTGTTTTATTGAGGTGTAAGTGGCCTGTGAACAACCACAACAGCTTCAGTGATAGATTAGCCAAATCTTTGGAGCTGTACTTGATGGTTGAACACTATTCTTCCAGAAGATATTCCCTTATTTGGTGTTTTTTGAATGATGTTGGTGTAGAGGTGCTGTAACATACAAAGTAAAACATTGCAGTTACAAGTTATATTAGACTCACGATAGCTCAAATTTCAACAAAACATCAGTTATTGAGAATATCTGCTCAAAATATTCAAGCATTAAAAAAAAAAAAATTAACCAGGTTATAACATTGCCCTGAACAGCTTGTGTTATAGTCTTCTGGCAAGATTTTCATGGCTCAGATTCACAGAGTGCAGCTTTTGCGCACCTTAGGGTTGACAGGTGCATAGGAGAAGACCGAAGGCCAACAAAATCAGGAAAAAGACTCCACTTGCATTTAATTTTATTGACAACAGCGTTGGTACTTAGACCTTCATCAGGTTATCTACAAGACAATGGGGGAGGCTGTCTTAAGTAGGGTTGTGGACTCATGTGTTCCAGTCAGAGAGACATCCTTCAAAATGCCATCAAACACACCTGGACCAAGAAATTAATGCCACTGAATGGAAAAACTTTTTTTATATATATATGTAACATAATAACAGGTAAAGTTCATACATCAATCAATGAGTGTATGTATACATTAGAAATAGTATAACAGTATAAATGTAATACAAAAGTAGGTTAGAACTTACAAGAAATACAGGTACACACATTAAGAAGTAAGTCATCCAGACCACTAGGGAGCATGGTGTAATATTTAAAAAAAGGGTACATTTCACAATAAAATTCACACAAAATAATAGGAATTTCTTAGTTTCAGTTATGTAAACTCTGCACTATCTTCTAGAGCCTGGCAAGCATAAATATAAATACACACAGACACACACACACACACACACACACTCACATGCCACAAAACCATTGGATGGAAATGTCATGTTTTTGATCAGTAAAGTGTACAGCAACGGGATAATCACGGTCATTTCTACATATGGCGCTTTTATGTTCACTTATGCGTTGCTTCAACTTCCTAGTGGTTTTACCCATTTACATTAATCCACATGGACAACAGAGTGTGTACACAACATGTGTGGAGGCGCATGTGATGACACTGTTGATGGCAAATGGTTTGTTTGTGTGAGGTTGAGAAAGGCTATAGGTATTATGAGTGTTGTTGCACAGTGCGCAGCTCCCGCGACGGTAGTTCCCGTTGAGTAAAGGGCTTAATAGCCTCTGTTGTATCGGCTGTGTGGGTTTTTGGTGTGGAATCAGATTTTAAAATATGGCAGTGTTTTTTAATGACAATTTTATGGCATGTGACTGAGGAGAATAAGAGGTGATACAGGTCACAGAGAAACTTTTCCCTTTTGGTTATTTTTTCTTCAACAATCACAGCAGGGTTTTTTTTGTGGCAATCTTGTTAATAAAATCTGTGTGATCTCTAATATATGCTGGTAGGATATGGACATAAGGTTTAATCAAAAAATCAAAAAATTTTGACAGGGGAGACAGTAATGAGTTAGTCTGAGCTACTATTGGGCGGCCTAGAGGATCAGATGATTTGTCTAATGTAGGTAATGTGTACAAAACAGGGCGAATAGGATATTGACAGTACAAAAAGTCATGTTCAGCTTTGGTAATCCAGCTATTTTGCCTGGTGTCTTCCAAATACGAACACACCTCTTGTTGAAAAGCATTGGTGGGGTCATTGTTCAATTTTCCATAGAACCTTTCAAAACCCACCATGTTTTTATAAAGTTTTCTCTAAATATTAAGATAAGTTGTTCCTTTATTGATCCCCCATGGGAGAAATTCACAGGTAACAAAGCAGTACAGAGGTAAATGTCACGTCCTGTGTTTGTCTTGTCAAGTTTCATGTTTTTAGTTCTGGTCACTTCTTGTTTTATTTTGTAGTCTTGTCTCATGTCTCGTCTTCCCCGGTTCTGTTTTGATTACGTGCACCTGCCCTCTCGTGTCTCACCTGTTTCTTGTTCCCTCATTTGTGTCATGTATTTAAGTCTTGGTATTTGTTCTGTCGGGCTCGCGTCATTGTTTGTTACTGCTGGTTAATATCATGCCATGTTCATGTTTTTGCGTTTTTGGAGAAATAAATCCTTTTTTTGAAACCCCGTAGCCCTTGGATCTGCTTTCCGTCTGTGCATCTGGGTCCTTCCTCCACGTCCTCTACCAGCCCTTCCTGACAGTAAATAAGTAGCAAATAATAAAATAACAATTTGAATAAAAATACAATAAAAACTATTAGAATAAAATAAACATACTATATACAGTAACTGTCCTTGTGTGTCCATTGACAGTCCGTGTGTCCTTTCTCAATTGGAACATCATTCTACCAAAAATACAGAATACAGAGTTTAAAGTGACAACCACCAGAACCAACACCTGTTGTCTGTATTTTTTTAACCTTTTCACACCAACACACACACACACAAACAAAACACGAAGCAGACCGTGTCGCTCACCTCTAAATAAAATCACTGTTTTTGTGTTGAAACTACCCGACAGAGATGCAGCGAAGATTTGTTATGCTGCAGTCGGAAAGTATGTGCCAAGATAAATTTGTTCCCCTATCGTGGCGGGACTCGTTGTGAATCTAGCGTACAGTCCTGGCCTAGAAAATACACAGATGTATCATTTCACATTTTTCAGCGACAGAATTCAAAACATTACTTCTGGCCTGTGAGTGTTTGTGTTGCAAATATCCTTTTGAAGAATGCTGTGTCCCTTCCTGTTGCCCTACTTCTGTCAAATGGCCTTAAAAAGTGAAGGCGCAGAACACACATATTGCTTGTTTTCTCAATACAGTGTTTAAAAAAAGTCTGTCACAATATAAACGGCTATTCAGGATCCATACTTCCCATCTCAGGACACTTTCACCACTGTAAATTTAACTAAGCAAGCTGTGATGTATTCTGTATGAAGGCTGAGTAACGGTCTCAGTTATGTCCATTCATTTGCACTACAAAATTGTTAGCCATTTATTTACTCTTTGGTGAACAATGACTTTTTCCAGCACTTCTCACAAACTGCTGGTAGATTTTCTACCCTGTCAATATCACACCGGGGACACACAAGAGACGGAAGTGCAGCAAAATGCACTAAAATGCTGCCCGCTTCCTTTTGGTAGCCACATTAACCGGCCAGCTCACAATCAAAAGCAACGATTTCCACATCTGCTCCATTTTGAAGGCTGTCAGCAAAAACTTAATGGCAAAGTACATTTCAGCAAACCCACAGATAAATTAAACTTTACGTTTCTATAGAGGCAATTTCCTGTTTATTTTTGGTCACAATGCTGTGCTTATGCTCTGTTTAGAATGAGGCACAAAAACCCACTTGGGAAAACATCATGGTTTGGCTTACAAAACCTGTTTCGGTCATCACAAATATGGCTGGAGATGGCCCGACCTGTCAAAAAAAACACTTTCTTGTTGCCACGAACACAACTGAAAATTGTCCAGAGTTCGCTTTAAAAATATCCAGTGATTTCACGCCTACAAATGCTGAAACACAGACTCAAATTGTGATCACAAGCTTGGCAGCCCTGTCGCCTGTAGATCCACCACTGTCCCCTCCACCTCGAGATACGAAAGTCAAGATAATAAGCGTGTGAGGTGAATGTGATTTGACAGGGTTTTTTTTATCAAATGGTGTGAACGTATCTGTAAAAACCTTTACTGCTAACATTTTATCCTGGTGACTGGGTTGGAATAGCAAGAAAGTACACTGATAATCAATTAGAAATCTCACTGCTGTCTGTGATTGTGTTTTTATGTATTTATTCTTCAGATATGAGCACACACAGACACACACACACACACACACACACACACACACACAGGCTGCAGATTATCACACAAGTCTATGTAGTCCTTTTAACTTGTTGTTCACATTTGCCAACATGTGAATAAGGGGATTACCTGTACTTACTTTTTTTTCCCTTTCAAGCTCTTTCACAAATGTTGTTCCTTGTCAGATCATTTTGTTTGAATACTTTCTAAAGGGATGAAATAAAACAAATATGTTGTTTTTTCCTGTCTCATATAAATTCTGTTTATCTTATTTGCAACTGCAAATGAAATTGAGATAATGTAGCACCACCTTAATTACATATCTTTGTAGCAACTTGTAGAAACAAAAGCAAATGTTTTTATGGATTAGGTGACCTTGCACATCATCATGTGATCGCGCAAATCCATCTTACCCAGCTTCAAAATATGTGCTTGTGGCTGAACTTACATTGGTTGAACCAATCAGCATCCTTTCAGGAACTACTAGCAGCTACAAGTGTGATTTAGGAGGAAACTGGTGAGAGAAACGACAATTCGTTTCAAGTAAACAGTGGATGGTCCTCAACATGTTAGTGTTGATGCTGCTCTAGCATCAGTTATACCAGAACTGAGCATTTCTTATTGAAAGAGGACCAGAGAACGGCACTGGAGGTTTTCGCTCTTCTCTGGACTGACTACAGCAAGACTTTGATTTACCAACCGGCTCCGTTAGTAGCAATGGTGGTGAAGCTACTTTGCAAGCGTAGCTTGTAAAACTATGTGTAGTTCATCCTGGCAGTAGTTTAAACAAACTACATTTCTACCCCTGGAGAAATGTAGTTTGTAAAACTACTGCTAAAAAAAGTAGCTTTAGCAACTACTTATACTCATTTAAATCAGCGTTAAATAAATCAACATATGGTGTATATGAAACAAAATATAATGGCCTACAAAAAAATTCACATGCCAGCAGAAATATGCCTCTCAACTCAAGTTTTATTTTTTAAAGAACAATACCTGACATTTTTGGTCAACATCACAGGAAATTCAGAGGCACTAACACTTAGGCACTAGAACTAGATGCCAGGGCAGAATCGCTTGTTGACACGACACATGAGCAGTCTCAGTCTCAAGTCAAAGTTTTTATCTGACAGCCCGTTCCGTTTGGCACTAGAAACATCTTTACTAACACTAAAAAAACGCTCACATGCTGCACTGGCTGGGACACCAATGTTGAACTTCACAAACACTTACATTTTGGGTAGAGATTTGAAAGCATTTTGTGGGGACTCATCTGGTGACTTCACAATGTCCATGACGTGCTTGTGCCATATGAGCACTGCCTTCCTTGGCACAAAGACCCACCCACTCTGTGAAGCATTTGAGTGCCGCCAGGGAGGCAGAGGCAGCGTTGACTTAGCATGTCATGACATGTTTCATGCCTTTTTTCATAGAAAAATAAAATAGAATCTATATTATATAGGTCTTTTTTTTAATTAAAAAAATATTTCATTTTATTGGCCAAAATTGTAGTTTGTAAATTGAGTAGTTAAACTACAAAAAATGACCCAAAAAGTAGTTGAAATACTTGACGCAGCACAAAATATGAATGTAGTTTAACTACCAGCAAGTTACAGCAAATTGTATTTACGCTATGTAGTTCAACTACATCTAATTTAAGTCTCCCCAACACTGGTTAGTAGCACTCTCTTAGCCCGTAATAGATGATGATGGACACGCGGTTAGTCCAGTCACATGCCAAGTATTTTTTAATTTTAAAGTTCCAGAATACAGCTCTTTGGGACACCTCCCCAGATGGTTCTGTGCACCAAACCATCTGGCAGTGGTGCTGGTTTGGAAATGGATTTATGGTTGAATCATGAAAAAAACAGCAGTGATTTGAGGAAACAAAGTATTTTTTATTCATCCACACTGAAAAGCAATGTTATATTTGAAAAAGGAAACTTGAAGCACATGAATACTTTTTCAAAAACGTTATCCTAAAAAGTAGTATATAGACATAATTTCCAAATCAAGGCAAATGAAGCCTTATACAATTATTGTAAAATAACTCAAATATAAAAATATACAAACTCAAGTGAAACAAACAAACAAGAATTATTAAAAACTCCAGACTAATTGTTCTAAGTGCTCTCTCTCTCTGATTAGCAGTTGCCTTGTAGTGCTACCTTAGGCATTCATTATATAAGTGTGTTGTGTAAACAATAGCTGTTGTTATTATGATGTGTTTGCTCAGCGGGCTTGACTGAATGACAAGGGCTCCACTCTCACACCCTGGTGCTCCATGAGATGTTTTGGCAGTTATTGTAAAGATTCAATATCAGCTGTGGGAGCGTTGTGCATCATCGTCATTCACCCTCTCAGGCTCTTTGTTGTTTTCTTCTCGTGTCTCACAAACAGACTCATACACTCTGCTCAGTGAGAGCTGGAGATGGTTTGATTGGAGGGGAAAGAAAGGGAGAGTGGGAGCTGTTGAGAGCGGAGGAGCAGCAGAGTATTCTCCCAGTTTGCTGGGCACCGTTGAAAACCTAATTACTTGTGTCTGTGGGAGATGGAAGCGTTTGGCTTGTCAGCAGAGAGCAGCCGGAGATTCAGGGGCTTTCGACGGCGGTCTGCGGCATGACTGCTAGGCATTCTGGGAAAGTTGCACCTGTCAGAAGACCACTGACAGCTTGTCCTGCTCTTGTTATACAGCCATGCGTGATCCCTCCCATTAGCAGGCCGATGACACAGTTGATTTGGAGTCTGCAAGAGGGCGAGGGGCAGGGGTTGGGGCGGTGGGGGGAGACTCTTTACCAGCCATGATGCTCCTGTTTGGGGCATTAAAGCTGTCAGTGTGACCTGGTTTGCACAGCCAGATAGAAAATGATTCATTTCTGTTTAGCTGTTTTCCCATCTGCATTTTCTCTGTCAATCCATTAGTCTGTCTGTCTGTCTGTCAGTTTGCATGTCTGTCTATATTTTCCTGTCTCAGGTTTAAATAATTCAACAGTTATTTTTCTTGTCAAGCCAACCCTGCAGCTATGCTTTTCTATTTTAGCAATAATCGCAATCTTTCCCTAACGTTCACTATAATGTAATTTAATTATAGTAGAAATAAATACATTTTTTCGTTAGACATGAAAAACACTGGCATTGAATGCAATCCTGGGTTTTGCAGCACAATATCAACATACTTTTTTGGAGATAAATAAATTGAGGTAATTTACTATGAATAACATTTCTACTGTGCAGTTTACTCACTTTTGATGTACACAGCCAACTCAAAATTAAACTAGAGTTTAGTTTACAGAAATTAATTTGCATAAAAAATTGCTTTGTTGCTCTCTTCACAGTACATTAATCATTTCAGAATAATATCACAGTTTCGCGGAATATGGTATTACACAATTCTTATGACTAGTATCAATTAAATGGCTCTTTTCTGAATAAAGACTAAAGATATATTATGTCCTGACAGAGATTAAACTTGTACAGGGTATGATGATCATTACTTTTTATACCAGGCCATTCCTTGAAGACGGTTTATCTCGAGAGGTCGTTTCTATAAATACATTTTCTTTTGGTTTTTACTGCATTGCCTTAGGCTCATGTTTACATAAAATCGTTCTGTTTATTAAAAAATCAGAGCATGTGTGTATCAGAGATGTGATGAAAAGTTTGTCGCGGAGTGGTTGTTCAGTGGGATTCCATCAACTGGAATCATACCGCGTATTTTAATAGAAAATTTAATTTGCTGATGAAAGGAATATTCAGATGTAGACCGTCACTGTCTTCATCCATAAATTACTGTAAAAGCCAGTTTAGATCATGAGAACTGACCAAGGACTCCAAATCTCCAAACTCAAACTCAACTGGGGTTTTCTGCACATTGGCTTTTCTGTGAAAGCTTGCGAAATATCATTAAACCTTGGATTAAAAGTGTTGTAGTATAATAAAACATTCATAATACAAGGAGTAATAAATTACCTTTGACAGACATCTCTTTTGAAGGTGGTCTATAAGGAAAATGTCTTTTGGGCCACAGAGTTTTCAGTTGCAGTGCTGCAGTTGGCCAATGGGTCTATTAAGATGTGCCTACCATATTGTATTCAGTTTTGGAATAAGTCCATCCATTGTTTAGATAGATGTTTATGTGCTAAGAAAATGCCCATTAAGAAATAATTTTGTTTCGATATAAACAAATCATCACATTCAAACAGTTATTTTTGTTGTCTTTGTTATCAGTTTTTGGTAAAAAGAAAAAAAAAGTCAAAGAAGCAACTGTGAAACTTTAAGAGAAGTTGGAAAGTGTCTGGTTTGATCAGATCAGAGGAGGCAGTGAGAAACATTCCTCTGCTTAGATGCCCTTGGGAAAACTATTACCCACTAACTGCTCCAGTGGAGCAGCTCAGTACCCGGCAGCAGAAGGCTGAACGTCAGCCTGCTGCGTTGTGTATGAAGTCTTCTGTCTGCCTGCAGTGTCTTTGACATGACAGTTCTGTAAACAAGAATTTGCTCTTTTGTCAAGTGCCCGATTAAATAGATGTTTTAAAAAAAGTTACTATTGTAATTACGCATCAGGACCGCGCCACTCCTCCTCGCTGATCTGTATCAAAACGCTTACCCTTAGCCGCAGACCTCCTCACCTGCTGCATCGTCACACTCCACTCAGAATACTCATCCCAATTCATCGACTTAACCCTTAAAGCAATGTTCCTCCTGACATTCTTCGGCGTCCTGCAATGCTCGGAATTCACTTCATGACCCCTCTTGACACCCTCTTGACACCAACCCTCTCAGACATCTCCATCCACTCCCAAGACACCCTCCAATTCAACCCCAAATGAAGCAAGACCAACCAGTTCGGCCTCTCTCATCCCAGCTTCCTCTTCCAACTAAACTTGTTCCTAAGCCCTTATGAACCCATCCTATCATACTGTAGTGGTATGAGGCACCACTGCCATATCAAACTTAAAGTTTTGCTGCACCACGGCCCCTCTGGCTTATTAACCAATCGTTGCTCATACCAAGGAGATAAAAGTAGGCCGTGTCCCTCCTCCTGACCCCTTGCTTCTTGCCTCTTTGGCCCACCTACTTCTGGGATCCGAGCACAGGTAGGCGCATGTTGCCGTGCTGTTTTGTGTACATTCGTCCCTGTTTCATTTAATTCAAACTGTGATTCCTTAATAGATCCGGTGTCTCCACCACGGTCAAAGTGATCATTCGGGGTTGCATACCACTGCCAACTAAGTTATGAGTGAGTTATGATGTGCTTCTGTTGTTTATTGCTGTAGCCAGGTGCTAAGCTCCCCTTCAGTTCCTCTCCCTCTAACAGTTTGCTGGTCGTGTGCTGCATGGTGGCTGTCTTCCCTGCTACGCATGATTCTCTTCACCCCTCTTCCTCTTTGGAAGGGACGCCAATGCACCCGGACTTATAACCGGAGCTATGGATGCTAAAGCTAAGTAAGAGGAGCACCTGCTGATCAACCACGGCTACTTCACTGCTGCTGTTCTGCCACTGGTTCAGCTAGGTTCAGTTCTGGTCGGCCGCCTTTGGTCAGCCTGCTTCCTGCTACTGTCCCTGCGTACCGCTGCTATGTGTGGTGCTGCTTTGGTGTGTGTGTGGCTGTCACTTGTGCTGGATGTTATGAGTTTTTCCAGAGACTCTTTGATTTCTTTTGTTTCTTTCGTTTGGTTGATTTATTATTAATCCAAGTGAATTAATTGATCGTTTTATAGTTTGCTGGCACACATTGTGAAATATTGTTTTTTCTTTCTTATATTTTGAGCCCTCCTAATTGTGTTTCTCCTCTCCGCCTAGTGCTGAAGGCCGACAGTGGTGGTGGTTTCCTTGGGTGGTGGTGATCCCTGGTGTGCTGTGTGATTCCCCGTTCAAGATTTTCTTTGCTTGCACGTCACCTTTTTGCTGTGTTAGTGGGGTGTTCTCCTTTTTCTTTCTGGATGTCACTTTCTCTGCCAAACCCCTCCTCCAGCCGGTAAGCCTCAGTCTGTATCCCCCCCTTCTCCAGTTGGGCTCCCTCCTTCTTTTCCATTTGTAGTGCCAAAACTTGTGCTTATTTTTAACAATAAAATTTTGTATGTGATCATTGAACTCCGTTTCCTGCCCTCTCTGAGTGAACGAACCTGAGTGTCCTTTTTGTAGGTAATAATTGACCTTTAGTACAGGTCCTTGGACCCTAACCCAAGGTGGCATTGTTGGTATTTGGTACATAACATAGTAATAACCCTCGTGTCGCCACAAACCAAGACGACCAAGATGTGCACCCATCAAGACAACCCACTCTGAGTCTCAGCCTCCCTGGTTCCTAGATGGCCCAGCCAATCCGCAACCCTACTCAAAGCCCCCTCTTCATCCACCAACTTAGAACCCCCTTTCCTTCATCCACCAACCTCGACCCCCCTTTTCCTTCATCCAACCAACCTCAACCCCCCTTTCTTTCATCCACCAACCTCGACCCTCCTTTTCCTTCATCCACCAACCTCGACCTCCTTTCCAAAATCGTCTACCAATTTAAACTAACCACCTTAACATTAAATTGTGGCATGGTCTTGTTAGTGAAATGTCTGTTGCCAGCTCCTCTCCCTGCCCAGGGCAGTGTCGGCCATCTGCATTGAGTAAAAAAGTTGCCCACGTATTACAACAGTGTAAGTGAAGCACATTAGTTGGGGACAGGTTGTACTGTTAGCTGTCAGGAATTAAAAAGACTCCAAAGGGTGGATGTTATCTGGAACTTTGCTGCTCTCCACACACATTTTCCACCCAGGCGGCCGAGTTTGGGAATTACCTGATTGTATGAACAGCCAGAGACTGTTTTTGCATGAAGACAGATGCCTCCCCACACCTTGGGTCACCCACTACTCTGTTTATAGTGACAGCAGACCTCTCTGTGCATCTCATTGGCCCTAACGTAGAAACCAGCACAGATCCGAGCGCAGAAATCATCTTACAACAGGGTTCACGTGTGATTCATGAAACGTTCGTATCTCGCCGATCACAGCGTAAGAATGATCGGGCGTTGATAAATGCGGTGGCTGAAAACACTCCTCATACCACACCCTTAAATATTCTCAGTTTAGATGCGTAATACGTCCAAGAAGAGGAACTTCTCCGACCTGAATGCTTGAAGCATTTTGGCTGTTTAGCCTATATTTAAATAAATAAGGGTTATTTTACGGTTGCAGTCAGAGTTTATTTCTTTATTTAAATGATGTTTCAGATCATTCAGAGCCAGGCACGAGTGGCGTTGTTCAGGCTGCGGCTGAAGAAACCGGTCTGGAGCCAGTCCCACAGAGCCAGTCAAATGCGAGCTGTGCGTGCGGGCACACGTCCTCCGCCGCCCGTGTAGGTACACCACCACGACCCTGGATTCTGTCAGCAGAGGTCTTGGAAAAACAAACCGAAATGTGTCGGTCAATGGCGGAGATAAATCGCTCACTTATAGCAATAAACAACACTTTAAAAGAGATAAACGAAAACCTGAAACGCGCATCACACAAATAAAATGTTTGACTAAATGTTGTGCGTTGTCTGTTTCCCAGTATTAAATAGTTGCCAAACATAAGTATTTAACACTTAACATTTTAGAAGCGATGAATGAGGTCCTGTCTCCCTCGTGCAGCCTCCAGTTGGGGCTCTGCTGGCCAGGCTCTCTGGGCATAGGTTCGGGACACCGGGACATCAAATGGCACCCTGTTTTGCGCAGTATTGTGCAGAACCCCACAGGCTAAAATGATGTTGCAGACTTTCTCTGGCGTGTACAATAGGGTTCCCCCCGCGGATCCTAGACAGAGCCATCTGCCCTGAAGCAACCCGATGCAGCGCTCCAATGTGGCCCGTGTGCGTAAATGCACATGGTTGAATCTGCGCTCCTGCTCTGTTGCAGGGTTTGCCAGTGGAGTTACCTGTTATTCCTTGAGGGGATAACCTTTGTCACCGAGCACATGAATCATTGCATGTATTGCTTGAAATTATGTCACCTGCCTCAAAAAAATTCTCAAAATGAAAGAGAAACTAATATTACAGCAATAAACTGTTAACCCCGTTAATTGCAAACTATTTGAAACTAATAGGCTACCTTTAATGTCAGGGATATATGGTCTAATAACAACTCTTGGACTCTGCCAGATTTACTATGCTGCACCGCAAATCAACATGACTTGAAAACTGACGTGAGCTTTGATCGTAGCCTCCGCTCACGTCAAAATTGATAAATGCCGAACTTTGCGTGCAAATGACCGTACGCCCAGTTTTCTGTCGCACGCTCGTTTGATAAATAAGGGCCATTGTGTTTGCATGTGTTCACGTAGGTGGAGCTGACTAAAAAAAAAGAGTTTCTCATGTATTTTTCTACCTTTTCACTCAAAAGGCCTCCGGCATTTCTCAGTATATCATATCGGTCAATACCTCCCTCGTTCGAATGGTGAAGGAAAGACTGATTCATGGCGACCCACAGCAAACAGACTAACACTGATTGTCATGTGAAATATGATGTGAAGTAGTGACATTTCTGGTTATTTGTATGTCTCCAGAAACATGGTAAATCCATAATGAGACTTTTTCAGTATTTTGCTGGATCCATCCATAATGCCACACAGTGCCATGAATACCGTCATTTAATTCCACACATGGAGCATATTTCTTTTTGATATAATAATGGGAACATTTAGTTTTTTAAACTGGGGGTTTCAAACACCTCCTGTGTTGACACCTCAGCGATGGAACTAAATGTTATTGTTGTGTGCAGGGATTTTGCTGGACCCAAAAAGCAGACGACGTGAATGAAACAACCAAAAACTACAGTTTATTGGAGGGGGGAAAAGGTGAGGTGGCATCTTCAGACGCAGGGGGGAAGTCAGGGCAGGGAGTGGATGGAGGCAGGCAAGCCGAAGGGGTTTGAGGCAGGGGAAGAGGAAGGTAGGAAGTGTGGTAGGGTTGGTGGCTCGAGCTGGAGGGTGCTGTGGCTGGGCGGAATGAGCGCTGGATCCTGGAGGCAGAGCACAGAGAACACAGGTAAGTACTATAGTCAGAAATCTCAAGTTATAAGTACACATAGAGAGCACAGGCCGATCTACCCGGAAGCAGTGGAACAATCTGGCCAGCCACTTTAATACAGCTCCAGATGATGATCAGCAACAGGTGAGTACTCCTGTGTCAGCTCCTCAGCCACCCAGCAAACCACGCCCACCTCTGCCAAGAGAGAACACAGAAACCAACCCCACACACAACAGTTATATGTGATTTATTGTTTTTACTCATATTTTACACCAGGTTCCTTATCGACGAATCACCGAACATGTCAAACAATATATTAAGTCAAACAATCCCAAACTTAATGTTAAGCCTAATTTATGCTTTCCATGCCTGCATAGCCAAATAAGTCAATTTTTGAGGGTCTGTTTGATAAAAATTGCTTCTCCCCCATGTTTGCAAGTTGACTGCAAAGATATTAATGCTCAGCCCTGACTGTGTGCCCATGCCCATCATACAAAACAACACAGTGGTTCAAAATGATCAGTATCAACCAATGAAATAGCTCCACACATTACCAATAAAGTTGTATATCTGGGGCGCCGTTCAGCTAAGTTGGTAGAGCGGGCGTCCCATGTACAGAGGCTTTGTCTTTGCTGCAGCGGATGTGTATATATATATATATATATATATATATATATATATATATATATATATATATATATATATGTCCCTGTAAGACCCAAATTTAGAAAAACCTAAAAAAGAAAATTTTTAACCTTTCAGATGTTGTTGTAGGAGGCCTCTGATGCAGAAATTAAAGAGTTTTTTAAAAATAAATGTTTATGTAAGTTTTTAGAGAAATGTTGTAATATTGCAACATTGGGCTTAGGTGGGTGCAGAATTTTGTTGTACTCACATTGTCTGAACAACAAAAGAACTATGCATCCCAATTAGGCCTGCACGATATGAGCAAAATGTGCGATGTGCGATGACACCCTTCAATATTGTGATGACGATATGACTTGCGATAAATAAGAAAATATTTAAGTTTGCATACAGGACTGTCTTTCAGATTTTTCTGCATTAATAGATTCCCTGCTTTGAGGTACTCTTAAACACTTAATAGCTGATGACAATTAAATAAAAAAAATAGAAAAAAATATTTTTAAGCATGCTTTTATTGAACAAAACCCTTCTAACAATAATTTACACATGTTACTGTTGCTGCAGTGATGGTCGCGTTACTTGACTGCTGCTCGACGTTTGCGCTCGAGACTGACTGGCCTTAAATGGCTCGTGCAGCTCTTTATGGTGGTGCAGCAGGTGGTGACGGAGGTTGGTGGTGTTACCTCTGGACGTTGCAGCAACTGTTCTGCAGGTCCTGCACAGTGCCTGAGTCTGTAAATTGTCTTCTGGCTTAAGTCCAAAGTATCTCCAAATCACGGAGCTGCTATTTCTTTTTGCCACAAGCGTTTCGTCGGCATTTTCATCGCTCTGCTCTCCTGCCTCCGACATCCTGTTTACTCTGGCTACTAATTTTCACGCAGGAACGTGAGCAGAGCTGGGCGTCATCTGATTGGCTAAACGTTGTGCATGCATGGCCCATGTGTCCAGGGCCGCATCTGATTGGCCAAATGTCAGCACGCTGAGTGTGAAAGCATGGCGGATGTAAACAAAACTTATCGCACTTCAGACCAGCTTTTGCGATGGGTTTATCGCGCACGTTCACATCGCGATGACGATGAAAATATGATTAATCGTGCAGGCCTAATCCCAATCACCAGCCATAGAGTCACACAATACTGCCTTGACATGACAATACTGCTTGTTACGCTCTCTAATTATCATACTTAAAGGAAAACATGTATACCCCCTCTTACATCCACACCCCACATTCAGGAACATTTTCACCTTTCCCAGAACTGAATTGTCTGTTGATCCGCTTTGTGGACAAAGTCATGGAATTTTAGGTCAGTCTGATCAAATTAACTACAGTTTTTAGAGATAAAACTTTTAAATCAGTCAAATTTGACCAGAACACAACACAAAGGTAGTATGTATACTGTCCATGTATAAAGAAAACACTCAGTGGTGGAGTGGAGGGAATACAACCTGTCTGTGCCCACTGCAACAAGCCTGCTATTTTGGCTACCACACTCACCCAATGTTGTAAAATTACAACAAATATATAACAAGCTCTAAATGAAATTTGATGAATCTATTCCACAATAACTACATATGTACATGTTCTAGACATTGTAATAACAACAAAAAAAAAATATAAAAGACATTTTTCTTACGTGAATCTGATGAATCCAGTCCAATGAAATAAAGAGATGTTGTTCGAAGGAAACCTTGAGAGGTTGTGTGAGTTCATGGCCATAAGGGCGGGACTTATAAACAAATTTACTAACCAATAGCATTGTGAGACTGAACAATAGGACCCAATGACTATGTAAATGTGGTAAAAATTAATTTTACAACAGTGGGTCTTACAGGGATATATTTATTAGGGCCGGGACTCGATTAATTTTTTTAATCTAATTAATTAGAGGCTTTGTAATTAATTAATCGCGATTAATCGCATTTTAATCGCATATAAATATTTGACCTGAGAACAGTGAGAAGTAATTTTTTTCACATGGATTTTTAGTATACCATTGAATAATGACTGAATACATAAGCTTAAGCAACAAAATATTGTTTATTTTTGCTCAACCAAGTCCAACAGACCAGTGCAATTTTTGCCATTAAGTGTAGCGGAAGTGGGTGTGGCTCCTTGTATTCGGAGTCGGGCTAACGTCCACGCTAGCTGCTATATGTTTTGCATTGAGGTGATACTTGAGGCTCGATGTGCTGCGGTGATATGCAAATTCCTTGTTGCATAGCTTGCACACAACCATGCTCTTATCGACGCTTCATCCGTTCGTTTTTTAAAACAAAATTTCCACGGGGCCAACCAAAGCGGTCTCATCAGCTTCTTCGTTCATGTTCACTGTGGTTTGTCCCATCCCATCCCATCCCATCCCATTTTCTTCCGCTTATCCGGGGCCGGGTCGCGGGGGTAGCAGCCTGAGCAGGGACGCCCAGACTTCTCTCTCCCCGGACACTTCCCCCAGCTCTTCCGGGAGGACCCCGAGGCGTTCCCAGGCCAGCTGGGCGACATAGTCACTCCAGCGTGTCCTGGGTCTTCCCCGGGGCCTCCTCCCGGTGGGGCATGCCAGGAACACCTCCCGAGGAAGGCGTCCCGGGGGCATCCGGAAAAGATGCCCGAGCCACCTCAACTGTGGTTTGTTGTTGTCTGAAGTCATGAACGCTAGTTGGTGCTCCAGTATAATCGGTCCGCCTGAAACTCATCCAGTGAGAAACATTTTTTAACGCGTTAACGCGTTGTAATTAATTAATCCTAATTAACGCGTTAAAGTCCCGGCCCTATATATATATATATATATATATATATATATATATATATATATATATATATATATATATATATATATAACCCAAAATGGAAACAAAAAACAAAGTTCCTTAAATTTCACACACACACAGCTTAAAAACATAAAATAAAAACCAACAAAAATGTGCAAAAACTGCTAGAACACAATAATATCTAAGAAGGTTTATTCAATTTCTTTGATTGTCTTTTAAAGAACACACCACCCAGTACAGACCACCCACTACAGCGTCATAGAGCAATGGTAACTCCTGTGTTGACAAGAGCAGGGGTCCGTTTCACAAAGCAGGTTCAACAAACTCTGAGTCTAATCCTAAACTCTGAGTTGATCTACTCTGAGATAGAAAACTCTGAGTTTCCGGTTCCAGAAAAGCGGATTTGAGTTAGTTTAATCAACTCGGAGTAGTTTCACCTTGAGTTAAGTGCATGCGACACAACTAAAAAAAGCCTGCATCAATGGAGCCCCGATTCGACGAGTCACCATGGCAACGAGGAAGCGGAGCGCTACGTTTTTCACCAACCTCGAATTGAAAATCCTAATGCGCTCATACGGCGAGTTTCAACACGTTTTTAGAAAAAAGCGCAACACCGCTGCAGCTGCAAAAGAGAGGGAGACGGCGTGGGAGAACATTGCTGCTCGGGTCAATGCGTAAGTTTAAATGTAGTCCTTTGCAATCACAATAATATTACAGGGGAAAACTACTTGAATGGTAGCCTATTTATTAATTTCATTTAGGTGCAATCCCGCGGGGGAGAAGTGCACTTGGCCTCCGCATTCGAAATGATCTATGCAGCATCACATAGCCTATATAATATAATATAATATTTATATATATATATATATATATATATATATATATATATATATATATATATATATATATTTATTAACAGATCCCTACATCATTCACCTGCAATCCTGTGGAAATCCTAATTGATGGCTCTGACAGGTTTTTAAAACGACAAACATGGGTAAAAGCGTTTCAGGGCGGGCACACTCTTCTCCGACATTGTACAAAAAACTTCCTTTTGCAGAGAAACGCAGTGCAAAACACAATATCTGCTGGGATGTGAGAGCATGACTACGGTTGGTAGGCTAATGTTGCAAATGTAAGGACAGATTAGGTTGTGTAGGTAAATGATGGACTGTGACGTGAAACGGTACCGCTCAAAAAGATAATTGTCTGGAAATGCTAAAACATCTATTCGCGGTCTGATAACCATCTCCCAACGAATATTTAATTCTCTGCGCAGTAATGCTGCACCTTCATCCACGGGATCGTTGTCAAAAGGACATGCCATGTTCGTGAAAAAAAGTCGCCTCCTACTGTGCCTAATGGACTTCTGATATAGCCTACTGACTTTGATTTATTTAATGATTTTTGACAGACGGCAGAACGAGGCTACGCCAAAACTCGGCTGCTGACTGAATGAATGAAAGAGGAAATTAAATGGCATGTGTGGCTGAAAGTGGGCGGAGACAGAGAGAAACTCGAGGTTCATTGAGAAAAACCTGGTCCCGACCAGGTTAGGTTCATAGAGTCTGTTACTATGGTAACTGACCGAGAGCTTAAGTTACCTCTCTCTGTGAAACAGGCTAGAGTTACTCCTCTTTCTCTGGTTTGAGTTACCTCCCTTTGTGAAACGGAAAACTCAGAGTTTCCCTCATTTCAGGGTTAATAAACTCAGAGTTTTCACTAAACCTGCTTTGTGAAACGGGCCCCAGGTCTCTTTCAAGTGGCGTGTATGCATAAGTTGCACACACAAACTGCATGGACCATGCTTAAAAGGGAATGCCACCGTTTTCCCATACTGAACTTTGTTCTTCCCTGATCTTAGACGAGTTGATAAATACCTCTCTGAGTGCGTGCACTTAATCGCTCCGGCACACAGCGCTACTTTGCTAGCATGTGGCCCAGTACATTCCTTAGGATCCAAACGGGGGTGAAGTTAGAAGCGACCAAGCACTTCCACGTTTCCCCTATTTAAGTACGGTTATGTGAGTAGATACACGACCCAAGTATGGTTACACAAAATGAAACATGCCAATTTTCTAAGCAGATAAAAAGGATAACTATAATGTATGGCGGAATAACGCCTGGGAGAACTTCGACGTCGGCGCAGTAATATCATCACTCCTATGAGTAGGAGTGATGATATTACTGCGCCGACGTCTAAGTGCTCCCAGATTTTTCTACAGTCAGTGTTTGAAACTGCTTTCCTGTGTGTCTTGTTTCGCTAATTTGAATGCTTCCCTTAGATTTTTCTATTTTAACAGCTTGGGAAATGACAAACTGTGACTGCTGATCAATCACACTGTAACAGTGACGTCTTGAGCTGCAGTCAGACAATGAACGCCTTATGAGCTGTCACACATAGTTCACATGACGCTGAGACGTTTGTTATGATTCACTATTCAGGGCTTGTGATGGAGGAGTCCTACAGTCAGATGACCTCTCGCTCGGTTCTTATGTGACAGAATGATGCTGAAGAAAAATTTACATGAATTCATGCTGCTCAGACCTCCTGGAAAGTGACATTTGATCTCTTCTATGTAATTTTTCTTGAAAGTCTGGGAGTATTTTGGGATCATTTTTTTGTTCTCCATTGATTTTTCCACTTCAGTGCATAAATTATATGCATCATATACACATAAAGATGGTTTGTGTCAGCTTTGTTTCTTCAGGGAGGTCGGTTCATTTCTAGGACCCTACTCAGGTACCCAGCGTTTGTGTCCTCTGTGTTATGCACGTGCAAAAAAAGAAGTATCAAAAGTCTGTTTTTCATTAATTGACAAACCTTACTGGCACAATTAGAGTTTGGTTGAGATCCGCTGTAATTGAAAAGTGTCAACTTGTTTTTGGTGAATTGGCCTTCTAGAAATAAAATTGACTTGACTTGACAATTCTTCACTTGACCTTGAGGAACAAAATACATCTTTATAGCTGTTCCCCTGATTTATGGTGAACTCCATCAATAAATTCAGATGAGGTGATAAAATAGCTCAGCAAATAATAGAATCATAAAACTTGATAATTAAATCTCCTTTTTAGGGTTCAGATTCAGATTTTTCACTGACTATTCACATATGACATCATGTTGCACGAACGGTGGCGGTGATGTAACGTGTGGGAGAGCTTCTTCCTTGCTTTTCATTCTAATTCGTAAGAGCCAAAACCATTGATATGAAGGTCTCATGTATCTGCACTAAAGCAGAAACTGATGTGTGAGGAAAATGTGAAACCTCACGTCGATCTCAATTATCTCATGCAGAAGATTGTTAATGAAAGATATGAGCAGTTAAACAGCCTCGCCATCACTCACAGCCTCTCCCCCTCGTGCTCCATCTATTCTGATGTAAAGTTCGCAGGCCATATGTCTCGGTTTATCTCAGAATACACATTCACACACATCACACAAATATTACCGGTCTCCAGAATACATCACCAAATGGTGTGAGGAACATGGTGGATATCAACTCTTGAGCCAGCCCGCCGAGTCTAACTTCTGTGTTTCCGATCAGTTTTCCAAATGTTTCCATTAAAAGCAGATCCAAATGAGTTTTGAGTCTTGTTTTTACTAGATTTTTATCAGTGTCTGTTGGAATTATTATATATAGAAAGAAAAGGGGAAGGGGATGGAAAACCTGAAATACAAAGCAAGATTTATTGACTTGCTTTTATTATTTTTTATTTATAATGACTTTTGCAATTTGCATTTTCATTTCTTTTGTCTTTTTGTTTTAACGTCATCTTAAGATACTACAGGTGAAAATGCTGATTTCTCATGCACCCATCAATACTGAGATGTTGAGTTATATAACAAGTCTTCTTTCAGTGTAGTAGAAAGATAATGTCCTAAATACACATCTAGGTGTTTATTTTAGTTCAGATTTCTGTTCTGGATATGTATGCAAATTGGCACATATTTAATTAGATAACATCATTTGCATATTTAGAAAATAAAATATCAGAAAACTTACAAACTATTACTAAACTTAACAATATTATATGGATTTTTTTTCCGCTATTGTTGTCACGTTTTTTCTGTTTTCCGTGTTCTGCCCTTCCCCCCTCCTTTCTCCCGCACCTGCTCCTTCCCTGTGCGTATGTCTGTAGGCGTGGCAGCAGCAGTGTGGCACACCTGAATCAGATCAACTCATCACCAACCAGCTATTTACCTGGTCTCTCCACCACTTCGGCGCCAGATTATTACATCGCATTCGGTGACTTCAGAGTGCTGCTATTAAATGTTTTCTATACACTCTGAGTATTTCGTGTTTTCTGTGTTTTTTGCCTTTGCACTTATTTCACTTGTCTTTGTTGGCTCATAATGAAATCTCTAGTGCCGTTCTGCTTTGCTTTCTGCTCTGGAGGAACTGCTCTCCTGAGTTCCTCCATGCTGCTTGCCTGCCTTGCCTACCTACCTGCCTGCCTGCAGGTCTTCTCCTCCACTGTATCCTTCGGAGATCACCGTTGGTACAATAAATCATTTGCTCACTACTTCCTGTCTCCGTTTTCAGCATTTTGGTCCTAGAAATATACCTCACCGTAACAATTGTGACACTTTATCTAAATCATTGATTGATTTAAGGAGATACCCAAATTTCCTTTTGTAAAAACTTTTGAGTGAAGTGTCTCAAGAAAACAAAACATGGAATTTGAAAAGTTTCTTTTTCTGGAAATGTGTGCAAATTAGTGCATTTTGAAGTAGATGGTGCTTTATTTGCATATACACATACAATTCCAGAAAACGTTTAATACGAAAGATAATTATCTTAATGTGAGTAAGTTTCATGGTGATATCTACAATATTAGTTAAAATCTCTACCCTATTAAACTATGTGGCTCTCCTTAAATTAACCTGAACTTGGTCTTACTTCTGTTTGGTCTGACTGATTGAGGCTTTCTGCTGTTATACTGCACATGTATGTCTGAGTGTACTGCTTTTGTGTTTTCTGAAGTACTTTGTAAATGTTTCTTTTAAAGATGCTATAGACATGAATATATTATTACTATTATGTCAATTAAAATTAAACCCAAAATAAATTAACCTAGACTTCAGAGCAAGTTTATCATTTGGCAAGTACTGTCTTAGCGTGATGATTTAACTTTAAAAAACACAAAATAAGAGTTGTTTCCAGCAGTTGGAAGTAGTGTGCATGACAAGTTGTGTTGTGCCCAAACCAACCAACCACCAGATGAATCGTGCCCATAACAGATTTGATATGCAGTGAAAATAAATAAAATAATTGGAAAATGGAGAAAAAAGGGCAAAGGTACAAGACTGCACATGGTGATTAAAAGATTAAAGAACTGGTCATCCCACAAACCACTGCAAATGAATCATTTTCAATGACTTTGAACTACATGGTCTGCCCTGTGGTGATTTTCACCCCCTCTGGTCACTTTTCAGCAGAGGGGAACCCTCTGGGCCTTCTGGGTATTCAGTGAAGGCCTAAGTATAATTTTTGTGTACTCCAAATAAATGTACTGTATTATATATTATTTATTTGTTTTTATTCACTTAAATAATATTAATAATTTGTAGAGTAGGCTATTATAAACTTGGACTCACTTGTCTTGGCACACAGTGGGTTAATATAAGGGAACGAGAAATGGATCAATCACAATTTTTCTTCTGTTGGTATCTGGGTAAATGACTCCCCCTGCAAGGCCTTCGGTAGCAGCAACGAAGGCCCGTGTAATTCAAGTGATTGTGGCATGAATTTGACATTGACAGGTGTCTTAGCCAATCATATTTCATTGAGTTGGGGGCGGGATCATTTCACGGCATCTTCCAGGCATTCGCGAATACCCAGCATATTCACCATAGATATTCACCCGACTTCGCGAGTTTACCCATGGTTCATAGCGGTAGTTGGTTATGATCTTCCGGTTGAACTCTGTGTTTACGCTAGCGTAGCTGTCATGCTCGCTCTAAAAATCGGCTTTTAATAAAAATAAAGCGACAAACTGGACAAAAATCGGAGGGGGATACACAGTACGGATGTTTTAAAAAGTCGTGAGGACCGTTCTGTAACAGTGCCTCACCCGTCAGTTCTCACGGAGTTGGCAGATGACATGAAGCAATGGCCCGGAGTTAGCTAACGTTAGATCGACATAGTTAATTATCTTGTATTTTCTGAAGGTGAAGAATTACGCAATTACAAAAGCACAGAAGCATACAACTACCTGCACAGTAACAAAATAGGGAAAGTACTGTTGAAGAAACACAGCAAGTTTATATTTCTGAAGGCAGCAGTAGAGACCAGCCAGAGCGCCAATCAGGCTAAACATACAGCGTGGCTAATGCTTATAATAATAAATAATTAAATTAATTAATTTTTAATTAAAAACCATTCCCGGTGACTAATGAAGCTAAGCGAAAGTTCAGACAGGAAGACTATCTCCCTAAGCACGCCTCCTTGTCTCCTCCCACTTCTTCCGCTATCCTCTTACTCCTCCTCCTCCTTCTATCAACCAATCCCAGTCTAACATCTCCTCTCTCCTCCTCCAATCAGTAATTAACTGTCAAATTTAAAAGTGCTCTCCTTCTCCTAGCTGTCATCCCGCTGTCATTCAGCAAAAACTCACATCGTAATCCTACTCGCATGGCTGTTGTTCATTCATACCTCTGCTGCCTCCTGATCTTCCTCGCCCGCCTGATCATGTCGGATGACGAATCCAATGATCCCCTCTCGGGGCTCGATCCGAGCGGCGAGCTTCTACTGGAGGTAGCTCCGTCTCCTTCCCAACGCAGGAGCGCTCGCCTCGCCTCATCGCAGTCGGAATATCAGTCTCTCCTGTCCAACCTCAGGGCCCAAGGGATTAATCCAGCCCCCGGACTCGGGTTGTCCCAGCTTCAGGAACTGGCAAGTCTGATTGATTTCAGCGATTCCGCTGCGGCTTCCCCAGTCTCCGCAGGGGAGACCGCACACTCCGCTGTGGCCCAGCGCGGCCGTAAGAGGACCAGGAAGTCCGATCCACCTCGCCAAAAGACGGGGACATCTTCACGCCGGCTTCCTGCTTCCTCCACCCGCGGTATCAGTACCGCCGCAGCTGCTTCTTCTCCCGCTCCGGCCGCCACCGTGGCCTTTCCGCCAAGCGCGGTCTCCGCAGCCCCCGCTGCAGCTGCTCCCGCCGGTGCCGCCGCTGCCGCTGGCACTCCCGCTGCCGCTCCTGCTCCACGTCATCCTGCGCCTATTCACGCCGCTGCTCCCATGGGCACCGTCAGCTTCGCACCTCCGGCTCCTCAGGACGCGGTGCTTTCCACTCTGCAGTCTCTGGTCAGGTCAGTCCAGGGCATCGATTCTCGTCTGCAGTTACTAGAAAATCGTCAGGACCAAGCACTCCCTCAACTTCACCCTCTGCCAACCGCAAGCACCTCAGCGATGCCCCAGTCCCACTCACTGGCATCCGCAATCCCCGCACCCTCACTAGGTAGGCCGTATATTCCCTTTGCAGCTAACATCTCACCCCGGCTAAGGCAGAAAATCCTGCAAGGGAAAGACGTCAATTTGGTTAGCCTCATTCTCCCGTCACCAGAGTGCGATAGAAAAATCTCCTCCTCAGACATCGGTAACTCCGTCATTCGTTCAGCCGATCCTCGGCTGCTCAGAGATCTCTCGATCGGCGAATTTCTCGTGGCTTTCGGGATCTTTAGAGACGTGGTGTGCTCCGTTTTTCCCGACAGGAGGGTCGAGCTGGACGCTTACCTGGCACTGATCGGTGATTTAAATCTCAGGTACGGGAGAAACTTCTTCTATCAGTACCACAAAGCCTTTTCCAGCAAGGCAGCACTGCACATCGCTCAGTCCAACATTCGTTTAAACTGGTCCATCCTAGACTCAGAGATTCTCCTCATGATCATCGGGGGGTCCCAGGCAGTTACCTGTCACACATGCGGTAACATAGGGCATTATGAATCGCTGTGTCCCCGGCTGCCCTTTCTCCCTCCGGCCCCGCCCCCTGTCACTCCAGGTCTCCCCTCTAATCCTCCAGCAACCGGCACCGCAACAGACAGCCGCGGCAGAAAGGTGGAGCTCTTTAACAATAAACCTATCTGCAATAATTTCAATGAGAACATTTGCACTTACCCCAACTGTATCTTTCTTCATGTTTGCAGCGCGTGCAAAGACGCGCACCCCAGATCTGTGTGTCCCCGCCGCCTGATCCCCGCTCGCCTGGCTCGCGCTCGCCAAGCGAGCCGGCGCGGCTCTCACACATCTTAAAAGAACATCCCTCTACACCAATAAATGTCCAGACCCTGGCTGCAGAACTATCATGTCATCCAGACTCTGTTTTCACTAATCATCTTCTAACTGGTCTGTCTCAAGGTTTCCGTGTGGGGGTTGTTTCTTCCATTAACTCTACTTATGTCTCAAAAAATTTGCAATCAGCCATTAAAGATCCAGAGAGTGTTTCCCAGTTGCTAGGGAAAGAGCTCAGCAAGGGGTATTTAATCGGCCCGTTCGACTCTCCCCCCTTTTCCCTGTTTCATACCAGTCCCATAGGCATCGCTACCAGGAAATATTCGGGGAAGAAACGGTTGATCTTTGATCTATCCGCTCCACGTTCAGGCCCAATCTCGAGCGTCAACAGTCTCATTCCCCCCGTGCCGTTCTCACTTCACTACGCTACAGTAGACAATGCAGTCAGGCTAATCAAACTAGCCGGTCAGGGAGCCTGGCTATCCAAAGCAGACATAACCGACGCTTTTAAAATCGTCCCCATCCATCCGTCTCAGTGGCATCTGTTCGGGATCAAGTGGGAATCAAAGTTTTACTTCGCCGTCAGACTCACATTTGGGTGCAGGAGCAGTCCATGCATCTTTAACATGGTTTCCGAGGCCCTCTGCTGGATCCTGCTAAATAACACTAGGCTTCCTTCGGTGCTTCATCTTCTGGATGATTTTTTACTCATCGATCCCCCGCTCGACCAATCTGGCTCTTCTCTGTCAAAACTGAAACTTTTGTTCAGTGAGCTCGGCGTGCCTCTCTCGGAGGAAAAAACTTCTGGCCCCGCAACAACCTTAGAATTTCTCGGCATCACTCTGGATACGGTCGATATGAAAGCCTCCCTTCCAGAGGAGAAACTGCAGAGAATTCGCAGCATTAGCCAGACGTTTATCTCAGAGAAAACCATAACCAAGCAGCAATTACTGTCCCTGTTGGGGCACCTCAACTTTGCCATGCGCGTTATCCCTCAGGGGCGCTCATTCATTTCCAGGCTGCTCGATCTGGCCTCGTCTGTACCAAATTTGCAGGACCAAGTAACACTCGACGATGGGTGTCGTTCCGATCTGAAGTTCTGGTCACTTCTTCTAGAAAAATGGAACGGCGTTTCATTTTTCTATGATGACATCGTGCACTCGTCCGACTCCATTCAGTTTTTTACGGATGCAGCTCCATCCGCAGGTTTTGGGGGGTTCTTTCAAGGCCAGTGGTTCGCCGGCCACTGGCCTCCCGAGCTTCTTAAACATGAACTTTCCTCTGCTCTTCATGAGATCTTCCCCATCGCAGTAGCCTGCCACATCTGGGGTCATCTCTGGCAAAGGAAAAGAATCGCAGTACTCTGCGACAACAAAGCGGTGGTGGACATCATTAATAAAGGGCGCTCCTCCTGCGGGGCCATCATGCCTTTTATGCGTCGCATCACGTGGCTGGCCGTTCATCACAATTTCATCATCACTGCTCGTCACGTTCCCGGTCATTACAACATCGTCGCTGACTCTCTGTCCCGCTTTAATTTTCAGGTCTTTCGGAAGCACTGCCCGGAGGCCCGCAAACATGCTACGCCTATTCCTCCCCTGAACAAGTTAGCCCTGTATTAGTTGCTCCCCTACAAAACTACCTAGAATCTGCTAGGGTTTACATGAGGAAGGGTCTTGCTGCTTCTACTTTAAAATCATATGATTTTGCTTGGGTTACATTTGCCACTTTCTGTTCGTCTCTAAACATTCCTTTAAAGCCTGTCCTCATTAAAACTGTCTGTGCCTTCATCACCTACTGTACAGATGTCCGTCATTTTAAGCCTCAGTACACTCGGGGCCTCATTGCAGGGATTCAATTCAATGTAAGATGTGATGATCCCTCATTTCCCAGCTTGTTCGCTAACCCTTCGATCAAGTTATTACTGAAAGGAATTTGTAAATGCTTCCCCCAAGTGCAGGATAACAGACGCCCTATCACTATGGACGTTCTGCACAACATGTTAAATGTTCTTCGCAAGGGCTTGTTTTCTTCATATACAGATTCTCTCTTATCTAGTGTTTTTCTATTAGCCTTTTACGGATTTTTGAGGATTAGCGAATTCACTTCCTTCTCTAATCTATTTGATTCTAACAAAGATATCAGCTTTGCTGATTTAACCTTTCACCCTTCTCATTATTGTTTGTTCCTCAAACGCTCTAAAGGTAAGGGATCTTGCAGCATCATCATCGCTCGCACCGGGTCCCACTTTTGCCCTTATAAATCAATGGTTAAATACATTCGGCTCAGATCCTCTCCCGATTCATCACCTCTCTTTCTAACACCCAGTAACAACCCTATGTCTCAAAACTGGTTTATGCAGCATTTACGTAAGGTTCTCCAGCAGTGCAATCTCCCATCTCATCAGTTTTCAGGCCACTCCTTTAGGATAGGGGCGGCCACCTCAGCTGCCATGCAAGGCATCTCTTCTGCTTCTCTCCAGCAAATGGGACGCTGGTCTTCCTCGGCTTACGCATCCTACATTCGTCCAGACTCCAACTCCATATTGGCTGCCCAAAGATCACTGAAGCCTTAGCTATTCGGTAAGCGTGCATATCTCTGGTGGTGGTATCTCAATTCAGTGGTTGCTTCTCCAGCTCTGCCTTCTCACTGCATACACCGTTTCACTGCATAGCATTGCAGTCTCTCAACCCTGTCCGCTGCATAGCATTGCAGTCTCTCAACCCTGTCCGCTGCATAGAATTGCAGTCTCTCAACCCTGTCCGCTGCATAGCATTGCAGTCTCTCAACCCTGTCCGCTGCATAGAATTGCAGTCTCTCAACCCTGTCCGCTGCATAGCATTGCAGTCTCTCAACCCTGTCCGCTGCATAGCATTGCAGTCTCTCAACCCTGTCCGCTGCATAGAATTGCAGTCTTTCACCCTGTTCGCTGCATAGCATTGCAGTCTTTCACCCTGTTCACTGCATAGCATTGCAGTCTCTCTACCCTGTTAGCTGCATAGCATTGCAGTCTTTCACCCTGTTCACTGCATAGCATTGCAGTCTCTCAACCCTGTCCGCTACATAGCATTGCATCTCTCACCCTGTTCGCTGCATAGCATTGCAGTCTCTCACCCTGTTCGCTGCATAGCATTTGCACACTCGTTCCCCGTTCGCTGAATAAGCTCGCAGTCCCTCCACTCGCTCCACCGCATAGCATTGCGGCCTCTTTACCCTGTCCACTGCATAGCATTGCAGTTTGTCATTTTCATTGTCAACCTTCCGTTTCCTCATTCACCTTCGATTTATCACTCCATTTTCATCCCAGTTCTTTCTAGTTTTAATTCATGTAATGTATCTTAACCATGTTTGTTATGCTTTCTCATAGATTGTTTCGCTTCTACAAGGTAAGGTATACCTTTTCTTTTTGGGGGGGATATCTTCAGATGCAAGCTTCTCATCCTAGATCTATTCACTACGCTGATCTACTCCCTGGTGTCTAAGCGCCAAAGTTGTACACAATAAACATCATTCTTTGCATTTATTCATCTCTCTTCATCCTTTTAGTCTCTCCTGATTGAAATGAAGCTAAGCGAAAGTTCAGACAGGAAGACTATCTCCCTAAGCACGCCTCCTTGTCTCCTCCCACTTCTTCCGCTATCCTCTTACTCCTCCTCCTCCTTCTATCAACCAATCCCAGTCTAACATCTCCTCTCTCCTCCTCCAATCAGTAATTAACTGTCAAATTTAAAAGTGCTCTCCTTCTCCTAGCTGTCATCCCGCTGTCATTCAGCAAAAACTCGGCCCACCTCCACCCCTTCACCGCCTCCATCCGGTCTTCAACTAGCAGTTCCTCATCAGGCCACATTCTTCCTACCACCACCAGTGTCTAGACCCGGGGGGATATCTTCAGATGCAAGCTTCTCATCCTAGATCTATTCACTACGCTGATCTACTCCCTGGTGTCTAAGCGCCAAAGTTGTACACAATAAACATCATTCTTTGCATTTATTCATCTCTCTTCATCCTTTTAGTCTCTCCTGATTGAACTGCATGAATCTGACTGAGAGAATACCAAGAGTGTGCAAAGCTGTCATCAAAGCAAAAGGTGGCTACTTTGAAGAATCTAAAATATAAAACATATTCTGGTTTGTTTAACACTTTTTTGTTTACTACAAAATTCCACAAGTGTTCCTTCATAGTTTAGATGTCTTCAGTATTAATCCACAATGTAGAAAATAATAAAAATAAAGAAAAACCACTGAATGAGAAGGTGTGTCCAAACTTTTGACTGGTACTGTATATGTGAAATAAGTCAATATGATTTGCTTGAGCTCATCCTCTGTCTTTTCAAAATGGTGGGAATTGCAAATTAGTTTTTTTATTTGTTTCCAATATTCTTCAAATGATAAAAAAAAAATTACCATCTATCATTACCAAATCGTGCCTTGTAATATACTTTTTGTGGAAAAGAATGACCCTGATGTCCACTACAAGAGACAGGTAATAATCAATAAATCAATAATGTTTTTGAGAAAATAATCTTGGTGATATGTTTATTACAGTGAACCCTCGCTATAACGCGGTTCACTTTTCACGGTCTCGCTGCTTCACGGATTTGCATCATGCATTGTGTTCTGCATTCTGATTGGCTAAACAGTCTCTCCGCGTCTTCTCTACCTGTGTGTCAATAACGTTATGGTTTAATATGTACACGTACGTAAAACAACGACAACAACTACCGATAACTATGTTCTTCTCTCCAAAAAACACACCTGCACCGCAGGCTTTAGAAGAAAAAAACGCCACAGAGCGGAGTCAGGATGCAGCGGCTCAGTCAGAAGAGCAGTGAAATACTGTACTGTACACGTGAGTCACTATTTGTCCTACTGTACTTTGTATTTTTTTTCATAATCATTTTTCATTTTCTCCCGTTCCAATCCGTCACGGTGGGGCGGTGCTGATCCCCGCAATATTAACCCTTCAGCTCGTATTGATGATTAAAATTATCATTTATTTATTTATAACTATATTATTTTACAGTACAGTACAGTAGTTATTTGTAAAAAAACAAAAAAAAAACAAACGTTTATACAGTACTTTTATTTGTTAAACAAATGCTTTGGCCTGTAAAAAGGTTTTGTTCCTTGCTTTCAATGTTTTATGGAGTATTTCATTGTATAATAACTGTAAAAAAATAAAGGTTTCTACTTCACGGATTTCGCCTATCGCGGGTTCTTTTTGGAACGTAACCCCCGCGATAAACGAGGGTTCACTGTACATCCCAATTAATTAAATTCTGTACAAAAAAAAAAATCGAATTAATAAAACTTTTTTTTCTTCCCGGTCTCAGGAGGATATGCTGACCTTGCATGTCACATGTAGGGCTCTTGCTATTATTTCTATTGCTTTGTTTGATTGTTTATTGCCAACTGTGACCCGATGGTCCGAGTGAGGGCCCAGGGTTCAGGGCCACGGTTCGCCACTGCTTTTCAGCATCTCTGAAAACAGTCATGGTTGCAGTAACTTGCTTGCAAACATGACTTTAGTAGGTGGGGAAAACATTTCCATTAACAGCGAGCTCCACCAATCAGAGAGTCGCGCTTTATTTTACAGTACATTAATAGGACGTAACAGGCCGTACTTTGTATCAAATTACACAAAAACAACACACCAATAAGACGTAATAAACCATACTTTGTATCAAATTAGACAAAGGCAATACGCTAATAAGACATAACAAACCATATACTATATCAAATTAGACGACTAGAAATAATGTAATCTTAATTAGACAGTAAACAAGAAAAGTTATAATGTAATTAGACACCATATAGCCTACCCAAATTATGCTGTAATCATAAACCGCATATAAAGTCTTATTACTTAAAATATAGGCTACTATACATAGACACTATTATACCAAATTATACTGTAATTACAAACCAAATTGGAGATCCTAATACACTATTAGACACCATTTTACAAGATCTTACATACTTAAAACTGCTGGGTTGAAAATAACCCAATTTGGGTTATTTGGGTAACCAAAGTTGGACCTGGCCAACGCTGGGTTGTTCTAGACCAGCAGGGTTGGGTTATGGCTTGACCCAGCATGTTGGGTTGAAACTGTATACCCAAAAATGGGTTAAAAACGACTCTGCTGTTGGGTTAATGTTATCCAATAAATGGGCTAAAATAGAACCATGTTGTTGGGTTATATTAACTAATAAATGTGCTAAAACACAGCCATGTTGTTGGGTTAATGTTATCAAATAAGTGGGTTAAAATCAAAATGTTGTTTTGAGAGCAAAATTAGCATAAATTAATGAACATTAACCTTAGGATTATAAAATAAAATTGTTATTAAACATGAAATTATTCAACGAAACAAGTACATAATGTCCATTATTTTATTGGGACATTTCAAGTTCACAGAATACACTTTTAACATCCATCAATTTAAGTGCTTAACATACATACAATGACCTAAATATTAAAAAGAAAAGGAAAAAAACAAGTTCATAGTTTTTTGGGAAATTACATCAGTAAAAACTAGAACAATCAAACAGTCAGTTAAAACTGGAATAAATGTAAACATCAGTTTTTGGTACCTGGTAACCCAAGCTGCTTGAAGTCCAGTGTGAAATATCCACAGTCAGTCATGATTTGGGGTGCAATGTCCAGTGCAAGTGTTGGTAAACTCTGCTTTCTTAAATCCAAATCCAACAGTCTACCAGAATGTTTTAGAGGATTTCATCATCAGCCAACTCGCCGGACCTAAACCCCATTGAGAATCTATGGGGTATTCTCAAGAGGAAAATGAGGGGCACCAGGCCCAACAACAAAGAAGAGCTGACAGCAAGCATCAAGGAAATCTGGGCTTCCATAACTTCCAGGCAATGCCACAGGCTGATTGCCTCAATGCCACGTCACATCGAGGCAGTGATTAAGGCAAAGGGATTCCCAACCAAGTATTGAAGATTGACATAGCATTTTGAAAGTACCATATTTTGATTGATTTGATGTGATCCTAATTCCTTTTTTTTTTTTTCTGCAAAAACTGAGAAGTAAGTGGTGATTTCTTCACAGTATTCTAATTTTTTGAATTCCTGTTTTCATGGGTTTTATGAGCTGGAAGCCCAAATTATGTAAAAATAAACAAATAAATACTTGAAATCGTTTAAATTGTGGGCCCTGAATCTATAATCTATGAAAGTTTAACTTTTTGAATGGAATTATGGAAATTAAACAACTTTTCCATGATATTCTAATTTTTTGGAAAGGGTCTGTATATATGTATTTATTTTTGCGGGCGCTCATGCCTCCCCTCCACGAAAGCCGCCCTGGGCGGCTGCCCATACTGCCCATATGAGAAGAGTGTGCAGACCTTAAGCCAGGTAAAAAAAAAAAAAAATCACATGGCTTGTAAGTAGGGATGAGTGAGTACAGCATTATCTGTATCTATATCTGTTAACCATATGAATTATCTGTATCTGTACTCAGAATAGGCGGAGCCTGACACTGAAATGGGCGGGGTTTAACCCAGAGGTTGGTCGGGTTGTGTTGAAATGGGCGTGGCTTTAACCGGTATGTTATTTTAAGCGTGCAATTGATATGGGTTGATCAGAAATTGTTATATTTATTGCTGATTAGAAAACTATTTACAGGACAGCATCAGCATTGAGCTTCAGATCAATGGTTTTGATCACGATAGCAAACAAACTATTTACAGAACAAGTTTTTCAACAATGAATACAACACACGCAGTTGCAATTATGAAGTAAAATGCAATTTTAACTTTTATTTTTTATGATCAGTATCATTTTTTATTTTATTATTATTTTTTTTTGGTTCTTTTTTTATCTTTTTTTATTTCCACACTGGGTGTGTGTGTGTGTAGCTTAATTCGTAATATTATTTATTCCACTACTACCTTTATTTTTTTTATGAAAAACAGCAAGAAAGTGTCAGACACTCAGTGCATGAATTAAAACAATGGCTAGAGCCAGCTGGTGGTTTAAACAAAAAAATAAAAAAACTCTGACGACCGGCAAAGAGCGGCAGAGACAGAGAGAGAGAGCGTGTGTGTGTGTGTGTGTGTGTGTGTGTGTGTGTTTGATTAGAACCAGCCGACGGTTTAAACAATTTTTTTTTTAAAAACTCAGATGACCGGCAGAGAGTGAGAGAGACAGAGTGGGCGTGTGTGTGTGTGAGGGGCGCTGTGACTAGCCTATCACAAAACGCAGACACAGTCAGCTACCCAATGAGGATTTTTATTCAATCCGAGCACAGATATTGACTCGTATTACTCGTATAAATACTCATACCCAGCAAAAATGCTTTATCCGTACCGGATACTCGCTTCAGCCGAGTTCAGCCGGTTCAACTGTACTTGTAAGTAATGATATATAGTAAGAATATCCAGTAGTAGCCCTGGTGGTACGCAAGCTCCCTGTAGTGGTACGTGGAGGAATCCCAGATGTTTTTTGAAAATTAAAAAGTAAATTTAGAAACATACACAATCTACACAATCAAAATACTGAAGAATTTTGAATGAAAAGACTTAAAATTAGTTTTAAGTACGTTTTCTTTCCTGTAATATTTTTGCTTGCTACGTAGTCATGTCATGCATATCATGGGCATATGTCATCAATGATGAGATTGGAGGTAAGTTTAAACTGTGAAAGTAAGATAGAAAGTAGTAAAAGTGTAAAAAAAGAAAGGTTTCAAACTTGAAGTATCAGGAAGAGAAATGTGGAAAAGAATATTTCAAGCAGCCCTGATGAAACTGTTGACGAAAGCAAAGCAAGCAAGATTGTTAGTGGCTACTTAAGCAGCACTGCTGAGGTGTTTACAGCACCTGCTTGATGTCGCAAAACAAGCTGAATATGTTAGGTCTTTTTATCGCCCTCCATGCTGTAGAAATGTGTATTGTGTCATGCTCATGAATGTACTGTTGAGTATGAGACAAACAAAATGGAGACCTGCCCATCAAAATATTGTTCCACAGCGCAGCTAGTGGTGTGATTAGCTAAATTGTGCCCTAATGACAATAAAGGCATATTAACATGACAAGTGAACAAATTGCCAGGCCTCTGGTTTACCAAAATAAAGGTAGGATGTGTAAGCAATCTGTTAATGCTGTCGGAACTAAATATTTGCCTTAAAATATGTAATTTTCTGCTGTCAGTCAGTCAGATGTTCAAAAGTTCACTGGAACTGACATTAACCTTTCCCTAATATTTATAAGATATTTAGTTCCTATTCTGGCTGAACTCAATGGAAAACATCCATCACTCACATTCATAGCACACTTGGCATTTCTTCAGCACTTCCACGGCTCCACATTCACAGAGACTCAGCCATCTGTGGCTCTCTGTGAGCTCTCTTCAACTCAGCTCGAGGGAAGCTTTTGTCCCCTCTAACAAGAAGCAGCTTTTCACTATTTAATAAGAAGCAATCTTTATATAGGAAGCATCTCAGTGTCGCTGTGTATCCACTGGCCAGCACGCCAGCTACTGTCCGAGAGAAAATAAACAAGCGATAGAAAAGCCCCTGCCAACTCTCTCTCTCTGTCTCTGAATTCTGCATTGATGTTTCAAACTATAAATACAAAGGAAAGGCATTGTACCAAAGCCAGATGGATGAAATGTCAATGACAAGTGATGTAGTATTTTAGACCATAATGGTGTCCACATTCAACATAATTCTTCGTAATATACTTCAGAAATTGGCTGACACATCTATGCCAATACATGTGCTCTGATATCTCTTTATCCCATGAGGATGTTCTTTCTCTTTTTTTCTTAAGGGGCAAGTATGTTGTGTCAAACAGCATGCTGCATAGAAGACTTAAATATCCTCGAGTCACTTAGTGTTGGGAAGTTCGATTCTTTTTACTGACTCGGATCTTTTACTCTTGGACAGTAAATTGAAGTAATCTTTTTTTGAGTCATTTCGTTCAATTTTTACAGCAGGTGGCGCTGTAGCCCTCTTGTGGGCGTTGTAAAAAAGGCCGTGGTTCTCAACACTTAACAATAAAGGCAACATGGCTTGCTTCAGCTGACATAAGTAATAATATATATTATAGTATAATACACAAAAGCACAAGCAATTCAAACCATGTGAAAACCTAGGAAAGCAAATACACACCACAATAAAGTGACTTGTGTCCTGAATCCTCCCTGCCATTGTTGTTTAACAGCATGACAGTGACTAGGTAGCTGTCAGGTGACAAATGAACGAAAGAACGATCCGTATGAACAATCCGTATAAACAATCCGTATGAACGTTCTGTTGTGCTTGCTGCTCGTCACACAAGCCTGAGCAGCCTGGCTGTCACGTGACAAATGAACGATCCGAATGACGAACGAACGAACGTACTGTTCAGCTTGAGCTGCTTGTCACGTGACAAATGAACGATCCAAATGACAAACGAACGAACGAAAATACTGTTCAGCCTGAGCTGCCTGGCTGTCACGTGACAAATGAACGAGAGAACGATCCAGTATGAACGATCCAGTATGAACGATCCAGTATGAACGATCCGTATGAACGATCCGTATGAACGTACTGTTGTGCTTACTGCTCTTCAGCCTGAGCTGCTTGTCACGTGAGAAATGAACGAGGACCTGAGGACGGACACACAATTGAGTGAGTCGTGAACGAATCATTTCTGTTTCCTGCCCTACTGACTGAGCTTATGCAGCTGCCTGCCATGTGAATGAATCACTCACTGAGACGACTCATTACTCCTGAGTCATATAAAAGATTAGTTCATATTGAACGAAACTTTTGCAAATGTAACAACACCAGGGTCACTGTTGTTTCTTGTCAACAAAGCGACTAGCTGTTGAGGAAAGTGGAACATCTAACAGCTAAAGAGCTAGACATTGATCTCAGGAGTTGTTAAAACAAGAGCAAATTTTGGATTTCCATTCAAAAGACACAACTCCAAATGAATGCTCATGTCACTTTGTTTCTGCTGGAAGTGTAAAGGTTAAACTCTTTGCTAAAATGTTTGCTATAACAGTTAAATAAGCTGATAATTGTCACAGCCTGTAATGAAAACCCTCTGCCCCTTAGTGGCCCAAAATGATTGCAAGTTTAGGACAAATTCTGAGCCAATTCTGCTGGTTTGTTTATTGTTATTTGTGCAGAATATACAAAGGGTTCATAGAATAGTTTATATAAAACAATACAGAATATTCTTGTTGCAGCTGTAGTTAATGGTTTTATAAATGGTGAATGAATAATTAGCTAATGTTTTATGGATCAATAATCAGCCTTCAATTAAAGCAAATTTGGGGTTTTCAGGTTGAAAGAAAAAAAACATTTAGTTGTGTTTATCTGTTTGTTATGAAAGCTGTTAATAATAATGTTGGTGTATCAGTAATAAATGCTAGTTGTGAACACTGTAAATGGGCTTTGGTGCAGGCCCTCTGCAGCTCTTTCATACAATCTAATCAGCCAAAGAGATTATCACAACCTGGCAACCCATAAATTGTTCTTATTAGTTAACAACTGATCTATAAAAGTTTTTTAATTCATTAAAGGGGCTGTATGACTTGTTTAGTGGACATATTTGAGCACATTCTAACGTTGTTGCCTTTCCAAGCCTATGGACACTTTGTTTAAGTTGTTAAACGCTGCTGGACTGTGGATTTCTTCATGAAGGACTCAGTCGACAGTCCAAAGGCTGTGACTTTATGCACGCTCTTGAGAGCCTCGCCTCACTGATTTCCTACACAACAGAGAGCAACAGTAGCTTACAATAGTTTAGAAATAGAGTCGACCTCCAGGACAGCACAAATTTACTTTTACTCAAGTACAAGAACAATTTGCGATACTTGTACTTTACTTTCTATCTCAGGGTATTTTATACTTCTACTCTACTAAATTTCAGAGGAAAATATTATACTTTGTACTCCTCTATATTCATTTTACAGTCACTAGTTAGATCTTCATCAGTAGTTGGTTTCAGATTAAGATTTTACTCAAAAACATAGTTTTGGTGAACTAGCTGTCAAAATATGATATACTGTGACACAAATGAAGCTCCATGTTGACTAACTACAAAACTGAAGAGACACTTACATTATTAAACATTATAGAAAAGGTCCAATAATACATTTACTTTTAATTAAGTAAAATTCAAATTGCAGGACTTTCATTACTCATATAGTATTTAAATAGTGAGATATTGCTACTTTTACTCAATTAAATGATTTAGATGCTTGTCCCTCCATCTGCCATTAGTTACAATCCATGAAGCTTTGATAAAGGTTGCTTTATTAGAAAGTGGTATGAAAATGTCAAATGTAGACCCGTTTGAGTTTGAGCAGCTATGTTTTTATCTGTCCCCGCACAAAAACATGATTATCCACCAATGTACTTTTGTTTTGTACCAATGACAAACTGCTGCTGGATAGACAAACACAAAGCAAAAGACAACACTTTGTGCCCCTTTGCAGCAGTAAACCCACCCACTCTTTTTTCTTTTCTCAACTGAAACTAAATCTGCACCATTTGCAGAAACTTTGTGGGGTCATATTTGGGTAAAAATAAATAAGTTAAACTTTGAATAAAAACTTAAAAAGCTTGGTGCAGGCAGTTGTGGGCCTGTGATGGACCAAACACTGTCTTTTGTGTGTATTCTGCAGCTTCCCCATTCATTATTTCTCCAGCGCAGGAACAACAATGGGAGGAAGACAGGCTATGTTCTTGAAAGGAAAAAAATTGCATTTTTCCCAAAAGTTACGAACAATGTCAATCCACATGCCTTTCAAAATGTGTCCTTTTTAAAAGACCTGTTTAGGAATGACAGTGCGTTACCATAGAAGGGTGGAAAATGTTAACGTCAGTATTGCCTGAATGGATAGCATTCCTACAAAACACACAATTTTCAGCACCTCGTACGGTGTAGAGCCCACTTTAGGTGACAATTGCATATTGGTTGTGGAGGGGAAGGAAGTGGGGCGCCGTGAATTGCCACCTTTAAGGAGGTTGACAGAGCAATCTTCTCTGAAATGCATCGGCGGAACACTGAAGCACGCTCAGAGGGAGAGAAGGGAGGAGTAATGGAGAGAGATGGAAAGAAGAGAGGCGAACAGCTTGTGAATGTTGCAGATCATTTGTGTATTTCTAAATGCATAAAGTCCCTGTTGTCTTTCTATTGTGCTTCCAGGTTACGTTTTTCAGAGCAGTTCCTAATGCTTTCTTAAAACTGGAACAGAGGAACCATGCTGCATACAGGATTTACAGAAATTCAATTAGTTTCACAAATGAATCTTGGGACTTAAAGCTGCACCGAGCAAAGATTTCTGTCAAAATACGCCAATTTAAATGACAACATGGGGCTGCAGCAGAGAAAAGCAGCCCATTCCCTCAAATGTAAAGTCGCAGGAGGCTCCAAAAACAAGTTCTGGTGCCCAGTCAAAAGCTCTTTTCAGACGGCATTTTAAAGGTGTAATGTGGAGGATATACGGGACTGCATTTGCAAAAATGGAAGACAATATTCATAATTATGTTTTTATTAGTGTAAACACAATAAAATTCACAAAAAAATTAAAGCTGCAGCGATTAACGGGCCCTCGCAGGCCGTGCGTGTCGGGGGGGGCGCGCACACCTGTTACTTGCATGTCAGGTTGGAGCATATGAGGTGGAGAAAACAAGCAGTAAATGTCATGCAAAGCAGATGATGTTTGTCTGACTTCCTGTGTCCAGTGGGTGGCGCTATAGATATTACACACTATCAATGCATAGACTTATACAGGGTGACTCCCTCTACATTCCTGAGAGATTTGGTGGAGATGGGAAATTGTGTGTTGACGTTATAAAGACTTGATGCCTCACGGCGAAGAATGATAATGGCCGACACCGCCCCGCCCACCAGGTATGACCTAGCAATGAGCTTTGGACAACGTTTTATGTTCAAGGCATGAGGAAGATAATGAGTTAATCTGAAGACTGTAGTGTTAAATCTGTAGACAGATAGTTCACGAACGAGGCATGAATTTTCTAAAAATGGCGTTTCACATCACAATAGCTGACTTCCTGTTGGAGTGACGGTATCGATCCAAGAGGGTTTTTTGTGCATCTCGTCATAATACACATGCATACCGAATTTCGTTCATGTATGTGCACGTAGGAAGCGTGATTGCTAGATGAGGCTCACTTCCTGTGTCCAGTGGGTGGCGCTATAGATATTTCACAGTATTGATGTATAGACTTATACAGGGTGACTCCCTCTACATTCCTGAGAGATTTGGTATAGCTGGGACATTCTAAGTTCAAGTTACAACGACTTGATGCTTTATGGCGAAGGATTGAAATTGCCCGCTCCACCCCGCCCACCAGGTATGACTCAGCGACACGCTTTGCATAACTTTTAATGTTCAAGTCATGAGGATTGATACTCACTCACTGTGAAGACTCTGGTGTTAAATCTCTAGGACAAGATAGTTCTCGAACGAGGCATGATTTCGCCAAAAATGGCGTTTCACATCAAAATAGATGACTTCCTGTTGGAGTGACGGTATTGGTCCATGAGGGTTTTTTGTGCGTCTGCTCATGATAAATACGCATACCGAATTTCATTCACGTATCTGTTTGTTAAAGGCGGGGACTTTACATTAGGGGGCGCTATAGAGTCCCCGAGCCACGCCCACTCCCAATGACATTAAATTATCAAATTTTTTGCCTGACATGATGTATATACCAATTTTGGGGAGTTTGGGGCTATGTTCAGGCCTCCAAAACTGCAGTTAAAGTGCAGAAAAATAATAATAATGGCGCAGGTATGTGTTCAACTCTATGTGTCATTTTAGTTTAGTGTGAATTTCACTTCCACAAAATATCATCATCTTGGATAGCCATCACAAATAGACGTACATAAATCTGATAAGAAATTATAGAAAAACATGCTTCTGAACTTGCCTGAGAATTATCACATTTTTGAGTTTTCTTCAATATCAAACTAATACATTGGTAGTTGTTTGTAAATGCATGGATAAACTGCAAACAGGATCTGCTAATATATAATTTGGCATATATATTGCCAATTTGCCAAAATGTAAACATACTGTTTATAGGCAACAAAACAGGGCCTTAAAGACAAGACCTGTTGCTGACATTGCAACAGCCCTTTTGATTAGCTCTAACCGGGTCACGCTCCTCTCCAGTACCAGCAGGACCAGCAAGTTTACAGATAACCGAAAGGTTATTGAGACTGTAACCATTACTGTGGCGTGGCTGAAAAATTACCCACATACTCACTCGGGATTAAAATCACTGACAAGTGGAGGTAGTCCTCTTAGCTCCCCTCGAGAAATGAATCCAGTCAAAATGATGCTGAAGGATGGAGCTCTGGGGTAAAGAGAGACCCTTCCTAGATCGCATTTGGTTTGCAATTATTTAATTTTTTCTTGGTAACCTCCTGGCAACACTTTCAAAACTCCCACAGCTCAAGGGTGGGTCACAACACAGATTTTGAAAAAAATCTTCTAATTTTAGCATCATATTCAACTCAGTGAGGGAAGGAGTGAGATTATTCTCAGTTGCATAAATGGTGTGTAACCAGGTGGTAAATCAGATTTCCTACTTAGGTTTAAAGGTACACTGTGTAGTGTTTTAAGTAATTTATTACCTCAAATCAACGTCTTCATTCATAAATAAGTCCTCATTGGTGTAGAATTATCTCTGCCAACAATCTCACTTATCCTCCTGAGGGAAGAATCACTTATCTGTATTTACATAGCACAGAGAGGGACAAAACTGCAGAGAGGGACAAAAATCACTACGTGGTACAGATAAGGCTAAACGAGTTTTCACTCAGAGCCAGCGTGACTGTGGAACGGAGAAGGAGCTTAGCGAGACGCGCTTGTCAGTTGCAGTTTGAAGTTTGTTTGAAATAACGTACCTCATCACACAAAACAAAACTTGATGAAGTGGTGTTTGAAGACATGTTGTTGTCATAGCTTCTTGAATCTTGACACATCCTGCCTGCCGTAGTTCCAACAGTTTTGGACTCAAAATTGTATTCTCCGGTCTGAGTGCACGCTGGCGCGTCTTGCTGCCGCTACGGCTGTTTTTATTGTTTTATTGTGTTTAGTAAGCTCACCTGGCTTCTCGGTTAAAAATGTTGTCCGCCAAGTTTCTCTTTTGGTCGGCACTTGCCTGGATTACATTGTCAATATTCCACCGACCCGTGGCTGGTCTTCTCCAGTACTCGGCTGCCGAGCTCCTCCGGCTTCATTCCCACCTGTCTGAGCCTCCACCTGCGGTGCTGCGCCCTCGGGATGACACTCTCCTGCCCCGCCGAAAATACATCCACCGTGGCTCCCGCCGGAACTTCCATATTGACAACTCCAAACCAATAAAATCCTTCTGGTCCTCCACTCGTCGTCCTCCGAGAAAGACCGGCCGCCGCTGGTTTGGCCCCAGCTTGCTAGCCAGCCTACCCAGGTCGGCTAGCGCTACTGTCCTGAACGACAACTCCACCGTCAACTTCGGGCTTCTGAACATCCGCTCACTCACGAGCAAAGGCCATCTTGTCCAGGACTACCTCACCGACCGTAAGCTCGACTTTTTCTGTTTGACAGAGACGTGGCAGCAGCCTAATGACTTTTCACAACTTGACAACGCTATCCCTCCTGGGTTTGTTTACATCTCGCAACCCCGTGGCTCAGGTCGCGGCGGAGGTCTCGCGATAATTCATGAAGTGGAAAGTGATTCCCGTCTCTGTCCCTGCATCCAGCTCATTTGAGTGCATTGCCTGTAAACTGCCTGGTCCTACTCCCACCATTGTGGCCACTGTTTACCGTCCACCTAGGCCCCACTCTGAGTTTTTAAATGACATTGCTGCTCCACTCACCCATCTCTCCACTCTTTCCCCTAATGTGATTCTGCTGGGCGATTTCAATATCCACCTGGACAACACCACTCTCCCCCTCACCTGTGACTTCTTATCCTACCTTGAGAGCTCTGGTTACCACATCTTCACCGACTTCCCTACCCATATTAAAGGACATACTCTGGACTTAATATGTTGCTCTGGTCTCACTCCCTCCAACTGCACAGCTGATCAACTCCCCATCACTGACCACTTCCTCCTTTCATTCAATGTCACACTCCGCCTCTCTATGACCAAGCCACCACGTCTCATCTCATTCCGTAGTATCAAGGCCATAAATCTTCACACCCTCTCCTCCACCATCGCATCTATACCGGACCCGGACTACTCTTCCTCCCCTGATGAACTGGTTCTCCACTACAATAACTCGCTCACTACCAGTGGCGGCTGCTGGTCTTTCAAGGAGGGGAAGCTCATTTTTCCGGCCTACATCATAAACGTGTTTGTTTATTTATTATATATATTATTATTATTCAGGACACCTGAAAAGACCTGTTACTTTTCCCCACCTTTTGCACTAAATCAATCTTAGGAGCTGACCTGCCCTGCTCTTTAACTCTAACAACATTCATATTATCTGCCATGATGTGCACCTTGCTAATGCTAGCAGCTGGAGCTGCTGCGCCAGGCTACTGTGAAGTGTGACCGCCTGTGAGTGTGAGTGATCGTGACAAAGTCGCTGGGGATCGGTAAAGTCTCCGGATCAGTTCAGAACAACGGAATGAAAAACTTGGAAAATGCTCCGGTGGATGTTTATTCTTCAAGATCGCTGATTCGCTCATTTAGCTGTCAATCAAAAAAGGATTCCGCCTCAGACAGCTCATCCAATCATCATGCAGAAGCTGAGCTTCCAGGCCAGCCCACTGCCCCATAGACCCCCAGAGAAGCTGAGCTTCCGATGGGCGGGACAAAGCCCAGCATTTATCCAATGACCGTCTGGTTTCGCTGCAGTGGAACAACCCGCTCTACGCTTCCCCATTGAAGTCAGTAAAAGCTGAGCGTCTGACTGTGAAAAGCGCTGTGGCGCTGCGGGGATGAATGAGAAGGAAGTTGCGCCGGTTACCTGTGATAAGTAGCTGATTCTGAACAAAAGATGAAGGCTTTCTAGCGCGTATTTAGTCAATGAAATGTACACACAGCAATACATATTTCACCACTTTTTTTTTTTTTTTTTGGTGACATTTTAGGGGAAGCTGAGCTTCCCTTGCAGTCTTAGAGCAATCGCCACTGCTCACTACCATTCTCAACTCCCTCACTCCTGTTAAAACTCGGTCTGTCTCATTCTCCCATTCTGCCCCTTGGCTCACCCCTGAACTCCGCTCCATCAAGTCCAAAGGACGTCAACTTGAGCGTCTCCATAAAAAGACTGGTCTCACTGTCCACCATGACATGTACAAAAATCATATCTTACAGTATAAGGACTCTATTGCTTCAGCCAAATCCACTTATTATTCCAGTCTCATCTGTTCCAACCATGGCAACTCCAAGGCACTCTTTTCACTCCTCAACAAAATCCTTCAGATCCCAACAACTTTAATAACCTCCGCCCCATTTCCAACCTACCTTTCATCTCCAAAATACTTGAGAAAATTGTTGCTTCTCAACTCCATTCCCATCTATCTCAAAATAGTCTATATGAACAGTTCCAATCTGGTTTCCGTCCCCGTCATAGCACTGAAACGGCCCTTCTGAAAATCACCAACGACCTTCTTATTGCAGCTGATTCTGGTTTACTCTCCATCCTCATCCTCCTTGACCTGAGTGCGGCCTTTGATACAATTTCCCATACCATCCTCCTCAATAGATTATCCTCCATCGGCATCACTGGCATCCCCCTTGACTGGTTCCTCTCCTATCTCACAGACCGCACTCAGTTCATTCAACTCAAATCCTTCCGTTCCCAACCCTCCCCTGTCTCCTCTGGTGTCCCCCAGGGCTCTGTCCTGGGTCCCCTCCTTTTCATTACTTACCTCCTTGGCCTTATTTTCCGTAAATTTAATATTCTTTTTCACTGCTACGCGGATGACACCCAGCTCTACCTCTCCACCAAACCCAACTCCATCCTCCCTCCCTCATCCCTGACAGATTGCCTCTCTGAACTACAAACCTGGTTCACCTCAAACTTCCTCAAACTTAACAGCGATAAAACAGAAATCCTTTTAGTTGGTACTAAATCCACTCTACTCAAAGTTGACAGTTTTTCCCTCTCAATTGACAGCTCCATAGTTTCCCCCTCCCCTCAGGTGAAGAGTCTGGGTGTCATCCTCGATGGCTCACTCTCCTTCAAATCCCATATCAACATCACCACCCGCACTGCCTACTTCCATCTTCGTAACATAAATCGCCTCCGTCCCTCCCTCACCCCCCACACCACCTCTATTCTTGTTCATAGCCTTGTCACCTCCCGTATCGACTATTGTAATTCTCTCCTCTTTGGTCTCCCCCAGAAATCCCTCCATAAGCTCCAACTGGTCCAGAACTCAGCTGCCCGTATCATCTCCCAAACCCCCTCTTTCCACCACATCACCCCCATCCTAGAGCAACTCCACTGGCTTCCAATTAACTTCCGTATCAACTTCAAAATTCTCCTTCATACCTTTAAAGCCATCCACAACTTTGCCCCTCCCTACCTGTCTGACCTCCTTCACACTGCCACCTCCACCCGCTCCCTCAGATCCTCCTCTTCCATCCACTTCACTGTCCCCTCTGCCCGGCTCACCACCATGGGGAGCAGAGCTTTCAGCCGCTCTGCTCCCAAACTCTGGAACTCACTCCAACTTGACATCCGAAATATTGACTCCCTCCCTCAATTCAAATCCTCTCTCAAAACCCACCTTTTCAGGACTGCATTCTCACTGTAGTTGTCATGATGTTTTTACTTGCACTTTTAATGGTTTTGTTATTTGTTTGCCCTTGTTTTAAATTGTTTTAATTGTAAAGTGTCCTTGAGTGACCTGAAAGGTGCTGCTAAATAAAATGTATTATTATTATTATATTATTAACAAGTTGGAACGCACATTGAAAACACACATGAAAACGCGAGGCGCTAGATAATAAATAATAAATAATACAATTTAACCACTAGATTGGAGAAATACTTCCACAGTGTCCCTTTAATGTAGTTCTCAGGGTTTATAAATGTCAATACATGTGGTTTTTGTTGTGCGTAACATCCTTTAAATGTGAGGAAAAGATGAAGTAGAGTGTAAGTGCATTGGCACAGGCTTGCCTGTTGTTGCAGATTATGGTCACAAGGTAGCAGTATTGCGTAATATTATTGTTATCGCACCAGGTGAATCATGGTCGCCACTGCCATATTTTGTGTATTTCTGTATTTTGTAAATTTAGTTTTCATTTATTTTGGTAAAAGGCTGCCACAAACTGTGACACTGTTAAAAGTGCCCTGTTCCAATTTTTATTTGCAATAAACTTGCAACTAAACGATCCCCAGAAGTGAATGTGTCCTGTGTGGCATCTAATTCCACGGGCTACACATTTTTGGTATCAGGAGTGGGGTATGTGCTAAGACAAACTTTTTTTAAATTGGCAACAGAGTGGCATATTTTTATGTTTTATTTGAGAAATACGGCAGCGGTGAAGACTGCAGGTGATGTCCAGTGTTTGAGTCTGAGAGGCCAGCCTGTGGTGGAAGCGGTGACCAGCGAGGGACAACCTTAGGGGCTCCAAGGTGTGCTGGTGCTTCCTGGTTAAAAGACTCATCCATACCTGCGCAGAGGATTCGAGCACAAACTTCCGCTGTAAAGGGCAAGATTCAACAAGGCTCCAGATATAGACTGTCTTCACAGTATCCTTGACCCACGACTTGGACTTCACATTTACATACATAGTGGACTGATTAAAGATATTTCATCATGTCTAGTGAATCTGGTGATGAAGGTACCACAAGTAATGATAGTGGTCAGTTAGACCAGGCCTCTGGTGGGGCGTCAGGTACAAGTAGAGACACTACAGGTGAAATACAGATTCAAATGCAACAGCTCACCAGATTGCGCGATGAACTTACCAGGCTAAGTACTGAAGCGAGGGCTCAGGGTGGACCTATATGTTCATACATTTACGTTCCAAGAGAACGCCAGATCCAAGCATTTAGTGGGGAGTGTGGTTAAGATGGGAGATCTGTGGAAGAGTGTATTGATGACATTGAAAGGGTTTTAAGATCCAGAGAGCTAACAACAGATGAACAGTGTGACTACATACTATCTCTGTCACATGGTACTGCCTTAAAAGAGGTGTGACTATGCATGGGGAGTCAGCCAGTGGGCCCCCGTGATTTGTATTCTTACCTGAGAAATGCATTTGGCAAAAAACGCAGCACTTCACAGATTTTGCAGTCCTTTTACAACCGTAAACAAGCCAAGGGGGAGGACCACCGTGACTACTCCCATGCACTGTCCCAGATCTTAAGCTCTGCAGTGAAGCAGTCTTCAGATGTAATACCAAATGAGAAAACTGTTCTTAGGGATCAGTTCGTCGAAGGTGTCAGGGATGTTGCCCTCTGGCGTGAACTCAGAAAGATGGTTAGGGACAAACCAGATTCCAGCCTTTTAGATGTGAGGAACGAAGCCCTGTTGTGGGAAATGGATGACAGCAGGTTCCATCGTCCTAGAGCTGTTAAGAGTAACCAAGTTAAGTCAGAGGTTTCAGAGGCCCAGTGCTTCCCTGTTACAACCGACAATGGCCAATGTATTATATTAGATGATGTTCAAAGAGCAGTAGCTCATCAGGAAAAGCAGCTAGCAGAGCTAAGCAAAACACTCAGCTAGCTAGCTGGTGCTGTAATTGAACTGAGTAAGCGCAGCACTCAACAGATGTTCCCAGGACCCAAGATCAGAGTTCACACCAGGTGGCCAGCCTATCTATTTCAAATGTAGAGGCATTGGTCACATTGCAGGGGAGGTGCCCACAGGCCAAAAGGGGGCCAGATTCCTCAACACAGGGACCTGGTGTTGAGGAATCTGGCCCCCTTTTGGCCTGTGGGCACCTCCCCTGCAATGTGACCAATGCCTCTACATTTGAAACAGATAGTACAGGAAAACTCCCACCCTCGGTTGTCATGAACCAAACAACTTGGGGGGGGAATAGTTGGCTCACCAAAAGAGACTCCTGACAAAAGTAAAATCTTAGATTGTGCAGTTGGAGAATGCAAGACAGTTGAGGTCAAACTCTGGGGTGTTACAGTATCATGCCTACTTGACACTGGTAGGATGGTCAGTACAATTTCAGAGAGTTTTTTCAGGGAACACCTGTAAGAAAAAGGGGAGGACATCCTCCTGCATTTGAGTGGTTAAAGATCACCGCAGCAAATGGATTAGACTTACCCTATATGGGCTATGTGGAGCTTGATGTAGAAGCCATGGGTCTGACTATCCCAAAGCGAGGTTTCCTGATAGTCAAAGATTCTGCACACTCTTCCTCCATTCCAGGTCTAATACGGATGAACATTGTCAAAAAAATGCAAAGAGCTAGTACATGCTGAGTTTGACGCCACACTGCATGGTAAATTTGACTCACATTGGAGAGAGGCTTTTCATCACCTTCAGACAGCAACTGTAACAGACAGGCTCTCTTTTGCTAGCGTAGCTGGTAAATATATAGTTCATGTGCCTGCTTTATCTGCTGCTACAGTCATGGCTAGGGGACTTAGGACTGTGAGTGAAGGTGGCCCTTTGTTGTTGTTGGAGCTTATCAGTGCACCCTTACCTGGCGGTTTTGTTGTTGTGCCGACATTGGTTCCATCTGAGAGTCACGTTTTCCCAATGCAAGTCATGAACCTGTCTGATGAAGACATCTGGCTGACGCCAAGGACTAGGTTGGGGGTTTTAAATCACACAGACAGTGTGAAAAGTGATGAAGTTTGTGAGGTACAGTTCCAGAGAATCTCAGCAGACACTGAAGAAGTATGTATTGACTAACATTCTGACATGTCCACAGATGTACAGCCCATCCTAGACCAGCTCAATGTAGGTGGTAGCCCAGAACAACGCACGCAGCTGGCTCTGTTGCTGGAGAAGTACTCTTTTGTATTTGCAACAGAAGACGAAGATCTAGGGTACACTGACAAAGTGCAACATGAGATACATCTCACCGACGACATACCAGTGACACAGCCATACAGACGAATCCCACCCACATAGTGCAGTGAAGTCAGAGAGCAAGTTACTGAAAAAGGGAGTCATCCAGGAGAGCTCCAGTGCTTATGCTTTGCCAATAGTGCTTGTGAGGAAGGCAGATCGTAGTCTGAGGCTATGTGTCGATTACAGAAAACTCAACTCAAAAACAAGATGTGATGCCTTTCCACTCCCGAGGATTGATGAGAGCTTTGATGCTCTGAGAGGGGCAAAGTTCTTTTCAACCATAGATCTGGCGAGCGGGTACCACTAGGTAGCAATGCATAAGAGAGATAGGACTAAGACGGCTTTCACTACACCCTTTGGGTTATATGAGTATGTGAGAATGCCTTTTGGTGTATGTAATGGACCAGCAACATTCCAGAGACTTATGCAAGTCACTATGAGCGATCTCATTTTCCAGATACTCCTGGTTTACCTAGATGATATCTGATAGCAGCATCTCGAAAGACTTGAGACTGTACTTAAATGACTGGCAGACACAGGACTTAAGGTGAAGTTGCAGAAGTGTGCTTTCCTACAATAGTCAGTTTCAATTTTCTTGGGCATCAGGTGTCAGCAGAAGGTGTAGGAAGGGACTCCTCCAAGGTCTCTGCTGTTAAAAAGTGGAAGGTCCCAACCACTGGCAAAGAGCTACAGTCATTTTTGGGGTTCTGTAGTTACTACAGGAGATTCATTCAAGGTTTCTCACAGATTGCCGGACCACTACATGACCTAGTCAACAAATGTTCAGGTGTGAAGAAAACAGGGAAAGTAGGTTACCAGTGTTGTACTATGTGGACTCCAGAGTGTGACTCTTCTTTTAAACAGTTACCTCAGCTCCCATTTTAGGCTTTGCTGATTTCACACAACCCTTCATACTTGAGACAGATGCCAGTCAGCATGGATTAGGTGCTGTATTGTGTCAGCAGCAGGGTGACACCAAATGAGTCATAGCCTTTGCTAGCCGCAGACTCCGCCAGGCTGAGAAAAATGACCGTAACTATAGTAGTATGAAGTTAGAGTTGCTTGCCTTAAAATGGGCAGTTGCTGAAAAATTCAGGGGTTACTTGCTTGGTTCAAAGTTTGTTGTCCTGACTGACAACAACCCTCTCTGCCACCTCCAGACAGCTAAATTAGGTGATATAGAACAGAGGTGGGTAGCGCAACTGTCTGGTACCGTCCTGGTTCGAGCATGCCGCCACTGATGCCCTCTCTAGGCAGGAGTTTGCAGGGGAGCCTGAAACTGACCCTGATTCAGATTTTGACAATTGCATTGCAGTTTGTAATCTGATTGAGCGAGGGACAGTTGTGGATCCTGGTATTGTCGGTGAAGGTTTTGAGTGTTACAAGGTGAGACAAATCCGTGCTGTGGAGTCAGGGTCTGGAGACTTAGGCCATGTCCACATGTACCAAAACAATCTTTTTTTCCTTCCTTCCTCGTTTCAAGAATATTTGCGTCCAAATGGATCCATTGTAATTGACTCAACACGCTTTAGTTCATATTCCAGGCCTATAGGTGGTGCTTGAAATTCACCAAAAATGGAGAAGAGATGGAGCATGCACGTGAAGCTTGCGTGCTGTATACAAACAGACAGTAGAAGGAGAAACCGAACACAACAAGAAGAAGATGAAAATGGCTAGTCGGTTGTCCATAATCCTTTTTTGCTCAGCATAGTGGCTGAGGAGCATAATATTTTGCCCTAGGCTCAATACCGTCTGCAGCACGAACACAAGCATGTAGTCCGCCATTGTTGTTGTTGTTGTTATGAGATGTCGCCGGGTTAAGAGGTCGAAGGCTAGAGGTCAAGAGGTGGGGAGGTGGCGTCATCGATACGCAAAGAATGCAGATTTGCTGTCCAAACGAGAACGCAAGGGCGGCGTTTTCAAATTTTTTCACCCTGAGACCAGGTTTCAAAAAAGTGCATTTACAAGCACTGCGTTTACAGGATCCATTTGGACGATTGGCCAAAACAATGCAAAACATGTGCGTTTACACAAAAAAGCGTTTCCATGTGGATGGTGGTAACACCCCCACACTGCCAGGTTATACCAGAGGAGAGATGGTTTTCAGAGCAATGATCCCACACTAAAAGCTTTCAGAACATTCATGCTCCAGTTCAAACATTTTTGGCCTACAGACCACTAGAAGTGGTGGCTATTGATTTTACAATGTTGGAGCCAGCTTCTGATGGGCGTGAAAATGTCCTTGTTGTGACTGATGTATTCACAAAGTTCACGCAAGCATATCCTACTAAAGACCAGAAAGATGACACTACAGCTAAAGTTTTGCTCAGGGAGTGGTTCATGAAGTATGGGGTCCTTGAGAGGCTTCACTTGAACCAAGACAGAAATTTTGAGAGTGAAGTTGTAGCAGAATTGTGCAAGCTTTATGGGGTTACTTTACAGGCCACAAGGAAATGCTCAGTGTGAAAGATACAACCGAATGCTCCATGATTTGTTGAGGACACTTCCACTAGAGAAAAAAAAGGGTTGGTCAGAGCATCTTCCTGAACTAATGTACGCCTATAATGTCACTCCGCATTCCTTCACAGGGTACTTGCTAAGGGTGTCACGATTTCGATTTTTAATCGGAATCGACAGAAATTATGTCACAATCTCGAATTTCGAATTTAAAAAAAGAATCGTCGATGCTGCCTCGCCCCCGCGTCACGTCCGGTCGGCTTGTCAGACGAAAAAAAAACACAGGTGTTGAAGTGCTGCGAGTCAACCTCCTCTAACTTAGCTACTAGCTAAGCCAGTAGCTGTTAGCTACAGCCAGTCAAACGATAGCATGGTGTTACACCATTCCAGTTCGGCTCCCGGACCGTGGTCGGGAAGCACAGGGGAGATGATTTCCTCCAGGGCCGAAGTTTCTGTTTCCCTTCGGGGTGAACCCCCTTTCACGTGTTAAGCTGGTCGGAAAATAAGACCAGGGAGCTTTGCTGTATCTTGAGGAGCCGTCGCCTTTATTTACAGCCAAACTGCAGCCTATATTGGACACTTTATTGCTGTCGCTACTACTACGACTCCTTGCTCTCTCATTCGTTCACTGCCCGCACGTACACACGCTCCTTCACTCTCGCTCGCCCACTTACACCTCACGCACCTTACGCACACACACCTCACGCGCCGCCCTATTCCTGAAAGGGGCTACGCCACTCTTGCAACAATTATCTGTGTGGTATATTTTCAACTGTACGGAAATAGGTTGTTAAGACACTAAATTGTTCAGAGAAGACTATGGACATGGCTGTTTTATTTTTTTGTTTGTTTTGTTGTGAACTTGAATGTCATCTTCTGTGAAGAAGACTGCAGTTACAAAAGAGAAACTAGATGGCAGGTTAATTTGTTTAAGTTTCCAATTGACTTAAGATATAAGTTATTGTTACATTATGTTATTAATAAATGTTTTAAATTTGACAAGTAGTGTGGTTCATTGTGAACAGAGGTCAGATATTATATTGCATAAAAGTTTAGTCTAAAATAGCATAGCAACCTGTGCTTTACAAAAATACATGTAAAAATCGAGAATCGAATCGAACCGTGAGCTTAGAATCGAAAATGTAATCGAATCGAGGATTTGGAGAATTGTGACACCCCTAGTACTCGCCCTATTATCTGCTTTTAGAGGTACAGCCACATCTCCCAGTAGATGCATTGCTAGGGCGTGAGCGTGTGTCAGATAAGAAACAGGACTGGTTGTCTGGTCATCAGGAGAGACTCAGGCAAGCCCATGAGAGAGCCAGAGAGTACTCAGAACAGAAGGCAGCTGAGAGAATCGCACTGCAAAATGAGACCTTTGGGTAGACATAAGATTCGAGACGCATGGAGTCCCATAGTTTACAAGGTAGTTGACATCCAGGGTACCACACACACTGTTGAACCTTTTGAGGGAGGTCCCATTAAGAGAGTTCATAGGTCAGAATTGCAACCTTGTGTAAAACCAGTCCCCAAACCCAGAACTAAACCGAGGGTACAGACCAGTACACAGCCTGTAGCTGAGGAAATGCCAGAATCACCCAGTCCTGATTTTGTTGTTGTTGAGGAAGTCTGTCCTCCCCAGCTTGTGCAAGCAGTTGATCCAACTCATGTACCAGATATGGTTGATTTACCTGTAACAGCATCTGCTGATGAGAGTGAGAGTGAAGGACTTGGGGATGGTCATACAGATGTGAGAAATTGTGACACAGGAACAGAAGGTGTAAATGGTGATGTGCATCTAGAAGTTAGTGACAGTGACTTGCCCACCACAACAAATAGGAACAGACAAACACTACACATGTGGTAGAACAAGAAGTAAGTAGAGCTGATGCACCTATACCTGCCATTAGGAAAAGCAAACAGGCAACCGCAGGGGCACATTCAAATCCTTTCCACCTGCCAAAGTCAGCCTGTAATGCTGTCACAGTCAGCACAGACATGGTCTCCCAGGTTTTGACAAGCCTGGGTGCTGCTCTTTTTGAGAAGGCATTGCAGGGAGCATTTGAGTCAGTTCATGGTTTGTAGTCGCCGAGGATGTAGATTATTTGCAGGGGAGTATGTAACTGGGTGGTAAATCAGATTTCCCACTTAGGTTTAATGTAGTTCTCAGGGTTCATAAATGTCAATACATGTGTTTTTGTTGTTTCATTTTGTGCGTAACATCCTTTAAATGTGTGGAAAAGATGAAGTAGAGTGTAAGTGCATTGGCACAGGCTTGCCTGTTGTTGCTGATTATGGTCACAAGGCGGTAGTATTGAGTAATGTTGTTGTTACTGTGCCAGATGATTCATGGTCATTCTTCCTGTTTTACGTGTGGACAACGTGGAGATATGCAGCGTGGAGAATGGTGTCGAGGGCTGTCGTGTGAAGTAGTAGGTGACTGAGTGACTGTGTTAACTTGTGCAATCTCAGGGAAGTTCCACGTGTGTTTGGAGAAACTAGGGAGGATCCATACGCCACTGTCGTATTTTGTGTATTTCTGTATTTTGTAAATTTTGTTTTCATTATTTTGGTAAAAGGCTGCCACAAACTGTGACACTGTTAAAAGTGCCCTGTTCCAATTTTTGTCAGCAATAAACTTGCAGCTAAATGAACCCCAGAAGTAAATGTGTCCTGTGTGGCATCTAATTCCACGGGCTACAGGTGCAAACTGGTTTAGCTAAACCATTAAACACTCTTTCCTTTTTCAAACATTTGCATTTAAGCTTTTAGTTGATCCCTTTATGCAACTAATGAATATGCATCTTAAAGGCGTATTTCCAACATTACAGTAAACAATCTATGGTAAACTGCAGGAATTAAAGCTATATGTGTGGCAGCATATCTGAGAATGATCTCTTGTTGAAGAGCTGTAAACAAAAAAATAGCTGAGTCGGGAGACTGGGAAGGATTTTTAGCAGCAGAAATATTTGTGATTGATTTTCATTTCACAACCCATCTCACAGACATTTTGTGCAGCATGTGAGACTTTAAAAATGTGGCTGAGGTTTTATTACTTTAAGACTAATTAAACAGATTTCACTTTTCACACACTGAGAAGATGGTTTTCACTGTCCTGGAATGTCACAGGACCAAAACCAACTTCTAGTATAAAGAGGTCCTTGTTTAATCCAAAAACATTTTACTGCACAGATTATTTATGATGCATTTTACAGCTTCAACACACTTTAACTGCCATTTATGAGAAATTTTACTGCATATGACTTCGACTACCCCTCTTATAACCCTGTGTAAGTCAGCGCCTCCTCCTGCAAGGTAGTGGTCATTCGGTCACCAAATTTGTCCAAGTGGAAGAGAGAGAAGAAGAGTTAAGAGCCTCTGCTCAGGGTGCGGTGACCTCTGAACTTTTTGGCCAATGCACACTTGACTGAGTGTGTGTGTAACTTTGTGTGACAGTAAGGGGTTAACCAAAGAATGCATGAAGTCTGCTGGTACCTCAGATAATTGAGCCATTTGTTGCAAGGTCACTGCCCCCCCCCCCCACACACACACACCCCACACACACACACACACACACACACACACACACACAAACACCAACTGATTCATATGTCACTACATTTCAAGAGTCTTTGCACCAGTGCATCAGGTAAGTCTTGTTTTCAAAAGAAGGAAGTACTATTAACAAAGCTTGGTGAAACCATGCTCTAATTGACTATATGACCCCCACAAACACAAACTGCAGCCTCAACCTAGAGTCTATGTCCGTTTAACAGCCAGCATCATGGTCATAAAATCACCCAGACGAGCTTCTCTCTAAACATTGGAAGAAATGTTAAGTGGAGGTCAACAAATGTTAGAAACAGACAACAATAAGACACTTTCTTTTGTTTAATTTGACAGAATCCCACTTAATGAAGAATACTTTCCAGCAAGCGTCATCAGAAGCCAGTTTTGGTGCAACAGTATTTTGAGGGCAAAACACAGAGACTTTCATAGCAAATCTGTGTCATACAGACTGCTGTCTGTTTGCAATTACACATAAACCAACCAATTCTGGGATTCTGACTCTCAATTTTTGGTTTTTATTGTGGTGGAAAACAAAACAAGGCATTTATGTTTATTCTATTTATTTAACTTTATGTGTTTGGTGTCTGTGAGGTCAGGAAGCAGAAAATCCCAAACTGGATCTGATGTTGGACATTTGTGTTTTATAACTGATACAAGTTTATAAATTACATGTCAACAGTTGGCTAATGTGAATGTCATTTTTAATTATGTCTAAATGTCACTTTTAAGTACATTTATGACCAGTCTGCTCTTAGCTATATTAAGTAAGATAGATGCTTTAGAACAAGGATCTCACAACATCAGTCTGGCCTATTTTGGATTCGTTCTTCTTTTTAATTCTTTAGCAAGGCTGAAAAACTGCTTTTTATTTCAAATTGTATACTTTGTTTCTTTCTTTCTTAAAAACAACCTCTTGGTGCACAACCAGTATTAAAGTTATGGCCATTGCTACTATATGAAATTTGACGGTACACAACATTTGGGATTTTGAACAATGAAATGACCAGAGAAACAGAGAAAGCAGAGAAATATCCATCTTGTTCCTCTCACCAAGATTATGTGCATAATGATGATGTTACCTCTTCTGTTACAATTCAGAGTGAGTCATGCGGCTCTGTTCAGGGACTAATTTTTCCAAGCAATTATTTGACGCACTTGACCACAATACTGACAGGAATCCAGATAAGTATGAACTAATGTTTGAATTTTTAAGTATATGCTTTTAAAAAGTGATGGGGACAAAACTGGTCATTTCAAAAAGTATACCTGATCTTGCTTTACTTAGAACAAGTGGAAGATCATTGATCATCATCACATGTACAAATAAAATACGCATACACATTGGGAAGCGGATTTTTTGGGGGGCCCTTTTTCAGCAACCTAAAGAAACACAACACTGAGTTTATATGGCGAATTTCTTTGCAAACAGTTGCCAGATTTGGCAGATACAACATTTTCATTAATTTGAAGTCATCTTTCTGGGCACCTAGTGAATGTAAGTCCAATGTTCACTCCTTTAAGCTCTGTTCTCAGAAGAAAGAAACTGCCATTTTCATTTCACTCAGTTCTCAGTGGGTCAAACCTTTGGGCTGCAGAGTTGAAAGCATTTGAAATATAAACACTGAATCTCCAGGAATTCAGGAAAGAGGAGAACAGAGTGACGCCTGTAACTCGTTCTGTGGTAGTTATGTAACAGAAACACAACAGGATCATATTTTTAAACCTTCCTGATGTGGAGGAACAAACATCACATACCTTGCTCACCTCAATCATCTCCTTCAGCAGATATGTCATTAATGATGCACAACCTGAATTAAATGTTTTACAGGGTTAACGATGTTCCATGTCCTAGATTTCTGGAGATGACATGTTGCTGTAAGACGTCTTTTAGTGTTGTTTTAGAATTGATTATTCAGAGGGGTTATGAATTTACAATGATAATTTTTGTGTTGAATTTTAAACAGTAGCCGAGGCCTAGTGAGACCATTAGCTCAGAGCAGCTGAGGTTCTAGACTTAAGTGTAGATGAAGAGTTTATTCAACTCATTAACTCTTTTATTTGTTAATTTATCAAAACATTAATTGTGTTGGTTTGTTTTTGAATTGCTGTTTCCACTTGCAACATAAAAGCATCATTAAAATGAAGGAGCTCTGCGCTAAATGGTGCTTTGAGCTAACAGCAGCATCCTAACACATTTTTAGTGACAATGCAAACATGTTGACATTTGGCAGGTATAATGTTTAGGTTTGTGACGACCCACACCACCCTGTCTTTCATTTCCTGGTTGTGTCTTGTCTTGGTGCAGGTACCTTAGGTGGGCGTGGCAGTGGGTCATCAGCCAAGTGAACACACCTGAGGCCTGTTTGTCATGATCCTTTAAAAACCCTTTGAGTTCAGTACACTCACTCTCTCCTCCTTGAGACAACAACTGGGGCCCGTTTCACAAAGCAGGTTTAGTGAAAACTCTGAGTTTATTAACCCTGAAATGAGGGAAACTCTGAGTTCAGACTCAGTTTTCTATCTCAGAGTAGATCAACTCAGAGTTTAGGATAAGACTCAGAGTTTGTTGAACCTGCTTTGTGAAACAGGCCCCTGGGGGTTTATTTGGTTTCATGGTTTGTTTGTGTTAATGCATTTATCTCAACACTGCACCCATACACTTTCCACTCATGCACTCACTTACACCACTGATACTACTGACTTCATATCCCACTGTTAGTTTAGTTGAACATTCTTTTCTTAAATAAATAATTTTTTGATTGGCTTTGGTTGTGTGCATCTCCCTCTTTTTTGTCATGGCCGTACGGCCCGGTTTGTGACAGGTTCACCATATTTGTTTCACGTGTAATCATTCCAACATTCACTACTTGCAAAAATATAGCTGAAGCTAATGGGATTGTCGTAGGTATTGTCATGTTTTAGGTTTTGTTGCTTTTTATTTTTTAGGTTAGCTTGTTGAGCTAGGCGTTAGCATGTTGCTCATCCAATTTATGCATGCATATGTGATTACAATTCATCCTAAGGGAAAGTTATGCAGTAGTTTATTTTAAACCACAACCTCATGGTGGCGTTAGATGAAAAGTCAGAGAATCACCAGAGTTGTTAGGATGCATCCTCTGGGGCCATGACAATCTTTGCAAGATTTGTCATATTTCAGTCTCAACCAAAGTGGTAGACCAACAAGCTGACTGTCCATTCTGTTTAGCCAAAAATAAAAAGAAAAAAGGAAACATGTTTTTGTTTTATTGTTGTAATAAAGTGTCCTTTCTTGACTAGGGCATCACTGTTTTATTGCAGTCTGGCGGTTATTTTCGGCCATTGTTCAGTAGCAAAAACAAAGCCTATACTCATCAGTTTATTGCTGAGATTTAAGAATGGAGAGACATTGCTAAAAATAAGTCAGACATGGCACAATAATGAGCAGTCGGACAATTAGACAGCTTGTAAACAAGCTGAAGCAGGCAAACAATAAAATTATCACCCAAACCGTTCATCAATATCCATCACAAGCAAATTCCCTGGTTTAACTTTGACACATGTGCCTGTCATAGGTCTGAATACAAGGTATCCTTGCTGGCATTTCAGTTTTGCCATCAAACAAAGTGGTTTACTCTATAATCTGACTAAACTTGTTGGCTTGTTTGCAACCTGTCTGATCATCTATTTGCTTGTATTTCTCCCCTCATCTGACTTTGCAGTGGTGACATTTACCATAACATAACGTTTTTTTTTTTTGATAATTTAATTAAATTTCTTTAACTGCAACTGTGACTCATATAAGTTCTGGAAAAAAATAAATCTCAGAATCCACTAAACAAAAGTGCTATGTTGCTTTTTGGATATCTGTGGGGAAATCGGCAAGAAATCCTAATTTGTGCACATGACAAACTCAGTGTTTACGAAAAGTCACGACAGTGTTGAGAGTGACAGAGAAAGAAACAGCCTGCACCCACACACACACACAGTTGTTTTTAGGTCCAGTCTGCCGGGCTGGACATGCCCGTAGCGAAGGAGCTAACGCCAGTTTCTAGAGAAGAGGGACACGAGTTCATGACCCATAGAGAGGAAATAAAGTCACTAAAAGATATCTGGCTTAATGATTTTATAGTTTGTGGTGTCCAGAGGAAGTCTTTCGGGAAGAAGTTAAAATCTAGAAGATAAATAGATGCTTGGAAACTCAGTAATATAGATTTGTTTCTCTCTTTTGGTTATTATTTTCTTATTTCTTTAATCTAAGATGAATGTGGATAGCCTCAGATTGGCCTCAGGTTGAGCTTTCACTCCCATCAAATCAATCAAAGACAGCAGATGTTTGATCACAACTGCTTCAGGTAGTGATTTAATTTCAAGATATCAAAACATGATCCTCTGAAGATGTTTACCAAATGTAAGAATCAATCTCTGCCAACACCAAATAAGCAGAAAAACAGCTGGCCCTACAATTCCTACTTTTTATTCTTAAAACTGTAACTGGGTGGGTGTAAGTGGGTTGGGATGATTCCCTTGGAAAAGATGTTACCGTGATGTTACCGTGTTATAGTGCTATATCATAGTGTGTTATAGTGTTATACCGTGTTATTGTGTCACATCCTGATACTTAATAAATTTCAATGGAATGATTCTCTTCATTTTCCAAAGCAGATATATTTCTCTAGTTCGTTTACCCGAACCAACAAAATGTCACTGCAAACCACGAATACGTTAAATCTGTACATTTCATAAATAGCATATCAACATTCTACAATACATAACATATCACATTTAAATTGCATGTGTATGAGCTGATTTTGGTTAGTTGAGTGCAAGGTGAAATGGCTGTGGAGCATTGGGCAGTGGTCAGTGTTTCACATTTGTAAGTGAGACGCCACTGGATATTTTTATGAATTACTTTTATGAATTATATAATCAAGTATTTTAGGCCAAAACAATGATCTTTTCCTAACCCTAACCAGGGTTTTTTGTGCCTAAACCTAATCAGACAAGCACAGTATTGTCACAACATGCAACTAAACATAAATTAATGTAAAGCTTCAACATATGATTTTGATTCCGTGGTTTGCAGAGACGTACATTGCCGACATTTATTCGAGTGATTGGGTTACATTTCTGATCTACAGCCTCATTATCTATGTTTAAAGCTGAAGCAATCTGTTTTAAAAATCAAATTTGAAAGCACTTGCTGTGATGAACCCACAAAGAATGATCACTCGTGACTCTGCAGTTCCCCTCAGCTGTAGCTAGAAGCACTTTAGTGCCTTTTAGCTCATTGCTTTGGCTGCAACCTCATTCTCCCTCTTAATAGTAACATTTCTATTTTGAGTAAAAAAAGCTTTAAACTGTACATTACCTGTTCAGCAAACAGACAACCTTAAATGTATAATGTGTCAATGTTGTGTTTACAGCTGCTTCTTATTATTGCTGCCTTAAGTTTAGGGAACTAAAAACACTTGTTTCAGAAAAAGTTTGTTTTCGAGAACTCATTGCTGATTGTTGAAAGGAGACTGTTTGCTGTGGCCTCCGTTGTTCAAGTCAAACACTTTGTACACTGAACATCCTCTTTCAGTTCAGACTGACTCCAGTTTGACCTTTGACTCCCATCAAATCAATTAGCCTCCTTACCTTCAAGGAGGGTGCCAGATGTTGGATCACAACAGCTCCAGGTAGTGATTTACTTCCAAATATCGACATGTTGATCCTTGAAGGTGTTTTTATTTATTACTGTGAGATCCCAGAAGAATTAAAAGATGTCTTCACTGTCACTGAGGCAGGAAAAACTTTGATTTATTAATCTTAAATCAAACTGCTCTGCCATGAAATGTTTAGGTTGTTGACATATAAAGTCAAAATTATGCATAATCTATGATTATTTTATCAGTAAAGTGCATGTGATGGGAGCAGAGACTTCTGGTATACATTTCAAGTTGTAAAATAACATTTTAAGAATTATATAACATTAATGAGTATATTATGTTTTTTTGTTGCAGTGCAACCTGTCCTAAAGTATCCTAAGGTTATTGTTACGATTCAAACTTTTCGTCTAAACATGACTTTTTAATTTCTATCTCCACTTCTGAGCAGACATATCATGTTCTACCTCTAAAGTAAGTATGTGAATATGCTTCCAAACTCCTGACATATTTTTTACCATATCGCTCTGATCTGAGAAAAGCTGTGCTGCTGTGAAACACAACATAATGTTCTGCTTTCAGACCTCATGCAGCTCAGTAGCCTCGAAACTGCCAAGCCTGCTCCCTCATTTTCCGAGGGGTCACTCATCTGAATCACACAGTTGACACAGCTTTCCCTGTCAACTGTTTGTGTACAGGCCTGCGGATATGGAACAGGGAAGACTTGTCCAATCTGACAGAGAAAAAATAGAAGATCTCTATTTTCTTCAAAGGGCTTTGGGCTCTACAGCCGTCATAGAAAGAAAACATAATCTGAAGACTGACATGAGAGAGTAGAAAAGGATACAAAAAAGAGAGATTTCAGGACAGGGAAATCAGTCAAATGAAAACACCTATGTTGAAAACATAATAGAATAGAATATAGAATATCAAGTCTGTCAAAAGAAGCTACATTTACAGAATGTTGTCAGACACAATTGTTGGGAAAAGACAAATTGTGTGTAATTCTTTTAAAACACAAGTCATTGATTTTCTCTACACTGTAAAAAATGTATTATGTCTGTCTACGTTTCAGTTCTCAGAGCCAAAGAAACTGTTTGTCATTTGCACCTTCTGCCTCGGTCACACTGCACAACTTTCTGTCTTGTAATCCTTGCAGTCTTTGTGGTTTGCACACTGCATGACCAATCAGTAATGGGGTCACAGTGGGACCACCCTGAAACAAATAGGAATAAAAAAAAAAAATAAAACTGATTTTATTTATTTCATCGGCAACAGGCTTAAACTTGCATTAACAGAAGAAGAATCACGCTGTGAACACTGACATATTATGGCCAGACGGAGTGATTGGCTGCACTGTTAGTCACGTCTCCTCACCGTGCTCTCATGTTGCCAGCGACTTAGCTGGAAACATTAATAGGGCTGTTTTGGCGGCAAGACAGAGTTTCAGCAATGCGTCTGCAACGACAGTTACAGCGACAGCTACAGTATCCACTACAGACTTACTGAGTGCTGTGATGATGCTAAGTCGCTGGACATGCTGGCAGGCAACATGAGAGCACAGCGAGGAGACGTGACTAACAGTGCAGCGCAATCACTCCGAATACCGCGGATAGCACTCGTTTGCGTCAATGAGCTTTCATTTTGGTACTTCTGGTGACAGGCAGTGTGAATTTGCATATTAGCTAAATATTTAGTTTCACCCATGACATTTAGATTTAACATATAGCATTTAGATTTAACTTTAAGATTGTCAGGCCGGGCTCGAAGCAGGACTCAGGCGCAGAGATAGAGTTGTCAGAAGGCACTTTATTTGATGACTTGATGGCAAGAGTTAATCCTCGAACAGAGGAAACAAAAGGGCTATGAAAACTACTAGACTGGCAGACCTGAAACTAAAATTCCCTATAAGGAGGGAAAAACACAAAACTCCTGACTACTCTGAATCACTGGGCTATCCTATCCTAAGGGGCAAAAAAAGGAAAGATCAATCTTGACTAAGGAAGGGAAAAAAGGGGCAAAATAAAAAATACTAAATAACTAAAAAGGCGCTCCAAAAGGGAGGAAACAAAACCTAGTAAGAAAAAGGCTGAACTAAAATTCACTCCGCAAAACTGGAGGACTGGCTAAGGGGAAGCAATCTAAATAAACACAAAATCGCTCTGAAAGGAGGAAAAACAAAACTATCTAACAGCTAACAAACTAAGGGAAACGCTAAGCTATAAGAATTACAAGAAAAATCACTCTTACGAGGAATAATCACTTGACGACGAAGCAAGGCAAAAGACTGTGGCTGTGGCGAGCTCTGTGACAAGGCTGGTGAGACGACAAATGACACTGGCACAAGACAAGGGAGACGCAGACTATTTAACACATGGGGGAAGGGAGCACCAGGTGAACACAATCAGTGATTAGGGGAGACACTCAGACAGGTGACACACAGGGAAGGGCAAGTGACCTGAAACGAGAGAAGAGTTACTTTTCAAAATAAAAGCAGTGACGAGACCAGAACACAAAATAAATCAAGACCTCACCGCGGTGTGACAAAGATTTAGATTCAACATTTAATATTTAGATTTAGATTTAACATTTAGATTTAGATTTAACATTTTGATTTAACATTTAGACTTAGATTTAACATTTAGATTTAGATTTAACATTTAGATTTAGATTTAACGACATTATATTGTAGCTCCCCGTCCAGGACACTGTGTGAACAATGAACACGTGAATTGCTTTATCTTATAATGTGCATTTATTGCAACAACCTTTAATGGTCACTGTTGGCCGTAACCACGCCGTACAACACACACTAATTTTCCTCACTCCTCTCATCAACCGGCACAACAACAATATGTGTCAACCTCCTGATGTCACTTCCTGCTCCTACCCTACTGCATGAACATTAAGAACCTTTAATAGAACACTTCACACATATAGCAGAACACATTTACAGGGTCGCTACAATATTTTTACAAGAGAAGTAAATATCACAAAGTTCACAAATATTGCTGTAAATCTGGTCCAGAGTAACATAAATAAATTCACATATGTTTTTTAGTCGTGGGTTGTTGCTAAATGTGGTGTAAAGTTGCTGTTTATTTTTTTTTTTAGTATATTTTTTTGGCCTTTATAACTTTATTGACAGTACAGCTGAAGTCATGACAGGAAACAGGATAAGAGCGAGGGGAAGTGACACACAGCAAAGGGCCCCAGGCTGGGACTCAAACCCAGGGCTCCTGCAGCGAGGACAAAGCCTCTGTACATGGGACGCCTGCTCTACCAACTGAGCTAAACGACGCCCCAAAAGTTGCTGCTTATTTTAGCATGTGCAACTTTACAATCAGCGCCCCATAGGTCCCATGATGAATAAAAGTCCAATATTCACACACTTTTTAGCCCTGTCTTGGTCACGACGTACTCTTCAGAAAAATACTGAGCTAAATGCTAAACAATGGCACATGTACACTGTAATGTTTTACCCTTTTTTGCTGATGACAGAGGTAAGAGTCCAGTAATCAGTTGCAGATCATAAACTCAAAACAATATACTGAAAGATGCTAAAACATTTTGCACTGGTAGCTTTTTTTCTCTTGTTTTAAGATAATTAAACTTTAAGGACTCGATTATAAATAAAAAATAATTTGGTGAGTCGATTTTTGGTGGCTGGGTGATGTTCAAAGCATTGTAATGACTTTAAGCAGATCAGAGCAGTGGTTTATGAATGGCGTGTGTGCTGCCATGAATCACTTCAATTAAGTATTACTCTACAAATAAATGGACACACTAATCAGCTGTGAATTCTACTAAGGTACATGCCAGGTTTCATCTGTTTCAGCACACACATTCTCAAATATATACATATATATATACATATATACACATATATATATATACATATATACACGTGTATATATATATATATATATATATATATATATATATATATATATATATATATATATATACACACACACTACCAGTCAAAATTTTGAACACACCTTCTCATTCATGCTTTTTTCTTTATTTATCTTTATCTACTTTGTGGATCAATATTGAAGACACACAAACTAAGAATGTAGTGAACAAAAAAGTGTTAAACAAACCAGAATATGATTTATATTTCATATTCTTCAAAGTGGCCATGGGAAAAATGGGCCTTGCAGCCCACGTCCACACAGGATGGTGGCAACAAGGACTCACTGAGGTTTGGTGATGAGGGGGTGAAGACACAGCAGGCAGCAAACGTGGATTGTGGTGAAAAGTGCTGATTTATTTACAGTGCTAAAAAAATACGTGTTCTAACAAAATAGCAACAACAAAAAACAACAACAACAACAACAAAAATGAACCCACAGGTTTCTCTATTCAAAAGATACAAGCGCAATTCTTTACTTAAACACTCCTCCAGATACAACCTCTCTGCAAAATGACACTCTCCAGTCTCCCACCCTGAGGGCAGAAAAACCTGGCTTTAAATAAAGCCCTTCAATTAGGTTAATTGGTAGAAACCAACGTGACAGAGTGTGTTTGGTTATGTATAGTAATTTCAGCAGATATTTTATCTATCTTGTACATACATTGAGATATAATTAATCATACATTCCAATACTAATAATAATCTTAGTATTTGCCTATAATAAGGCTGCCTTTTCACATTTCCCTCCTTCCCTGGAGGCTCGCCACTGGGGTGGCGAGACAGAAAATCTGCCACCATGTTCTGCTTTCCCGCCCTATATTGCACCTCAAATCTAAAGGGCTGCAAAGCCAAAAACCAACTTATCATGCGGGCATTTGTGTCCTTCATTTTGCCCAGCCATTTCAAAGCTCGGTGGTCCGTTTCCAGAACAAAGTCTCTACCTAGAAGGTAGTACCTAAAAGTGTCTAGTGCCCACTTTACGGCCAGGCACTCCAGCTCTATGGCTGAGTATCATGTCTCCCGGGGAAACAGTTTGCGGCTTATGAAAGCCACCGGTTGTTGCTGCTCTCTCTCACCCTGGAGTAGTACTGCCCCCAGACCAACCCCAGAGGCATCGGTCTGTACAGTCCATGGCTGGGTAAAGTCTGGGCTCTGCAGCACCGGGCCGTTGCGCATAGCCGCTTTTAAATCCCTGAAAGCCTTTTCATGCTGCTCCTCCCACCTGACCTTCACCGGACCAGACTTTCTGGTCAGGTCAGTGAGGGGCGCAGCTCTGCTCACGAACTTTAGCACAAACCGCCCGTACCACCCAGCAAGCCCCAAAAAGGACCAGATATCCTTCTTGGTCTGGGGCTGCGGGCAGTCGCGGATAGCCTCAACTTTGTCCTTTTGTGGTCTGATTACCCCACGACCTAGGATATGTCCCAGGTACCGCACTTCCTGCTGGGCCAACCGACATTTCTTGGGCTGGGCAGTCAGCCCTGCCTGATGTATGCGCCGTAGCACCTCAGTGTAGCTGCTGTAATCTGGATGCGTGAAGAATAAAAGCTCCGATGGCCAGAATGTGGGATCTGCACTTTATCAGAGCAGGGGGACACAGTGAGTAAACTCTGCACTGCACTTTACTATTTATTTAGTATATACCTCATCACCCATTGCCTTGATTGTTGTTATTGTCTTGTTAGCACTGTCCTGTCCTGTTGCACTTTATCTGTTGAAACACACACATTGGAATGCTGAGACAAATTCCTACTATGTTCGCATAAATGGCAATAAATTATTCTGATTCTGATTCTGATTCTGAGATACACGAACACAAGCTCTCCCTCAGCAACATCACACGCTCTTCCCAAGTTTTGATTCTTTTTTTTTTTAAAGAAAAGAAATATACATATATGATTACAAATAAAATGTACACACTAAAATGTGCCATTAAGTATGAATCTTGCATTTCAAAATTAATTTAAGAACAAAACATCATTAATAAACAACAAACAAAACAAAATATAACATATTCAAAGTGACTTGGGTCCCTGTTTAAATAAAATAAAAAACATTTTTCCTATGTGTCCTATGTCCTTTAATATGTACAACACACTCATACTGCGAATATCCCTCTAGGCAGACCATATACAATTAATTATAAAATTAACAGTTTTAACAATTTAATAACAAATTTAGTGACAAACCTATCAGAGCAGGGGGACTCAACCCTCTGACAATGCCAGCTTTAAGCTTGTAAGTCTGCTCTTGTACGTCCTAGTCTGGGTGCTGCTGGTGTCAAGAAGAGCCCTTGCTGGCCTGCAATTCACGGTGACCTCTATGGTCTGTACTCTGCAAACAGAAGAAGGTTCCTTTCTAGAGCCAGGACCAGAACACACGTTGGCGCTTTTGGCTCTCTTAACAGGGCATTCTCTGATGAGGTGGCCTGGCTTACCACAAAAGTGACACACAATGCTGTCTCTACTAATGGGGGTTCTGGTTGTAGGTGGGCTTGTAGGTCTGGGATGAGGGTTGTGCTGTGGTGGGTAATATCTGGTGCTTGGACCCCTACTCTGCTCACTATATCTAGGATCAACTCCACTCCCATAACCCACAGACTTACCCTTAATCATCGGCCTGTTGGAGCCTTGCTGGCGGAAGTTCTTTGGTCCACGGCGAGCAGCCAGGAAAGAGTCAATAAGCTCTGCTGCTTTGTGTCCAGTGTGTTGGTCGTGCTCCTTGACCCACACCTGCACCTCTGGAGACAAAGAGCGCAGGTACTGCTCCAAAATGAGGATCTCCCCAATCTCCTCAACAGTCTTTTTGGCTGGCCTCATCCACTTGTGGTATAAGTCCTTCAGCCGGCTGTCGAATTCCCTTGGGGTCTCCCCCGGCTGCAGGTTTGGTTCTCTAAACCTTTGCCGGTACACCTCTGCACTTATTTCATATTTTGCCAATATGGCATCTTTCACCTTGTTGTACTCCACTGCGTCATATGGATCCATGGCTACATACGCAGCCCGTGCCCCACTGGTCAGATACGGCACCAGGAAAATAGCCCAGTCAGCTTTGGGCCACCAGTAAGCTGTAGCCAGCCGCTGGTGGTCAGGTACTGCTCCACGTCGTCTCCTTCCTCCAGCCTTGGCACGGCAGCTCTGGTCCATGACACCAGAGATGGCGCCACTGGTGGTACAGCAGGCATCTGCGGATTTGCGGGTAGTGCTGCAGGATCGATAAAGATAAAGATAAAAAAAGTCGTCAGTGTTGCATTAGACTCGCTGGCAGTAGCATTTCTATTACGTGATTTCTGCATTCATTTGGTTTTCTTAATTTATCTCTCAACATCTGTCTCAACCGCTGCCGCTGTGTGGGGCAGTTACCACTGACTTGCCACTGTGCATGTGTATGTTTGTGTGTGTGTGTGTGTATGTGTCCATGAGGTAGACACCGGCAACTGCCATGGCAGGTCAGTGGCAGCTGCCCCACACAGCAGCAGTTGCCGCGGCAGACCAGAAGCACCGCTACTAGCTGCTGCTACCACGAATTGAGCCAGTCCTTTCTCCCATTTGATCGGCAGCAGTTAATGGTGTTATGTTTCATATCTCATATCAGCATTCTTTACACATACAAACTGTACCCCACGTGACACACATTTCATTTAAAAAAACGTTATTATGGTCTTACATTTACTTATAAATGAAGTCCATGCGCCGATCCTTCTGGACAAAAAATCACTGCACTTGACTCGCTAATTGTAACCATGGACTGTAACATGGATTGTTGCTAGCTCGCTGTCACTTACTCTGCAGCTGCGGAGTAGCATAAGAATTTCTGTGCTCACGAGTGCCCCCTACCTTGAGGCAAGAGAACTGCCTGCCTCACCCAGTACCTCTTCACTGCCGCTGTAAGATCGCTGAGCACACGAAACAGGTTACACTTGTAGAGGGCAAAACCCGCTACAAGTGTGACCAAATTGGTGTAGATGGGAAAGTGTATGTTGGAGTTATAGGAACTTCCTGCTTTATGGCGAAGCATTGAAATCGACCGCACTGCCACACCTACCAGGTATAACGGAGACGAAAGATTTCAATAACTTTTCATCTTCAAGGTCTGAGGTGTTAAATCTGTAGGAGGAGTTTGTTAAAGTACAAGGCAGAAATGGCGCCAATTGGTGGCAAAATCTCAACTGTGAATCAAAATGGCAGATTTCCTGTTGGACTGAGGGTATGGGTCCAACAGGGTTTTTTTGTGCATCTGGTCATGATACATATGCATACCGAATGTTGTGCATGTATGTGCATGTAGGAGGCGGGGCTTCAATCTTGAAATCTTGTAGGTGGCAGGGCTTCAAGCTTGAAATCTTCCAGGGGGTGCTGTGGAGTCATCTTGTCACTGAAAAGGCCCACACTATAGCAAGTTATCAATGTTCGTGACACGTGCAAACTTTGGCATGTATACGAGTATGTCTGTATGTACAAAATGGGAAAAGCCATTAGGGTGCGCTACTGAGCCGTTGTGCCGTACCTGATGGCAGTTGTGGTACCAAATTAAAGTACTCATGAGTTTGAACCTACGTGCCATATTTGATGAGTCTGTGAACATCCTAAAGTCCTCTAAACAGTGTCGGAAAAATTAAAATCGGCTCACCATTCAAGATGGCCGACTTCCTGTTGGGGAAAAAAAATCCTCAAAATTAATTCCTAGATATATCAGTAAGATCTATGAGTTCTGAAAATTTCATGAAGATCAAAGAAGGTTTTTGGTCACATGACCGTTGTCGTTAGGGGGTGCTAGAGAGTCCCCTGGCCACACCCGCACCCAATCATGTTCAATCATTCAATTTTTCATCAGATGTGATGTGTGTGAAGAGTTTGGTGAGTTTTGGGGTACGTTTAGGCTGCCAAACATGCGCTTCTTTCGGCAGATGAACATTTTGAACTTAGAGAAACAATAGGGTCCTTGCACTGATAGTGCTCGGGCCATAATAAAGAACAAAACATTGAATGAGAAGGTGTGTCCAAACTTTTGACTGGTAGTGTGTATATATATACAACGGAAAGAAAACGGTTGGAGAGGCAGCGTTGCCCTGTCCTGTGATTGCAAATTAGTGCTTACAGGCCTGTAGCTTCGGATTCCATGATTGCCAATTATGTATCACTCAGCCTCTATTCAGAGACTGAGTGAAGTGCTGTTGTATGAGTTATCACGGTCAGCATCCCCATTGTTCATTATAAGCACATTATCATTTTGGGTGGTGCAATATTGATTTTGCTTGTCAATGTGTAGAAGTCATTCCCATCATATGACGCAGGGTTTGTTCTGCAGGGACATGTGACTATATGTCCCCTCACTTCATTCTAGTGGTAGCCGCACTACATCAAATGAAATTCTATGTCAGGACACAAACAGTCATCTCTCATGTGTATGCACGCACACATTCACTTCTCCGATGTGTCCTACATAGTTCATTATTTACTGGGTTTTGGATATTTCGGTTTGTTGAACTGAAGATTTAATTAATAGGTGTAATTAATAAGATTAACACCAAGTGCATTCCTTCCTTTTGTGCACACTGGCTCACAGTCATAGATTACTGGGACATTTAATAGAGCTGAGCCATCGTTAAGGAAATTTATGTCACCTGTGTTTTTACTGCTTTGATAAGTCAAAATGTCTGCTATGAGAAAGGTCTGTCATTTTTCAGTTCAGTAATGTACCTGGTGATCCTGTAACTTTTCCATTTTGGGGGTAAATTTGCTCCCTTTAAATGTTATTTTCCAATCAGGAGGATCTATGGAAACTTTTACATCGTTGTCACATCATCCCCCATAAATAGAATAAAGATATCTTTGAAATGTATAAGTATTTGAATATTTTTTATTTCTATCTTTTTGTAGTTTCTATAATAAGTATATTTTTTGAGTGTTTTATTGAAAGTGTATCATCTCCAATTTTCTCATTTCAGCACTGAGGCCACGCTTTTCTAGTCCAAAAAAGTTTGGGAGTTAAAATACAGTGGGCCTCATTCATGAAACATGAGCAGAACGAATTTGTGTGTAAACCATTCGCAGATGGAAATGTACGTGCATCTCCGCATTCATCAATATTTTATTAGCTCCGATCTTTTTGTAGCTACTAACAAAATTTACACATGCTGCTGACCACACGTAGTGCTTGTGTCAATTTAAGAACGCATACAAATAATGCTTGTCACTATTGGAAATTACAGTTTTAATTCATATTGCGCTCTGTTATGTACACAATATGCAGATGCCTTTGAAACACATGATATAAAAATGACAAACGATTAAAAATATAACACATTTAGTTAAATTAGTTAGCAATTGGCAGGATTAAGATTCAGATTAAGCTCATAATTGTGAATTATCTATGTAAATCGACTCAATAGATGACGCGTTCTTTTCTACATGTTGAATGATGATAATAAAAATATAGGCTAATAATAAAATCACAAAAAGGATGTAAACCATTACCATATCTGGATCACTCAGGTGGTGTCAATTCTAATTAAACCTCCCACAGTATAAAAGGCCTTCAGTCCTAGTTAATGGTAACAATGGCTGAACTTGCACATGATTTGGCACAATGCGCTATTTGGAGAGAGCGGTACTTCAGGGATCGGGCAGATATGTTGGCTGAGAATGATGAATGGTTGATTAGTCGTTTCAGACTACCGAGACCAATTCTGTTGCATTTATGCAACATTTTGGAGCCTAATCTGACAAGGCCAACAAAACGCAGCCATGTCATTCCTGCACATCTACAAGTGCTATCTGTGCTTAGTTTCCTAGCCACAGGGACTTTCCAATGGGAGATAGGTGACAGGTCCGGCATTTCGCAACCATCTATGATCTGCATCCTGCCTGCAGTTCTTAACGGTATTATTAAACTAATGCCAGAGTATATTAAATTTCCCTATGGCGCACAACAGCAGGTAGAAGTAATGCAGGGATTCAGTGCGATCGCAAACATGCCAGGTGTCATCGGTGCCATAGACTGCACACACGTACGCATCAAGGATCTATCCGGTGATGCATTTGCTTACATAAACCGGAAAAACTTTAATTCCGTGAATGTGCAACTGATCTGTAACGCAAAGTGTGTGTTGTTAAACGTTGTGGCACGGTGGCCTGGTGGGACGCATGACGCATTTATCCTGCGTAATTGCGCAGTTGGCATGCGTTTGGAGGACGGAGCTGTGAGAGACGGCTGGCTCATTGGTAAGAATATAGCCTGTATAATTACATTATTAATGTGTGTGTTATATATGGACTTACCCTTCTATATCCATAGGGGATAGGGGTTACTGCACTTCTCCCAAAATGATTTCAATCTCCGCTTCAGAATAATTCTTTTTTCTTTCTCTTTCTTTCTTTCTTTGCGCCATGACTGACAAGTTGACAGGATGCCTCTACACCTCCTTATATGGTGGTCATTGGCAATTCATGGGTGGGGTTTTATGCTAATAGCTGATTACCGGGAGCGCGCTGTCACTTTACGATGGATTGGCATTCATGATCATACACACGTGTTAACGATCAGATCTGAGTTTCGCGGGGCGTTCATGAATCCGCAGTAGGTTTTTAGTAGCATAGGCTTTTATGTGCAAATCTACACACAAATTTACTAACGTTTCATGAATGAGGCCCAGTGTCTGTAGCTCAGCGGGTAGAGTGGATTGACCAGTGTTCGGGAGGTCGCTGGTTCAAATCCCGGCTCCCTGGGGCGGAGCTGAGCTACATGTCGAAGTATCCTTGAGCAAGATACTGAACCTCAAAAATTGCTCCTGATGTGCAGTTGGCACCTTGCAGGGCGGCCTCTGCCATCAGTAAGGGCCCTGTAATGAGCTGGCGACTCGTCTGGGGTGTACCCTGCCTTCGTCCTTAGTAAGCTGGGATAGGCTCCAGTAACCTCCCCGCAACCCCTTGAATAAAGGGATAAAGCGACTATCAGCGGTTGATAATGAATGAATGAATACAGTGTTCAGATTCATTAAGCTTTTACTTTACTGTACTGTATATTCTATCCTGCATATAGTTTACGACTATGTGTCGATCACACATAACAAAAAAATTCCAATCCCAAATGATGGCATTTAACGGTTGCTTAAATTCCTAGTCATCTTTACACATTCTTTGATCAAACCATTTCTGAATTATTTTAACAATTCAAGACTACATGTATTTTATTTGGGCACAGCATGGCTGCTTAAATCAGCTTTGACATCTTTTGTTGGATGAAATGAAGGGATGGTTATTGTTAGTTTACAATCTGAAACAATACCAAGCATTAATCTAGCAGCCCATCCTCAAAATGACCATAAAAGTCGACTCATAGATCCAACTATTGAAATCTGTATACACCATCAGAGCTTCGTTCATTCATTCCTTTGAAAGCTGTATACAACATCGGAGCTCCATTCGTTCATTCCTTTGAAAGCTGCTCAGTGGCACATAAAGCCAAAAAGGCTTGGCTCTGTGTGTGTAAAATTACCCGTATCTACCACGTTGTTGGACCCAGACTTCCGCAGACCGAACCGCTAACATCTGGCTTAGTGTCCAGCTAACTTGAATGGGAATATAATTATTTAACACACCAAATAGCACAAATCATGACAGTCAAATGAACCATTTCACAGGGGTTGTGATGCGAAAAAAAAAAATATTGATCGTTTTACAGCCACTTCTTTCACAATGTAAGCTAACATCACATGATGTTGTAATTACGCTGTTTTGGCCACGACAAAAGTTGGCTTCAAATCCTCCCGCTTTTCCTGGGGTCTAGGGTCGGCTATGTGAGCAGCTTATTACAACCCATTTTCATGTTTATTGTCAGGCAGTGACCTCCACTGGCCATAGTAATTATGAGGGGAGCAAAGGAGGAAATAAGGTAAAGTTGTAAACAGCAAGAGCAACAATGTTGTTTGTGTCCTGTGTGAAACCAAAAATCATCAGTGAGTTAACTTACTAGTACAAAGTCGTGTATGTTTTATGTCACTAAGGTAAGGTAATATGAATCTGGATGTGCAAACAGCAACCTGTCCTAATTTTACCTAACTGGATGAAAAACAAATGAATGATGCACCAGGTATGACAGAATTATGATCACATAAGAGCAGTGTCCACATTTCTATGTAAAAAACATACCCAAAACATGCTATACAGTAGACCATAACAGAGTGTATGTTCCATAAGAACTGGGTTTCTTACATCTAAAACAGAACATACAGAAACAAACATATTGTTGGAGGTCATATATAAGAACTGCAAGTTTCAGTCATCATTATTCAGCTGTTAGCATCTGCATTGACACCAGCTTTAAAACAAAGATTCCTTTAGCTGCCTCCCTCAGTCATTTCTGTCTTTGTGCTCCTGTAGCCTTTATTTATTGGGCACTGACAACGTAAACAATGTGCAAAAGCCAATACAAACTTTTTTTTTTTATATATATATATAACATTTTTATATATAAAGAAACATTAGCTTTGGCTAACCACAGTCAACAATTTGCCTTTTGTGCTGAGCAAATATGAGCTTGAAGATGTCTGATGCAACATGATTTTCAAAGCGTGAGCATATATACGGTGTGAAGAACATAAGCAAATATCTTCCCCAAAGCTGTTGCACATTACAAAGACACAAGTTAATAATAACACAAACATAGAAGGGTGTCCTTTATGCTAATTAACCAACTAATGAGGAACAATCAAAAAAACCAACAAAACCAACAAACAAAAAGAAAAAAAGATAGTTTGAGCCAAACATGCTAAACAACAATAACTACTAACCATAGCTTTCTTGTTACAGCACTGTGAAGCAGTAGCCAAGTCAGAGAAAAGAAGAGACACTAAACAGAGAAGACACGGACCACTCCGACTCAGTTTTCTAGAGGAAACCTAGTTTTTCCAGCCAAACCCCAATCATCAAATGTGCGTCATCACACAGTTAATAACAACATGGAGAATATTTCTGAACATCCACAAAGGAGAGAACAATCATGGTGACTCCTGCTGATCCAGCCTCCTGAGGACTGTGACTTGCACTAGTTGCTATTTATTCAGCAAAAGGACAAAAAAAATTACAGTAATTATGTGAACTTGGCAGATTGGTGAGCATGGTGGAGTAGGATGTACACATCAATCTTGGTGTGAAAAAAAGGAATAAACAGCAGCATGCGGGTTCGCAGTTTTCCTGTGGAGAGGGCTGAGCGTGTAACTTGGCTCTGATGCTGGAATGGCAGGCGGACTGGAGGGTACTCCAGTGTCTGAGCCCTCTGAGCACCGTCTACATACTGTGTATGTCTGTGTTCAATTCAGTATGAGAAAATGACTGTACTACTGTAAAATATCAAAAGGGTTTATAATTATTCAAATAATATCTTTGAGACTAAAATGTAATAAAGGCAGTTGTTCTAGCACTTCTTGATGAACTTCCAATACTTAAACAAGACTAAGAGTCTGCAATCACATTAGAAGCTCTGAAGCTGTACTTGGGTACAGAGCTGCAACAATTAATCGAATGTATGTCAACAATTAAAGGAATTGGCAATTATTTTGATAATTTGTTTTTAAAAAATTCAATTCCAGCTTCTTAAATCTTTTGATTATAAACAAAATAAGACATTTGAGGACATCATCTTGGGTGACAACCCAGTCTCACATGAAAATTTATCATAGCTATGTTGGTCCATAGTGCAAAATGTAGTAGTTTCACAATAATGGCTCTTAACTTGTGAGATGTCTACGATTTTCTTGGCCTATTCTTCTTCCACAGAAGAAGAAAAAATCCATCATCCATGCGGGGCTGTAAAATCGCTGTTTTTTATTGAAAGAGCACCATCAAACAGCTACATAAAAGAACACAAATAATAGAAGAGCCCAGATAACTACACAAAATCAAAAACTATACAAACAATGTGCAAGCCGTGGTTTCCGCTGTATCAGTGCCCATAAAAACCACCATAGCAATGTAGCAGCGTCTATAGCAACCACCATAGCAACAATAACATACGTTAACAACAGCCCCACAATTTTCTGGTGAAACCTGCAATAATTTTAATAAAAACTAACAAACTAAAGACCACATACATTCCCGAGGATTATGAAAATAAAGTGCATATTTCTCAAAAAAAAAATGTAATCAAAACACATTTGAGTGTAATACCTATCTAAAAATATTGCATTTTTCACTTGAAATAAAAGGAATGGTAACCATGTTTTTTGTTCTCACAGCCAGAAAGTTGATGGTCACGTTATGTGAATGCAGGCAATAGAAAAGAATAGGCCAAAAAATGGTAGGCATCTCACAATTTAAGAGGCGTTATTGTGAAACTACTACATTTTGCCCTCTGGACCAACATAGCTATTATACATTTTCATATGAGACTGGGGAAGGGAAACACTGATCAACATTTTTCACTATTTTCCAAGACCAAAGCTGATCCATTAATTGAGAAATTTACTTTAAAAGTAATTGTTGATTGCAGCCTTATACAGCTGTACGTTGAGCTAAGGGGCTAAAAATCAGAACGCTAACATGCTCACAATGGCCCTCATTTATCAATCTAACGTAGAAACCAGCGCAGATCCGAGCGCAGAAATCATCTTACGACAGGGTTCACGTGTGATTCATGAAACGTTCGTATCTCGCCGATCACAGTGTAAGAATGATCGGGCGTTGATAAATGCGGCGGCTGAAAACACTCATTTAAATACCACGCCCTTAAATATTCTCAGTTTAGAGGCCTCGCACCTAGAATTTACGACATGGAGATGCGTAATACGTCCAAGAAGAGGAACTTCTCCGACCTGAATGCTTGAAGCATTTTGGCTGTTTAGCCTATATTTAAATAAATAAGGGTTATTTTTCCGGTTGCAGTCAGAGTTTATTTCTTTATTTAAATGATGTTTCAGATCATTCAGAGCCAGGCACGAGTGGCGTTGTTCAGGCTGCGGCTGAAGAAACCGGTCTGGAGCCAGTCCCACAGAGCCAGTCAAATGCGAGCTGTGCGTGCGGGCACACGTCCTCCGCCGCCCGTGTAGGTACACCACCACGACCCTGGATTCTGTCAGCAGAGCCATCTGCCCTGAAGCAAACCGATGCAGCGCTCCAAAATGGCCCGTGTGCGTAAATGCGCATGGTTGAATCTGCGCTCCTGCTATGTCGCAGGGTTTGCCAGTGGAGTTACCTGTTATTCCTTGAGGGGATAACCTAGCACATGAATCATTGCATGTATTGCTTGTAATTATGTTACCTGCCTCAAAAAATTTCTCAAAATGAAGGAGAAACTAATATTACAGCAATAAACTGTTAATCCCATTAATTGCAAACAATTTGAAACTAGTAGGCTACCTTTAATGTCAGGGATATATGGTCTAATAACAACTCGCGGACTCTGCCAGATTTACTATGCTGCACCGCAAATCAACACGACTTGAAAACTTGCGTACACGAGTTGAGACCTGACGTGAGCTTTGATCCTAGCCTCTGCTCACGTCAAAATTGATAAATGGGGTGGCGTCAGTCACCAATGTTGGCAAGATTCATTCTTTCGTGACTGCACCAAACTTCCTTGCCATCCCTCCAATAATTGTTGAGACCAAAGTGGTGGACTGACCATCAATACTGCCATGTTTAGAGCCATGCAGTCTTTTGGTATCTTAGCCTAGAATGGCTCACCTCATTCTGCAAATTCATTCAAAACTAGAACGGCACTCAGTAGAGCACATTACTCTGCCAAGATTCAACAGTCCCTGATAATTCAATCAGGCCTAATCCAATATCAAATAAAACATATTTCAATCCACTACATCTGAATTTTATTTGGATCCGCAGCACAGTGTAGATACAAGCCAGATAAATGCACCTGATTTTTTCGTTGAGATCCCTGAGAAATTAACAGAAATATTGAAAAAAAAATATATTGTGCTATGTTAAAGAAAGTGAGAAATCATTCCTGGATCTGTCCGGATCTGCAGCATAATGTAATGGGGACTGTTCGGGGTCGAGACCCATCCTCCACCAAAGTTTCATCGAAATCTGATCTGTAGTTTTTTGTATAATCCTGATTCTGATTCCAACCAACATGACAAATGTAACATTTTGGCATTGTAGGCAATACAATATGGTTGTTTATCTTTTATTTACTTTGTTTTTCGTCATGTTCATTTGCTTGCAGTTTGTTTTCATTTTCAGCACTGATAAAAAAGTTAACATTAAAATGATCATCACAATTTTTAGCTACCAGATTCTTTTGAAATCATATTTGAAACTGGAGGAACTGTTTTCCTGGAGGAGAACTGCATCTTGAGGGCCAGTTTTATTTGTTGTTCAGAAATTGGAAATCCTGAACTCCACATGGACACAAACAAGAGATGTACAGAGCATCACTCGTGAGAGCACTAAAGGATTTCTCCCAAGAAATTACTGCCAGACATGAGATGTTGAGAGCAACAACTACTAAAGTTGGACTGTGTCAGAAAATAGACCCCTCACTGTATGATTGAGAATGTTTGGCTCTCAAACTGTTTCTTAGGTGAAAAGAATCGAAGCTGTTAAACGTCAATTAAAAGGTCATTTATAGATTAAAAATATTGAAAATAATGATCAGTTGCATCCCTATGACCTGGAGTCAGAGGTGAAATTTAAGACCTGGATAGTTCATCTTCTTCATGTCCTTCTCTGGTTTATTTGCTGAGTGGCAGGCATTAGCAGATGAAGTATCGTGTAAGGTCAATGCGTGTTTGTGACTACCCTGGAGGGCAGTTCAATATATGGATTTGTTTATCTTCTCTCTGCATCCACAGGGGGCACCTCCATGCTCTGCAGGGTAACACCAACACAACAGGTTACACATCAGACAGAACACCAACACCAGTGAAGGACATGAAGGAAGTTGAAAAAGTGCCCAATAATGTGAGTTCTTGATGTAATATTTACCGTTTTAAAAGCTCTGCAGGGACTCAGGCTTGATTTGTTGCAGAACTGACAACGGACAGCTGGGAAGTAGACAGATTGTTTTGTTTTCCCCAATCAGCAGGCTTCCTACTGTTGTAATAATGCTTTTTTCCAACTCTATTATTATCTCCATGGAGTGCTTATTTTGCTCTTCAATAAACCTAACAAAAAGATTAGAACTTTCATACAATATCACAATAGGGACTTCTAATATGTCTGCGGAACTCAGTAACAACTTAATGACTGTTTTTAGGGACTTTATCAAAGTTAGGCTCATTACTGCAGAGTTTTCACACAAAGTTTTGGCTTAAAGTTTATGTTTGCTATTATAACTTTTAAATTGTTGTTCACATCTTTCAAACATGGAAATGATAAAATGCTTGTTTTAGTGACAACATGTACTGTGCTGTACTGACGTATCCTCATATACTACACATCATGGCCAGATTAATCTGTTTGGTGCTCTGGGGAAAAAGTTGGCCCCATTATTTACCAACATCATCCATGTAAGCACAATGAAATTAGATTATAATCCAAGTCTCTACAAGACAGGGCACGAAGTACAGTAGGGTAACAATGCAGGACCATTCATACACTTTAATGTTTCAAATTCTTATATACATTTTGAATGATTTATGGATAAGTAATTGACAAGCAGTGAACCTGTTACATTGTGAGGGAGCTGGATTCATGAGACGTGATCTTCCAAATACATCTTGCCATGTTTTAACCCAATTGTGACCGGGGCAACTGTAAGCCTCTGGCAGCAAATGTGACAATGCCACTGTGGGAATTTCACCCAGAGAATGCCCACTTAACACACAAGTTCTGCTACAGAGAGAAGAGGCAGAGATGTGAGTTCCAGTTCAGACACTTTTCCAACCTTTATTTCCAGATCAATTTGGGGCTCAAGTTAATAAGGATAAAAAAAAAATAAGATCATGTTAAAAGTAAATTACCTTATTTCAAAATATACTTAAAAGCCTGCATGCTAAAATGGTTGCCAGTGCAGGAGGGAGGGTGTCAGGGAAACCCACAGGAGGGAGTGAATGACGGGGGGGGGGGGGGTCACAGGCACTAGGCAGAACAAGCCACCAGGCACTAGGCAGAACAAGCCACTCACACCGCAAAGCAGAAGACATACAGGTTAGACCACACAGGATACTCATGCAAACTCACTTCTATGTATAAAGGGACACAGCCAACTTAGCATCCAATAGACCCAGAGTGGGGGAACCCTCCACCCAGTGACCCCCACCTGTACGCCTATGACAGCCCACCTGCACTGGCACTAAAACAAACGCCACAATATCACTGGTTCACCAACTTTTGGTCACAACAAGCCATCTTCCCAAACACAGTCCTTAAACCATATTCCTGTAAATAAACCCAAAATAAATAAGAAAAAAATAAATAAAGAAAACAGGTCAAAATATCCAAATAATTAAAAGTCAAAAGACAAACAAATCCAAGCAACCAGACAAAAATAAAAAGTGGTGGGCAAAAACAGCAGTAGCCAGAGCTCCTCCTTTGACAGTACCACAATGCGGTATTTTCCATCATATTCCCGTTCCTAGTATGAAAGGCATGTATATTAATCCTGTTCAAGGGGGCGTATAATATTCAACGTCTCCACAGCTATTTTCTATTACCCCAAACCATAGAAGAACATTTAAATAGAATAAAGAAACTGCATACCTGGGAGTTGCAAGTTACACCAAACAACTTATGTGCATGGTCTGGCAATAAATGCACCACACTCCTCTCACTAGTGCCGCAATGCGTTAGTGAAGGGGGGGACGCCACCACTACCTTGGTTTAGCTCTCGTGTTACCGCAAACACATCTGCAGACACCAGGCAGGCACCTCATAAAAAAGAGCCAACAATATATGTGTGACAGACAGGAAAAAATGACATACCTTAGATACCCATTAGCATTCCTAAAGCAATATGGAGTCAGGACAGAGCGAGGAAAGTCTGCAGGCTGCTTGCGGCTACCTTTTATCAATGAACTGAGTGATTAGGCGTCACCTGACGCTAATCACTGATTGCAAGGTGTGGCTGAAACGGGAGAGGGAGGGGGGAAAACTCTACCTATCACAATCTACCCCCCACTTTCTATCAGTGTCCCGCCAGTAACAAAGTACAACAAGGCCTCGGAGCCTAGTTCCAAAGCCTAGAAATAGCAGAAATCATATTGCCAGACCCAGGGACCCGAGAGGTTGCAGCCTCCATCCCTCTCCTCCTCGCCATCACAGGAAGATGGTGGGGGTTTATGTGCCTCCCTGCTGTCTCATGGTGGCTTCTACAAAGGGGGACTGCACTCGGTCCTTCCATATGCTCAGCAGTCTCAACGTTTATTGGGGAGGTGGCGACAGCAATAGGCCGTACTAGTTTAGGTGACTGAGGAGGGGAAGCAGGGTTATCAAGGGTAACAGTTACTGGTTGAGGAATAATCCACCACTCTCCACTCTGTTTGTCATCTCTTTCACTTGCGCAGGGTATCCATGGCTCCACAGGGTCTTTCTCACAGGGAGGGAAGTGGTTAGGGGAATTGGTCGCAACAGAGTACGATGGACATGTTTGATCTTTCCCAGATCGTCCAGGGGCGCTATAGAGTACATGGCCCCCCCAGGCCTTGACTGTGTACTTCCTGGGGCCCCAAGCATCCTGGATCTTCTCTCTACCTTGCACACTATTGTCTCGCAAGTAGACCATGTCACCCTCTGTCAGGCAGACAACTGTTGGTCATGCCACTCCTTCCTGAGGCGAGCTGCTGCTTGAATCCGCTCCTTGGCACCGTCAAAGGCAGTCTGGAGGCGCATTTGATGTTCCTGCAACCAGTCATTGACTGCACCCCTGATTGGTTCCTGGGAGTTGGGGTTCTTGACCAAACATTAAAAGATATGGCGACTCACCAGTGGTTTGATGCGTGGTGGTGTCATAGGAGAAGGTGACATGCGGGAGATAGTTTGGCCAATCCAACTTCTTGGCAGGTGGAAGGGCCTGCAACAGGCCATGTAGGGTCCTATTGAGCCGTTCACACTGCCCATTCCCCTGGGGATGGTATGGGGTGGTGTGTGTTTTCTGTATGCCATAGAAACTGCAAAGCTGCTGGATTACCAGACTTTCAAAGTTCCGACCTTGATCTGAATGTGTTCGAGCTGGCATACCTGTAAAACCATTCCCGGACCAGCACCCCTGCCACTGTGGAAGCTCTTTGATCACGGGTGGATACAGTTTGTGTGAATTTAGAGAAGACATCAGTCATAATCAGGACTTGTTCTCTTCCATTGCGAGAAAAAAAAAAATGGCTAGAATCTGGTTTGGTCTGGAAGCCAACAGATGACCTGTGGGTGTTCTCACAGCAGGGTGTACAGGTTTGGCCAGGGTGCATCTTTCACATTTTTGACACCAGTCCAGGTCGGAGGACACAGCGATACAGGAGCCCCTCTTTCTCCACCACTCGATTCCACTGACATACCAGTTCCTGTACTGGTTTTGTAAGGGTCTGACGTTCCCCCTTGTCAGGGATGCGGTTACGACGCCAAAACCGGAGAAAAGCGTCCAACACAGGGTCTGCATGCTGTAGGGTGAGAAGATGGTCTGGAGAATGAGAGGCGAGGACAGGCATTGCCATTTGGATTACCTGCAATGGTTGTACAGTCTTCTGGCACCTCAGGGTCTCTGGAAGGGCAGTTCTGGGGAGGGCTGTCCCCAAATCTGGGGGTGTGTTAGCACTTTGGTGCTGCCTGGAGAGGGAATCAGCATTAACATTAGAGCAGCCTGAGCGGTACCAGGTAGAAAAGTCAAAGGCTGCCAGCTGGGCGGCCCACCACTGTTCTGTTGCCCCCAGCTTTGCAGTGTTGAGGTAACTGAGTGAGTTGTTATCAGTCCATACGACACACTTTTGGCCCAACAAATAATCTCGAAACTTCTCAGTCATGGCCCATTTCAGGGCCAGAAACTCGAGCCTCATTGAGCTGGAGTTGGGCATATTTCTCTTTGACTGAGTCAAGGCTCTACTGGCATATACTACTCACTTTACCGTTCTGCTCTTGAGACAGCACCGCCCCCAATCCACTCAGACTGGCATCCACTTCTAGAATGAAAGGGAGGGAAAAGTCAGTATAGGCCAGCACAGGGGCACTAACCAATCTGGACTTAAGGTTCTGAAAGCTCTCATCGCATTGCTCAGTCCAAAGCTTCCCAATACACCTTCCCAGATGCTCTTTATGTATGAGAGTTTGTCATTTCTGGAACCAGGCGATGAAGCGGGGCTGTAATCTTAGCAAAGCCCCCCACAAATCGTCGATAATAACTACAAAAGCCTAAAAATGACCTCAACTCTAACGCACTAGTTGGCATGGACCAATCTACCACTGCTGAGGTCTTTCCTGGATCATTAGCCACTCCCTCCCTGGAAATCACATGACCAAGATAGTTTACCTCGGTGCAGAAGAAACATAATTTTTCCAACTTTACTTTCAGTTTCTCCTGTTAAAGACGGGATAGCACTGCATCCAGGCGCTCCAAATGCTCATCTACTGTGGAGGAGAACGCAATCACGTCATCAAGGTATAATAACAGTGTCTGAAAATGCTGGGCACCAAAGATCCGCTCCATCAGCCTCTGAAATGTACCTGGCGCATTACAAAGGCCGATGGCATACGATTCAATTCGAACAGGCCCAACAATGTACAGAAAGCCATTTTTGCCTTGTCTTTCTCGGCTACTGGTACCTGATTGTAGTCCCTTGCCAGATCCATTGTTGAGAACCACCGTGCCTCATGCAGAGCATCAAGGGACTCCTCTATCCGAGGTAGAGGAAAAGCATCCCTGCGTGTCTTGCTATTGAGCTGACGATAATCCACTCACATCCACAGGCTGCCATCCTTTTTTTTGACAAGCACTATGGGGGAAGCGTATGGGCTGCGACTTTCTCAGATCACCTGTGTCTCGAAGAGCTGGTTAATATGGGCCTTAACGGAATCATAATCTGAGGGAGGGATTCCCCTAAACCTCTGTCGCACAGGCACATCATCTAGCAGTTGGATTTTATGTTCAATGAGGTTAGTACAACCCAGATCCCCTTCAAAAGCTGAAAAGACAGAGTGATGTTTTTTAACATGGACCCTATCTTGGCCTGCTCTGCCTCTGGAACATTGCTGAGACCAAGGGACTCTATAGTGTCAAGGAGGTTGCTCACCTGCCCTGCCTGAGAACTCATAGTGACCATGGTACACAATCCTTCTGACACCTTAGGGACCTCGCTGATGCCTGCAGGTAAGCTCACTATCTGGGCCTGGTTCAGCATCCCTAAAGCACATCGAGGGTAAAGTTTAGCAACAGTATTACCAACGTTCACCACTGGATTGTATGCACTACCACCATGCACTGTGACCATGGCAGGAGATACTAGCAAACCTGAGGGGAGGGCATCATGGTTAGCAAAGGGTTAAAATAGAGCATGAGAAGAGGAAACACATTTTTGTGAACAGGTTCCTGCCACCAACTTAACTGTCCCCTCAGGTATATAGACTGGATGTCTCCCCCTCACCCTAGCAACTCCACTGGCACATGCTGATGTTCTGATCCGGACCTCATGGCACTTCTGGAGAGCCTTTTTCCACACCTCAGGAGCCTCTTTCACACATGGGCTATCAAAAAGGGATGAGGCATATTGCCAAAACAAAACTGCATAGCATTCACATATTACATTCATGCCTAGCACACCAGGAATGTCTGTTTCAGGGGAGGACCCAGAGGGATCCTTGACAACTAAAATTCCCCTCTTGGAAATAACTGTACCCAATACAGAAACATCAAGCACTACATACCCCACGTATGGAATGCTAAGCCCATTAGCTGCTGTGAGTTGTAACCACTGGCGAAGGGCGTTACTAAAATGTTGGTGGAAAAAGGACTCCCCAATAGTGGAAACCATGGACCCGGTGTCAACTAGGCATTTTACCTCGACACCACCCATGTTTACGATGACATGTGGGCAGGTACTAACAATTTGAGAGAGAGACTGTTCGTCTACTTGATGACCTGAGCCTGCAATGCCCCCTTCTGAATTGTGGCTCTGCAAAACAGAGGGCATTAGTTTTTCGACGGCGGATTCTGCACAGCTGACCCTTGCATGGGACGGGACTGGGGCGCTGTTGCTGAAAAGTGACCCTTTCATTTTCACAATTGTGGGCAAAATGCCCCGGCTGCTGACAGTGTCTACGGATAACAGGACCATTATTAGGAGGCTGGGATCATCTGGGAGAGTTCTGTAGCTGTAAAAGGTCTGTAGAGAGTCGATTAATTTGTTCTTGTTGTTTCTTTAGCATCTCTTTTATCTCCGCTATCTCACTTTGAGATGGCACACTGTCCTGATCGGATACTCTTGAAATGTGGGTAGCACAAATAGAGGGAACTGAAAAGCTGTGTGGCCTACATCCTGGTTGGCTAGCTTCCCTCTCCCATCTGATCGCCTCACTCCGCACATCCAGGAGGGTAGCTGCTGGCTTAGCATGTACAGCCTGATTTAAAGCCCTTCGGAGGTCTGGATCATTAACATGTTCGACAAACTGATCCCTCAATAGAATAGCAGAGTTGAGTAGGGCCTGAGGAGCATTTCCCATGATTTTTTCCATAAGCTCAAATAACACATGGGAGTATTCTTGTAATGACTCACCCTGTAGCTGTTTTCTGGAAAAGAAATCCTTCTGCAAAGCAACATATGATAGTGGACAGCCATACACTTCCTGCAGTATAGACAAAACCTTCTCTGGGACCTCACTATCTTGCTTAGGCCTATGCCTTATCTCGTCTTTGGACGACCCTTCCAAGTCAAAAGATAAACAAAACCAAGCAACTAGACAAAAATAAAAAGGGGTGGGCAAAAACAGCAATAGCCAGAACTCCTCCTTTGCCAGTACCACAATTAGGTCATGCGGTATTCTCCATCATATTCCTGTTCCTAGTATGAAAGGCATGTATATTAATCCTGTTCAAGGGGGCGTATAATATTCAACGTCTCCACAGCTATCATCTATTACCCCAAACCATATAAGAACATTTAAATAGAATAAAGAAACTGCATACCTGGGAGTTGCAAGTTACACCAAACAACTCATGTGCATGGTCTGGCAATAAATGCACCACACTTCTCTCACTAGTGCCGCACCGCATTGGGGAAGGGGGGAGACGCCACCACTATCTTGGTTTAGCTCTCATGTTACCGCAAACACACCTGCAGACACCAGGGCGGTACCTCATAAAAAAAAAGAGCCGACAATATATATGTGACAGACAGGACTAAACTACATACCTTAGATACCCATTACCATCCCTAAAGCAATATGGTGTCAGGACAGAGCGAGGCAAGTCTGCTGCTGGCTGCTTGCAGCTACCTTTTAACAATGAACTGAGCGATTAGGCATCACTTGACGCTAATCACTAATTGCAAGGTGTGGCTGAAACAGGAGGAGGAGGGGGGAAAACTCTACCTGTCACACATACATCTGTGGCTGAACATACAGGCGTTGAACCAATCAGGATCCTTTAAGAAACTACTGACACGACAGTTTAGAGCAAATGAAGCACCTGCTTGTTTGAAAACAACAATGGCAACTCCTCAAGAGCTCAGTGTAGGTGGTGTTGATGACACTGTATGCTGCATTCAAGTGCTCCTCTGATGATTTCATTTCCAGAGTTGGTAAGTCGTTCTTCCGACTTCAATGTGTTCATGTGCATTACATTCGAATGTCGAGCAACATGGATGCCAAAGACAAGTTTTTTTGCATTTTGTCACTCATAGGGTTTAAACCAGATGTTGACAGCTTTGAGTGGCAATGAAGAGCAAAGGAAACAACACAATGACTATACAATAACAACTTAGTTAACAGTTTCTCCCCATCAACCCAATGTATACTTTCATTCGCCATGTTTCAGTGCCATATGACATCAACTCAGCAACTCATTCACCAAAATTCTACAACCTTTCGAGTTGCAATGAGAGGGGAACTTTCCAAGTAGGTAAAATGTTTTTTATGATAATTGCAACAGCACATGAATGCACAGTTAGTATCAGTTATCTGAACTAAAGAGTTTATTTCATTGAAACCAACTGTTCAGTTTCAGCTCAGCACTCTTGGAACTTACCTGAGATGGTATCATAAAAACGCACAAGGCGATCCACAATTTTTGCCAACGGAGAACTAAAAATTGACGTTTCTAGGCTGGATGAGCCAGACTGAACTGTACCATGCAGCAGAAATTATAGAGGGGTTTCAACTCCAGACTTCCATCTGTGGTTTGTTTGAATCAGCAGAAGCACTATGGTTATTGTTATGGTTACTGTGGCAGCCTGGTTGTGTTTCTGTTTTCTGTGTTATGCCTTTCCCCCCTCCTTTCTCCCTCACCTGCTCCTTCCCTGTGTGTGTGTCTGTGGGTGTGGCAGCAGCAGCAGCAGAGTGGCGCACCTGAGAAAGATCAACTCGTCACCCACCAGTTTTATCTACCATCTACTTTATCTACTCGGTTTCTCCACCACTTCGATGCTAGATTATTGGGTCCCATACAGTGACTTCGGAGTGCTGCTATTTCGTGGTTTGGCCTTTGAGCTCATTGTAATGATATGTGGTAGCAGAAGGTCACCCATAGGTGGCAGTGTAACCTCAAGGGGCCTTTGTAAGACTGAATGTGATTACAGGGAGTAGAAGAACTGCTTGAGAGTTAGACAGCGTGAGTTACAAAATAAACAGCTAGCTGAAGCTAGCATAAAGTTCAAGTTGATGCTTTATTTATATGCACAAGAACTTTACATGGTACCAGGACGGGGTTAAAGAAAACGGAGCAACACTATGGATGCAGTAAAACCGCCAAGTCAGTTGAAACTGACTGGAAACGTCGATGCAAGTTGGAGGGCATTCAAACAGCAGTTCAAGCTGTACGTCGCGGCGGTCGGAGTGGATCAACGAGCGGAGGAAAGGAAAATAGCCATGCTGCTCACCATCGCCGGCCCAGAGGCAATTGAAGTCTTCAACACCTTTGTGTTTGCTAGTCCCGAAGACAAAGACAAGTTTGAAGAGGTCTTAAAGAAATTTGACGAGCACTGCATGTCAAAGAAAAATGAAACGTACGAGAGATACGTCTTTCGCTCACGCTTGCAGCACCAGGGTGAGTTATTTAATAATTTTCTCACCGACCTCAAGATTAAGGCTCAGTCCTGTAACTTCGGTGATCTCAGAGACTCTATGATAAGAGATCAAATAGTTTTTGGAACAAATGAGAAGAGGCTCCGGGAGAAGCTGTTGAGGGAGACAGACCTCACGTTGAACAGTGCTATAAAAATATGTCAAGCCAGTGAGCTTGCACGACAACAGGTATTGACTTTCAGAGAGCCTGCTCACGGAGCAGCGCACCAAGAAAACGAGGCAGTGAACGCCGTGTTCGTGAAAGGAAAGCCACGGAGCAAATTTAAAAGCAGTGACACCAGGAATAAAAACAACGACAAGGAGATGTTCACTTGCAAGAGATGTGGTGAAAAACACAGACCTAGACAATGTCCTGCCTATGGCAAAACGTGTGCAAAATGTAAAGGACAAAACCATTTTGCCAGAATGTGTCTCTCTAAGAAGAAGGGACAAGGTGTACACACAGTGCAGGAGGACACAGATGACAGCGATGATTTGAGTGAAACATTTTTCATAAAGATGGTGTCACATGATGAGGATGTCAACACACTGTCCTCGAGAATAAATGAGTCAGGTCAGACTGTAAATACAGTGACAGATGACAAATGGACTGCTCCACTGTTAGTTAATGGGACAATTCTAACATTTAAAATTGACACTGGGGCCAAAGCTAATTTGATCAGTGAGAAAGATTTGAGTGCACTGACTGAGAAGCCTAAAAAATTCACAGAAAAAGTCACACCCCTGAAGGCTTATAATAATCAGCCAATACAAACAAGAGGTGCATGCAGACTTAAGGTAATGGCAAAAGGCAAACAGCATAGCCTGTTATTCACCATTGTGCCGAATGGACACGAGTCACTCTTAGGAGACAAAGCATCTGAGGACCTAGGTCTTGTAAAGAGGATCTATCAGATAAACACTGACAACATTAAAATACTCAAGCAAGGCAAAAGACAGGAACACCAACAGTGTGAGGGAAGTGCAGACATAGTGGATAAGTTTTCTTCTGTCTTCAAAGGACATGGGACATTACCTTACACTTACAAAATTCAGCTCAAAGAAGATGCTAAGCCTGTGGTGCACGCCCCAAGGAGAGTGCCAGCGCCACTCAGAGCTGGCTTAAAAACGGAGCTTGAAAGAATGACTCAAATGGGTGTCATTGAACGGGTGGAAGAACCCACAGACTGGGTCAACTCCATCACATGTGTCAAAAAGAAGAATACAGGTGCCATAAGAGTCTGCCTTGATCCCAAAGATTTGAATGAGAATATTAAGAGAGAGCATTATCAGATCCCAAAACGAGAAGAGATAATGAGTGAAATGACCGGTGCTAAGTTTTTTAGCAAGCTAGATGCCTCACACGGGTTCTGGCAGCTGAAGCTGGACCCAGAAAGCAGCAAGTACACCACCTTTAACACGCCATTTGGACGTTACTGTTTCTTGAGGCTCCCATTTGGCATTAAATCAGCACCAGAGATCTTCCACAGAGCAATGGAGTCCATGATAGAGGGTCTGGACGGCACCAGAGTTTATATAGATAACTTGGTGGTCTGGGGAAAAACACGTCAACAACATGATGAAAGACTGAAGAAACTCTTACAGAGAGTCAAAAAGAATGGACTAAAACTGAATAGAGACAAATGTCTCTTTGGCGTCACAGAGATGACCTTCTTAGGAGACAAGGTCACAAGTGAAGGGGTGGAACCTGACCAGTCAAAAGTGCAAGCTATATTGGACATGCCTGCCCCCACTGACAAAAAAGGTGTCCTGAGAGCCATGGGAATGATCAACTTCCTGGATACGTTCATTCCTAATCTTACCTCCAAGACAGCATGCCTCAGGGAGTTGCTACAGCACAACACAGTATTTGAATGGACTGCTCGACATGAGAAGGAGTGGAAAAAATTAAAGGGAACTGTAACTACAGAGCCAGTCCTCACATTCTTTGACCCATCAATGCCAACAAAGATCTCCACTGATGCCTCAAAAGATGGCTTGGGAGCTGTACTGCTACAAATGCATGAAGATATATGGCAACCTGTAGCGTATGCGTCTAGATCGATGACAGAGACCGAGCAACGCTATGCTCAAATTGAAAAAGAGACATTGGGCTTAGTGTTTGGTTGTGGAAAGTTTCACAGTTATGTGTATGGATTGCCAACCTTTACAGCAGAGACTGACTACAAACTGCTCATATCAATCAGAAAAAAGAACCTTAATGACATGTCACCCAGAATTCAACGCATGATGATGGCATTGCAGCGATATGACTTTGAGCTAATTTACACACCAGGAAAATACATTGTACTTGCAGACGCTTTATCACAAGCACCAGCACCAAACAGTGACATGCTGGTGAGCCCTGTGACTGATGATGCTGAAACACACATAAACATGGTGACTGCTTCACTCCCAACATCAGATGTCATGTTGCAGCAAATTGTACGGGAGACAGCGAAAGATCCTCTGCTGCAGAGAGTGTCCCATCATGTCGAGAATGGTTGGTCAGAAGGAGTCTGCCCAGGGTTCTACCCTGTGCGTGCAGACTTGTGTATGGCTAATGGACTGCTGCTGCGACAGAACAGGATTGTCATCCCACAATCCATGCATCAAGACATGCTTCAGCGTATTCATGAGGGACATCTGGGCGTGGAGAAATGTAAAAGGAGAGCGAGAGAAGCAGTTTATTGGCCGGGCATCAACAAAGACATAGAGGAGATGGTACAGAAATGTGAAACATGTCTCAAACATCACTACAAACAAACAAAAGAGCCTATGCTAATAGCAGACCCACCCACTGCACCATGGCAAAAAGTAGGCACTGATTTATTTCATCTGCATGGCAAAGACTATCTACTGGTGATTGACTATTACTCTAACTATCCAGAAGTTGCACAACTGTCCAGTACATCAGCACAGTCTGTCATCGCGCACATGAAAGGGTTTTTTGCCAGACATGGAATTCCACATTGTGTCGTCAGTGACAATGGTCCACAATATGACTGTGTTGAGTTTAGTGACTTTGCAAAGCAATATGGATTTCAACATGTCACCTCTAGCCCTTTGTATCCGCAGGCTAATGGACAGGCAGAGAAAGGTGTCCAAATTGTAAAGAGACTGTTAAAAAAGGCAAAAGACTGTAAAGCTGACCCTTACCTGGCTTTGCTAAGCTACAGGACTACAGCTCTGGAGTGTGGAGCATCCCCTGCTGAGCTACTCATGCATCGCAAGCTGCGCACCACACTTCCACACATTCCAAGACACAAGGATAAGAAAAACAATGACAAACTGACTGACAAAAGGATGAGACTCAAGCACAGACAGAAGATGAACTATGACAAAACAGCAAGGCATCTGGAAACTCTTCAGGAAAGGGATGTTGTGAGGATTGAGGGACCTGAGTTCTGGGACAGGAAAGCAACAGTCCTCAGTGAAGTAGGTCCCAGGTCTTTTGTGGTTAAGACAGAGAATGGACAAGTGTTAAGGAGAAATAGGAGGAGTCTGTTAAAGACTCAGGACATTGAGAATCAAGCTGAGGAGACTGGGTCTGAACAGCAAGAGGGTGCTACACCAGATATGCTCCCCGGTGAGCCTCCTTCACCTTCCCCAATGACTGTGACAATTAGAAGGTCTACAAGACCTAGGAAGCCTCCTGAGAGGCTCATAGAGCAAAAGTGAACTGTTTTACTGATAAAAAGTGAAAGAAAGTTGTTGACATTTGGCACTGTTTAAAAAAAAAAAAAAAAAAAGAATTGTTAATCCTTGTGCTGAATTTGATATGTTATAATGTGTTATTGACTGTTACAGTTGTGTAAAATGTGAAGAACAGAACAATACTGTATCTCAGTGTTGGATACTCATTTGATTTGATCGAAGAGATTAATGGTATTTTGAAATACATATAGAGTCTAGGGGCTAGGCTACATGTTGTGTTGCACTGAGTTGAAGCAGATGGTTCATGTTGTGTTTGCCTGTTTGGAAGGGGGATGTAATGATATGTGGTAGCAGAAGGTCACCCATAGGTGGCAGTGTAACCTCAAGGGGCCTTTGTAAGACTGAATGTGATTACAGGGAGTAGAAGAACTGCTTGAGAGTTAGACAGCGTGAGTTACAAAATAAACAGCTAGCTGAAGCTAGCATAAAGTTCAAGTTGATGCTTTATTTATATGCACAAGAACTTTACACTCATGACCTACTCTTTGTTGCCTCATACAGAAATCTCCTGCACCGTTCTGCCTGCCTACCTACCTGAAACCCTGGTCATCTCATCCACATTACCCTCCAGCACCGTTTGTTGAATAAATAATTTGCTCACTGCTTCCTGTCTCTGTTATCTGCATTTGGGTCCTAGAAATACAATCCCCACTGCTACAGTTATGGCGAAGGAAAGATTTTCTCCTACCTTAACTAAGTGTTGTGAGTGCCTTAACATTACTATATAGAGTGTAACAATACTGTTGTACAGCATGTCTTCAATATGTTGATAGAAAATCAAATCCAGGTGGTGTAATGTTTCCTTTTAAAAGGTATTTGCTGTTGAAAATGATAATTTCCAGGAGATAGGGTGGACGGATACCGACCTTTTCTTTGTCTCAGATGACTTTTGTCATTTTAAAATCAGGTGTCAGAGTCTCCATCCACATCCATTTGGGTATGCCCTGACATTAACTTGAACCAAATCTCAGCCCTATCTCTGCCTTTAAAACCCCAAACATGTAGGTGGAAATTGACTCCAACACAAGACTGTTATCTCCAAGTGAGCACTGACAGAATCGGAGGGAAACACAATTACATTCTACTGCAGGTATACCTCAAAGAAAAAGTCTCTGTAGGAAATCTTCAGGGAGTGATAAATAAGTTGTAACATCAGCAGCTTCAAGTTAGATCAAAACACTCCAACTAGGGGTGTAACGATACATGTAGTTGTATTGAACAGCTTCGGTACAGGACGTTCGGTTCGGTACAGGGATGTGCACGGGTGAGTTCCCGGAACAGAAGTTGTGTGTGTTTATTTTCCGCCTGCAGCTACACGTGCAGCCCGTTTACGTCATGGCTAACGCTAGCGAGAAACCAGAGCTTAAAGACCCTCACTTGTCGCTAAAGTCTCCTGCTTGGGAACACTTCGGCTTCCTAGTTAAATATTGCAACGGAGAAAGACAAATGGATAAAACGAGGGCAGTGTGCCGACATTGTTCAGCTGAGATCGGGTATGTTTCCGGTGTGACAGTTTACCAGTTAATTTTAACTGGTGAGGGTCCCAGGTGTGCTGGAGGTGTGGTTTGAGAGGGGTCTCCAGAGGGGTCCTCGGCCATGTCCGCTAACCAGGAAAAACATTCCGATCGCCCTGCTCATCGATCCAAGTCATGTATATGTATTTTCATTTTGACGTGGCTTGAACACTACTATTTTACACGGAGATGCTGGGGCTGCGACCTGCAAACCACTGTTCGACGAGCGCTACAGAGCACACAGTGACAGTGTCGGTGACTGTGCTGATGCCTGTCCAAAAAAACACGACTGTCAATAAATCGTCCAAAAGTGCATGTTGTCGTCCTTATATCTTCGTAATGAAAGCCTGTACTCACAAATAACTCAGGGGTGGAGTCAATGTGGACAAGTTAATCTTTCTGGCAAAAATTATGAAGGTTGAGTAAAACTGAACAGGGCTACATGCTGAAACTGTTAGTGCTGCACTTTACTTGTGGAAAAGTTTTGTTAAAAGCCTTTAACAAGCTGTGAGGAATTTATTTTTATAATGTTTCATATATTTTTTGTTTAATTTGTTAATTTATTTAACTTATTATCTTGCAGCACTTTAAAACAATATTCTATTTTTTAAAATGTTATTTTCACATTTTGTATCATGTTACAATAAATTGCTGGTTTACAAAAGTTCCAAATAAACAAGCAAATTCATGTTTGCATTTTGTTCCCATACTGTACCGAAAATTAACCGAACCGTGACCTCAAAACCGAGGTACGTATCGAACCGTGATTTTTGTGTATCGTTACACCCCTAACTCCAACCTGCAAGCCCCATGTGCATCCCTGCTGGAAGGCGGACATTTCACGTCGCTGCTTCAACTTGCTCCACTGCACATTTAATTTCTGAAGTGACTAAGGTAATTTTGGTCTGCTGCTGAAACAAACTCAAAGTGTTTCCATTAAAATCAGCACCAACCTGTCAACATTATTCAGTGACTGCCAAATAAAAACACAGCTTTCATATTCAGGCTGCAAGCCAGTGGAAAGCCTCCTCAAATGATTGTCAAAAGTAAAACCTAATTCCAAAACACACACACCTGCCCGCTGCACGCTAACAATCACAACATCTGGAGCATCACCTGTTAGGAAACACATCAGAGATAACAATTGGAGCATGGACAGAACAACCTGGGATTGTTTTTATTTCCAATTAATGCTTTATTCATTATTTTCCAGCAGATCCATAAACAAAATAACACAGTATGCATATGGTATTAGGGGATGTAATATTAGCCAGGGCTTAAATGATAACTTTCCGTAAGAAGTTCTGTTGAGTACAAGATATCATTGACGAGTCAGTTTTTGCTAACTGTCCAGTGTTGTATTATCACTCTCTAGTTGTCAGAGGTTGGGGATGAGGGGAATTGAAGGACCCAAATGCAGATCAGAGCAGGAGGCAGGATTGGGGAAACAAAAAGCGAGCTTTATTAAAAACAAAGCTGAACACTATAAAAATCGGGAACCCAAAAATGAAACAAGAGTCCAGGGAACCAAAAACAAAGTAGCAAAATAAAACAGTTAAACAAAGTGCAACGAAAAGGCAAAGTAAAAATCAAACAAAGGAAAACCAGAAATCAAAGTCCAAAAACATACCATGGAAACAGGAGGACACACAGGGAGGCTCTAGGAGGACATCACACTAATACGAACATGAACAACAAACCGACAAGGAGTGAAGGGGAACAAAGGCTTAAATACACACACACTGATGAGGGAACGAGGAGCAGGTGAGGAGAGAGAGAAGGGACGAGGGCAGGTGAACTAACGAGGGGGAAGCACAGAGGAGAAATCACAGACAGACAGAGGGAGACAAACCTGCAACGAGGTGGGAAGGAAAAAACACAGAAGAGACACTGACAAGACACAAGAGGGCAAGGAAATCAAAACACACAGACACAACAAAACACAGAACCATGACACTAGTGCTGTCTGAACTCAGTCATCAACAACCTTTGACAGATGTTGGAAACTTACAGGATCTCCTAAAAAATTAAAAGCCTCAGGCAGAATGAAATCAGGGAGGCAATAACTTTAACCAAATGTTTTTGAAGATGAATCTATTGCATAACATGCCAAATCCAAAGAAGTATATAAAAAGCCACATTCAACCCAGGAATGTTTTTGAATTCTCACAGATGGAGAGGCTTGTAATACAGGTTTTCTAAGCTTAAATCAAACATTTGCAACCAATACTGTAATGCAGGGAGATAGAACATGTGTGTTACAACCGTGACACATAAACACACATCTCAATAACCAGATGTTAGGTACTTACCTTGTTTTTCTCAGTCTTCTAGTGTTTAAATTTCGGTTTTGATGCTGCGTTACAGCACTATTTAACGGCAGGATTTTATATCTTAATTGAGACAGTGCAGGGAAAAGGACAATAATAGATATCTCTATTTTGATTGATTTTCCTAAATCATGTTTTTTTTTTGTGCTCTCAAAGAAAATATCAATAAAAATAGTCTGCTGTAAAAAAACATTTTTAGTGTAGTCGCACTTGTTTTCCCTCTTGATCATTTTGACTTTAAATGTCATATTAGCCAGTATCATATATCTGTCATATCAGACAGTACAACAAGAGATGGGACCCCTGTGATCCCAAACTGAATTGAAAAGATGTTATTTACAACCTTTTCAAGACAAAATTTGGGATGCATTTACCCTTCAAATAACACTATGTTTGGGGGAAGAAATTTTAATCAAAGATCTTCACTAAATTATTTTTTCTGCCTAAACAAACTAAATAAAGAAACTCTCTTTGGTTTCATGGCTGAAAAAACTGAATAAACAAACAGACCTTAAAGGAGAACACAGTTTCATACTGTTTTGATTTGTTTATATGTGGCAGACCCTGCCACCTTTCTAGCTTGAAACTGTCCCAGGCAATGTCCGAGCCGGTTTGATTCTCCTGTTTTCTCCACTCATAACTGAGGCTGGTAACGGGAAGGACCTTGCCTAAGGGCTTAGCCTCACCGTGATCGGCATTCAAATCTCCGATTTCCTGTACCGAAGAATAGAGGTGTTACCCACTGAGCTATCCAGGTGCCTTATGATGATGACAATTATGATAAAGATAAAGTGTTCAAATCTCCTATTTCCTGTACCGAAGAATAGAGGTGTTACCCACTGAGCTATCCAGGTGCCTTATGATGATGATAATTATGATAAAGATAAAGTGTCTCTTTTTTTTACTCTTGACTAGGTGAAAACTACTAATTCTAATTCTGATCATTTAACCACCATTATTTTTTATCTTTCCACCAGCAATAAATGTATCTTTATCACTCTGAATACTTGAAAGTTTAGTAATGTTGGAACACATGTCCTTCGTCTCTGGATTTCATAGAAAGCCTGTTAGACACAGGCTTAGTTACTCCTTTCATCACCAAGCTGACTGTCTTCAGGAGAGGCGCCTTGCAGTCTCACCTCTTCATCTGGCAAGGAGGACGATGTTGTCCTTGCAATAAAACCTTCAGATGGATGCTTCACAGGAGAACCCTCTCTTAGTTATTAACAACTATATAACGCCATTTGTCCCCCCCCTTTAAAGAAGATGCACTCCTTCCTCTCAGGTCAATCGGCACTCAGCACTCAGGAATCCACTTTCTGTGCGTCAACAGGAACAGAGAACTGTTTCTTCACAAAGATGTGACATTGACCGGTCTTTGCAATTGTAAATTAGGGAAGGACGGTTGTTGGTCCGTGTCTTCCTCTGTTTTGCATTAACAGATACACTCTCCAGGGAGATGTCAATTAAGGGGCCTTATCTGGTGTCTTCCTCTTCCCTTGTCAAACTGTTGTTTATGACTATGTTGTTGTAAGAGTTGTGACATTCCAATCTACTACGGTCTCTGTGTTTTTCCAGATTTCTAAATAACCATTAGGCCAGAATCTTCTTAATTTTATCAAATTAGAGAACAGCAAAAAAATGCATAAAACTGATGTTTCCCACATTTTTCTAGCTTAAAGTGGAGCTAAGATAAAGTTTCTGTGCTTAATGTGTTTGATGTTTGGTGAAGGGTGAGTCCTGGTGATTAGAACAGACTTTCAGGGGATCCTTTTTGTTTAATACTTCTTATTTACTAGTTAATGTTTCTAACATGTTTTTGTTAACAAGTATTAAGCTAGAACTAGAAGAAATATGATACCGTATTTTTCGGGCTATAAGGCGCATGGGATTATAGGGCGCACTGTGAATTAATGTGTCTATGTTCACACATAAGGCGCACCGGATTGTAAGGCGCATTAAGCAAAACAACATAGTCCGGTAAATCAAACTTTATTCAACTCAGTTGTATCAACAAATACCGGTACAGAAAAATACACTCACTTATTGATTCATTCCTCTTCCAGTGGTGGGGGTAAGCGTACTAAATACTGTTCTCTGATTAGTTTATTGTTGCTAGCGCGTACTCTGGGCCCAGGCTGCCTTACATGAATGCACTTCTAGTTTAGACATTACAGTCAGGCAGTCTTGTAGACTGCTCAGGGGTCCTGTTACGGCCGATCAGGTAGTGACACAGCGTACTGTAATGCTCCGAATATCCATTGAGCAGAGCGGCTTCGTTGCTTACCAAAGTCGTACTCACACATTTCGACAGATTTTTGCGCGCATTGTACCACATTAAATCGGTCAGTAAGCACAACAAGCAACCATACATGAGGCGCGCTGGATTATAAGGCGCACTGTCAATTTTTGAGAAAATTTAAGGATTTTAAGTGCGCCTTATAGTCCGAAAAGTATGGTAAGTCCTCAGTTCTACTGTATATTCAAGTGTGTTTTATGTTTAATCGAGTTTTGTCTCTTTTCTAATTTTAAGTGATTTCAAAGTCCACCTAATAAGCCATGGTGAAATTCTGGGAAAGGTAAAACATGATCTCGAGACACTAATACTATTGTTTAGTTTAATTAAGTTTCTTGAGTTTAGACTTATAATATGGTCTAAGGCGTGAACACTGTCAGCCTGCCCCTCTGGGCTTGAGTAATAAAAACAGAGAGACATGCTCTCTCTCTCTCTCTTCTGGCTTTTCTTGTCCTCTTCTCTTCTATTCTCTCCTCTTCTTATAATTTTTCATCCTTCCATCCATACTTTACTCTTAGTAAAGTAAACTTTGCGAGACAGCGATCTCAGCAGAAACCAACCACGTGATTTTTCTCAATTCTTTGAAGTATTTTTACTTTTTAAAACTCTAGCAGAATGAAGTTCGGTTTGTTTTTGATTTTGTCTTAAATATATCATTAAGTGTCACCGCCTGATTCAGAGGAAGTGAATTTCATTTAATTTATCTTCTATTGTGTAACGACGGAAGATCTGCCCGGCCAGCATTTTATCCTCCAGTTATTTTAGTCAAGAAGCTAACTTAGTTACAGTCAGAGCTTAAGAACCACCACTCGAAGCAACGAAGAAGAAATCTTTATTAAGACCATTATCGTTGACGAAGACGTTGCAGTAATTGGCTATTTCAGAAACCGTGCAAGCGGTTTCCAAGAAAGAGAGACATTTGTGCCAAGCCGAGACCGGCTCTGCCCCCAACGCTCTCAAGCGGACATCCCGCTGGGCCGTGGACCAAGAGTGTCATCAGCTGAGTACCGGACGAGCCGTGACTTCCCTCGGGCTATTTGACCCACACTGCGGTCCGCAGTCGAGCTAAGAGCATCCGAGAAGACCCAGGTCGTGGACTTCCGACTCCCAGACAAAGTAGGCTGAACATCATACAGCTGGATTCACACGCGTGAAATGTCAGAGTTGGTGTCTTAGGTTCTGATTTCTATCTTTTGAGCTTAAGAGAAATTCTCTCGTAACATTTAAAGGCTTTCACCTGACCCATAATTTCACCATCTGCACGTGTCACATTTTCTGTTATCTGTTATTCTTTTAAATTGTCATTTCATTTATTTACTCTGAATTATCTAGTAAATAAACATATATAATCGTATGTCTTGTCTGTGCAAGTTTGTGTTTAATGTGGAGAACCGATGGAAACTGTGTAAGAAGTCACTGCTTCAAATATGAGATTGAATATATAGATATGAGATTGAATATATCAATTTGAAATTGATTAGAACTGTTCCAAGCTAAACTTGTACAGTCCAGATTTGATTAATTTCCTCCGGATTATTCAATTAGCCTAGATAAAACACCAGAGAGGTGTTGCCCCACTTACGAGTGTGTTATTAATTGCCAGTGATTAATTACATTTATTAAGTAGTGTATCTCCTACAGTTATAAAAAATAGACATATGTATTTTTTTTTTTGTCGGGCATGTCAGTGCTTGTTAATGGAATATACTTTGTAACATGCTTTTTATTCTATTATGCTTATTTTTAGAACTAATTTAACTTTTTGTTTTGTTTTGTTTTTGTGAAAGCAAAACAAAACAAAACCGAAAGTTATACTATGTCTATAGACATATTGCTGGTTGAAAGAGAAAAAGATAATGGTGGTTAAATTATCAGAATTAAATTCAGAAACAAGTCTAAGGCCAAGTGATTTTCACCAAGTCAAGGGTCAAAAGTATCTTTATATTAATATCTGAAAATATATCGATTATATTCTACCCTGAAAAGCTGTGCTATGTTCGTATGTGTGATTTTATTGGAAAATAACAAATAATTGGCAATTATTGTAACACTTTCTAACTGGGAAAACTCATTACAGTTAAACTAATGGCGACCAGGATGTAAAACTCAATGTCCCACAATGCCCTGGGCCGCTCATTGATTGGCGTGTATTCTGCATGCAGTGGGGAGGGATGTAAAGTGTTTGGAGGCGGAGAGTCAGTCGGCTCTCTCTCTGTGGAGCTGTGTCTGTCGGGCAGCAGGAGGAGCCGATAATCGACACAACACACAGACTCAACAAAAAAAAGACGTGAACGTCGCTCAAATGCATGAACTGAACCTTTGAATCCCAGCGGAGGAAACGGTCGACTGGTTCACCTGGAGGCTTTTAACGTGAAGACGAAGGGTGTGTGGACTCCACGCACACAGCAGACCCCTCCGAAAAACACCAAGAGGAATCGGCAAGAGGTGAGGGAGGGGGGGTGCGCAAGGGTTTTCTTGCATGCAAATGTTAGCTGGTCTTTTTTTTTTATTATTTTAAAGCCCCCCCCCCCATAGGTGTATATTTTATTCCATCTGAAATGGGTGAGGTTTGTCTGGCCATACAAAAGACTTGTGCTGCCTTTTTCAGTCACCGGAGTGAATTCGTGTCGTTTTGCTCTCAGAGATTATTTGTCGCCTCATCGCCTCAAAACACAACAGAGCACAGATATACTTCACATTTAGACAAAGACACACTAGAGAGGTGGAAATGTATCGCAGCCCGTGTTAAACCTTGTTATTTGGCAGCGGTACAAAAGTAACCAGCAAGACTGTGTGTGTGTGTGTGTGTGTGTGTGTGTGTGTGTGTGTGTGTGTGTGTGTGTGTTTTCATGGCAGTTGAGGCTGGGTGATGTTTGCATTTGCTCCAGTATAGAAGAGGTGTAGTAAGGCAGTGGTGGAGGGGGTGAATAGAAAGGTGGTTAAACTGCAGTTAGCTGTAAAGAAATACGGAAAAGCTCAGATTTTATGTTCTCAACCAAGTTTTTATGGCAACAAAGATCATTTTCTTATCACTAGGGGCTGCAGCTATGATCATTTTCATTGTAGATCAATCTGTTGATTATTTTTTTGAATAATCAATTAGTTGTTTGGTCTATAAAATGTCAGAAAAATGCAAAAAAAGAAGCTCAAAGATGTTCAATTTACTCTAATAGAGGTGAAAAGACACCAGGAAATATTCACATCTAAGACGCTTGAATCAGAAAATCGTTCCTTTTATCCCCTAAAAAATTACTCAAACTTAATAATCGATTTGCAAAATAGTTGGAGATTAATTTTAACATTCTCAGCCAATCTATAAATCGTTACAGTTCCCGATTAATCTTACATTTCTGTCACCTTCAAAAACTGTTAAACCCAATCTCTAAGGTGAGGATACCTTCCATTTCCACCCACATAAACAACCCCTGTAAGCGCAGGAAAAGGGGGTCCTCCTCCTCGCGTTCGGACTTAACCCCCCCCCCCCCACACACACACACACACAGCTCAGGACGGATGTGGACTGTTTGGGATTTAAAGCCACATAGGAAGGAAGGGGGGGATCAGTGAATAGACTAGAGAAACTGGACGAACCCCTGCCAAGAATTTAGTTGCAGGGCAGGCAGTGATGTGGCTTGTGGAGGATGAAAGCAGCGAAAAACCCACCTTTTGTAGCTGCAGGAGTACAGTTAACCCTTCATGACAACATTGTGCATCGTATCAGAGGTATTTGACCCAAACCCATATTTGAACTCTCTCAAAGGCTGTCTGAACAAACACCCCCTTTATTGTGCTAGTTAATTGTGCATGAGCATGAAGTTGTACTTGAAATGTGTCTCCATTTAGCCTTTACTTCTGTGTCTGTTTTCCAGGGAAGGAGCCAGGCTTGGTATGTTATTGGAGAAACTGACTGGCAGCCTCTTCCATGTTAATGTAATGGAAATGCGCCTTGGTCACCCCCGGTAGCATCTGAAATGCATCAGCGGAAATATATCAGCAACTCCCATGGCTAATTGTATCAAGCAGCGGTGGCTTGAGTTTGCCAGTGGATGCACTCAAGAACGGGGTGCCCTGCCATGCCCAGCGCCATGCTAAAGCAACACACTCATAATAACAAGGAGCACTCAGTTCAACCAGTGGGGAAGCTGTGGAAAAAGTTGGTGGAAAATCTATGGTTTGAGCCTCAATTTTGATTTCCTTTTTTTTTTTTATTTTTGACCTAGATATTCTGTAACGTGCCGTAGCTCAGCTGCTTTTCCTGCCGTCTGCTTCTCCCTCAAGTTGCATCCACTCTGGCTTCTTCCTAACATCAACACTAAGGACGGCTGGACTGTGACCTGCTTTTCTGAGAGGCACATTTTCAGCAGACAGAATGGATGTTCAAATTTACTGCCGGCTTTTGTTGGAGTTGACAACGTGAGGGGCAGAATGACAGGACCCCTATGAAGTGGAGGAGTAGGTGGAACAGCAGCACTATATCAAAATGGCCCAAACCAGTTTGCTGCAGGGGAAGCGCTATTACTGCCGGGAGTGGGTCTTCCATAAGATCCAGCATTGCCTGCAAGAGAAAACCAACAACCTCAATGGAGTGACCAGCACTCCCAGTAAGCAGCCCCTGCTGGCGCCAGATGGGGGTGCGTCCAACCCCGGCACCTTGACATCAGGATCCGCCAAGTCAGGTACCTCCTGGGGGGTTTTGCTTGTGGGGGGTCCGGGAAGCGGGAAAACCGCAGTGTGCACGGAGCTGTTGTGGCCCACTTCGGCCCAGGGAACACACCGGGGCCTGCAACAGCATAGTTTGGCTTTCCACTTCTGCCGGGCGGATGACTCGGACACGCTGTGCGTCGGCGGGTTCATCCGAGGTCTGGTGGCTCAGATCTGCCGCCGGGGGCTAGTGCCGGGATACGAGGAGAAGGTGCGCGACCCAGCTGTGCAGAGCACTTTGCAGCCTGGAGAGTGTGAGAGGAACCCCACAGAGGCTTTCAAGAGGTATGGACGAACACACATAAATACAGCCCTCTGCTTTTTTTTTTTTTTGCTCTCACTGTCAGTGTAGATGCCAGATGATTTCACAGATTATCACCTTTATTTACTTCACTGCATTTATCTGACACAAAATGGTGCAGTGCAGTACTACTTATGTAACCCAGTAGTGTCTTAAATTGGCTCTATATTGACAAACTACAACATTAAAATGCGTTGTTTATTTGTTGAAATTCTCCCAGCAGAGCCCCACCCACTTTAGAAACTGTTGACCATGCTACAAAACTTTTTTTTAACTGTTCATTTACTTGTGTATCGCCCCAAATTCTCTTTAAATGTCCCTCTTTTACAGATATAAAATTCTCATTATTAATTTAATATTTTTTTTCTGTAAAAGCTGTCAAATTTTACATTATTTTATGATCAAAATCAACCTCAGACAAACCCACAGCTGTAGTATGTGAGTTATTGCAGGATTTAAACAAACTCCTCCTGTCATTCAACCCCCAAATTCTCAGAATTATTGCTGAGGACATGACCTCTTTGTCCTGATGGCAGCTTTAGCCCTGAGCACAAAGACCTGAAAATTGTAAGTAATGTTGATGTGGTTAGATACTCAGTGGTTGTAGAAGTACTGACACAGAATTACTCTGAAGCCACAGAAATCAGCTAGCTGATATTTATTCATTGACAAATTATAGTGAAGCTGAGTAATATTGGTCTTATAGCCAGAAAAAATAGAATTCGCTGCTGTTTTGTATCGTCATTAACTGAATATCTAATAATTTTGGTTAGACAAAACAAGCCTTTTGGAGATGCTACCTTGAGCAGTTTCCCCAATTTTCTAACATTTTATTGACGGAAGGATTTTTTGAAAAATAATGGTTAGTCGTTTATAAAATCAGAACGGAGACCCGCAGTCTATGTTGTCAGGAATAAAAACCTGCATATTTGTTGCTTTCCAGAATATTTTTTTTGTAGAGGATTCATTTTTGTCACATCTGGAATAAGAGCGATGGGTCCAGGTGTTGTCTGAAATCTAGGAATTCGACTTGCCTGGAAATGTAAAATGCAAAAGCCGACCCCTCCCCCTCCCTTTCCTCTCCACCTCCTGACCCCGCTGCACCCCTCCCCCCCCTCTTTTTCTGACTGCTCACACTCACAGCATAGCTCCGCCTCAGCAGCCTCTCCACTTATTTGATGTCATGGTTCTGCTGGTTTTCCCCCCCTGGTGTGGCATGCTGGGTGGGACTGTCCCTGCTTGGCTTCTGACTCAAGAAAGGTCAGATATTTTTAAGTTGCAGCCGAGCTCAGGTGGCTGGAGACTTGTGCTTTGAACTGCGACTGACTCACTGAATGACTGACCTGAGTGACTGCGCTGCAGAAAGATGAAGTGCACATGTGAAACTGAAGTACAGTAGCTTTGTGCACTTTCAGCGTCCTGCCCAGGCATGTAACACGATCAAGATGGACTGTTATTGTAGGCGGTGGCTTTAAAAGGACCTGCGCGTGAGCGTGTGTGTATGTATGTGGGTTACTTGCACGACTTGTATACACAGTATAGGTCAGGCAGTCTACGCAACACAGGCTGGAATGCAGCATTGAACGCACACACTCACGCTTCTTGTCTGGCCATCTGGTGATGCTTATTGCACCATCTCAACAAAAAGTAGGTCAAACGTTCAGCAAGGTAAATCATTTTTTAAACGCTCACCAGAGTCAACAGCTCAACCCACACCTTTTTTTTTAACATTCACGTTCCCAAGGAAGTTAGCACTGCTTTTGTCATCTGCTCGTAATCATGTGGCCTCTGCCGACGACTCTGACTTCAGTTTGACCCTCTTAGATAAAAGGCAGGTTATCGTAAGGACATAAACAGACTGAACTCAGCAGGAGCGAACTTCTCGCTTCAGCTCTGCTCTGTGTCACATTGGATGTCAAAGGCCTTTTTTTGCAGACAGTCACATTTACTCCTTGCCTCATGAAACAAATATTGTGTGGTACTTAAAAAACCTCAGGCTCTAAATTTGCGGACAACAAAGACACAAGGCTTTTGACCGCTGTCTGTTTTGTTTGTGAGCCAAATAAGCACTTTGTTGAATGCCTTATCGTCATCTCAGGTGTAGAAGTCTTTCAAACACCATTGTACACAAATAATCTGAGCAGCTCCCCTGCTGTTCTGATGCTATCTGGTTTCAGCAAGCCAAGACTGTCGGCTGTGCCTGGCAGTGATGTAAAGAAATTATAAAAACAGAGAGAAATGGGAGGGCGTAAAAGGATTAATTAAATAGTCCAACATTATGACCACTGATTTACATCGGGGATAAAAAGTCACAGAGGGGAGCATACTTCATTTTGACTCAACAGATTCAGGCCTTGACTTTACTCAATTAAAGTTATACAAGTTTCTGTTAGTTAAGCGTCTTGTTTAGCACAGATTTTTGGGGAGCATTTGACTCCCACCCGCTACAATTCCCCTCCAGCTGCGATTTTAAATCTTAGTTCGTGAGTGAATGCAAGAGGCCCTGTCAAATTCTTTAGCCTGGTCAAAGACAAACAGGTCTGTTTGTTGATAGTAATCACCAGTCTTGTGCTAATACATTGAAACTGGTTCAGACACGGGTTTACGTCCATTCTGTGCAGCCTGATCACTGCGTTCTCCTATCTGTACATCTGCAACCACCGACAACCAGACAACCAACTATTTAAAGTTGAGTATTGTCATTTTATAGCAATAAATCTGCATCACATATTTTATAAATTTTTTACTACCTCAGCTCTTTATTTTAATCTCTTTGCACATGTGCAAATAATAACAGCCAAACTATAATAATCTAGAGTTCAGTAATAGAAGTAGTTGTCGTATTCCATTGCGGAAGATTCTTTACTTAAGTAAAAGCTGAAATACCGGTGAAGTGAAGTCTCTACTTTCATAATTTTTTTTGTTAAAGCAAGAATAAGTTCATAAATTCAGGTATTTCCATTAAGTACATTTTTGACACACTTGTACTTTATCGGAGTACTTCCATTGTCTGCTACTTTATACTTCTACTACACTACAATACAGATGGAAATGTTGTACTTTTTACTTTGCTACATTTGACACTTATAGTTACTATTACTTTTCACTTAAAATCTCTGCACTTCTGCAGTGCTGTACTACTAATCTAACCCAGTAGTATATAAAGTATCTGATTTTGGCTCCACATTGACAATCTGCAACATTAACATTTTTTGTTACATGTACTGTGTAATATTAAACTTTGAAAGGAGCCATTCTGCATAACGAGTATTTTGATACTTAAAGTACATTTTGCTGGTAATACTACTATACTTTTAATTGTAATGGAGTATTTTGGGACTACAGTATTTCTACTTTCATCAACTTAAAGATCTGAGTACTTCTTCTACCAGCACAGAAGTATTATCATCAAAATTTTATGTATGGAAAGTAAAAATACTCTTTAGAATGAATGTGTTTTGACTGCAGTGTTGTAGCAGGTAAAAGTGGAGCTGGTTGTTAGTATGTTATATGCTGTTGTTTATTGAATTGAATTGAATTGAATTGTATTATACAATTTGTCTCCCAAAATTAGAATCTACAAAGTAGCTGTCAGATAAATGCGTTGGAGTAAAACCAATTATATATATTTATCTGAAATGTAGTGAAGTAGAATAAAATAATGCATAAAATGTAAATACTGAAGTGAGGCACAAGCAGGGCTGGAGCTAGAATCTTACTGATACTGAGGTCATGAGTCAAAATTTTCCCAACGCAGCACTGCCTACCAGAAAAACTGTTGATTAGTCACCAGCAAAACAGTTTCTTAACTGCTTTCTATTGACCTATATTCTCTCAAAATGTCCACGATCCTTAAATGTGTACAATTCTGGTTCAGAATACTAAACTCCCATTTTAAATTTTTTTAAATTTTAAAAGTCTAAAACGATCAAAATCAACCTCAGACAAAACACTTGTAGTCTGGGAGTTATTGTGGGACCTAATCTCCTCTTCATGTCGTCCAACCACCTTCTCGTAGAGTCCAATTCCTAGAAATATTACTGAGGATGTGACCTCTGAATCCTTACTGGCAGCTTACACCCAAAGCACAATGACCTGAAGACTGTAAATATGGTTTATGCAGTTAGATACTCACTGGTTGTAGTAGGAGTAGTAGTAGTTGTTATTGTAGAAGCAGAAATAACCCGAGGCCTCTGCTCTTTGACATTTCTTAAATGTTTGAATCATCAGTAATCATATTTTAGTGCTTTATACATTTCTATTGTCCAAGTTAACGTTTCTGGTTTAAAACATACTTAGTGATTGACGTATTTGTGTTACACATATGAATAATGTAGCCTAACACAATATTGTAATAGATATCGATTAAAAGCTGAAATAATTGGTTGATTTTGAATGAACTATACGGTACTAAAACTACTATTGTTGGCTAGTTGGTTTTTGACTGTTTCTTTGATTGGTGATTGGCCAAAAGGAACCTGTGATGCACATTTTGGTTTTAAATTGGTCAAATGAAACACATATTCATCAGTGACTTAATGACAATAATCGTTGCACCTTTTAAATGTTGAATGAAAACTATCCTTAATACACTTAGAAACAAGTTGCTTTCACTTGCCATTTTGAACATTTGTAACAACTTCACAAAAATAACTAAATATATTTCAATTAAACTTAAAAAGAAGATATAACGTAAACTTAAAATTAATATTTTGATTTATTTACCTTTTCTAAGTCAATCAGTTTTTTTAAGTTACACCAACTTGTCAGTTTTAACAGTGTTATACTGTTATATTAATTTCAGCCATATCACCCAGCTTTGCTAGAATGCATTTTTATTTTGTGTATTACTAAACATAATGTTATGCGTTAACAGAACAGGAGCCTGCCAGATAAGGTTGTGATCTGCAGTCCCCCAGATAAAAGGCAGCTTCACCTTTCAGTTGGATTTTCCTCTGCTTCAAGTTTACCAGCACAACCTCCTATCTTGTTTGGACAATAAACTTGAGACTTGTGGCACATGAGCTGCCTGGCTGGGTCAAATTCATTTCCATTAGTATCTGACGGGTTTGACAGTTGAGCTGCAGTGTGTCATCAAGGGTTTTATTTGTAGCGAAGCCAAAACACATTCCCCTGTGTCTTTAGTGTCTGTCTTAGCCTTATCAAAGTCCACTGCCATGTTTTGACTGGAGTCCTCCAGTTTGAATGAATTTGTGAGTTTTAAACAACCAGTCAGCCTGCTGCCATCCAACATGCCTCACTTTCTAGACAAAAGAGCTGGCTTCAAATAGGTGGAGTTAACCCAGCCATGTGGGTCAAACTAAAGGCAACAGGTTTTTTTTCTGCTGATGGGACAAAGCTGCCTTTTAGTTTAGGTGTGACCTTATGTGGATCTGTTGTTGGGCTCCTCTTCACCAAGCATGAGTTAGGCTTGAATAGTAGCCGTACGAGTTTTTATTTCTTTGTAAAGGGCACCGACTTCAGAAATGATGAATGACCGTGGCTTAAATTTTCTGAACAAAACTTGAATTTTCTTGTCAGTGTTTTATTCCCACAGCGTGTCCACAGAAGCAATTGATGCAGCAGTTTAGAGATTTTTCCATTAGACTGTTAAAAATGATGATTTTCTGGCAGCTTCTTCAAACATTTCTCTATAAATCGTTGTGCCTGTTTGTTTGATCCAAAGAGCTGTTCATATAACTACTGAAATGAATCAGAAAAAGAAGCATGCTTGACTCTAGTCTGGTGGCCTCCAGTGAACATATTGTTTGGCTTTTTTAAGTTGTTATTTTACAAGATAGCATGGAATTACCGGCTCAAGGCAAACTTTTTTTAGTAGATTATGACAAGTGAATTCCTGTTATTGCCTCCGGGAAATGTAGGAAATTGTGAGGTGCAAACCGAGAGATTTAAATAAATGTGAAGATGTTTGTAAAGATGTCTTGTGATTAAATGGTTACCTAAATTTCCTCAAATAACGTGTCTGTAGCCTTGCTTTGTCTGATTTTGAACACATCTCAACATGTGGCACATTTCGAATTCAAGTAAAACCAACTGAGACATTTTTTTATGAAGTCAGAGAGGGAGCTTTGTGGCTTTTTTTCTTTTTGTGTTGACTTTTTGACTGAACACATTGGGCGGCCCTGCTTATTGGGGTTAAGGGACACTAAATGAAAGCGGCCCCCTGCCTTTCATGTGGTGCACGGCTGTGGAAAACTCGCTGCAGATTAGGGCCACGTTTTAAACCAAAAAAAAAGGCTCCCAGTGTGATGCATCAACTCCAGTCGAGCAGATGAGGAGAAACAGCAGCACTGGTGCAGCTGCAATGATGACTCAGCAATTTGAGGCCAGCCTCTGTCTCCACACCACTGGCAGATTTTGTGTGTGTGTGTGTGTGTGTGTGTGTGTGTGTGTGTGTGTGTGTGTGTGTGTGTGTGTGTGTGCGCGCGTGTTCATGTTCGTGTTCTTTTGTTTGTGTATGTGTGTATGTGCCTACGCACGTGTGTGGGCACACATAACTCATTCATATTATCATCTCACTCAAATAAAGCTCATATGTGATGGTACTCAAACTTGTATTAGGGTTTGTCAGGGCTCTAGAGTGTGACCAATTTGGTTGCACATGCTACCTAAATTTGTAAAGGTGCGCCTAAAATTATTACTCAGGTCACACTGGTGCACCCAACGTTTTCAATGCGAATGCCTCAACTTCCATCGCAATCTGTTGCCTCTCTGTGAACGAAGCGTTTCATCTCCTTTGACCAAGCTCACAGTGATGGTAGGCTCATTTCGTGGTCCAATCAGAGACAGAGATGGGGCGGGTCTTTGCTTCTTATTGGCTGTGGTACAGATAGTCCTGTCCGCTGCACCGAGCTGTGTGTGTTCAATATTGCGACCTGACCACCCGCGGTAAAGAGACAGAGGAAACGTACGACGAAAAATGAAGCGGGTTAAACACATAGATAGCTTTTTCATCAAGAAAAGTAAGCCCACTGTTCCGCCCAGTACGAGTAGGCCTACTGTCATTCCCAGTCCATGCCCAGAGCAGGAGGTAATTCAGCCACCGGTCTCCTCATTCCCTAAGGTGCCAAGCCCTTCAGCGGAGATGGCATCTTATGAGACAGAGAGAGAGTGTAGGCCTATCGAGTCTGAGGCCCCGTCCAGACATACCAAAACGATCTTTTTTTTTATCCATCTTCCTTGACATCGTTTGAAGAATATTTGCGTCCACACGGATCCACTGTAAATGACTGAATACGCTGTAGTTCATATGCCAGGCCTATAGGTGGAGCTGGAAATTCACCAAAAACGGAGAAGAAGAGACGGAGCATGTGCATAAAGCTTGCGCACTATATACAAACAGACAGCCGAAGGAGAAACCGAACATAACAAGAAGAAGATGAAAATGGCTAGTCGGTTGTCCATAATCCTTTTTTGCTCAGCGTAGTGGCAGAGGAGTGTAATATTTTGCCCTAGTAACCGTAATAGGCTCGATATCTTCTGCAGCACGAACACAAGCATGTAGTCCACCATTGTTGTTGTTGTTGTAATGAGACGTCACAGGGTTCAGAGGTCAAAGGCGAGAGGTTGAGGGGTGGGGCGATGACGCCATCGTATTGAAAAGTATGCGGATTCACCGTCCACACGAAAACGCAGGGGCTGCGTTTTCGAATTTCTCCACCCTGAGACCTGTTTTCAAAAAAGTGCGTTTGCAGGTGCTGCGTTTACAGGATCCGTGTGGACGATCGGCCAAAAAGATGCAAAACATGTGCGTTTACACAAAACAGCGTTTTCGTGTGGACGGGACATCAGATCATAGAGCCCGAGAGTAGTCAGACTAAAAAGCCAAAAATGTATGCTTTCAGGAAGGACTGGCTAGAACAATGAGATACAATAGAATAGATAACTCGATGCACTGCATTTATTGTTAGGAGTGCGGTCCAAACATGGCTGGTAACAGTGCCTTCATAAGCAGCTTGACAACGTTTCATATCGAAACGTTGAAGAAACATAACGTCTCGCAAAAACACACTTCATGCCGGGACAAGTGTGTTGATAAAGTGGCTCCTCTCCCGGCTGCATTTCAGCGGCAGACAGCAACCCTCAGGTCCTCTGAGGAATCAGAAATGTTAATTAAATTCAATGTTGCCTACATCGCATGTGACAGCAAGCGGGGACCTGCTATAAGACTTTGAGACATGACATGTAAGGTCTCAGTTCAATGAAGCACTTTAAACACTAGCACTTTTTATTTGGAAATGGTTTATTTTGCTTAAAATGTTTTAGTTTGTTCAAATACAGCTCAGTGTAACATTTTAAACACTTTATTTTTTTTATTTTTATATATAATTGTGCTTCAAAAAAAGACTGGCATTTACTTACACCTTATTCTTGTTTAAAATAATTTACACAATATATGAATGTATATGGAAAGCGATAAAAACATGAATTTGTGGCGTTAAAGGTGACACAATGAAAAATTTGGGTGCACCTAACTTTTGTGCTGGTGCACCTAAATAAAAAAGTTAGGCGTACCAGTGCAACCAATGCAAAAAGTTAGTCTGGAGCCCTGTTTGTAGAGGAAGAGTTGAAGCATTTTCATGAAGGAAAAGGAGGGCTATATCTTGAATTTGGAGTTTTCTGATTGAACAGTTAGTCTGTTGTAGACGATGTCTTGCTTTAGAAATAGTTGTGATCAAGTAACAGATAAGTTGTTTGGTTGATAAAATGTCAGCAAAAGAGGAAAAATGTGGTTCCAGGGCTCCAGACTGCGACCAAAATTGGAGACAGTACGACTAAATTTTACGTTTAGTTGTGCATGTGAGACCAATGAATTTGCCGGTGTTTTTTTTTGGGGGGGGGGGGGATTACAGGTGGCAGGCCAATGTGTGTGAGAGGGGGCAGGAATGGGGAATGGCACTGTAAGTGGCTAATGTGTGGAGGGGTAGGGTCCTAAAGTTGTTCCGAGCACAGAAGGAGAAGGTTTCACTTTCAGCGATCTATGGTGAAACGAACTCTTGACGCTTATTTTCTCCCCGATAAGCCTAGTAGTGTGCCAGAGTCAAATCCTAACTCAGAGGATGAGTCTGAGTCTGAAGACCCAAGTGTGGCGAAAAAGGGCAGAAAATACTGCTTTCGTGAAAAATGGCTGCGCGAATTTGACTGGTTAAGGTATCTCAGAGAGACGAATTCCATGAACTGCGATACCCGCAACATGCAGGGAACAAGAAATTTGCAGGTAATGCTGGCACTACACAGTTAAAACATAACACATTGGTCAAACACAGTGCTAGTCTAAGGCATAAATAATAATTGTTAAGTTGTGGTCTGTGTACTGTGAAAGGATAGGAAGGTTACTGAGCACATACTTTGTTTACATTTCTGAACATAGCTTTGCATTTGTGATTGATGAGATATGTACGATTGGTCAATAACATAATTATTGTGACAAATATCTCTCATATGTTTCTAGATCCCAAGGTTAAGTCTTTTTGCTTATCTGCTCTGATCCATAGTCCAAGACTGGAAAGTATTCAATTCACAATGATGCAAAACCTTTGAGAAACTAGAACCAGTGTTTGTTTAGGATTTTTGCTTGATACATTTCTAAATTTCAGGCTAAAGACCCTGAAAATAATACATATCTGTAACTATATAACTGTAATAACCTTTCTATAACATTGAATAATCATTTCTAAATAAACAACAGTTTAAGCTGAAGCTCTGAAAAACATCTTTAGATGTTGTTTATGAAGAGTTTAATATCTTACAATCCAGCTAATCCGCCTCATAAAGACTGTGTAGGTGTGTTTTGAAGACAGCTGAGTGACAAGTGGTTTGGCAACATAAGCAAACAACCCCACAGCTGTCATCATATTTGATTAAAATGTTTCTACACTGTGATTGGTGGGCGTAACTATGTGACAACCCCCTTTTTCCAACTGAATCCTCCCACTTCTAAACCAGTGAGAAATACAAGGACAGACACAGAAATGCATAAATCTCTGCTGTGAAATATCCAAACTTTGGCAGAGTCTTTGTGTATGTTGGATCCCGTTGCTCATAGTAAGAAGCTGACGGAGAAATATGTTTTCTGGGCTTTTAGTCAAATATCAGAGATTGTTTTTTGATTATCGACTTGTCGTTTCAGCACAAGTATGTTCTTCTTAACTGTGCCAGACAGCTCACACCGCTGCTGTTTGTAACCACAGATCTATTCAATCTAGGTAAAGACGCGTACCTGTCTGGGCTGGCATTCGTTCAGTGTTGAAATCCAAGTGAACTGTTTGTATTCACTTATTGAGGCTTTTGCGCATGTGGACAGACAGTTGTGTTTCCATATGTGATGATAAGCAGCCTGAGGAAAGCGGAGAGTGTTTTGGAGGCAAACTGAGGCAGGAGTGTCAACAGGGAGAAGAGGGAGGGGGTTGAAAAGGATGAAATTTCAGATTCCTTTGACAGTATTGGATAGCTGGCCAGGAATGCACACCTTGTCTGGGTTGGGAAGCGCTTGGGGGATTTGGAATAGTTATATGAGGTATGTGTGCTGGCCCAAAAAGAAGTGTGGAGTATGTTTACACTATTGCAAATAATTAACAGGCTTCATTATCGGTTTAAAGAAGTTTAACTTCTAAGATGACTGAAGGGACTGAATTTGAATGTTTGTAATTAGTATTTTTCTTCTATTTTAAGTCTTTAAATTTTTAACAACCTATTAACAAAATAGTCTGGATAGAATCATACCTCTTAACAACAACAGTCTGTTGTGACGTAATTAAAGGGTGGATCAGATGCATACCTCACATTCACAAAAACAATGTGATCATTGTGTGTGATCGGACCCATGACAGAGCTTTATGTAATCAAAACCATCACAAGACTTCATCACAAACATCAGTAGATATCACTTTATTGTTTTAACAACATTAGCATGGGTTGATTATGGGGAACCATTGTTGGCTTGTTTATAAAAGAAAACAGTTGTTTTGGTGTGCAAGTCACCCAGATTTGGCTCTCTCGCGCTCCTTACCCCCCTGACTGAACAGTCTGCAGGACATTGTTTCTCAGAGAGCTGGAGGCATTGGTCTGCTTGGAATCCAGCACAGAACTGAGTGAGCAAATCCCTGAGATCAGATTCTCGCATTGTCCAGCATGTTTAAAGAATGGCTGAAAACAAGCACTTTTTAAACACTTACAGGACCATTCCTAAGACATTGGAGTTTTTTGCTGATGTGTTACTTTATTACATCTTTAGGTTGTTTTGTTGTTTTTATTGTCATCTTTTGGCAGTTTGTGGAAAACACCTGCTTTGACATTCTGATGAGGTGTGGCCTTGCATGGAACGTGCTAGAGAGTTTCATATTTGAGAGAGTAACGCTGGGTGTCTACTGGTGCCAAAATGGTACTCCAGTTGTTTTTTTAAGGAAGTCACATTTTTCTTATGTAAGGAAGTAGGGCTGGCCGATATATCCAATATACAAAACGTTATCATGGTATGAGACTTTATATTGTCTTAGATTTTGGATATCATTATACTGTGATATGTCATAGGGATCATCTTTTCCTGGTTTTAAAGTCTGCATTACAGTAAGGTGATGTCATTTTCTAAACTTAGCAGACTGCTCTACTAATTTACCTTTAACAATTTAGTCATTATATCCACATTACTGTTGGTTAATGATCAGAAATCTTACTGTGTTCATATTTTGTGTCCTAATATTTATAAGGTGCTTTTGAGGAAATATAGGCACAGCTGAGGCTCATGGGAATGCAGGTATTTAGTCATAAACCAAAGTTTTGGACAAATCCAATTTTTTTCCTGATCATGACACTAGATTAACAGTCGGGATCATCACATACATTAGAATTTTTCCTCTAGGGACCATAAATGTGTTTATAAATTTGAATGAACACGTGGAAAAAATATTGATTTTTTAATATAATGGTGTTTCATCTACACAATCCCTCATGTAAACCATAAATCTTAATATTTGAAATGAAACGATCCTGTCGTGATATTTTTTTTGTCTCCTAGCGTTGACAGCAGTGAACCTTAGATAATCAAGGTTAAAACATACAATCAAAGTAAATATGAACAGCTGGTTAAAATGACAAAAGTGACGATATGAATTCATTGCTGTGAATGAATTTTGTTAACTATGTTTTTCTCAAATGCATTTAGAATAACAATTTGGATCTGATGATAAAGGCCTCTTCAATTAACTTGAAAGTGACTGGAAAGTGCCTAAATTTATTAATCCTAAATGTCCGTACAGAATTCCATAGCAACTGATCCAGTACTTGTTTAGATATTGAAATGACCCAGAGGCTGACATGGCCATCCCTGGATTCATTCCTCATAGTTCAAGAGGAGATTACATTTTCAAGTGAAATTCACCAGAATTGCGGCTTCACATTCCAATCTGGAACCAACAACTCACTCACTGAATGAAATGTGGCCAGATTGGCTTCATGTAAGGATGAATGTGCTCTTAATATACAAAAACGTCATGGTTTAAGATAATTTGTGCTAAGACACAATGCGGTTATTTAAGCTTAATGAGGATTTTACAAAAATGTCGCCCAATTCTCTACTCAGTCATTTTGAAGAAATTACTTTAATGGCCATTTTTGTATTTTTGAAAAATAACTAATTTACTGCTGCAAGGTTGACATCCTCAGAGTTATCTATCTAATGAAAGGCTCTCAGTGCAAATCAATGTAAATACGTATGCCGGCAGCTTACACAACTGCTATTCTGCTCCACTGTAACCACTCTGCATCAAACCTTTGATTTGTTAAAAGCTTTCAAAAACAAGCTATTCAACGCATTCCCACTGAACAAAACCTGTAATGAAGGCTTAGACTTGGAGTTCATGTCCAATCAGATAAAACTGGGGTGAAATGATAACAGATTGAGGAGGAAATTTCAGCATATGGCCAACGAAACGGTATGAATACAGTAAGTGTCTGAGCCTGGCTGTTCAGCTGTTCCGTTCTTTGCTCTGACCGCCGTTTGCTCTTATTGTCCTCATCAGTGTGATTACATTGAACAACATGATTGCAATAACGTAATGCATAATGTACGAATCGTATAAGAAAGTGCGAGAGAAGAATCTGCAATATAGTTGTCTATTTCACTTTGGATGAGCTGGTGCATCAGTCAGCTGTTGTCGTTCAGCTCTGAGGCACTAAGCTCTCCTGACTTTGCAAAGACGCTGAGGAGGCTTCCTCCAAATTGACTCGATACTAAATGAAGAGATGGAGTTTTTCTAATGAAAAGGCCTCTCTGGTTTTCCACTGATCATGGCAGAAAGCTTTGTCAGTATTGCTCTGCGTGGTGATCTGTCTGAAACTGAGGGCTCGACTCACCAGTTGGCCTTTTTTTTTCCATTAATAGAGCAGTGTCAAGGCCGGACATTGATAGTTTATTTCACCCTCTGTTTTCTTAAGCTTTTGCCTGAATCTTGGTCAGTGTTTATGTGTGTGAGTGTTTGGGCATGTGGCATGTATTTCAGGCTCTGTGCCTGCTCTATAAAATGAGCTGTGTAAATTTGTAAGGCCTTGGCTGGGTGCCCAGTGCTGCCCTGTCGGCACAGACATCTTCACTATATGTCACACTGAAAGCTTCACTTTGCACATTGTGGTTGGAGCGATGGCCACTGCTGTCGCGAACACAACATGACAGATGGCGAGTGCATTAGATGCATTTCACATCCCCCTTCTTCTCCCTTGTTTCCAGTCTTAAATAGCAATTGGGCATATGTTGAGGTACAGAGCGAGAACCAAAATCGTTGGTACAAATGTCGAAGACTGCTAAAATACTTTTAATTTTCTGGCTCAGGTATGCATCAGGTTTGTGTGGCAAACTGAATCAGCTTTTCCTGAGCTTATTTCTCTCCAGCGTCCTGTGGAGTTTTCTTTGTCTGCAGTCCTCGCCTTTTGACTCTTTGACAGGCTGAAAGTAGCTGGATTGTGAGAGAAGAATGACTCTTTGTTTTGCCCACTTGCTGTCACTGTGGATTTGATTGTGAGTAGGCAACATGGCCTAAGACAAAACCATTCACACACACTCACACACAGTCACCCCTGTGGATGAACATTCCTTTTGGCAAGGCTCCCAGATGGCACTGCAGGTTCTCTGTGGACTATAGTCATCAGAAAGAGTGATTAACTGTGTTTCTGAAAGGCTGAGCAACATCACGACAAAGTGGAAAAGGTTGGTGATCGTATGCACTGATTTCTGTCCTGTTGAGGGTTCAAACTGCCTGTAAAAAGTTTTGAATAGAAGCTTGAGTTTGTGAAGCTTTGCCAAAACATTTATAACTGTCCCGTGGACACCTGAGTGGAAGCTACATTTTGAGGGATTTCATCTTGGGCAACAAAATTTTAATGATTAATCAAATAACTGATGAGTCTAAGTGTCAAAAAAAGTGTAAAATGCAGTGTTTTTTTAAGGCTTCTTACCTTCACAAACATAATCAGTCAATTCGTTTTCTTTGCAATATTGTACCTTGCATTTTTTCCCCTTTTTTCCAGGTATATATTCACAAAGTAAATAACAAACCATAAGGTAAACAGACAAACATATATATGAGGCAAACTGGTTTTTCACAAATGAGGATCTCAAAGAAAAAAAATAAACAAACAAAAAAGAAAGAAAGAAATGATAAAATAATAGAATAAGCTAAAATAAACTAATGGGAAATAAGGGGTGGCGCATGTATGCGTGTTCATGTATCTGTGTGTGTGTATGCATGTGAGTGTTAGTGTTGGGGTGGGGACCATTGAGTTTATCTCTTTAATTTGATTAAATATTTCCACTGTTTTTATCAGCCTTTCTTTACAGTATAACTTATTCCAAATATGTATTTGTTTCCTATTTCTAAAAGTTAGTCTTTCCATCTCCAATTTTGGTGTATTTGATTGTTTCCATGCTTTAGTCACCTGCTTCATGGCAGTTACTTTCAGTATATTGAAAAAATAAATGTCCTTTGCTCTTATCTTTCCTTTTAAATAAATACCTAACCAATGTTGTACCTGCAAAATGTACTTTAGGATTTCCTTAACTCCTTCCCAGTATGTTGTTAATACTGGGCATGTAATAAGCACATGCATATAATTTGCCTCCTGTTCGCCGCATCTTCGCCAACATCCCTTATCTAATCTGGGGAAGCATTTCTTGAGTTGCTCAGGTGTGAAAAAAAGTCTCATACTCACTTTCCATGAAAACTCCCTCCAGTATTTTGATTGTTTGATTCTGAAGTTTTCACCTAATGCTCTTCTCCACTCTTCTGTTATGTTGATTTCTAAGTCTTTTTCTCACTTCTCTTTTTACCTCATTATACTTCTGCAAGATATTATACATTTTTGACAGGCTTCCTTTGTTTTTATTTCTATTTTGTGTCATATATTTAATCAGTTCATGCTCTGATGTCCCCTCTTCTAAAAATCTACTCATGTAGCTTCTGACCTGCAGGTATATTTTGTCAGTCCCTTTTTAGCCCAACCTTCCAGGATTTTATCTGTTCTGTTGGGGATAAAGTCTGGATCCTCTGCCATTTCTCTAACTAATACACATTCATTATCCATTTTTGAAATTTTACAAACGCGTTTCCAATTGGCCATTGTATTGTCAATGCAGTAGTTCTGCCCTGTATAATTTTTCCATTGCATTGTTGAAGGGCAATGTCCCAATGGATATTCTCGCCATTTCTTTTTCTATATTAATCCATTTGGTTTCTGTTTCCCTTTCTGTCCATTTCATTATTGCGAGGAGTTGTGTAGCCAGGAAATAACCCTGTAAATTTGGGAGCCCAAACCTACCTTCCTCTTTTGGTTGACATAAAGTTTTAGATTTAATTCTCTGCTTTTTGTTGTTCCAGATAAAATTTGAAATAATTCTGTTACAGTTTTTAAAGTATTTCTCTGGTGCTACAATAGGCAATGTTTGAAATAGAAATAAGAATTGCGGAAGAACCATCATTTTAATAGTTTCTACTCTGTTAAGGAAACTATGTGGCATTAATCTCCATCTACTCAAATCTTGCCTTATCTTAGTAATCAACGCACAATGGTTGTTCTTGTACAATTCCTCTAAGTGTTCACTAATATTAATCCCTAGGTATCTTACCTTCTTATTCTCCCATTTAAAGCTGTAACGCTCTTTCAATGCCTGGCTGGGTTGTCTCCCTATTATTAAGGATTCACATTTACTCCTGTTTAGTGTGTACCCAGAGACTTTACCATATTCAGCAATTGTTTTCATTAATTCATGTATTTATTCCTCTGGGGATGTCAGGTATACAATAATATCATCGGCATAAAGTGCCAACTTGTGAGTTTCTTTTCCAATCTGTATTCCTTTTATCTCAGTATTCTGTCTCACTGCGGCTGCTAATATTTCAATATACATAGCAAAGATAAGGGGAGAGAGAGGGTCTCCCTGCCCAGTACCTCTCTGTATTCGAATTATTCTTGACAAGGTGCCATTAGTTTTAATTCTTGAGGTTGGATTACTATATAGCGCTTGTATCCATGAACAGAATTTGTTATCTACCCCAAAACTGTCTAGCATCTCAAACATAAAGGGCCAACTCACTAAGTCAAAGGCCTTTTGAGCATCTAATGTTAATAATACTGCATCAATATTTTTATTTTGAGCATAGTCGATTAAATTTCTAATATTGTCTGCCAAATACCTTCCAGGAATGAATCCACATTGATCTGCATCAATAACATCAGTAATTATGGTCTTTAGTCTGTTTGCTAATATTGCTGATATAATTTTATAGTCTGTGTTTAGCAATGATATAGGCCGATATGATGAGCATTTTGTAGTATCCTTTCCCTCTTTCGAAATTAATGTTAAAATTGAAAATTGCCATGTTTGAGCCCATTTTCCTGTTTCTAGCGCATAATAATATGCTTTCTTAAGTAATGGAGCTATTTTTTATGAAAATTCATTTGTGAATTCATCGTCACCTGGTGATTTTCCTATTTTCAGTCCTCGTATTTCTTGATTAATTTCTTCTATAGTGATTGCTTTAGTCAAAACCCTATTTTTTTCCTGGGGTACTTTTGATAACTGAAGCTCCCTTAAGAATGTTTTGATCTGAGTATTATCGATTTTAAATTAATCTTTGTACAGGGTTTCGTAATATTTGACTTTTAATATTCAAGACATGAGGATGATACTGAGTTAATCTGAAGGCTGTGGTGTTATATCTGTAGTTGGAGATAGTTCATGCCGTAACAAAAGTTTATTTCAACCATGTGTCCCTTCATGATTGTATTGGCGTACGTCTAGTTGCTTCTAGAATTTATACCAACTGAGTTAACAATTAACTCATGTCCGCAGTGCCAACTGTTCCTCTTAACCCACTGTCTATGGTCTTTTCATCCTGTAGCCTACAAACAGCAGTAGTATGAAGCAAGAAACAAAGGAAAAACGAATACGGCAAAACAAAACAAAAATGCAGAGTTACTTCTCCTAGTTCAACCCCCACCCCCCTCCCCCATCTCTCTCCCCCCCTTAGCTCTTTACTTTTCCTTAAAATTTAAATTCAAGGGCCCATTTACCCAGATGTAATTTGGTAACCCCCCCCACCCCCATGCACACCCACACGCACACACACACACACACACCTTATTCAGAGCAAGTTCGTAGGTGAAATAGTTCATCAAAAGTTTGGGTTTCCTCACTTGCAGCTTCGCCTATGGGGATTAGTCCTCAGTTCTTTGACTGTGATCCACTATTGGACTGGGATAGACGTCCGCTCAGCCTCCACTCCTTCTCCTGTGTAGATACCTCTCTGCTCCAAGTCCCTCCTTGCCGCTTCTGCATTTATGTAGGTTGTTGTAGTGCCATCCGCTTTAAACACCTTGGGCCTCGGCGTTCATGAATCCGGAGTAGGTTTTTAGTAGTGTAGGCTTTTATGTGCAAATCTACGCACACATTTACTAACGTTTCATGAATGAGGCCCCTTGAGTCTTGCAGGGGCCAGAATGTGTGATTTAATCTTGTGCTGTCGTAGATGTTCCTGTATCTTTTTATATGCCGCTCAGTGTTGTTTCACTCTGGTCGTGAAGTCATGATCCATATAGATACGTGCTCCATTAAATAAAATTTCCTTCTTTGACCAAGCTGCTTTAAGAAGATGTCTTTTACCATCATAGTTCGCCATACTTACTATGATCGATCTCCTGGCACGTTCCCCTTCCTTCCATGTGCCAATTCTGTGCGCTTGGGTAATTTGGGGCACAGTTTCCATGCTTAAAGTTTCTTTAAACAGCTTCTGTATGAACGCATTAATGTCATTGCCTTCAATCTGTTTGGCAATGTTGTAGATGCAAACATTGTTCTGTCTAGATTTATTTTCAATATAGTCCATCAGATCCCCCATCTCCACAATGAAACTGTTACATTGTTTCAGCGTTTTTTGATGATTTATGCTCTCGTCCTTGAGCTTGCTTACCCTGGCTTCCACTTCCAGCACTCTGCCGTTTGTTGTTTCCGCGTCTCGTCTAAGTTCCGTAGTTTGTTGCATTATTTTCTTCATATCCTGTTTTGTTTCAGCTCGAAAATCATTAAACGCTGCTCTGAGCGCTTTGATTTCTCCAGTTATTGAGTCTTTCAATTCAGCAAACAGGTGTTTGATCTCACCGGCGTCTGTCATTGTTTGTGCCTGTACTGTTTGGCTTAAGTTTCATTCTAGCTTAGCGTTGTTTCCTTTCAGATCTCTCGTTCTTGTCCTCGTAGGCATCTCACAAATGTTTTCTTCATTGCATGCTTCCTTTTCGTTTTACATTATTTCAAATTTTGATGCATTCTTTGGGGCTTTGCAGACGCGTTTCACACTGCCGCCATTAATCACATGACCGGAGTAAAATGTAGTGTTGATATGTCAAACATTTGCTGCTTCCAGCTTCTTAAATGTGATTGATAAATGAAGAGTCTTTGGGTTTTGGGCTTATGGTTGAACAAAAAAGTTTGAAGACATCACTTTGGGCTCTGGGAAATTATTAGGAGCACTTTGGAATAATCTGTGACATTTTATTTATTAAACCATTAATCGATTCCGTGAAAATAATGGGCAGATTAATTATTAATGAAAATAATCATTGTAGCCATGTTAAAGGCTCATCACTTTCCTAAAGCCCAACGTGAAATCTTTAAATTGCTTCTTTTGTCCTACTAACAGTCAAAGATCATTTAAGACAGTTTACTGTCATAAATGACAAAGAAAAGTAGTACAACCCTTAAATGTATGAAGCTGGCTTTTCTTAATACAAAGTGATTATTTTTAGGCTTTTGGACAAACCTTGCAAACTAAAGACATTGCTTTGGGCTATGGAAACTTGTGATAAGACTTTTTTCTCCACACTACAATAATCAGATAATCGAAAACATAACCAACAGCCTAATAAATAAGATAATCTCTGGCTGCAGCTCTAATGTCAACCTAGAATGGCAACCATTTTGGAAAATTTGTTTCAGATAGTTAATGGTTTTAATTTGCAGTGCTGCCTGTAAAGTGTGACTTGAAAATAGACTTATAATATAAGTGAAACAGTGTTATGAAGTACAGATGGTCAGTACTTTAAACCTTAACAATCCAGTGTAGTTTGGCAAGACATTTACACGTTTTTTATCTGAAATATTTGACATTTTCACAGGGCAAACAAATTGCAACTAATAAATGGCATTAAATGTTATCAGACCTGTCTGATATTACATTACCTTATTTTGGGAAGTTAGGTCAAACTTGAAATCTGTGTTAATATGTACACTTGCACAGTATCCATGGGGAAGTCATAGTAAAAATGGCCTACATTGGGCTGAATGCTCACAGAACTTCACCCCAGCCATCTCTGCTCCCATGTGTTTATGGATAATGAACTTGGGCTAAAATTGTAGATACTTTAAAGGGAATGGCTTTGGAACCATGGGCTCAGTGACAGGCTGTTGAGCATCCAGAGGAAGTCTCATTAAATCAGTATTTTAGTGTTTTATGACAATGTCCGATGTCAGTTCTATTATGGAATAGTGTTAGTCCCATCATGTGGAAGGGGACCGATTTTTATTGACACAACAGCTACCCTCAGACACCCTCAAGCCGTCTCCACTCGTGAATCAAGTTTTCATGTCAATTAATTGATTCGTTCACCCCTTTTTAAAATGTTTAATTGACCTAGACCCAGATTAAAATGCCACTAATATGAAACCCTCAGATCCTTTATCACAGCCAGTTGAGCTGGAAGTAATTTTATGAATCTTGGGAAATTACATTTTCCCAAACGCAGGTCTTATGGCTGCTTCATGCTGTTGGTGGCAGTCACAGTGGAACCAATATCATGCCACCACAAACACAACTCCACAAAGGGAAAAATGCATTTGTTGGCCATCTCACTTCAGCGAGTGTTTATAGTTGAAGCTGCACTGGAGCAAGTAGATTCTATGTCTGGCTTGCAATTTGGCATTGGCAAAAAGTGAATGTAGCATTTAAAATGTTTTTGTGTTAATATGATGCTAACTAAATGAACCTTGCCTCGTCACTGGATGCCACAGGGCTGATTTTAATGGCCGTTCATATTCAAACATGAGTATTTATTTTGCAGGAAGATAAGTTCGACTTACATGTTTAGTTGTCTCGATAGCTGCTGAAAACATTTCCCTCCACGTCTTTATTATCATCTCAAGGCTGAACATTTAGCTCCAGGGAAAGTTTTTTTGCCAGAACAAAAAAGCCCAGTGAATTATAAATTACTCGATCAGCTTGAGGCGTTTCCGTGAGCTCAAATGATCCGCACTGGGCCCATTAATAGATGCAGCTGGGGTTGGATGAAGACATATTTAAACGCCTACACTTTCGACCAATTGATACCGATGAACTGAGAATGAAACATCACAAGAAAGTCACTAGCCCCATTCACACTGCCGTTTGGATGCGGGGATCCTGCGCCAATTCTCCACCTCTGTGTGAATCTCTCGGAGGCAGCGAGGGGTGAAATTGCTGATCCGCCTCTGGAGGTAGTATCAGGGGCGTATTATTGGCAAACCAAACCAGTGTGAATGGATAAGCCGGCTGCGCGTATCGAGGGCGTATCGGCCTGACAGTCTGATAACTACAGAGGTCCTTCACTCAACTAAATAAAGACATATTTCGCACAAAGCAACGTTACATGACCAAACAAAAGTAACGTAGTAACTGTAACTGTCTTTGGCAACTTATATGAGAAAAAAAATACCACAGATATACGTGGAGAAGCATCTGTCCTCCTGTCTGTCCTCCCGACTCGTCGTCACATTTCTGCCCGAAAAACAGCATCTGTCACCGGCAAAAAACTTTTACTCACACCAAGTGTTTGTGATGAAAAAATATCAACGTGACGGTCAGCCCTCCCGACCGAGACTTCAGTGAACTTTCCCCCAGAAAACAGCCTCCCTCCCCGTGAGGACACCTGGGGAAACACCTTGAAAACACACCGACGTCATCATCATGACGTATACCTTCACGCCTCTTTCGGAGCTGCAGGGAAGGCTTTCTGTTTGAATTACACGGCAGTTTGTCTTTAAGGCGGAGATGCTTCACTCTGTGTGAATGACCAACGGCAGACAACTGCCGAACCGCCGCTGCGGCGTTAATGCATCTTCTCTGTGTGAACGGGGCTACTGTCTTGTTCGTGGTGAATGTGTAGTGTGTTGCTTCTCAGATAGAAATATATTTATAGTGAAATGTTTTCAAGCAGAAGCATTGAATCTGCATTGATGTCTGACTCAGATTTACAGTCATGTCTGATACCGAATCAACACTAATTCACTACTATTCTATTAAAAATGGGCCTCGGATTGAATTTTAATTGATTTTTAAGCTTGATTAAATTAAAGGGGACTGTTGAGCCGTGGCAGAAGTATGCACGTGTTTTTTTTTTGTTTGTTTTTTACATTTTAAATATCTGGGAAGTTTATTAAAAAAAATCAGAAAGCACCGTTTCATTGTTTGATGGTCCACACACAGGTCATCATTGAGATAACTGAAAAGTCACTTTTAAGGTGTCAGCTTATTAGGGCTGCAACTAATAATTATTTTCATTGTCAATAACCTGTTGATTTTTTTTTCTACATTGATTATTTGATTGGTTCATAAAATACCAGAAAATCAGTGTCTCACAAAGTCTAACATGGTGTCATCACATGTCTGTTGTCCACAAGTCAAAGATATCCAATTTACCATCAGAAAGGACAAAAAACCAAAGCTTAATGTAATTATCTTAGAATTTATTTTAATGGGGCTAAAAGAGGACAACAAACCCATTTTATTCATAGTTTATTGTGGCACAAACTCAAAACATTCATTCAGACTTTCATGTCTCTTAAATGTCATTCCCACCTGAAGCTGGCGATAGACTGTTTGCAGTCATGAAAGTTTTCTGTAGATCAGCTTGGAGAAAGAACGGTTTGTTGGTGTAACTAATGGTTTGGACAGATAAAATCCAAGCAAAATCTGCTGAATATGTAATACACTTAGATTGCAGTTTGTGTTTGTAGACAAAATAACGTGACAATGTAAAAGCAGCAAACATTTCCTCAAAAACACAGTAACTCAGGCAGACTAATGCTTTCTCCTAAGTGCACTTCCTACAAGGAAAATTATTATTTGCCAATTTTGATGAGAAATTATACTTTACTCTGACTACAGATTACTGCTCGCCATGAAAGTTCTACTCTGAAAAAAAAAATTCTTTACTGTCCATTTGGGTTTTCCAAACAAAGCGATTTATATTCAGCTTTCAGACAGGCACGTCCTGTGTCTCAGAAATATTTGTATGTCAAAAACTAAAATCTTTATAGTGAAACACTGACAAAAAAATTAAAACATGGTAACATTTTTCTTTCTTTCTTCCTTCTATCCTCAGATGTGTCCTCCTGCCTCTGCTGAGTGTTAAGCCTCCTCCGCAGTCTCTCTTCCTGCTGGTAGACTCCATCGATGAAGGCTGTCAGCTGGGCGAGGGGGAGCAGAGGTCCTCCCCTGGCTCCGCCAGGACCATCGCTGAGCTCCTGGCCAGTCATCACGAGTTCCTGCCTCCCTGGCTGCTCCTCATCTGCTCTGCTCGACGACAGAACAAGGCCATCACCAAACTGTTCACAGGTAAACAGACCAGCTCTTCTATTGAATTACATTGTTCAAATTCGTCAGACATCAGAGGGAAAACCGGACAATATTTTCCCATAAAATATTATTCAGTTTCATGTCATGAATAAGTGTTTTTGTACAATAATCCTTGAGATCTGGCTCCCAGAAACAGTCCATTCTGGTGACATCCTTCTTTTATACATCAATGGGCAGTGTCATAAAAACTAAGAGACATTTACCGGACGAGAAATTACTACACAGCCCTGAGTGCAGGATGAGTCACCAACATTTCTTTTTAATAATTTTCCATGAAATTACAAACTCTAAAGTACCATTAAGAATACCTACAAAAACACTTTTTTTCTTGCCGTGCTTGTGCCTGATACTGGTGTATAGGTGAGATTCAGAGCAAGACATATGTGATTTCATTGAAACTTCGAGGTTTCCTACGAGGCATCACTGTCAAAATAATCGTGATACCTTAATCATGACTGAATTGAGCTGATGTTAAGAGACAGTTTGATAGATGAGACAGTCTCTTGAGCTGCCAGTGCCAGTGTTTCCTCTAGATTTTTTTGTAGCAGCGATGCCCTAAGTTGGTAGCAACAAAGTTGTTAATTTGTAGCATTTTGCCTGGGAGTGTGGACAGCAGGTCTGAGGGGGCTTCAGACGGCTCTGTCAAGTTTACCTAGCTAGCTGCTAGCAACTTTTAACCGCTGTGGCTCCTAAAGAGGCGTGACGGTACACATCATGATGATGACGTCTCTGTGTTTTCAAGGTGTTTCCCCAGGTGTCCCCCTGTTAATCTAAACCCATATAATCCATATAAGTTTCCAAAGACAGTTACAGTTACTACGTTCCTTTTGTTTGGTCATGTAACATTGCTTTGTGGGACATTTCTCTTTATTAAGTTGAGTGAAGAAGGACCTGTGTAGTTATCAGACTGTCAGACCAACACGCCCTCGATACGTGCAGCCGGCTTATCCGTTCACACTGGTTCGGTTCGCCAATACAACGCCACTTCTGATACCTCCAGAGGCGGATCATCGCCGGAGCGAAATTTCACCCATCGCTGGCTCCGAGAGATTCAGTGGAGTCGGGGAATTGGCGGAGGATCAGCGCATCCAAACGGATGTCTTTTTTTTTTTTGTCGCGGCGGCGCTGAAGATCCAGCAGCAGAATGCATATAGGTGAAAAACTGCAGTGCTGCTTCATGCTTGTTTCCACTCAGTGTCAGCTGTTTGTCTGTGTAAATGTGATACATTTCACCTGAAATTGCAGATACAAACAAAGCCTGCAGTGCTTCCTTTTCTACCACAGCTGTTTGAATAGTATAGATGCAAAAGGCTTTCTAACATTAGACATGATTAAGGTCACCATGGCAGACCTCTGTATGAGTTGCACTGCTTCCTTGATTTCCTATAACACGGTGCCATACCAACTGCTATTATCTCCCTGTCAGCATCGCAGCCTACTCTGTGGTGATGAGCTGGCAAACATTAATCAAGAACCTGACTGTGTGGGAGGAAGCTTCCTCCGCAGACTCGCACTGCTGTGTGTACCCTCTCTACCTTTCCAAAACCACTGAGTGTGGGAGCTTCTCGAGCCCTCGGCTTGCCTCTTAAACCATTATGTAATATACAGGCAGTCTAAGCGATCATTCCTGAGCTGCTCCCCACTCAGGAGATGCAGGCAGGTTCAAGGCTGAATGAGCTACATGTTGTTTGTCCTTCCTTCAATGCCTGATATGCACTGTCCATATCAGTGTAGTGTAATGTCCCAAAGGTTTGTAATATTATATACAATTCTGGGCCATAAATTGTAATTTTAAACATTTCCAGTGTTACTTTACAGATAACTAATAGGTATCTGTGTCATCAAGACAGGTTTTTCTTTTGATTTCTCAGTGGCGTTGCTCTTTTTGTGTGTCATCATAAAGGGATTATGCAAAGTTTATAGAAGTAAGGAAGCTGCTAAGTAGGTCAACAGGCAGCCAATCAGAAACCTGTTTGAAAAATGTTTGATTGACAGGTATGACCTTGTTGTCTCCATCATGCAGTCGATTATAGACAGTTGGGATATTTTAAGATGATGTGTAATATACAAAATTCAGATGGTATCATCTTTAAATGCTCACGAACATTTTGACAGGAAAAACCTACAGATATTCACCCCCAAAAACATGTTCGACAGCATTTAACCTTAAGTGGGCGGTGAATTGAGTCTCTCCCGTATATTCAGAAGAAATCCATGATGTTCTGCAGGTATGCTACAGGTGAGATGGCAAGGTGCGTAGGCTTGTTTTAGAGAAGCTGGCTTTAAACAAATGTTAGTTTAAAGAAAATAAAATGTCAGTGATGCACCTACAGACACTCGTGCTATGTCCACGCATATCAGATGGCAGAGAGCCTATGCATAACTGTGTTTTCTACTATTTACAATTTACGTTGGTCTGTGACTCTCTATTGTCTGTTGAACTCTCCAAAAAAACATGTTCAGAATATAATACACATATAATCAGCAAGTATTTTGATAATCAGTTATTCATTTCAGCATTTTTTATGCAACATGTCAGGATTTGTGATTTTCTTCATTTTCAGTCATTGTAACCTGATAATCATTTGATCTGTCAATTGGACAAACAAGGAATTTGAAGACCCCTTCTAAGATTCTGGGAAACTACTATTTTGGGCTTTTTCACAACTTTATTGACAGAACAGTTAATCAAGAAAAACATCACCTTATGAATTGATAATCATTTGTTGCAGCCCTAAAATGTATAATCGATACACATTGATTAATACCTGGATGTTGAATACTTAGACATATCCACTTATATCAATTCTTACATCTTACTACAATTATGAATAATATTTGCAATGCTGTGATTTCTTTTCCTTATGAACATGTTTTCAAACCATCAACATGTAACAGTTTAAACAGAATTATCTTATAATAAGAAAGGATAAGTGCATCCAAAAATGAAAATTCAGTCATTATCCACCCACCCCCATGCTGATGGAAGAAAGCAACAAAACAAAACATATCTGGAGCTTCACAGCAACATTCTCATGTCACTTTTTTTTTTTAAATGAAAAAAGAAGCCCTGACACCCCAAATTGACTTGAAAAGACGTTATTTACACCCTTGACACATGGTTAAACTCATGCAACCGCTTCAGACGGGCTGCACGCCATTCCTTTTAGCTTAGCAGCTACATTGAAGGGGTTGGTTTAAGACAGGGTGTAAATAACATCTCTTCTAATCAATTTGGGATATCAGTGCTGCCAGAGATTAGATTATGCTAGGCAAGGCACCTGGATCCTTTAAAGTCCCCCGCTACTTCAGTTGTTTAGGAGAATGCTGCAACGCTGTTTTGCTGTGAAGCTCCAGAAATGTTTTATGGATTATGAAACTTGACCCAACTTTCCATCAGCATGGGGGTGAGTAAATAATGCCTGAATTTTAATTTGTGGGTGAATTTGTCCTTTCAGCCCAAATGTGATAACAGGATGGCATAAATTATTCCAAAATATGGTTTGAGTTTAATATTATGCTGTATTTTTATATGGTTTCCTATGTCTTGGTTTAAATAGTTAGACACTTAACAATATTTATAGCTTAAAGTTAATGCAGCTGTAAGGAAGTCAGCGTCGGTCAGTTCAAACTACATTAGTCATAAAAAGCCACGTGGATGAAAGAGGTCACCAGCAGGGCTTTCGAGACTCAAGTTTTCTTTTAAAGTAGGGGGCATTTTTGTATTGATTTGGTGTAATTTCATGATGCAGCTCAGTGTGACCATTTCATTAGTGTTCTTTACACCTAAACACAACAATGTAATTTGAAAGTAGGTTGTAAATGATTGGGTGCAGTGTTGGGGATTAAGTGAAATCTTACATGTAGGCGTCAGACTTTTGTAAGTGTAGTTTAGAGTTTAGATCTGATCAGTGTTGACAGTGGCAGTGAGCGAAGGGGAGTCTGGTTTAAGGACACCATAACTCACTTTGAGTCTTTTGTAGGCGTCATGCATCTAATTCAACAAACCAACTGTGATGCAGGCTGCCCACTTCATAATCACAAAGACATGCCCACCCACACTTTCCTCTAACATCAAAGCTTCTATGTAGGTACCCGTGGTAGATTAGATTGTGGATTGGTATCACACTGTAGTAGAAAGCTTCCACACAGCATTTTACAAAACTTTGAGTCCACAGACGGAGAAGAAGTTCTCTATTTAATTTCCTTTCAGCAGCAATTCGCATTAAATCCTATTTTCTGGTTTACCCTGCTTGAGTGCGTCTGTCTCTGCTCGATAGATTTAAATCGTCTGATTTTATTTGCAGTTGCACATAAAGTTGACAGTGAATCACCAGGGGAATATATGGGCGTATATGCCACGGATGTAAACGCTAATGGTAAATTTTTATTTGTAACTTCCTTCAGAGTATCTCAGGGAGTTGTTTGATTGCCGGCTTGCCTTCTCTCCTCTTACGTTTCTGGCTGATGAACTGTCTGTTGTCTTTGTTTTTGATATGGTTTGAAGAGAATTTCATCTTGGAACAATCTGATAAACAGCAGTTATCTTCTTTCTTTTCGTTCTTTCTTATTTTGGACAGGCTGTCATCTCTTTGGTTTTTTACTGCCTCTTTGAGGGTGGCCAAGCTTTTGTAAAGCTTTTATTCCAATTGCCCAGTAATCGGTTTTGAAAAACCAGACTTCTTTTGAACAGAGGAACAGAGCAAACCGACACATCAGATCTGATGCCGCCGTCTACGAGGAGTGAAGGACATATGTGATTTTGTTTTTCCTTCTTTTTTTTTTTTTCCTAGAACATGCTGTTCCAGATTTAAAGCATTCATAATGTCAGCGTTTCATTGGATCCTATTGAGTTTGTGCATTGAGATGTTCCCACAGACTTACAGTGGGCCTTGGCCTTTCTCCTTTGCTTTTAGCAACATATTTGTTTTGTCTAGATTCAGTCTTCCGCTTTTAGTTCAACACTGGAAATTCTTCTGCTAGACTGGCTTTTCTTTTACTCACACATATACGGATGTAGTCACAAACACATTCACCCACTTAGCCTCCACCTCCATTAGCTTGTGCGCCTTATTATGAATACAGCAGTGCGAATACTTCTTATTCATGCAGCACTGGACCTAAAATAGACCAAAGGACTTCAGAGTATCAAATTGAGGCCATGTGTCCCCTAAAAATACCCTCCATATTGTTTACAAGTCAGGGATGGCAGTGACCTGCCAAAAGACTCCACTTTCACGCTCAGTGCAACGCCAACTCCTATTTTATTTGAGCGGCCTATTTCGTCTGGGGTGGAGGTTGTGTGGGTTTCCCAGTATACTCTGGTCTGTGGTGATGGGAACATTGTGGTAGTGTGACTATAGTGTCGATAAAGTTTGAGGACTGACCTTTAACCAGAAGGTAATTTTGCAGAAAAGTTGCTGCACCAGAAGTCTGCACCGATGGCTTTTAAGATTTCTGACAGAATATAGGAGCCTTTTGAAGTATAAACCAAAGACTTTCAGTTTTCTTTGATATGTGTTTAATCGACTGGAGTCTGGCACATCTTTATCTGCATCAGCTGGAATGCTTTTTTTTTTTTTTTTTTTGTTAAAGATTACTTTTTCCCCAGGAGCAAAACTCTGAATTCCTCTTTACTTGCTCAACTATTATTCCTTGTGTCTGTCTAGGAGAGGAATGTGCTTTGGGAAGTTTTCAACACCTCTGAGACCGAGCAGGAAGAAGGAGGCATTCTGACTAGTGCAGCAGAATGCCTCACTTGCATCCTCTCGGCTAAAGCCTTGCAAACAAAGACTGTTCTGTTTGTGTGAGGAGGAGTGCAAGATTTTTTTTCTATCCAGTATCCCTCTGGCTGACTCACATTATATGATCACTTGGTTTTGATTAAGCATCGGTCTACATGTATTATCTTTGAAATTGACTCGAAAAATCAGTCTGATGCGCACAGTCGTACTTAAAACTGAAGTCAGTGCTGTTTCTTTATGTACCAAGTGACAGCCCTATGGAGAGAAGCTTGCCTCTGCTGTGTGCTGTGCTACTGTAAGGCCATGATAGGGGTAGCGGACTGGAAACACTTAGGCAGCGATTTTGGTTGGGAGTCGGGCAGAATCTGTGCCAATTTAACAAGGCCTCCGGCAGAAGCGAGAGAGCAAGGGAAAGGGAAACGAGAGGGCGGGGTGGAAGTGGGAGACAGGGGGCTGGGCTTTTAAATAGAAACAGCCTCTCAAACATGTTTTTTTTCTTCATACCCTGGACTCTCATCATTTTCTCATGCAAAATGATAAATGTGATGATTTCTCAAAATTGCACTGAACCTTTTGTGCTGACTTGGAAATGCAACTTTGATATATTAGAAAACAGAAATTGTATGTATTAGTGGTTGTTTTGAAGATGTTCTTTATTGTTTTTATATTTTTTCTCCTAATCCCCCTGTGGTGTTTGATCCAGCCTAGTGTGTGATATTTTTATTGTGTGGAGGCATCACTGAACTGTAATGGCTACCATCTGCCCAATATTGTTTATGGTGCATGCTTATCAAAGTCACTGTTACTCAAGTAGTACGTATGTGAAGGCATTCTCTGAGTGTACCAGGGAAGTACTGCATGGAGTACAGCTGTGAGCTTCAGCAGATATTCATGAATATTTTTGTGATATTAATATTAGCAAAAGGGTATTCCTTATGCTTCAGTAAGCATTTCTGTGTATTTGATATTTCAGCCTTTTAACTGATGCTTTTACCCAGAGCAGTTTTAAATACAGGCAGATAAAGATACAAACTCAACCTCATTCAGCAAATAAGTCATGTAAGGTCACAGCTACTGCACTCTGACTACATCACTGTGACAGAAGTGCCCGACATATATATAGATATAGAGATGTAGGGGTTTGGATTGACTATGTTTTATTGAATTCGAATTCAGCTTTAAATCTCCTTATCAAATGAGAACCCTTTAGATTGTCTCACTGAACTGATTTTGCTCTGGCAGGGGACTTTTTTTCATCTCTCCCTCTCCCTATCTCATTTCCTAATGAAAATTTATTCAAATCAAAAATAATATTTGTCAGATTAGCTAAACCTTAAACCTTACTTAAAGCTTACCTAAAAGCTGAGTTAAAAGACTTTATGGGATTCTTTATCTTGTCACAAACCTCCCTGATTTCTCTTATTTTAGACACAATCGGAACAGACACATATAGAGGCTGGCGGCTGTGGCTCAGGGGTAGAGCCAGTATCTTGTTATCGGAAGGTCACTGGTTCGATTCCCCTGGTCTGCATGTTGAAGTGTCATTGGGAAAGATACTGAACCCCAAATTGCTCCTGATGTGCTAGTCGGCACCTTGTATGGCAGCCACCGCCATCAGTGTATGAATATATGTCTGAATTGCTGTAATTTGCTTTGGACAGAAGCGTCTGCTAAATGCCCTAAATGTAAATGTAGAGGTAAAATTCACATGTAATAAGATCTGAGATATTGCCACTCAAATCTCTCCTCCTGTGTGGCAGCATGTCATGACTAATCTGCAAATGAAGGAGGAAGTAGATGACAATGATACAGCCCAGTTTAAAGGAAACACAAAGCAAGCCCTCGTGCAGGCTGTACTTAAGATTTTGAGAGAAAAAACCAACATGAGCGAGGGATGAGGAAAGATGTAGAAGACATGTATGTGTCAACTGCAATGCCATTAGTTATAATAATATAGTATCAGTGTGCCACTGGAGCTGAGAAAGATAATAGCTCCCCTTAAACAACCACATTCCTGCTCTGCACTGTTACAGCGACTTCAATTAGATTGATTTCCACCATCATAAAATACATGATTATTTTCATTCTTTTCCCGATTTTACTCTTAGTTCTTCAGGTTGGTCACAGAGGGGCACTTGGCAGGCGGTGCAGGGTTGTGCCGGCAAGGAACTTGGAAAATAGCCACACACACAAAAGCCACACATAAAAGCCCCCATTAGTTATGAATCACAGCTGATTTTAAGACGGTTATATTCCTGGCTCAGTCTGAGGAATGTTACAGGAGCATGTGGCCACTTTAAGAAGACACTCATCTTGTGAGGCATTTGATGGAGGCTTTACTCATTTCCTTCCTAGAATGACACATTTGCTCAAGTTTTTTAGCCCAGAATTAACCAGCAGGTCTTCTTCCTTAGCCCACAGTATATAGGTAAGTCATTATAAATTCCACAGCTCCTTTCAGGAAATTATGTGACTCTGGGTTGGGTCTGTGTTTTTGTTTCCTGTATTTGGACAGAGAGTAGCCCACCCTGGCAATGACTCAAAACCACATCTTCCACCTACACTCTGCCCCGCCATGAAAGGAGCTTTCTTTACCCACCCCACCAAGAGACAGACCTGATTTACCACCAGAGATCACAAATGAAAAGAGCAGCCTGTTTAAAGTATGCGCCCTCCTCCACCTCTACGAGCAGCTCTTTGTGCGGGGGCTTGTGCGTGAATCTGACACAGGTTACTGTCGTTCCTCTGCAAAAAATACCAAAGGTCAACAAAACCCTTTTTTTGCATACTTTCTGTTTGGTCGAATGTGAGACCTCACCGCGAGATCTTCTGGCCAACTGACAACACAAACACAGTCGTAAAGCAGCAGAAGGATGGTTTATTTCTTCTGGGCTGTGGAATGCTCCCTGAAGAGAGACAAAGATGGCTGTGCTTACCGACTCCCCAGTAAGTGACATTTTGCGGCATTATTTAGACGTTTGGATGTGCGTTAGTGCAAATGCGACAGATGAATTTGGATCTTAACTATGAAATAAAAGTTTTATGAGAGATTAGATGCCAAGAATATCTTCAGTACTGAAGCTTTAAGGCCTTCTTTGAGCTGGACATTAAAAAGTCTTTATATAATATTTGAAGTTTAAGACAGATTCTAACACGCATTTGGCTTGAGACTAAATTGCCAACATTAAACCAAAGAGTACATTCGGCAAATGCCTCATGCTACCATTACATAATAAAAACCCTCTCTGTTATCTCTTCTTAGAGTTTTCAGTATTGATCGTCTCTGAGCCTTCTTGCCTGGCTTAAAGAGCAAGCATGACATATTTAATTAGCTTACCTCCCCCTCTCTTGGAATTGGCTTACACAGACAAGCTGATTTATGTCCATAGTCATGTATGAGTTGTCGTCTGTGAGGCTGCATGTTGAGCCTCACTTTGGATGAGTTGAAGACCATAATCCTTGCTGAATACTGTAATTTACCACAATGCAGTCTGACAGCCGGGCAAATTACAGGTCTACAATGTCTGTATCTATAACATCTTGGGTGCTGCACTGCAATAACATGATTCTGAACATGGCGGACGCACTGACTAACCTCTTTCCTCCTGAGGTGATGCCCTTTGGTATGTGACATGCCCCTGCCACATTTTTATAGACAGATTTTTTATATTTCAAGGCTTTACTACAGAGCTCGACTTGTCAGCTTTTGCTTTAATTGAAGGGTATTTAAATGAAGTCTTAATGTAGGTTTAGTCGGAATAAATGCAGAAGAATTCCTGGCATGTTTCTGGCTGGTTTTGCTGCAGGGATAAAAGCCTCTAAAGTAAAGACGGGGGATTTTTATACCACACTGCCTCTTGACCTGCATGCCAAGGATGACTTTGCAAGTACCTGTTTCCACACACAGCAAGCTGCCACAACTTTCCTCATGCTGGAACTGTTCTCTTGACACTTCCCTGAGAAATCTTTCTAAAATGGTTCCAGACCTTCCTGGCAATGCATGTTGATAGCAGATAATGGCTTGTTTGACTTGATGGCCAATAAAACACGATTGACATGCTAGGCTGAGTGGTTTCTTGCACAGGTAAATGGAAACGTGCTGGTAGGCGTAACTGAGGTCACCGGGAGGTCAACTGGTGTAACGAAGAACAAAACACGGGCAGTGATTTGAGGAAATATGATCCCATGTGGGGCAGAGAACTGGACACTGAACACTACAAGAGCTTACTGCCATCATGAAGACTGAGAACTAGTATCTTCAGAAAGTAATTAGTTATGATATGATATCATCAAACCTATTAAGATACAAAAACTAGGGCAAAAAAAACAATCATTTGGCATGAAAAAGGAATTATTGGCCATAGAAGCCCTACTTATTCCCGGGTTTGCAGAAATTGGTAATTAGACAGTTTGAATGAAGTTCATAGTATTATACCTTTTGGTCCTGTTTGATCTGTATATTTCTGGCGTAACAATCTGTTATTTCATTTCTCTTTTGAAATGTCTTCACTTGGATGAAATTTCCAGTCATCTGTGCAGCTGCAAGAAGCTCTGGGATATATAGTGACAACTCCCTGAGTGTAGATATCCATTATGGGATGCAGTGAGTGAAGGCATACACATGTGACCAGGTGCACACTCGGTCTGTTGTAAACGTCTTAATGAGCTCCTTTCATTCAAAACCATGTGTACAGCTACTTTATCCTCTGGTTTTAAGAAAAGAAACCTGTTTCTGGTGTGTTCTGCAGAGATGCTCATATGACTGAATTATTCGTTGTGCAGGTGGTTTGATAGCTTTATCTGAATGCACCTCTAAAGTTGAGCTGTGCTGTAAAGCCCCATTCATGTCTACATCCCTCTATGTTAATCTAGCTGGGTTTTAAATTTTCTGAATAAAAAACCTGGTCACATGGCAATCGCACTTGGTAACATTTTCATATAATTTTTAAAATGCCACAACTCTAAAATGAATGCTGTTGGATTAATGTAAATGCTGCAGCAGCACAAAGTGATGTAATAAAGAGCCAATATTACATTATTATGCATGCTAATAAGATACTAGTTAGTGGTAAATATGTGTTCCCTCCAATAAGGTGTTAGACAAACGTTATTTTCCTATTGCTGTGCGTCCGGGGTGAAAGAGGTTAAAACAACCCTCCTACAATAATAGTCATGCCAACAGTCTCTTCATGTTTTTGCTATCTGCATGACTGAACAAGTATCCCAACTTATCATCCTGTCATTAAGAGCTTGTGTGCTTTCAGATATCATAAAACGAGCAACAAAACTTGCTATCAGTAACATTATGTGATTAAGGTGAGGTGAAAATGTGTAAGTAGTTTCACTGTTAGCAGCGTGGATGAGCAGCTCCTCACGCTCACATTGGTCATTAATTAAGGCCTCAACGGCAGAATAAGTTTTAAAATCCATCAGTGATGCAGCTGGTGAGAGAGAACTAAACACTTCTCTCCCTGGATATTATAACTGTTATTATTCACAGCTGCTCTGTCTCTCCTGTCAAGTCTGTACAAAGCCATGAGGACAAACATTAATGTACAAATCAACTTTGTCTGAATGACAAAATACTCCAGCTGTAACAGAGAGATGAAGCCAGCAGACAGGGTTAAATATGCCTTGTTTGAGAAAGGCTTCAGTGTGTTAAATGTATTCCTGTTTGCCACTCCCCTCACCTCGTCAACCACAACAGGTCTGACTGGAAACCCTTTTACATCCCGTTTGAAATTCAGCAAGAGACGTGTTTGGGCAGGAGTGTTTTCATGTGCTTTGCCTCCAGTGTTACATGAATTAATTGTTAAAGTTTAATCATTTCACTGTCTCGCCTGGTGGTCGCTCAGTATGGCAGGAAATATACAGTATACATTAAATGTAGCTGCTAATCTGAAATGATTCTCACCTGCAACAGTTATCTTTGCACAGTTGAATTAGTGCCCCATTACAGTCAAAGCTTCTCAGTGCCTGGCTTTGTCTTTTCTCACTTGTGAATAAGCCACATTTATCCAAGATAAAGTAGAAAGTGTTATCTTGCATTCGTCTGTTGGAGTAGAAATTAGAGAGTGTATATAATCAAACAAGAGGGGCAATAGTGTTTTTCAAAGATTAAATAGCACTCTTTTCAAAGGACTGTTGTTTGCAGACCGTTGGAGCTGACTCTCATCCACATACTTGTGTTTAGGAGGTTGGCGCTCTCGTGTTTTTTGGAGCCGGGAACGCTGCAGCTGTCGAACAGACATTTGTGAGCACGGGTTTACTGGAGAGCCTGAAGGAGAGGGCAGCGATGCTTGGGTTTCTGTTTTCTTTATGGATCAGATGACCTAAGATGGTGTCTCGCAAAAGAACGTGCCGGATCTGAGACACTGCCACTCCGAAATCCCGCTTGATGAGCTTGGACTTCTCATTCCTCAACACGCATGCACACACGCCGCCTCGTTTGTCATCTGAAAAATTAATCTAGAAGGCAAACAGTCCCTCTTTTGTACACGGGGCTCTGTCTCCTGTGGCTGGTATCCAGTTCTGTAACGAGCAGCAGCTGGCTCAGAGGCCTGTACTCGGGAGCTGCATCCCTCACCCTGATGAATGTGTCATTTGTTGCGTGTTTAGTACTCGCTTTTGTTCAGACTCTGAACCATCCTCTCTCACAAACACACACATAAAAAGCCTGATCACACACAATACTCAATACATACAGTTTGTATAGCCCAATTATTAACAAAGCATAGGCCTTCACGACTGTTCGGTTTTGGAAAGAAAGAAAATGGCTCTTGGATGACATTTGAACATTTGTAGCCAATGAAAGTTCTTGCATTCTTGTGTAGTACTTAATAGTAATTCCTGTTACACCACAGTCACCAAATACAGGTTGGACCACTTTCCTCCTGTGGTTGTTTTTAGTGCTTTATCTGCAGGAGCAGGGCAGCAGTAATGCCATGACTTCACATTTGACATCCAAGCCTTATGAAGTGATGTCTGCTGATGACTAAAGTGGAAATTGTTGCTCATCTTCTTCCTACTGAAAGAAGAGATCTTGTTTTGTGCCTTCTGACTTCTTGCACAAAAAAACCTTTTCAACCAGACAAGTGCTTTTTTTCAGTCAAATTTATGTCTCCTCCTCCCTCCTCCAGCTTTCCTACTCACTGCATCTTCATAATTGGTGTGTCAGTGACCGTGGAATGTAGAAGAAACTGTTTATCATAAACTACAGCACAGAAGCATTTGTCTTTTGTTCCCCTTAGAAAATATTCATGCTAGAGCAACATCTCCAAAATAGGGCTGTAATGCACACTCAATGTTTTTCTTAGTCCCTATGTGAATAGAGCATTTACATTAAGACAATGTCACACTTTGCTGAAGTGACTAGCTGGGTGAAAAATAGTTTGGTCCCCTCAAGTCTTTTTTGTCCTTGTTTTCCCCCTTCAGTGGCCTCTTTCCCTCTCTCAGCTAGGGGGTTTCCTGTCCCATCTGGAGCAAACCCAGAATGTCCAAAGAAGGATCGGGTCCAGTAGGAGTAGGAGGACCGATCCGTGACGTCACAGCATCAGAGAGTCTAACACATAGGCATGAGATCACACCAGCATCAGCATTTGTGTCTTTAATCACAAGTAAAAAAAAAATAAAAAATAAAAAAAAAATCTGATACAATGTGCCTGTATAGACTCAGGCCCTTGTGATAGTGCATTAGAGTTCAGAAACATCAATAAAAGAGGAAGGAAGCATGTACACCAGCTAGTCCGGCCTTTAATCTAAACAAAAGACCATTAAGAAGTTGACATGAAACACAAGGCTAGAGAAAATAATTGGAGGGGAGTGAGAAATTCTCTGATTGAATGAGGCTGAAACTTAATCTTTAATGTCTGAAGTTTGAACCAGAGGACCAGTGAGTACACTGAGAGCAGGGATATTTCAGTGTCTTTTTATATAAACTTGAAAGAATGGATGACTATGTTACAGTTCTTCCCATGGTCCAGTTGAAATGAGTAATCAGTCAGATTTAGAATACACACAAAAACTTTAATGGTTTTTAGGACTTAAAAGGTAGAAGTGCTTGAGTGTTTTCGCTTACCTATAAGTACTCTGAATGCTTACCATGTATCTGTCTCTTGTAATGTCAGTGACTTCTCCAGGACTACAGTGGGAGCTGGTACAGGGGGAGAAAAGAGGCTGAAGGGAGGGTGGAACATGCTCGCAGTCACTGAAAAAAATAGCAGGCTGGAAGTGGGTTAGGGTTATTGAGTTTTTGTAATGACTGGCCCATTATATGTTATAATGCTGGGGAGTGATCCTTTAGTTTAGTTAGTCCTTAAGTTTTGAAGTCCACGAAACATTTATGGAACTTCAGTGTTGCTGCATTCTCCCGAACAACTGAAGTAGATGGGCACATCGGAAGCCCCAAGATCCCTTATTGCCTTGAAAAGACATTATATACACCCTTTTTAAAGCCAAAATCTTCCCTTCCTAAACACACCCTATCTGAAGTGGGTGCACGAGCTCGACAGCTTGTCAATGGTCAAATTAACTTTTCAAATCAATTTGGCAGCTTGGGACTTCCCGAGACATGGATTATGCCAGACAAGGCCAAATTCACCCACTACTTGCCTGGGGTTAGAAACTCTGTCATAAAATATTTTATGGTAGATCATTTGTGCCCTTAACAAAGTCCAACCTAAAAATGATTTATTAGAATTAAAATTGGTCCTTCTTCTGCTCTTACTCTGCCGTATTAAATGGTGTAATTATAAACATAGTCAGTATCTGATACGTGAATGCCTTACTGTCATCCATTTTATCAGTTGGAAACACAACGACGGCCTCAAGGACAAAGTAAAAGAAGATTATTGTCAGGCACACTTGGTGGTGCTATGCTTATCTTAAACAAACCCAGAAGCAGATGATAAAGAAAATGTACTGCTCCTTCTGTTTACCAGGATCTGTTGTCCAAACTGTCAGTACCTGCATGGGAACTTTAGTTAAACTCAGCAGGTTTGTTATCTGGCCTCCAGGTGTGGTGAGCAGCGGGTCTGTGTGGAGTAAGATTTCACAGGCTTTTCTACGCACACAATAGCAGTCAGATGAACAGAGCATCGCCTCAGGCTTGGTGACAGATTCTGATTCCTATTATGTACAGGGAAAAGTTGTGTTATATAATCAAAGCAATCACACTTTTCTATGAAACATTAAAGAGCAGCTTCCTGTCCATACATAAAATGTACAGTCGATAATGAGATGCCTAAAATTAAAACTTTAATTTCCTTTTTTTCAATGGTCGATGTTAGTGAGTCCATGGCACATAAGTGGACCTTTTTAAGAGAAGAGTGCAGCTGTTTTTCCCGTAGTCGAAGGCCTGTTAGTCATTGTAAAATTCAGTATGTCAAGTAACACTGAGAGAGCCTCTGGTGAATTTTTTTTCTTGTCCCAGTAACCTCGAGAACCATGGGAACTGTAAATATAACTATGCAAAAATGCACTTCTTGCCCTCCGGCAGAGACCAGGAACAGATTGTTTTAACATGGAGGAAAGTTCACTTAATGCCCATTAGCCCAGGCCATTTTGGAGCCATTTTCACACGTCTCTGAGAGGAATTCCCATTAAAGATCATTCATTAAGACCCACTGTGATAATTTCTTTTTCAGAAGGATTTCTAAAGGTCTGTGCTGGGAACATGTAGCATGATAATGAGTGAAGCACTGGAGGGATGTTTTACAGATCACTGATGGGCTACAGACATGGGAATTATGCCTCCCTTGGACTCCTCCATTTTGATTCTTATACATGTTAAGCCCCTAACATAGATTTGCTCCTGCTGATTAAGGGCTAATAACCTCTCCAGTCAATGGATGGGCTAAATGACCATGTTTCAGTGTTGAAAGAAATTCTATTTCTGTCTGAGGGTTTTTAGCAATAGTTGATATTATATGCATTTCTTTTTGTAAAGCTTTCTGCTAAGACAGGTGTATTTTTATCCTTTGTGTGTTGCAGTACATCAATAAGCAACAGTACAGGTATATTTTGATATAATACATTCATTGTTTTAGTTGACTTAAATTATTTCTGTTTTTATCCTCACAGGCACACTCTGAATTATAAAGAAATTCTGCATCACACACAATATACTACACTATTTGCCATGATTTTGTTTTCCTTAGCTCTTTATGGGATAAACTGATTGTGAGCTCCTGCTACTCATGCCTGCTTCCAGCAGCCAAAAGGGTTGCGCTCTCAATTCCTCTGAAAGGTTTTTCTTTAACAACATGGCTTTACTGTTAATTATCCTGTGCCTTAGGAAATTAAAGGTTGGCTTAACCTAATTATCCAAAGGTACAAGATCAGTGGATAAATACTGGGTATGATCTCAAGGTCAGGCTTAGGATAATGACTCCAGTAGTACTGTGGGGAAAGTAATACTACTTATCATCAACAGCTATAATTTCTACAACCACTGCAATTTATTGTTACATGTTAGATTCCTTGTCCATTTGTCATCAGACTCTACTAATGTCCATTTCTTTTCTTTCAGGATTCCGCAAAATCAGCCTTGATGATCTGCGTAAGGCCTATATCGTCAAGGATGTGCAACAGTACATCCTCCACAGGCTGGACCAGGAGGAGGCTTTGAGGCAGCACCTGACCAAGGAGACAGCAGAGATGCTCAACCAACTCCACATCAAAAGCAGTGGCTGCTTCCTTTACCTGGAGCGCGTGCTGGATGGCGTGGTGGAGAACTTCATCATGCTTCGCGAGATCCGTGACATTCCTGGCACTCTCAATGGCCTCTACCTGTGGCTCTGCCAGAGACTTTTTGTCAGAAAACAGTTTGCCAAAGTCCAGCCCATCCTTAATGTAATCCTGGCCACTTGTAGGCCACTCACAGTCAAGGAACTGTACCATGCAGTCTGGACCAAAAATATGACACTTACTATGGAAGAATTTCAGAAAAAGATGGACATTCTCTCCAAGTTGTTGGTTGATGGCCTTGGGAGTACTAAAATCCTTTTTCACTACAGTTTTGCAGAGTGGCTACTGGATGTTAAGCATTGTACCCAGAAGTATTTGTGCAATGCAGCGGAGGGACACCGAATGTTGGCAATGAGTTATACTTGCCGGGCAAAGCAGCTCAAACCACTCGAAGTGCAGGAATTTGCACTGCACCTTGTCAGTTCCAATCTGCAGATTGAGCCATTTAATCTGGCTCTTTGGATGGTTTGGAATGGCACTCCTGCTAAAGACTCTCTGACCACCTCTATACCAAGAGAACAGGAGGTCCTGCAACTTCTGGTCAAGGCTGGAGCTCATGTAAACAATGAGGATGACCATGCATCATGTATTGTACAACAGGCCCTTGAAAGAGAGGACTCAATACGGACACTACTTGACAACGGGGCATCTGTCAACCAGTGTGACTCCAGTGGGAGAACTCTGCTTGCCAACGCAGCTTACAGTGGAAACCTTGATGTGGTCAACCTGCTTATATCTAGAGGGGCAAACATGGAGCTAGAAGACAACCATGGACAAACCGCACTTACTCTTGCTGCGAGGCAGGGCCATACCAAAGTGGTCAACTGCCTAATTGGTTGTGAGGCCAACATAAACCACACAGACCATGATGGATGGACAGCCCTGCGCTCTGCAGCATGGGGTGGACATTCAGAGGTTGTGTCTGCTCTGCTTTATGCTGGTGCCAAAGTGGATTGTGCCGATGCTGATGGTAGAACTGCTTTGAGAGCTGCTGCTTGGGGAGGCCATGAAGACATCGTGTTGAACCTTCTTCAGCATGGGGCTGAAGTCAACAAGGCAGACAATGAAGGGCGAACAGCTCTCATTGCTGCAGCATACATGGGACACAGAGAAATTGTTGAGCACCTCTTGGACCACGGAGCTGAAGTTAATCATGAAGATGTGGATGGAAGGACTGCCCTCTCAGTCGCTGCTCTCTGTGTTCCTGCAAGTAAAGGCCATGCTTCTGTTGTAAGCCTTCTGATTGACAGAGGAGCAGAGGTTGACCACTGTGATAAAGACTGCATGACTCCCCTCCTTGTGGCTGGCTATGAAGGACATGTCGATGTTGTCGATCTGCTTTTGGAAGGTGGAGCTGATGTGGATCACACAGACAACAATGGCCGCACTCCTCTTCTTGCTGCTGCATCAATGGGCCATGCCTCAGTTGTCAACACATTACTTTTCTGGGGGGCTGCTGTTGATAGCATCGACAGTGAGGGAAGGACTGTGCTGAGCATTGCATCTGCTCAGGGTAACGTGGAGGTGGTCAGAACTCTGCTGGACAGAGGTCTGGACGAGAATCACAGGGACGATGCAGGCTGGACCCCGCTACACATGGCTTCATTCGAGGGCCACCGCCAAGTGTGCGATGCCCTTATTGAGCAAGGTGCTCGTTGTACAGAGGTTGACAATGATGGTAGAATACCGCTGATATTAGCTGCACAAGAGGGACACTATGACTGTGTACACATTCTTCTGGAAAACAAGTCATGTATTGATGAGAGGGGATATGATGGAAGAAATGCTCTCAGGGTGGCTGCACTAGAAGGCCACAGGGACATTGTTGAACTGCTGCTGAGCCACTGTGCTGATATAGATTACAAAGATGCAGATGGACGCCCAACGCTCTACATATTGGCACTTGAAAATCAGCTGGCCATGACAGAGTATTTCCTCGAAAATGGAGCAAATGTGGAAGCTTGTGACACTGAGGGCAGAACGGCCCTCCACGTGTCCTGCTGGCAAGGGCATGTTGAAATGGTGCGGCTTCTGATTAACTATCATGCTGATGTGAATGCCTGTGACAATGAGAAACGATCTGCCCTCCAGTCTGCTGCATGGCAAGGACACACAAAGGTTGTGCAGTTTTTGATAGAAAATGGCACAGATGTGGATCATACATGCAACCAGGGAGCAACAGCGCTAGGCATCGCTGCCCAAGAGGGTCACATTGATGTTGTGCAAATACTTCTTGAAAACGGCGCTGACCCCAACCACGCTGATCAGTTTGGACGCACAGCAATGAGGGTGGCAGCAAAAGGTGGCCATTCAATGATCATAAAACTTCTGGAAAAGTATGGGGCCACAACTCTAAATGGCTGCAATCCCTCCCCAGTACACACCATGGAAGAAAAAACCCCACTGGCTGTGACTGGTAAAATGCAATCCCTCACCATTAAATCAAGTAGTTCTGGCAGCACAGGGGCAGGAGACATGCAGTCGTCTGGACGTGGTCTACTCAACGGACCTGTCCATGCTTTCAGTTCGCCATCAGAATCTCCTGATTCCACAGTAGATAGACAGAAATCCTCCCTATCAAATAATTCCCTCAAGAGTTCAAAGAATTCCTCCTTGAGAACCACATCATCGACAGCCACAGCACAGACTGTGCCAATCGACAGTTTTCATGGACTGACATTCACAGAACAAATCCAACAGCACTCACTGCCTCGCAGCCGGAGCAGGCAGTCGATTGTGTCCCCTTCCTCTACGAACAAGTCCATTGGTCAGCAGCCATCATCTCCATCCAATGACTTTGACTGGTCTCAGTTGAAACCCAGTCTCAAGCCAACAAAGGGAAGTAAGGCCGGAAATGGGACGTCAAATAGTAAAGGAGCACTGGGAGACAAGAAAAAAAGCAAGAACAGCGGATCAACCCAAGGTCAGGTTCTGGAGTACGAAATGACTCAGTTTGATAAGAGGATTGCTCTCAACAAATCAGTAGCGAACATTGCAGTGAAGGATCCCCATTGCAAGATCATGATTGGTGGTTCAATTCGGTCAGAAAGGGGGCAAGGCCAAGATCAATTCTTTATCCAGCAGCAGAGCTGTTCTGAGAAGAAGAGGAATGGCATCATGACCAACCCCAACTATCATCTACAGGGTAATCAGGTTTTCCTGAGTAGATTATCAGTTCCTCGGACTGTACAGAACAGGGGCCACAAGGATGTTCTAGAGAACTATCCCATAGGGGAAACCGAGCTAAGCCTTAAACAAGCCCTCAAACTGCAGATTGAAGGATCGGACCCTGGGTTTAACTACAAAAAGGAGACTCCATTATAGCTGGTAAGAGACACTTTTCAAAAAAAAGTGTGCTCTTGTTGAAATACATCAAGCATTTGTCTCAAAGTTGAAATCAAGGTCAGAGCGACAGCACGTAGACAAGACTTTGGATTGTCTGTTCATTTACAGTGGCCAATAGCTGACTTTTAGTTGATACTGGATTGCACTCAACACAACCACCATTAGTTGGATTTAATCAGACTTGCATGAAGAATGTCTCAATCTGGATAAGCAGACTTTTTCCTCCCAGACAAAACATTAACCCAAGTCATTACTGTACTGTTTCAGATGTCTTGAATGCCATTCATCATGCAGACATTGGAGGGAATGTGCCAAAGGAACTGTTTTAATCTGCATAAAAAAACAATGGATTTTTTGTTTCATCAGTGGGAGACCTCAAAATAATACCTGGGGATGATTGTTGATTGCTGCCTAAGGCTTACGTGAACTGATACATCGATGTGCCTACATCTGTTACAGCCTTCTTCATGTATTCATGCAAACAATAATTTTAATTTAATGTAATGCTATTTAATATACAGTGTATGCACTTTTAAAAGAGTAAAATGACAGACATGCATTTGTTCTATTCACTTTGTATCCCATCCATGTTATATCAGTAATTGTTTGAGAGAAACATACCAATGCTTTTTTATTATTTTATATTGTGTTTGTTCTGTCTACCTTTTCACACTGACAGCAATGTGCCACTGAGTACATTGTCACAAATCACAGGACATAACAGTAACTGATGCCATGGTATGAATTTAAGCACATTGATAGTCTGCCTTTCTAGAGACCCCAAATAATCTGTGTTAACCTTGGTCAGTGTGCTGAACCTATGTTGTGTGTAATATGTTAATAGCTATGGCAATTTACTTCATGAGTATATACAAGCATATTTATTTTTGGAAAAAAGCCACTTTTGCTGCATTTTGTGTTGCATTACGCTCTACCATGGTGCTGTGTTCAGAAGTTGCCTGCAGTTATTTTGGATTTTCAGTTTTGTTGGTTTTGTGCGTCTGTGTATTATTTCAAATATTTGAGAAAGAGGGGGGTTCATTGAAAATGTAAAAAAAAAATCATTTTGTCCCTATGGGATTTTTTCAGTTGCTCATGTGTTATTATTTTGTGTGTGCGTAAAAAATATTTAAACAACCCAGTGTGTACCATCAGCAGAAGTTTGGTGCTAAATGCAGCGTTTTCAGTTGAAAGCAGCAATTTAGAGAAATGCATTTGTCTGCAGAGTGACATGTATAACCTACTGCAATGCAAGAAACAAAATCCAAGCTTTGTTTCCTTCCTGTCATGTGGTTAATTTCCAGTTATTCTTGCTGGATTTTTCAGGGGCATGACACAAAAAAAACGGCTCAAAGAGGTTCAGCCATCAAGACAACTCATAGCTGTGAATGATGTTTGAAATGCAGAGTTGTAAAGCCAAAGTTGAAACAACATGACTCTGTCCTGCCTTCTCCCTGTGAGAAGCTGAAATCAGTTTAACAGGACTTAACCCCGCAGGAGATGGAGGGGGAGTAGGTGCTCGACTGTGACGCTGAGGGAACTGAAACATCTGTTTCTCATGAACTCTATGGAGCTGCGTTAGCGTTTACAGACAGTGTCATATTTTTGCAGGCTTTTTATATTGTCAACAGTGACTATTTTTTCGCCAAGGATCGGGGGGAGTAGAAACCTATCGCATGCACAAACACTAATAAGCCCTAGTGAAAGTTCTCAACTCTCCAGTACTACAGTAGCTCAAAGGTATGCCATGAAGGGTCAATAGAAGGATTCAAGGCAGGATCGGGTCTAGAAGCAGTGTTGCAAAACATACTGTATGGTCTTATTAAGCAGTTATCTTGTTTGTCTTGACTGTGTTTTGTCTGTCATCTTTGATTTGACCGTCAGTGACTGTAAATAGCTTCCCATGTACATTCAACTTTCATTTAAAAATCATTCCTGTATTATATGAAGTGGAATTTTCTGATGTATATTAAAATGCTTAATAAACATATTTGCTTTACTGCTGAAAAACAAATCTGTTGCACATTTTTTCACACGATTTCAACAAAATGCACAGAAATGAGGAATGCAAAACAATAATGTTATGGAAGTGGTTTTTTATGAGGTCGGTTGGCTGATATTGGCCTATCACAGATATATTATTATTGGTCTATACATTGCCCAATATGTGCTGATATGAAAATTTTCTTTTACTTATCTTTATCATTAGTGTTTGATAACCACATTTGAGGGATCATTGCTAAAAACGTGTCTATCAGTCGATATCAGGATTTGTAACCTCCAAATATTGGTATTGGAATTGGCCCAAAAAAGTTGAGTACTGGTCAGGCTCTACTTTTCATTATGGAAAAGCTGCAAAACCACAGGCTATGCTGTTGATACCTACCTCTCTGTTGGTCATTTAAAGGGATATTCCGGTGTAAATTTAATCCATGGTCTAACACACCTTGACACCGAGTAAGACTCCCCCTCGAGAGGTCAAGTTTGCTGAGCGCTAGCTTAGCTAGTTTTAGCAACCTCAGAAAAGACCGCACGATAACAATACACTGCCGCTTATGCCTCCGATCAGAAACTGCCATCGAAAAGCCACAATTAATGGTCAGAACAGCACCAAACTTCAGCAACAGTAGATGTACAGTCCCAGCACACAGTACGAAGCATCAAACATCTGCTAGCTTAGCCGGATTTGTATTGAAAACACAGCACATCTCACCCGCCTCCTCCAGCAGCCAGCCTGTGTGTGGAAGCCCTGACAAGTCAATTACCGAGTGCAGTAGATTTCCGCAGCTCAAGGATGAAAATGTATGATTATTACTCCATTACTTCCGTTATTTTCCCTGTCAGCTCTCAGTAATAAGAACTGAGCATTCCATGGAGTAATAGTCATACATTTTCATCCTTGAGCTGCGGAAATCTACTGCACTCGGTAATCGACTTGTCAGGGCTTCCCGACACAGGCAGGCTGCTGGAGGAGAGGGGTGAGTTGTGCTGTGTTTTCAATACAAATCTGGCTAAGCTAGCAGATGTTTGATGCTTCGTACTGTGTGTTGGGACTGTACATGTACTGTTGCTGTTTGTTTTCTCGAGGGGGAGTCTTACTCGGTGTCAAGGTGTGTTAGACCATGTATAAAACTTACACTGGAATATCCCTTTAATGGTGGAGGGTAAAAACCAGGACACTGCAGGCATTACAACACATGGATCAAGCTGAATTGGAACAGATAAGTGTGCCACCCCCCCCCCCCACACACACACACACACACGCACACACACACACACACATCCAGTTCACTCAGTTCATGTCAGACAAACAGGGGCTGCAAGATCAAGTACAGAGATGGCTGAATGGTTTGAACACTTGTTTAATCTTTAATTCCAATACACATTTCACAAAATCTGTCAAAATGACGTAATTATATAAGCCACTGTAACCAGATTCCACGGTTGTCATAAATCTGATTTTGTGTCATTTAAATTCAGAATGGATGAAGAGCATTTCATGAAGTAATTTCAGCTGTGTTGCAAACGCATTGAACTAAATGAGGGGCATTTTAGCTTTTGGCCCAAAGACTGACGATTGGACGAGGTTGTTACTCTGACTAATTAGATTTAATAACCATCACCCAACATTTCATGAAAAAATGTGCCAGAGCAGCTCAACTGGTTTTAAGATTTTTTGACTTTCAGCATGGCCTTTTCATAGTGTTTTCAGAGGGTCGGTGTTAATGAGTGAACCATCTGGTACGGATGTCATGTAGTATGCATTGTCCAAGCTTGATGTCTTCGTGAACCATCTGCCAGTGGCCACATCTGGTTCTTCTCCACCCATGCCCTTGTTTTGGATACAGTGCTAACAAGCTCCCACACAATATACACAACATGGCGACAGTTGTGGCCAACTTGTTCCAGACTCAACTTTCCCAACATCCCACTGGCCTTCATGCATGTGCCATTAAAAGCCATATTTGTGCAGGTTTTCATTCCAGCAAAACACTTCAGGAAAATACTTTTCTGATTAGCACTTTTTCAAGTGAAATCAGCTGCTCTTGCCTGGCTGTCCTGAAAACATGAATGCACGTGGATTTGAACTGACTTAAGGTAATCATGAAATCCAAACATACTGGTGATTCTTGTGTCCTTGTGTGGAAATTTCTCCCGAGTACTTTACAAGAATGCAATCATTGAAAAGATATCTTCAAAGTTTGGCAGGGCTGTGTGTCTGGAATCTTGTTTCTCACTCTCTCTGTGATCGCATATGTTGCAGCTCATCATCACAGAGCACAGATGTTGTCACAAGACAGTAATACAATATCTTCTCTGACAAGGCTGTGAAAACTACAGCTTGTTTTTTTCATCTGGTTTCACATTTTTAAAAAAATCTGGTTTCATGCCTGAAAAAAATATCCTTAGAACTTTTTTTCATTCAGTTTCATACATGAAAAATAAAAAACATCGGAAAACCTTTTTTTGTATCAAACATCTCCTGAACTTTTTTCCTCCACTTTTTTCTTCACCCTGTTGACTCATGAAGTAAAATGAAAAACCTTTTTTTATCTAATTTCATTAACTTTTTTTTTCGAACCCCCCCACAAAAAATTTGAAAACTTTTTTTCACTTCAATTCACACATGAAAACTTTTTTGAAACTTTTTTGAAATCTTTTTTGTAAACCTTTTTCAATAATGAAAAAAGAAATTTAAAAACGTTTTAAAATCTAGTTTCATGCATGAAAAAAAATATCCTAAGAAGCTTATTTTGTTTTTTTGAGAAAAAAATCCCTTTTTTTCCATTCAGTTTCACACATGAGGATAAAGAGAATTCTTTTAAAACCAGAAAACCTTTTTTTCCACACATGGAAAAAAATATTTGAAAACCTTTTCTAAAATCTGGGTTCATGCATGAAAAAAAAATCTCTTGAGAACTTTTTTTTTTTTTTTCGAACTTGCCCCTCAGGGCTTCTGTCCTCATTTAAAGAATTAGGAGTGAGAACGGGCTGGATAGAGCATATGTTGTCCATAAATCATGTTTCTGTGGAGAGATTACTGTTCCTCATTTTTCTTTTCTGATCATATCCCTGATTATACACAGCAATTGCACACTGGCAACATCACCACATTCAATTTCATGTAGTGTATTAATCAGTTAAGTTAGATGAACACATCTTGTGAGGTTTTTGACATAACTATTACTGTGGATGCAATGGTAGAATATACACATACATAAAACTGTCATTCTTCACCTCCCCACATACAGTAAATGCATGAGTGAGACAGTTTCAGAGTACATCTTGTCAGGCCATTGTTATACCCCAACTGTTAATTGCTGTTCTGGGAAACTGGCATCCATTAAAGCATAAATAATCGACTTCTCCAGATCAATGCCAGCAGTGATTTGGTTGGGAGGAAGCCAAGTGTTAGATTCATGAAGAAGTTTTATAAAGGGGTATTTAAATCTGTCCATCCATTTTTATAATGACACAAGTGCAGCCATGCAGAGCCCTTCATCATCCAGGTTTCAAATAAGATTGACTGCATTTGCCAGTGTGGGATAGGGTGACCAGATGTCTTGCTTTGTGCGGGACAGTCACGCATTTCCATTACTTTTCACGTGTCCCGCAAATTGAGACGTAGTCCCGCATTGTTATTGACAGTCAGACTCCAGTTTTGAAATGTGTATTTTATAATCTGGCATTTATCATGTAGCTGTTTGGAGAAAGCAGTGAGGGCTGTCATCAGGGGGCGGGGCCGACTGTTTGATCATGTCAGTCAAACTGGGATGCAGGTTAAGGGCGCGCCCACCAACAAGAAACAATGCAAATCAGGTCAGAACGGCATGCATTGCGAGAGATGGAGGAAAGCACAAGCCGGATGAGTAAGAAAAGGAAATGCAGCTATAATAGAGACTGGGAAGCTATCTATCCCTGGTTGAAAGCAGTGCAAGGCGAGTCGAGTAAAGTTTTATCTGAAGTTTGCGTGAGTTATTTTTCCCTTTCACACGGAGGTGAATACGACGTCAAGCGTCACAAACAATGCGAGACTCACAGAATAAATGTCACTCAAAAGGAGGCTTCCCAGTCCATCTATACGTTCCTGCTAAAACCCAAAGATTCAAACGCAGATAAGGTAACAGCAGCTGAACTAACTGGCATTTACCACAGTGTGAAACACTCCCTGTCATACAGGTCAGAAGACTGTGGTAATGTCTGTTCTGTTCTGTTTGATTGTACACAGTCAGGTGTCTTAACTTGAGAGGCACTGTGAAATAGCATGAAAGCAGATGCTTACTATGTTTTCTCACGTAAGAGAACTTGAGAAAGTTGCATTTAAATAAGATCTATTTGTTAAGTTTTTATTTTCAGGCTGTTATGTGCTACTGAATCAACCAGATGGCAAAGCATAGTTATGTTATAAGCAAAGGGACAGAAAAGAAATGTGTAACCTGTTCCAGACTACCGTGAGTCCTCTCGGCATTCACACAGCACACAGGTGTTCGGTTCAAGCCTTTTATTGCTCACTCTTAAACCATAAGGCACAATAATCACAATATAGGTCAGATGTCCGAACGCGGCTCGTGCGTCTCGGCCGCTGGCTCCTCTCCAGCGCATCTCCTAGGTCTCCTCCATCCGAGGTCCAGCACACTACTGCATATAAAGAGAGAGAGTGATTAGCAACTGGGTGCCAGCCATGCCAATCACTCACCTGGCGCTGCTCTCCTGAACCCTCCCATCTCTCTCTCTCTCCCGCAGCCGCGCCTCGACTACGCTCACCTCCACAAAATGTTTATTTTTTTTTAAGTTCTTTTAGACTACCTTGATGCATTGGTATCCCACATTGTCCCACACAAACGTAGTCTTTGTCCCACATCTGGTGAATTGGGATCTGGTCACCCTAGCGTGGGAGTGTTGTTCGAACTGTGAGCCGAAGACGGAGTTTTTAAGACGAATTTCTTACCAAACTTACAGTAATTACTTGACAATTCAAAAGGGGAAATGACTGCAATTTATGTATTTTGAATGGAACTTCATGTTGTAATTGGAGGTCCACTGACCTTGAGAGCGGTTTTAAGTACACTCACTGCAACATTGACTAAATGTTATGTTGTGTCTCCTCTTTATTAAAAACATGCTCTTTTCAAATTTAATATATCCAAGAATGACTTTGACCTGTTTCTTTTTCTCAGCAAAGCACTGCTTTACATTTACACAATATGTACCCAGCTGCTGCTCTCAAAGTGAGCTGATGTGACTTCTGAAGAACTGAATAGCACATTGATTCTCTTATAACGAAGAAGTCGAATAAAACACTCTTGCTCAGTTTCATTAAACTCTGCTCAATTTCATTATACTATGCTGCTATAATGATATTGGTCTAATTTAACTTATGATGGCTAATGTTAGCTAACATTAAAAAAGCTTTAGCTAGACATACCATAAATCTAACAATTCACATCTGGATACAGCTTTGGAGAAGGAGCCCTGTTCATTCCTATGAAAGCCTCTCAATGATGCATGAAGCCAAAAAAGCTCGACTTCCCGGGTATACGATTAGCGGCCGAAGACCATGTGCACTAGAGACTTTCGCTGACCTAGCCAGCTACCTTCAGTTCCATCACCTGACTAACATTAATGGGAGTGAAGTTATTTAATCCTGTGGGTCCACTGGAATTTCTAAATGTTATCGGACAAAATGGCTCAAATTATGTTGAAGAAACGAGTCATTTGACAGCAGTTGAGACATTCAAAATAATGTATCCATTGTTTTACAGCCACTTCTTTCCCAATTTAAGCTTATGGGACAAAGGTGTTTCTTTTAACTTGTTTACTTTGAGTCTGCTCATTGACTTTATTACTTGTTTGTACTTGTGTGTTTTAGCCTTGCCTCATATCGTTGTTGATTGTTGAGTTTTATTCCCAGTTTTTCAAACTTAGTTTGTGTCTGATTTAGCCAAATTTTAGTACGTGTCTTTGTTCTGGCAATTTTTGGTTGATTGTCCACATTTTGTCTCTGCGACAAAAACAGCTGAGGAAACACAGTCCTGAAATACACACATTTTCTGCCAAAAGAATGTAGCTTTGGAAAATACCCAGTAGATTTGGCTAACTGATGGCTAAATGAGCCTCATCATAGTCTCAGCTAAACCTTTTTGCACGGGATGAGGTCTGTTGTCTTTGCCCCCCATTTGTGACCCATTGTACCATTATGAAGGTGGAGTAATACGTAAATATAATACGTAATAGTAATAGTAATAGTAAACCATATCATGTAATACGAGTATTACATGATATGGTTTTATGTATTTAAGGCTGTCAGTCTTGTAACCCTTTGTGCCTTCATTTTCATCCTTGAGAGGCTGTGTGAGCCTGTTTTCCCTTTCCTCCTATAAACAACCGACGATGATCTTGACATCAGCCATAATTCAGAGAACCACAGTTGCATTTGTAACTTTTACTTTCATTCCAACAGCCTCCAAAGTAAGTTTAAAGTCAGAAATCTGTGAAGTAGTCATTCAGTCATTCAACCCATCATACCACTGCAGATACATTATGATCACTTTGGGCTGTGGGGTGGTATAAATCTTAGTTATTGCTCCTATAAACTTTTGGACTCTCAATGCCAACAAGCAGTAATCACAAAATTGGTTTGAGGTGCTCTTGTGACAGCCAGCCAGGTGAATTGTATGCTCTTTACTGGCAACACTAACACAGAATGTTTGACATGAACAAGGCTGTTCTTGTCTGGATGTGTGTCAGTGGAGTACAGCAGGTGGGGACACAAGGCCTTCAGGAACCGAACATTTAAAACACAGCCTCAGAGACCTGCTTTGAGCTCATCTGCTTCCATAAGCAGCTCTCAGATCTATCAAAAGGGCTGAATACACTTTTATAAATACACATTTGACAAAAGGGATATTTTCCTTTTTTTCAGACTCTACCCTCCCTCCTCTACTATTTTGCAGTGCTGCAGAAGGTAAATTCAAAATTTGGTGGTGAAAAAAAAAAGCCTGTGCTTAAAAAGAGCCAGCTATGAAAGCAGTCATCCGCTCCACAACAATGAAGCAACTCATGGCCAACAAAGCTGGAGAATGAGAGATTAAGCACACTCTATTCCTCTTTTTTGCCTGTTTACATAATCCCTACAGTCTCTCATCAAGGACTGTGGATGAAAAGCTTTCAACTCTCTGTGGAAAGCCTGTTTTAGTCTTTGAAGCTCAACACAGCGTTCCAACATGCACACAGGTGTTTCACTTTCACTGAACAGGATGAGTGAAACACCTGACAGGAAAATCTAAAGTCAAAATGTGGGTCCCTGGGGAGACAAATTGCTGAAACATCACTCTTTTGAGCGTAGGGGAGTTGGCTGTAGTGATACTACATATCAATTATCATCCCAGCTGAAGCCAAAGACAATGAATGGAGTGGAGCGCTACACAATGAAAGGGCTCAACAGACTGAGATATCTGAAAGCCTGTAAACTTAGTATTTCTATCACTATCAAGTCCAGATGCAAACCTTGTATCTCTTAATGTCAGCTACTGAGAAAACAGCTTTGTCCAGTTTTGAAGCCACTCAGTGTTTTTGTAAAGGCTTTATAACCCCAAGAGGTGAGAGAACACTCCCAACCCATGGAGCATGTAATCCTCTAATTTACCCCTGCTGGAGTTACGAGATTTGCACCCAACAGTGAAGATATGTGGGAAAGTGGAATCTGGAAGAAGCAGCTGGGAACTGAAAGCTCACATTTACATAAACTGAAACCATGGAGGTCCACAACCTGGGTGTCATCCTCGATTCCACACTATCCTTTCAATCACACATAAAATCCATCACAAAATCAGCTTTTTATCATCTTAAAATCATCTCCAGACTCCGGCCCTCCCTCTCCGAACCTGTGGCTGAGACCCTCATCCATGCCTTCATCACCCCCCGCCTGGACTACTGTAATGGAGTCCTGTCTGGGCTCCCTTCCAAAACCCTGGACAGGCTTCAGTATGTGCAGAACTCTGCTGCCAGGGTCCTCACCCATACCTTCTGTGTGACAGCCCCCACTCTCTGGAGCACTCTCCCAGCTGAAATCTGCCAACAGACTTCTCTGGAGACTTTCAAAAAAGACCTAAAAACCCATCTTTTTAATAAGGCGTATCACCTCTAGGTCCAGCCCCATCAATCAACTTTCCTATTTCTTTATCTTATTTATTGTGTTTATCCATTTATTCTTTGTTTAGTTATTGTTAAGTCTCTTGTCATTGTTGAGTGTCCTTGGGTACCTTGAAAGGCGCTATATAAATTCAATGTATTATTATTATTATTATTATTATTATTATTATTATTATTATTATTATTATTAATAATAATAATAATAATAATAATAATAATAATAATAATAATAATACATATCGACAAGGGAAGCTCACAGAGAGCAAGCTGTGTCCTGTTTACTAGGTTGTACAGAATAATGATTTGTAAAAGAAGAAGCAGTTATGAGATAGAAAACAACATTTCAAGCTAAATACTGTACGCAGTATAAAAAGATAAAGGTTCTGATGAAAAGTGAAGGAGAGAACTAAAAATTAAGTGGCATTCAGCTTTCAATGACAAGCAAATTGTGAGTAACAAAGCATGTCAGGGTAAATAGTATTCTTATTGGTATTCTGATGCTAAAGTACAAACTTAGTAAAAGTTGATTGTCCAAGGTTTGTCTTAATCCTAGGATCTAACTGTGCAGAGCAGGGTGAGTCACAATTCAATTTAGAACTGAAGGAATCTGACAGTGTGACTTTTCTTTAAAGGTTAGCTGTGTTACTTACACCAATGGGAGAGAGATGTCTTTATATTTCTTCTTTAGCTTCAATAATGTCACGTATTTCTTAGTGAAAGAGAATATGTGGGCAAGGTTACATTTTAAGAGGAATTTGATGAAAAAGTTTGATTGAAAGTAGACATAGCTCAGATAATGTGAATCTAAAAAATCACAACAATGCAGAGCTGTGGATGACACCTCCTTCCTTAGATCATGTAGTGAGAGCCGAGGAACAAAGGAACAATTTAGACCTCAACCACTTTCTTTCAGTAAGGTAAAACAACATTTTTGTCAAATCACATATAGTGGAGCTACAGAAGCCCTGAGGGGCAAGCGAGGAAGTGAAGAAATGTGTCTTTCTGGTGATCCATTTTCTATGTCTGAGTCTTGTGTTTATGACTTGAGAACTGGTGAAAAAGTTTTGTCAGGATAAAATGCTCCTTAAGTTTAAAAATATGAGAGGGCAGATGACATGCAGCAAAGTGCCACCAGATGGATTTAAAAACCCTGAGCCACTGTAACAAGAAACAGGAAACAGCCTCTGTACATGAGGTGCATGCTCTACCAAGTGTGAGTACAAATGAAAAGTGTAAACTGGAGCACCTGTTTTTCCACCTTCTTAGTGAAATACTGTCCATTTTTATACAAGCTCAGTGTAAATATATTGTCGTTATTTCATTAATCTGACAAAAGCTTCTTAATTTTAAGACATTTTTCCGCAGAGACTTCAAATTTAAAACCACTAACTACAGAGAGCCCTGAGAAGTATCAATCCTTTTTACATTGATCTGTGTAAGCATTCAAAATTAAAAGTGTCATCTGCATAGAACTTTAATAGCCATTATTGCGTATGTAAATTTCTGCAAAGGACAAGATAAGAATCCTGATGAACTCCTCTAATGATCTTTAAAAACTCAGAGTTAACAACTTCATCCACAACTTACTGAAATCTGTTCTACAGGTCATTTCTGAGCCATCTACATGTTGAGTTATCAAAGCCAGATTCCATAAAGAATTTGGATAACATGTTGTGTCCTTCAGGAGCAAACGTCCAGACAGATCAATAAAAAAATGCACCACAATGTCAATTTTTTTTATCTAAGATGGAATGATCATTGACAGCTTGTGGACTACCTTCCAACTTTTACCTAAACTGAACATTAAAAATACAGCACAAACAAAACCATGAGACGCAGATTTGATTTAAATGCAGCATTTGCCCATCAAGCTGAAGAAAGTGAGCACCACCTGGGTGTTTTATTGGTACTGAGCTAAATTGGCTTATTATGCACAGCTATTATCACAGGGAGTTGAGGAAATTTCACAGTGTTGGCAAAGGTTCCCTTTCTCTCTCTTGCTGCCTCTTGCTACCAGACTTAGTCTCGTCTTAGCTGCGTTGCCTATTTTTCTTCCTTTGCATCTTTTTTGGTTGGTTCAGTAGCCGTTTTTATACTGGGCAATAAGCCACCAATTTGCCACCTTTTTGGTGGCTCGCTCCGCGGATTTAGACAGGAGGCGGCAAATTGGTGGTCTGTTTTGTTCCACCAATTTTGCGCCTCGGAGGGTACACTTATTTGCGCCTCCGCTGCAGTGTAAATCCGAGGTGGCAATGTGGTGGCATATCCTGAGGTGGGCGGAGGTGTCAGTAGCCCCTTTTAGATAGAAAAGGTGGCACATTTGCAGCAAGGTAAAGGCTGCAATGTGCCACCTTTTCTATCTAAAACGGAGGTGTAATATTCCACCTTTTCAAATAAGCCACCACATTTCCACCTCTGGGGTAGGCGTAAACATGTGACGTGACGTGAAGCACGAAGTTGGGCATGAAGAAGAGCAGGTCGAATTTGTCTTCAAAATAAGAGCTTTACATTGCATCCCATCGGAGTTTAGAACTGGGTTCTTAGCGGGGGGCTTTTAATTTGAAAGTAGCGACCGCTATTAGCTTGCCGCTACTAGCTTGCCGCTACAGCAACAAGCGGACGACAAAGACAGCTACAGAGACCGAGGAGACGCTAGCATGCATCTCCCGGATCTCAGCTGCTTTCCAGTTGCTCATCTTCGTGGATGAAGTGACGAACTGACTGCTGTTCAGCTGTTTACTGGTTTTAAAACTCCCAGGCTTTGGGTGCGCAGCAGCGCACGTCATCCACACCTCCGCCCATCTCAGGATATGCCACCACATTGCCGCCTCGGTTTTAGACTGCAGCGGAGGCGCAAATAAGTGTACCCTCCGAGGCGCAAAATTGGTGGAACAAAACAGACCACCAATTTGCCGCCTCCTGTCTAAATCCGCGGAGCGAGCCACCAAAAAGGTGGCAAATTGGTGGCTTATTGCCCAGTATAAAAACGGCTGATGACTGAACAGCAGTCAGTTCGTCACTTCATCCACGAAGATGAGCAACTGGAAAGCAGCTGAGATCCGGGAGGTGCATGCTAGCGTCTCCTCGCGCTCTGTAGCTGTCTTGGTTGTCCGCTTGTTGTTGTAGCGGCAAGCTAATAGCGGTCGCTACTTTCAAATTAAAAACCCCCCACTAAGAACCCAGTTCTAAACTCCGATGGGGTGCAATGTAAAGCTCTTATTTTGACAAATTCAAATTTTTGACAAATTCGACCTGCTCTTCTTCATGCCCAACTTTGTGCTTCACGTCACGTCACATGTTTACGCCTACCCCAGAGGTGGAAATGTGGTGGCTTATTTGAAAAGGTGGAATATTACACCTCCGTTTTAGATAGAAAAGGTGGCACATTGCAGCCTTTACCTTGCTGCAAATGTGCCACCTTTTCTATCTAAAAGGGACTAGTCTCTGCCTGCTTCTTGCTTCTCCCCTGTTCACTGTCTTTGTTTTTCATTCCCTGTACATTCCCTATTTTTCCTTTCACCCACTATCTATTTATCTCTCTTTCCTGGTCTCTGTCATTTCCTTTTCCATACCTGCATCCATTAAGCATGTTTTCTTGGCTTTGTCGCCCTCCATTTGACCCCTTTCTTCCGTATTTTATTCATTGTCCTGTCACTCTCTTTGTCTCTTTGCTGTTTTCCTGCTTTTTCATGGCTCAGTCTGTCTTTTCATATCATTGACGTGTGTTGTTCTTGTAAAAGCTTTCCCTTTGTCTGTTAATTTTTGTCTTTGTTTCTTTCAGACGTTTCTTTTTATTCGTATTTGTCATGTCCGCCCTCTTCTGATGCTTTTTTCTCTGTCTCTGCTTTTTTCTGTTTTTCGCCCACCCCTGCTTTTTGCTGCCTCTCGCTCCCTCTGTTTCTTCCCTCTGTCAGCAGTGAGCAGCCCTCACCACTGCTGCTGCAGAGTTCATCTCAGGACAAAACCCCGCTCTGCTGCTGTTGCTGTTTCTGTTGCACACACACAGTTTGTCGACCAAAACAAAGTCTTGGGTGTAACGGGGCCCGGGGACAGATGGAGAACAGTGAAGACGAAACAAAGACGCGTTTAACAGATGCACAGAGCAGTGGGGGAAATATTAAAATGACATGGCAGAATAAGACAAGGACGCCAAATGGTATTATAAATGGAGGCTCTTCAGCTGTGTTTTGCAATGAACACATGGAGAAAAAAAAGCTGGCACAGACTCAGCTCTCTTGGCTTCAATTTTGCGATCTGTTTGCTCCGTCTCTTTCTGCCAGTATTTAAATTTGTTTTGTCAAGAGTACTTAACAGATTTGACCTTATTTGACTTTTGTGGCAGATGTTAATCAGCAGACTCAAGACCGTACTGGATATCAGTTTTCACAATGTATACAGGGCAAAGAGTTGGAAATTGATGGATCAGATTCTAGGTGGCAGCTTTAGGACAAATATATCAATTTTGTTAATGTAACACTACAATGATGCTAGAAGATAAAAGGAAAAATCACGTTGAGGGAATAGCACCAGCAGTGGGTTGCCAGAATGACTGTTGTTCCTTGGCTCCAAATATTGAAATCGAACTCGGCCACTTAGATTAACCACGCTAGCAGTGTTTCTCTTGGGATAGTAAGGTCGGCCAGTTCAAATTCTCAACACTTCAGTGTGAAATAGCTTGACAATTATTGAATGTTTTTATATGAAACTCACTCCAGATATTTATGGTGACTTTGGTGTTCCATGAATTTACATCAACTACCACAAAACAGGTCAAAGTTTTCATCTCTAACATTAGAATTCAGCCCAAAACTAGACTACAGCAGTGGCTGACAAAGTACAGCTTTGAGTAACAAAAACTAGATTCTGATTAAATTTGTACATATATTCATGGTTCCCAGATGATGAATCCTACTGACTTTGGTATTCTTCTTTCCCTTAAAATTTCGTCTGGTGCCTTTATGAGGCCATATTTTCAATTTGTGAAATACTGGTTTATGACTAAATACCTGCAAAAACAATGCAACTATGATCTGCCCTGACTGTTCTTATTGTTTAGTGCTAATTAGCAGATGCTAACATGCTAACACAGTAAACAAAGATGATTAACATGTTAGCATTGGGAGCATGTTAGCATGCTGATATTACATTTAGCTTAAAGCACTGTCCCTGAGTACAGTCTTGCAAAGCTGCTAGCACAGCTGTAGTCTGAGATGAGAATTTGCAAGATGGATATTTTTTTTGTAAAAAAAAAGTTATCAGCATGATGTTTACAAAATATCTCTTTACACAGGAGATTGCAAAGAATATTTCAAACACCTAAAGCTCCTATTTGTAAAAAACTTAAATTTTTCAATCTCACAACTTGTCAAATGATGATGCTCTGGGATTGTAGGGCGGGTTGGCCGCCATCCCAAAGCCTCAGTTTTTCACAGGTAATGAGTGAGACTCAAAAATATGTTTTTCTTATAAATAGCACCTTCAAATAAGCACGCCTAGCAAGTAGGTGGCAATGAAGTCTACGTCAACATTATGTCAAACACTAAAAAAGATCTGAACATAGGCAGTGAGTTTATCTAAATATAATAATCCAAAACCATAGAAAACCACTTAATTCATAATGAGGCCTTATGGTGCCAACAAAATTTACATTGGTGCTTACCAAATGTTTGCAAACTGGTAGTCTGCTGTTGTTCTTTCAAACATATGCTCATTGCAAAACACAACAATAAGCATGCTCTAATTGAGGTGATGATGTCATTGTTAACCAAATACTCTGTTTTACCTGTCTACACAGATACACAGAACCAGGAGTTTTGAAAAATCTGCACTTTAAGAGAAGAAGAAAATGCTTGTTTTGCAAAAATATCCTTATACATGTGGGGAAGGAATCAGTCTTGTGTTCACCCTGGGTACACATTGTCATCAAACTTGAAACTGCTACACATTTGCTACAGTGTTAGTAATGGTTGCTGGCTGGGGTGTCTACTCTTGCTCCATTCATTCACTTGCCATCAGTCAAATCTCTGGCAAAACTTTTGTGTGTGACACCAAACCCTGAAAGTAGCAGCTATTCAGCGCAACCAGTGCATGATTCTTCAAATCTGGACCCTACTTATTGTGAATCAGGCCTGACCTGGCAACCCTGCACTTCCTCTTGCATCTCACCCTCTCTCCCTCTTCTCATACACACTCACTCACTCACTCACTCACTCACTCACTCACACACACTCACTCACTCACTCACTCACACACTCACTCACTCAGCCTTTCTGTTAGTCTCTCTTTGTCTTGTTTGCTTTATCCCTGTGTCTCCCCGCCCTCCACACACACACACAGAATGACACACATATTGCTGATCAGACCAGCCGAGCAGGCAGGAGTCTGACCTCATTTGGAACTATGGCAGCCAGCCGGGGGAGGGTCTGTTGGTGAATGACCAAGGAGAAGTGGTGAGGGAGCAGGATGGACTGATCTGCAGAGGGCCTCAAGGAGATCTAACAGAAGACTCATCCCTTTTCGGATGCTTCCATAAGGAGGGTAGATTTTATGAATAGTACTCAACTAGATATGCGGGGGTGAAGTAAATGGATTAATCTATCAGTGTCTCCCTCAGGATCATCACGTCAAAATGTTTTTTTTCTTTAGTACATTGGTTTATGACCAAATTCCAGCAAAACTATTGACATTCCCATCAGCCTCAAATGTAGCCCCACTTTATGTTTAATGCTAATTCTAATGTTAGCATGTTAGCATCCTGACATTACCATTTCGCTCAAAGCAACACTGTGTGTACAGTAGGCCAAATCACTGTGACGTACCGCTAACAATAATTGTCTCTTCCATGTAGACAACTGTTGGTTGAGTAGCATTGCAGAAATATTTGAAATGGGCCATTTGTTGTCTTGTATTTCAGTTGACAAACATGCTTATTTAATGTACTGTGTTGCTTTGCTATCATCTTCATTAAACCAAATCGACTCAACAGCGACACCTCGGACCAACTCCTAGGTTTGGTTCAACTCAAGCTGTCATTCTCTTTAGTTTGTGGCAGAGATGTGGACTTCAGTCATTGTAACTTGGACTTGACTCGACTCAAGTCACTATTCCGATGATTTGTAACATCACTTTAAGAGAATAAATGACTTGAGATGCAACGACTCAGGACTTTACTTGAGACATGATAACAAGAATGACTTGTCTATGTTTTTATTTATTTATTTCATTTTTTGTCTGGCTGTCAGTTATTCACTGTTTCAAAGTGAGAAATTAAGAAATAAATAAGCTTACATTTATTTAATTAATTATCAGTTTTAATACTTATACAATTAATTATCATAGTCCTTGAACCGGTCACATATATTGGCCAATAATATCATTACTGACAGGTCTTTTCTTTTTATGAAGATTAAAAACTTAAGAGCCTTGATTTGGGACTTGACTTGCCTTAACTAAGGACTCTACTTGACCAGACATGATACAGCCTGTGAATGACTTGACTTGCCCAAGAAAAAACGTCCTTGAGACTTGGATCTCATGTCTGGTTTTTGGCCTAACAGGTTAATGAGGTTTTCAGCTTAAAGTTAGTGAACTGTGGTTATTGTATAAAAGACTCAAACCTCATTTGAATGAACGAGATGCATAAACTTTGAAATAACATCATTAAAAAATAAAATGTATTTTCTACCAGGAGGTTATTGTAAACAAACAATGTGATTGGTTCTGTGCAGCCTCAGAGAGCCACCAGCAGACCAGGATTATTCAAGTGGCAGCCTGTGGGCCACATCTTGCCCAGAAGCAACCTCCAAGTGGCCCAGCATTAACACATTTCATATAGGCCAATATATACACCATATATAGTTTATACATCAATGTCTCACACGCATATGTGCATACGATGGACATAAGTCATTGTATACAAAAAACAGGTTTTAAATAGGCTGCTGATGTCTGGCCCATCTTTTCCTGATTTTTAGAAAAATCTTGCCCAACTGAATTCGTAATTGAACAGCTCTGCTGAAGACTCTTTGTCTCTTTTTTGTCTCTGTTTTAAATCTGCTTTCTGAATGCAGATGCTGCTGTCACGCAGATTTCAAATAAACAGATGAATATGAAGACACCAAAACATATAGAACTAAAAATCTTTGCTGCAGCATGAAATATTCAGATAACACAATAAAAACTGATAAAAGTGATGAAGCAAAAAAAAAATCTAAAATGACTCACGCATGCATTATGATACAGTATTGATATTTTAGTGTTAAACTCTGGATAACGGTATCTGTATAGACAGATTTTTGGTTGTTTAGCCCTGAAATCTTTTGAAAATATGCTTCATTTTCAAAGCAGCAAACAGCCAAAGCATTTTCTCCTTTTCTGTCAGAAAATTGCTTCCATCCATCTTGTCACTCTTTCCCTGGCTTTCAACAGGCATGTGTTTGCAGTAGCAGCCTGTGAAAATGTCTTTCTTTCTTCTTCCTCCTTTCTTCCCCACATTTGCCATTTACAGTTTACAAAGGAGGTCTACTGGATGGAAAGAGAGTACAGTCAATCACACACGAGCAAATTCCTACTTTGTCTTCTGGATTTATGACAAAGTTAATATATTCTATATTTACCAGATATTTTACAGGTAGTCTTCGAAATAAATGGAACCGGTATGGAGTCTGGAGCTGCCAAACCTCACAAATGATAGATTGCTTCTCGGCTACAAGGATGTATAGGCTTTCCACTGCCGTCAGAATATGTCCGGCCGAATGCATTACCAAACCTTATGCTGGAATCACTCAAATCCTAACCAAGGTTCACAGACAGATTAACATATGAATGAAACTACAGGCAGGATCCTGCCCTTCATTTCCTATCTGTTTATACTGATGATGTGCGGTCAGAGAGGTTTGGAGGAGGAGACAGCAAGACGTCTCTTCGAGTGGATGTCACACCTCTGTATCATTGATGGAGCAGAATACTGTCTTAAAATTGAAGGATTCAAGGATACTTGCCAGAGTGGACACTCATATTGTATTTTGAAAATGCGATGCAAATCAGTAACAGAAATAAATGTGTTTTTCAATTCTTATTTCTTGTTATTTTCCCCAAGAAGATGATGCAGAGTATATGTAATGGACTATACTGAGTTACTAAAAATGAAAAATCGAAAAACAACAAACCTATAATTAAAACACTACATAAATTTACCAAATAGCTTGAGGATTAATTCCTCAATAAACATTGCCAGTTGTTTTGGTTTTTTGTTTTATTGTTAAGAGTTTCGGCACTCGATATATTATGCAAGTGAGGAAGATAAATTCACACTGTCTCCCAGAAAAGTCTCCCATGAACAAAGTAATTTATTCAGTCTTTAAATATTAAAATCTGTATCTCTTCATAAAGATTACTTTCCAAAGGGCAAAGAGAAATGACTTCACCTCATGGCTACATACTGTATTACTGTAATAAAGTATTCATAAAACACTTTTATTAAAAACAGAGTTTATTGCTTAATAATCAGTGAAAAGAATGGGTTAGATGGGCACACTTTACAGTGCACGTCACCTCAATTAGTTTGCCTCAACAGCAGCTTCTAAACTCCCAAACATTTCTTCCTAAAACAAAGATGACTCGTCTGCAAAGCCTTGCTAAAACCTGTGTTTGTTGCAGCCTTCAAACACGCAGTGCAGCAAACAAGCAACACATCCAACAAAATCGCTGTATAATTGCACGTTGCACTAAAAGAGCCCTTGCTATTTTCATTAGTACACATGTGTAAGTAAACTATGTTTTCCAGAACAACAGTGTCACGTTATGTGTTCAGTGAAATAGGGGGTATTTGACTGATTGTAATCTAATTTGAAATGAGGAACACCTTATTTGTCAACATAAGTATACATCTATCTGCCTAATTCTCAGCTTACACTGAAGCACTAAAACGGTTTAAAGTGTTAATAGTAGTTTATGCTGCTAATGGTCTCTCAATCAAAACAAAACAAAAGACATAAGTAGTGTGGGATCTGGGTAGTTGCCTTAACTGTTGAACAACCAGTACTGCACGAAATGCATGAAATGCACAGTTACCTTGAACAAAATTACAATTTCTCTGCGTTTGAACATTGTTGGAGGAATTTAGGATAACGTTAGTACGAAACTAAACAAAATATATAAAGAAGGTCTAGTAGTTTTTAGACATTGTAATTCAGAAATGTTACATATTGTAGCTTTAAAGCAGGGCCAGTGTCAGTTGACATTGAAAGATTTAAAGGATTTGACGTATGTCTAAAAGTAGAGTACAAAGCAGCAGAAGTGAAATCGCTGAAAGCTGTTAATGTAACTTTTAAGTTCAAGAATCGCAGGCAGTTGAACTGTTTGTATGCAAATGCTGAAAGTTGAACTGACAATTATTATTTAGTTGAAATATCAGTTTGTAATCCCCGAAGCAGCTATTTGTTTTGACTTCTGGAATAATCCATGTTTATATTTTCTGAAGTGAGCACTGGTGCTGCAAATAATGACAATACTCTGGACATAGCAAAGGCAGAGGGATTGTCACCTATTTTCTACTGATGCAAACAGTCTCTGGGAGTCTGGGGTAGATGAATGGGTTTACAAAGTGTGTCACTTTGACAATGAAGACTGCAGTTTATGACCTTGCTGCTGCCAACAGAATTACAAAGGTTTCTCTAACCCTAACCACCAGAACCACTGTGCTTCCCAACGTCAACCAAGTAGTGTTAAACTGGGGATATTTTTGTTATTGTCGCAAATCCCATGAATGGACCAAATGTGAAAATGTATTGATCCTACGAACAAATATTGTCTTTGTAACGGAAGCAGGATATATCTTCTTCCTCTGTGCAATAGAACTCTCCTTAAACTAAACTGTCCTTAAACTATTAAAAAACTCAACTCAGCCAGACTGTTGCACTGGGTGACATCATATTACAATTAATGTGGGCACTGCGGTTTGCTTTAAGCCAGTCCTGCACATGCTTGAGTAAAGTTTGAGTAAAGTAACTAAAATAAATACATAAAATAAATACCATGCCAAGCTGTTTTAGCTCTATTATATATTTATATGGCTTGGCATAGATAGATAACCTCTTAAAGGAACTCGGTGCATTTCCAGCACAGGGACCAGGGTCTAAATGAAATTCCTGGACATCATTTTATCCTCCAAATAATTTCAGTTTAAGAGGTAGAACTTTTGGGGGATTGCAGTTTGTTTTATGTCCACTGTGCCTCGACACAGTTACAGAAGAAGGCATATGAAAGATGGAAGTCAAGGCCTTATCGATTATTTTTACTAGGAGTGAAATCAAGCAGCGATTAGAAATGGGGATATTTTATACAAACTAATTTGACATTGCAAGTTTTCAACTCCTCCTTCAACTGGCTGAAGGAACCTTTTAGTTCCTTGACAAGTTACCGGGACTATAAGTTCCAGGAACTTTCGTGGAAACTTCTTCGAAGGCACAACAACCTCGTCCTTGTCCTGTCATTTTTTGCTTTGGCTACAAGCTCTCACATACTCAACAGAGAGATAACTGAGAAGCATCTGGACAGGATTGGTAACAACAAAAGTCAGAGGAATGGTTGGAAATAGGAAGAAATTACTCAGGGCATGGCAAGACAAGATGAAAATACCATTCCCATGCTGCCTTTAGTCCCTGGTTTCTGACTGCACCAGCTGTCAGATTAAAGGCCAATGACCATGATGAAAATTCTATCCATCTTCTTCAAAAATCAGAAGTAATTTTACCAAAAAGCTACCAAAACATCTCTGGAGAGTAATATTCCCAGCTGATAATTATTAATGGCTTTTCTGCTCATGATAAAAGGCACAGTAAAAGGGACTACAAGCCCATTTTGGCAATTTTGCAACCTGTTACAACACCATGCAAAAAACAGGAAAGAGCAGGGTGAATAAGACAAACTGAATGAGTCATTACAGAAAGGTAAGGAGCTGCAGAAGGCGCTCAGAGAGCAGACCACCCACTCATGTCCCCCATTAAGATGGCCGGCTGTTCTTGCACATCAACGCCCCTGCAGCAATTTACTGCTCAGCTTGCATGGAGGGGGAACGAATGGTGAACGACAGAATTCTTAATGAGACATGGGTCAATGAAATGTTAAAACTGGACAATGAATAGAGAAGAAATGTCTGAAATTGCAATTGCAGATGCAGGTTTTACACCTTAAGAGGAAAAAGGGAACCAAACTATCTTCTGTTCATCTCTTGTTTAAAAGTAAAACTCCAGTCTGCATTTATTTATCATTTCTTGTTGACATTTCAATTAATATTTTGTTTATATTGTCTGTTTGAAAAACATCAACTTCAGCCTTTTTTTCCCTTCTTTTTTCAATGCAAGAGAAACTCGTGCACACAGAAAACAGTTCACTCACATATTCATCCATTCACAGTTTATCCATGTCTATAGTGCCTGTTCAGAGGCACTGTGCTGTGCATAGAAAACCCACTGGAGCACTCACTCACCTCATTTATTCAACTCAGTGATATGTATACCTATGTAGGTGCGTCATGTCTGTCGCTGAATGTGTCCTTGTTTTATTCATTGCAACTCCACCTTTATGTTTCCTGGCGTAAGCGGACTTGGCAGCTGCAGGTGCATGAGGGAATGAATACGGGTCACGCAAGACACCATGATGAGCAGGTTATACTGCATACTTTGATACAACAAGGACACCACAGGAAATCATTAAAGGACATAACTGACTTACAGTTTACATCTGTTTTTATGTGCAACGCTGAAAATTTGACAAAGAAGTTAAATTATCGCACATGCAAATAACCTCTAATGACAATTGTTATGACTTTCATGCTCTTACCACCATGTTACCTGACTTCCTCCTTTAACGCAGCAAAAATAACTATGGCCACTTGAGGTCACCGCCTAACAATAAGCGTAAATATGGATCATATAAAGTTACATTCACAGTCCACCTATATGTTTGTTTTTCTGATGAGGACAGGCTGAGTATGTATTCTTATGTATGTCTGGGTGAAACTTTCTTGAAGTTAAAATATCTCTAATAACTTGACAACATTTGTCATCAAACAGTCACAATTTGTATGCAGGCATCATGCTTTTTAATGCATTGTATTTCACGGCTGAGGAATTGAAATGAGAGGAAACAGATGCACTCAGCGATGGCCTTTAATCTCCAGAATACTAATAAACAAAAAGAGAGCAATCTGAAGCCTGTAATCAGTTTGCAATCAGACAGGACTGTGAAGTAAGCTTTGCAGCAACATCTGAAAGCCGCACTCAGAAAATCAGAGGATTGCTTTGCTTGCCACACGACTTTGTGAGTTAAACAGAGAGTAACATTGAATGACATTGATTGGTGCTGTAATTGAATCAGACAGGCGATGGGATGGGTCACATATATTTCTGTAAAGGGCTCTGCAGCTCAGTCACAAATCCTCTGACAACCATGGCGGGATTATTCCGTGAGAGCAGTGGAGCAACGTTTGCTTTAAAAACATAAAAACAGCATCAAGCTATACTGTATAAAAGCTACTATACAGGAGACAGGCACAAATGTTATGATTGTAGGCTAACTAACTTGCACAAATGAATTCAGTAATATTTAGGCAACCCTGTATGAATTTTAGCTGCTAGCATAGACTACGGGTTACTTTTGAAAAAAAAAAATAATAAATCATTCACTAAATAATAGTTTTAATGTTTGGACGTTATCTTCATAATTAGTTAACTGTCCTCATAACTAGCTTACTAGCTACCTTAAGAGAGATTGGTCAGATGGTGAAAATATAAAAATATCCATCAATATAAAAAAAACGTTAATCACACTGTATTATTTCTGTTGCTATGCTCTCTCTATAAAAACGACAGACATAAGTAGCAGGGGATCATGGGAGTTGGTTTTATTGTTAACCACTGCCATTGGTGAGGAAAATTCTATTTGCATGACATAGGCAAAATTATTCACTGATGAGGACGTGTTTTTTCACGCTACGTTTAGTCATGTAAACCAACTTCCTTCCTTACTCTCTCTTCTGGAAGTTATAGCAACAGGCGAATGCACGTTACCCTGAGTAAAATGAGGATTTTTCTGGGTTTTAACATTTTAGGGAGTTTAAACTCAACAAAATGTAAATAAACGTCTTGTCATTTTTCCACATTTTAAAGCAAAAATACATATTATATTATTAACTGCTCCCTAGCTAGTGCTCCAAAATTCTGTGTGGGCTTAAAATGACATCGGCTTCCCCTCTACAAAAAACTCAGCTAATATAAAGTCTATGCCAGGTTGAATAAACCAAATAGTAATTCAGTCTGATTATCACTGCAACACTCTTGCACTATGAGCCTACCTTGAGAAGTGTCAGATGCAGCTAACTTGAACAGGTTGGGTTAATCTAATTTAGGCAGCAGACACAGCAGTTAATTCAAGTGTTAGAATTCAGCCTTTAAGCATTTGAGAATAAACCTCACATATTCAATGTTAACAAAACAGTGATCTAGTATAACCTAACTGAGATGTCTGAGGTGATGTTGAGAAAACTGAAGTATTGGCTGTTTGGTGGTTTCAAGTACAGATATCAAAAATGGCTTGTTACAACCCCAGAGGTCATATAAATGTTTCTATTGTATGTGCTTGTCTCTCCTTGAATATCCCTCTCTGTTACCTGAGTGTGTGTGATTGGTTGCAGGTTTGTGAGTCATTGTAGGTTGTCCATAGAGCTGATTGGTTCCAGCCTCGTAGCCAGGAGTTTAAAGGCCGGTTCTTCACCAGTTCCTGTGGGCTCTCCTCTGTCAGCCAGACTGCCAGCATGTTCAATTGTGTTTGTGATGTGTTATTGAATAAAACCTTTAAAGAATGCATCGCTGCTGGTGGTGCTTAAGGTACAGGAAGAGGGGAGTCTCATTTACATGTTGCGCCAGAGTTTCCCCTAGGCCCTGGTCGTAACAGGCTGCTTGATGATAACCTGAAAGTCTTAAAGGCCAGTTTGCCATTCATATATCAAAGTTCAGTCAATGGATGTCCATTTATTGATGTAAATATATGAGAACAGGTACCTGTTTGACCTTCCTACAATAATATTAAACAAAATGGTTGTGTTCCTTTTTGTCTTCACATAATTTTTAATATTGTGACGCAACAGTTTTTGTTATGATGGTTCCTAACATGGTTATTATTGGCAAGAGCTCTAAAATTGAGTCCTGGGGCTGTAATCATGTCTAAGCCAATCAATATCCTTTTAGTGGCTGTCCAAACGTGTTCAAAGGTTTCTGTAGTTACCATCCCCCACTAGTCCTGCACACACGCAAACACACACACACACACACACACACACATACTCAAGGTAACAGCTGATTTGACACACTATAGACAGATGATACACCCTGGGTGGAGACAAGGAATCACTAATTGGCGTAAACAGAAGATAATTCATCCATTGTGCACAGTGTCATGTGCAGACCATCAACTCCTCATGAGAGGAAGGACTGGCATTCATTTGAAACTGATTCTATTAATATTTGCCAAGTCCCCTTTTTTTAAAGCACAGCATGATTTCCTGTATTCCCACTTTAAAACTGAAGGTAAACATCCTAACATCAGATTGTACACAGCTGTTTTTTCAGAGAAATACAAAGCATCTGGATCTGTTGATTTAAGCTTCTTCTGCAGTGCTTGCCTACTGCTTTTCAGGAGAAAATTTGTATTTTTGTCTTACTTCTTGAAATAATAAAAAAATAACTTGGCCAAGTAGAATGGGTTAATAGTGTTCTTTGAGAATTTGCATGAGTAGATAATTTGGTGGTCAGTCAGATAAGCTTTTAAAATTTCCAAATAGTCTTTAAATAGATCAGTTTGATAGCGATCAGAAAAATAGACTTTAAAATAAAATAAAGTAACATATTTTGTATTTTCTTTATCAAACCAAAAACAATGAATCTATCGTATGTACAAATATTGCATGCTAGCAAAATTCTGATATACATTACAGTAAAATTGGGCACCAATGTAGTCCAAAAACTCATCAAATCTTATCATGAACAAGACAATCCTCACATGCATGCTGCTGCAGTAAATACTTGATCGAGCAACAAATGTGTATCAATCAGTGGCTAAAAGTAGTCCACAACAAATGCTTTATTCTTGTTTAAGTAGCATTTACAAAACATTTTTTACATCCCCAGTAGGAATGAATTAGCTTTAGGCTATGCCGCAGATAGGCAAGAAAAGTCAGAATGTATTGAAAAATTGACCAACAGGATGTTTTTGATCTTTTCATGGGATGTGTACAAAAAATAGGAAAGCACCAGTCTCATCTTTAAAGGAACGACTGATTTGTATGCTCCAATGTTCATTGATTTATATTTCTGTTTTCATGGATCAGTGACAAATCATATTGAAATATGAAATTTAAGACAGATGTACCAGCGTAAGTATGATCAGCTGACAGCTATCTTGAGCTCTAAACGCGATCAGGAACACTTTTGAGCGTTTAACCTGTATTTTGTATTTTGTAATAGCTTTTATGGCTTTTTATTGCTTTGTCTGTATTTTACTGCTGCAAAGACATCCTGTTTTTATCTGTTAATCTCAGTTTAATTCCCAATTCTCTTTTTTTAAAACCTACCTCCATATATCCATCCAGCCTCACAGCAGCCAACATGTCCATAAATATCAACGTGGACTGATGAAGTGGTCCTGAAGCACCATTATCTCATGTTTCCTACAGTAAGTTTTTCTGAGGTAAAAAATGTCAGGCAATTGCTTAGATGTAAATGAAATGAAACTGTACCACATGGCTCTTTTCCAGGGTCATTCCCTCACAGAGTGCGACTGAGGTTACTGAGGTAGCTGAAAAGGTGCTTTAACAGCAATCCAACCAGAGAGAAAAGTGTGCCCGCAGAGGTAGAGTGGCAGTTTAATGTTTGCAATATTGATTGTGTTGTCGTAAACACGATAGTATACTTAATATTTATTCTCCTGCAAATGTTTGCTTAAGTCGAGCTTGACTGCATGAAAGCAACCAACAATATTCCAATGACAGAATGCTAACGTTGACAGAAAATGGTTACTTTGGCTGTGACTGAGCACCTGGGCGTGTTTCCTTCATTACTCTCCCTCGTTCTCTCTCTGTCTGTCTGATCGTCATAGCTCGTTAAAGATGGGGGTGGGGATGGATCAGGATGGGGGTGGGGTTCACAGGTGCAGCCAAACGGAGCTGTGCCATGGTTAATGGTGTCCTATGATCAATTATGGCCCGGCTGAGGCACAGTGTCTATACATATTTCATGACCATCAGCAGACGCAAGCCAGGCTGCCTCAACCTCTCAACCTCCATCCACATGCATTCATCCCCAAATCCACTGCCCAAATTTTTCTATCATCCCATCTATCCATCCATCATTTATCCATCTCTCTATAACGTAACCATCCTTTTTTTTAGATTGCAGCTCCTCTACCTTTCCCGATCAATTTCAGTTTTAAATGACATTACAGAAACTCCTTTCTGCTTTTTCTTCTCCTTGTTCCTTATTACTTCCACGATTATACAACTGAACATGCTCATGTAATCAAACAGCATCACTGTGGATGGAAGCCATTTTAGTTGAAGGGTGCAACGGCCCTACAATTATCGTGGTGGGGGTTGGGAGAGAGAGGTAGGTGCTGAAGGCTGTTGGCCAGGAGCCGGTTGGTTATGCTTTGTAGTCTGCTCCCACCCAGACGCTCGCTGCTCCAAAGACTATGTAAAATGACAGACACTGCAGAAAATATGCAATTTTTTTAAACCACTTTTAGTTGCTCAGTGTTATAACCATGCATTTCAAAACAGAATTTTGACTGTTTCTGTTGTAGCTTTGGTTGCTCCCATACATTTCACAATGTTCTTGACAGCAGCAATCTGCACGATCCATTTAACTTTCATTCTATCAAATGAAATCGGTGAAACCATCCAGTTGCGTTTCAGTTATCAAACCTAATGGCCAGATGTTCTTTTTTTCCTCGTGATTTTGAAGTGCTGCACAGAAGAACAAAATAAAATCGCATACGCTTCTAGACAGGGGACACTGGAGTTGCCATTATCATAGAGAAGACTAGAGCTAATTAGTGGGCTGTGCTCGCAAGCCCACTATGGACACCTCTATAGCAAAGCTATAGGTGTCCCATATTCAAACTTTAAAATGTAGGCACAAGTCTTATCTAATTGAGTTGTATTTGAACTTTCTTTCAACGATGTTTAGTTTTTGAACGGTGACCCTTAATTGATCGTGAGTGATTTCGAAAAAAATCTGAAAAATTAAGGATTTTCAATGTGTGTGTATTGCGGAATGTTCGCGCAGCACCAACTGGCAGAGTGGGGGAGCCTGAAAAAAACTCTCCGAAAATTTTTATTTAGATGACAATCCTAGCCACAAATTTCACACTACAATAGTGAATCCAAGAACGTAGCCACACTTGTCTTCTTTCTTAAAAGGTGTCCACTTTATCGGTAGGATGTACGGATTTTGAATTATCTGTGTCTAACCGACACAAACTCCAGCAACTTCCCCATAAGCCCCAATGTTAAACGGGAAGAGGATTTTCGGAGAAAAGCAGAAACTGCCCATTTTTAACTCGCTCCCATTACCACATTTTTCAAAGTAGGACCACAAAACTTGATGACTGTGTTCTTTAAGGCCTTTCCTGCTTGAAGGTAAAAAATTTTGCCGATATCATCTTTGATTTTGAAGAAAAAGCAGGAGTTTGACGTGGTGATCCTCAGCTGAAATTACTCTGAAATCAGCTGTCTCAGTCACTGTTGTCAGGTGCACTTGACAACCGTCACCGTGGCAACCGAGATCCTCTGGGCCAACAGAGAGAGTGCCAGACAGACACACACACAGACACAGACAGACAGACAGACACACACACACAGACACAGAGACACACAAACACACACACACACACACACAGACAGACAGACACACGCACTCACACATAGACAGACAGACACACACACATATGCAATCAAATGTGCATGCGTTAGCATGCACACATGTACACACACACACACACACATACAGCAGATCCACTGGGCCAACAGAGAGATCCTCTGCAAAACTCATCGACATCTCTGGCATACTTTGACCTAGAGACACTATTCGAACTTTAAACTGTAGGGAAAAGTCCAAAGTATCAACGTGTGCGTCGACTTTTTGGCAGTTTTCATCGTTTTCATAGTCACGGCGGGGCCAAACCGCACAGCCCACTCTCACGATTCCCCGCAGGGGAATTGTCTAGTATTATTTTAAAATAGGTCTATTTGAAGAATGCTCTCGCAACACTGCTCTTTTTTCTTGTAGCAGACTTTAAATTGGTGCACTCACAAAAGAATCTCTTGCGTTGAAATGCTAGCCTCAAAGTGTCCTGAGCAAACAGATGAAAATCTTATCTCAACCTGCTGATTAAAGCCCCCCTAAATCCTCTTCTGGTCTTGATAAGAAGGTTTGATGCATGAATTCATTAATTCTTAAACTTGAAATGTCATCCTGTAATGGTATCGAGGACGAACTGATTACTGGTTTTCTCTCTGTATGAAAAAAAACCCTGCTTTGTATATAAGTTGATTTTCATGTCGGGAAGTGGAGGGGATGGTGGTGTTGTTACAGCTAGATGAGATGGCTGCCAAGCCAGAGACCACTGTTCAAGATGACAAGTATTTCAACATGTGTGAAGTGTGAAACCACTGGATACTTTTAAGACGATGTCTGGACAATTTGCAACCATGTTTGTGGCAATAGGGCCACATAAGTCATATCATGATCATGATCCGAACCCTAAACAAGTGGTTATTGAGCCTAAACATAACCAGAACATAAGCACAACATTCTTACAACATAACATTGAAAATTGTAAATAAAGAAACTTAAAGTTGGAAAATAAAGAATGTAACGTTTGAACATGGTATTGGGTTGGGCAGTGTTACAAGCTGTAGCTAATATGTCAGCAAACATCCAGCAGACAATAAACAACATTAGCAAGTCCAATAGTCAAGCTACATGCTTAGTTGTGGTCTCCACCATCTCCTCAGGGAAATATCTGACTCTTAAGCTCCAAACTATGTTCAACAGCTGACTAATTGTGTCTGCTGGTACTGGGCAGGAAGTGTACAGTGGGTTTTTAGAGCTTTTAAGCCAAAAACAGCTGCTGGCTGCTGCTGGAAACTGTCAAGTTTCTGTTCTCGTCAAGTTTCTGTTTCATGTTTTGGTTTTGTTAGGTCACTTCCTGTTTTATTTTGTAGTCCATGTGTTCCTTGTCTTGTCCTTCTTGTCACTGTTCAGTTTGATTACCTGCACCTGTTCTCTTGTGTCTCACCTGTGTCTTGTTCCCTCGTTTGTCTTGTCATTTAAGTCCTGGGTTTTTGTTCAGTCTTTGTTGGTTCATTGTTTGTTTGTAGTGTATAAGCCTTGCCACGCTCATGTCCCCTTGTTTTTTGACCCTTGAGAGAATTAAATTATGATGAATCCCTGCAACCTTGGTCTACTGTCCTTGCATCTGGGTCCTTCTGCCTCGTCACCTACGTCACCTGACAGAAACAAGGGTTGATTAGAGCTATGAAAGTTAATCAAAACAGGAATGTTGAAGGCCATAAAACCAAAAAAAGCTAAAAGATGCTAAAAGGCTTTGTAGATCAAAATGGCATTAAAGGATCAAGTGATAATTCTCTGTTGGTTTGTCATCTGACAATTACACATGAAAATATTAATTAGTAAGTCGAAAAATAAGAAAAATCTTCATCCATCACATACAATCAGCAGCCATGATACGTTGCCTGGGGACCAACTCCAGCCAGTGCCCGCCCGAGGCACTGACAGGAGAATCAACCTAATATACGTGCTTTTTGTTCAGCCTAAACTGTACTTGACAGATCAAAAAATGTTTAAAGGGATTTCCAAATGCAGAAATATTTTGTCTTTTTAGGTCTGAGGACTTGTTGGATTCTGAGGTGGTCAAAAGGGTCCCTTTTCATTCCTTGTTAATTACCATGATAATGAACTTTTTAATTAGACTTTTGCAAAGCTATTAATTTCATATCCCCTGATGCACATTAAAGCCAGAGGCATTAGAGTGTTATGCGTCCAGTCAGAAGGCAGGCCCTCTATGTTAAAACACCACAGCACTGGATCCATTGTGGCGTGTTTACAGGGTGTTTACTGGTGGTTATGAGGGATAGGCCACCATGTTGGAAGACTGACAACAGGCAGAAAGATTACAACATTAACTCCTCTCAAGGGAAAGATTTTCTTTTTGTTGTAATTCCTCCAACATGGCATCATATCCCCTAAAACCTTTGATAACTGCTCCCCAGTTAGTGAGTGCTCTCATCATCACTCTGGGATGGACTCACCCCTCTGGTACAGTATTTGGCTGTGTCTGATGCTTTGCTGCCAATATTGTGCTGCAAAACAACTGATTGCTATGGCATTAGTCACTACAAAACATTGACCGCAACATAGCATATTGCAAATGTCAAAAATTCTTCACATATCTTTCCTTTGTAAAGTGAAGTTAACCATTGCATTGTGCCTTCCATCCACAACCAAAGGCTAATTTTAGCTAATGGCAGCTAAATTTTGCTACAGTAAACGTCATTGTGCTACAGAGTGAGTTTGCGAACTCTGTACCTTCTACTGATGTACTACTGTCATGCTAGATGCTACAAATTTCAATGATTTGACTGATACAGAATACTAGAAGTAGCTCAGTATGTAATTCTGTATTGTCCTGGGGCCGTACTCATAAAGATTCTGAGAGTACTCTGAGAGCTCCTAACTTCGCCTAAAAATTTCTAGCAAGGAGTCCTAGCTTAGAAGTGATTCAAGAAACCCCTCAGAGCAACTCTGAGCAAGGAAGGGACAAAAACTTTTATCTTAGTAAGGAGGTGTGGTTGACCCCATTGCTAGGCAATGCAATTGCAATCACACATTCTTTTAGAAGGTGTGATTGGTTGATCAAAAAAAAAAAAAGAAAAGAAATAAAAGTGCGATCTTAGTGATGATGGGCATAGAATGGACAGTGAAATCGATAGGCCTAATCATAGAATTTAGCCTCTATTAAGGCATTGTGTAATTATGAATACTATGTTATGTAATGAACATCTCTGTTGAATAAATTGAAAGCCATTCTTTAAAAGTAGCGTACAAAATGAATGAATTTGAAAATACAGGCCTACTTGCGCAATAGCCTATTCACATGCTGATAGTTGTTATATTTATTTGCTTACGTTTATACTTAATCTACACTTAATACCAAATAATACTTAATCTATTTGGTATTAACGGGGGAAAAATTGCTCAGCTTTCAACAATTTCTGTGATTGCTGCCCAGTAGCCTATAAGTAGCGGCGTTGATTGGCATAAACCATGGGAACAAACAAACAGCAATGGAAGCCAGTAAAAGAACCCGAAAACCCAACTGGACAGAGGAACAATGTTAACTCTTAGCTCAGTTAGTTGACGAGCATAAAGCAGTAAAAAACAATTTGAGCATTGATGCTGTGGTACCTCTTTCTGTTAACAAAAATGTATTCGCTTTCGGTTGAAGACTTCCGGTGGCGCTGCTCTGCTGCGACCCGGGCCACCTCGTGCTGCTGCTCCAGCGTTTTCAAGTGTTTTTGTCATCGTTTTTTGTGTAGCTTTTGTTTTAACGGTACCTAATTGTGTAAAGCAAAGCAATGTTGCTGTTATTAAGAGGACTGCTCGTGGCTGTTATCGTCCGGCTTGTATCATGCCGACCCTCGCCAGAAAGTGCCGGTGCTATGCCGACTGCGCTGCTGAGTTACACCCGAGACCAGCTCTTGCTACTCTGTACCAGCGACACACCGGCTCCCCAGCTACCGTGTGAACTGGTGGCTCGACGCCCGGAGAGAGGCTGCAGGAGACGGACGCGGAAGAGGGGGAAACGTGGCGGAGTAAGACAGAGACTACGGAGAAGGGCTAGCAGACCACCATTGCCCTCCATGCTTCTCTGCAATGTCCACTCCCTGAAGAACAAGGTTGAGGAGCTCAGAGTCAACGCCGGGAATCATGCCTGCTCGTGTTCACTGAGACATGGTTGCAGGATGATGTGCCCGCCTCACTGGTTTCCCTGGATGGCTTCTCTCTGGTGCGCTCCGACAGGAACAACAACTCCGGCAAGAGCAAAGGCGGCGGCATCTGCATCTATACCAACAATTCGTGGTGCTCGCAGTTTACCACGAGAGAGTCGGTCTGTAATCCCGACATTGAACTACTATGCTTAAGCCTGAGACCCTTCTATCTTCCACGTGAATTTGGGAATATTTTAGTATGTATTGTATACATCCCGTCTGGAGGCAATGCTGCTAAGGCAGCTAATATTATAGCAGAGTGTGTTCACAGACAACTGAAACGCACTCCTGAAGCCCCGTGTTTCATTCTAGGTGACTTTAACCACCGTAAACTTGAGGCTACCTTACCTGGTTTCAGTCAATATGTCAACTGCAAGACCAGAGGAAAAAACACACTGGATAAATGCTATGGTAATATTAAAAACACCTATACTGCTAAAGTTAAACCTCCTCTAGGGTCCTCTTATCTCAACGCTGTCTACTTAATCCCTACTTACAAGTCTTTGCTTAAAAGCAACAAACCAAAAGTCAAAACTGTTTCTGTATGGAACAATGATAGTGTAGAAACCCTGAAAAGCTGCTTCTCCTGCACCAACTGGGACCTCTTTCATAGCCTTGAACTAGAAGAGGCCACAGATACTATCACCGATTATATTAAGTTTTGAAAGGATAACGTGTTAACTCAGAAATCTATTACTATGTACCCAAATAATAAATCTTATATTTCCAAGGAAATTAAAGAGTGCATAGTACAGAGGAAAGCAGCATTTAAGAATGGGGACCTACTAAGCATGAAAAATACACAAAAAGAACTTAATCACAAGCTTAGGACTGCCAGGAGGAAGGAGAGGGAGAAATTCGAGTCTCACTGCTTAGGCATGAACACTAAAAAACTATGGGACTCTATGAAAATTATGACAAACATGACTCCAGCTAAGAGGTGCATCAACGTGCTGAATGAGGAGGAAAAGGCAAATCAAAGTCAAAGTCAAAGTCAATTTTATTGTCAATTCTGCAATAAATACACAGACATACTGTAGAATCGAAATTACGTACTCTCGGTCTCCCTTACAACACAACAACAGATAACACTGAATAAAAAACAACAACCAGATTCTTAATGTAAGAAATATTAAAAGTATTAAATATTTAAAGAAAGTTTTAGGAAAATATAGACATAAAATACATAAAATGAGCTGAACAACTTTTTTTGCCGCTTTGACTCCAGAGACTTCTCACAGGAGAAGAAAACAACTATGGATGGTGTACCTGAATCAGGCCCTGGAGTATTCATTATTGACCAGCATGCTGTGGAGAGACTTTTTTCAGACATTTGCCCCAGAAAGGCCTCTGGTCCAGATGGCATCTCTGGGCGCCTACTGAAGTCCTGTAGCAAAGAACTAGCAGAAGCCTGGTGTCCCATCTTCCAGAAATCACTGGACAGTCATGTTGTCCCTTCTACCTGGAAAAGTTCTATTATCATTCCTGTGCCTAAAAAAGCAAGCTGTAAGGAGAATAATGACTACCGTCCTGTTGCATTAACTTCATTGGTAATGAAGTGCTTTGAGAAAATTATGATCAGCTTCTTGAAGAAAGAGGTTGGTGGTTTGTTAGATCCCTGTCAGTTTGCTTATAAGTGCAACAGAAGTACTGAGGATGCCATTTTAGCTGTGACCCATGCTATCAACAAACACTTGGAGGATCCTAGCTCATTTGCACGTCTTTTATTTGTTGATTTTAGTTCAGCTTTTAATACGTTGCAGTCACATCTTTTAATTAGTAGATTAATTGATTTTAATGTTCATCCTTTTATTATTAAATGGTACTTTTCGTTTCTAACAAATCGTAGACAGCAGGTCAGTGTTAATGGAACTCTGAACACAGGTGCACCACAGGGATGCGTGAGCTCACCGGTCCTGTTCACCCTGTACACAGATGCATATAGAAGTTCATATACAAACAATTGCATCATTAAGTTTTCAGACGACACTGCAATTCTATCACTGTTGAAAAAGAATTCAGACATATCTGACTACTTTTTAGAAATCCAGAGGTTTGTTGCGTAGTGCGAAGATAACTACCTTATCTTGAATGTGAATAAGACTGAGGAAATGGTGTTCGACCCTCGAGGAGTGGGTGACCATAGGCCCGTGATCATCCACAACCAAGCCATTGCCCAGGTGCAGTCATACAAATATCTAGGTGTCTTTGTTGACAACGCACTCACCTGGAGCACACACGTTGATAGCCTCTGTTGCAGACTACAGCAACGGTTGCATTTTCTACGTCGTCTGAGGATTCATGGTGTTGATCAAAAATATATGGTGATTTTTTACAGCAGTCTTAGAAAGTCTTATTAGGTACAGTATCACAGCTTGGTTTGGCAACCTCTCTGTGCAGCTAAAAAACAAACTGGTACGTCTAATTCATGCGGCTGGAAAAATCATTGGTATTAAAGAGCACTTCTCCATTCAGGGTATTTATGAACAGGCCACTTTGCAACAAGCAAATAAAATAATCAGCGATCCATCACATATCATGCACGGCGAGTATGAGCTGTTACCTTCAGGCAGAAGGTTTAGAGTTCCACACTGCAGACTGAACAGATTTAAAAACTCATTTGTGCCCGTGTCAATTAAGCTGGTTAATGGGGTCAGATAAGACCAGAGCTCAGATGATTTGCATCTGGCTGGTGTATTTTACTTATTTTATTTTATTGTATTTTTATACATATAATTGTATAATTTATTTATCTATTTATCATGTCTCTTGCACTTTTCGGCACCTTGCAGTCTATGATGACATTTCTGCGGGTTACCGTGTTGTACTGCCCGTTGTGTTGTATTGTATGTTTAGTCCTGTGTTATGGCTGCAGCATAGGCGAATGGCCCAGAACAAATTTCTCCCTTGGGAGACAATAAAGTTAATCTTGAATCTTGAATCTTGATGGTGCGATAATGCGGATGTGCGTCCCATCAATTACACCAACAACACTAACATGTCCATGAATGCCCTTTTGTGAGCCTGCAAGGTGTGGACATCCAGTGGAAATGAAATAAACTGTGTCACAATATGAGACTGTGAAAGCGCTGTAATTGTTTGTGTGATCACTCTGCTGATGGAAGGTTGCGACAGACCCTAGTCATCACTGCTGCACTGTTGCATTTTTCCAGTTGCCAAATATCTTAATGTTGTGATCAATTTAATTTCTGGCGTTATAGCATTCTTGCGTTGGGTGGGAGATGTGAGCACATCTCTAATGAGATTGACCACAAACGTTATCCCTGCACGATCTATTCTGCAGTATTTAATTAATTCACCGTCATTCAGCATTTGGAGAAAATTTCTCCTACCTACTTGTCTTTCCGCCATTTTCTCCTCTGCTTAAGAAACTCTTAAGCCACTACTCCTACAGTTTTTCACCTTAGGAGCTCTCTTAAGGGCTATGATGCTTCATGAATAACTTTTATCTTTACTAGGATCTAGTCTCAACTTTAAGGGGAAATTCTTAGAAAACGTCATAATCCTAAGAATTGTCTTAGAATTTCGTCACTAGGAGCACTGTCTGTACTAGGAATCTTTATGAATATGGCCCCTGGTGTGTGACATTTTTTAGGGCACCATATTGGGGATAAATTCACACACTAAGAATTTGGACACTCAAAATGGTCAGTAAATTTACTGTATAGTAAATAGGGAGTAATTGAAGACACAGCCCTGTTCCACCTCTTCTCTGTCAGGTCACCTACTGATGATGTCATTAAAGTAACTAATATGAAGAGAATTACACTAAATGTAACTTTCCATCTCCTTCCTTTCATTGCATTCACATTACAACAAGTTGCTGTTTTTCAAATCATCATCCACCTCAATTGGTTTCAAGTTCATGCACTGGCTAACATCGCAAACGCTAGCTAAGGATGCCAAAGATGCTAATGTTAGCTAGCAAACATTAACGCTTGCTGGCTAGTTTTATCGATGCCACCAAATGCTTTGGAGCAGTTCATTGTGATGGGCATGTACTGAAGAAATCAGCCATTCTTACGTTCCTTTTTTTTTTTTTTTTCACAAATTGGCAACTACCAAGACTGTTGATGCTGATGATACACAGATACTACATAATACCGAAGGAGATATATTCTTGGCTCACAAACCTTGTTAGTGTGACGGGCCGAAGGTAGATCCAGTCGCACACGCAGAATGGAAAGTACAGTTCTAAATGTACAGTCACACCACAGACTAGGATCAAGGCAAAATCTTTTACCCAGGAACAGGCAAAGAGGAGAATCCAAAACAGGCATTCCTCCGAGACCCCATCCCAGTCCATAGTAACGACAGGGTGGGAGTCTGGGGACGAAGGAAGGGAATCATCCTCTTCAGAGGATAAGTTGTCTTCAGAAGAAACTGGAGCCGGGGCCGAGGTCACCTGGGGTTCTCTTATGGAGGTGAGAGTGGACCTTGCTGGTTGTTCCGGATGTTGGCAGTGGAAGTCTTTGATGAGACTGGGGTCGAGGATGTGCCGGGCAGGGAACCATGATCTTTCTTCTGGACCGTATCCTTCCCAGTCGACGAGGTACTGCAGGCCTCTCCCTCGGCGACGGGACCGCAGCAGGCGACGGACGGAGTACGTGGGACCCCCATCAATGCATATTGGTGGTGGTGGTGGCAGAGCTGCCGGCATCAAGGGACTTTCCCGGACTGGCTTCATTTTGGAGACGTGGAATGTGGGATGAATTTTCATTGACCGGGGGAATTTAATTTCACTGCCACTGGGTTGATGACCCTTTCAATTTCAAAGGGACCGATGAACCTGGGTGCCAGTTTCTTAGACTCTACCCGAAGAGGAATGTCCTTGGTGGACAGCCATACTTTCTGGCCAACCTGGTAAGTGGGGGCTGGGGTGCGACGTCTGTTGGCGGTGGCAGAGTATCGGTCAGCCGCACGCAGCAGGGATCTTCGTGCCCGGGCCCAGGTTTGACGGCAATGGCGGATGAAGGACTGGACAGATGGGCAGGACACCTCTTCCTCCTGGGCAGGGAAGAGTGGTGGCTGGAAGCCATAGGCACATTCGAACGGTGACAGTCTAGTGGCAGAGCTGGTTAGAGAGTTATGGGCATATTCTACCCACAAGAGCTGACTGGACCAGGAGGAGGGGTTCTGCGAGACCATGCACCACAAGGCCGTTTCCATCTCTTGGTTTTTCCTCTCTGTTTGGCCATTGGTTTGAGGATGGAAGCCAGAGGACAGGCTAACTTTGGCCCCCAGCGCTTTGCAGAAGTCTCTCCAAAATGCAGACACGAACTGGGGCCCTCGGTCGGAGACTATATCCACGGGCAAGCCATGGAGCCGGAACACATGGTGGAGAATGACTGTAGCAGTTTCCTTGGCGGATGGCAACTTCGGGAGGGGAATGAAGTGTGCCATCTTGCTGAACCGATCTACCACCATCAAGATGGTTGTGTTATTATCTGACGGTGGCAGACCGGTGACGAAATCCAGAGATATGTGGGACCACGGGCGACGAGGGACTGGCAGAGGCTGCAGGAGTTCAGCGGGGCCCTGGTGAGATGGCTTGTGCTGGTTACAGGCAGGACAGGCATTGATGTAGCCCCGGGCGTCTTCATCCAGTGTGGCCCACCAAAACCGCTGTTGGATGAAATCTGTTGTTCTTTGGATGCCGGGGTGACAGGTGAGGCGAGATTCATGGGCCCACTTGAGGACATCCCCCCTCAGAGCTTGAGGAACAAATAGGCGATTAGGGGGGCAGGCGCTGGGGCCAGGCTGGTCTTCCAGAGCAGCCCTCACTCTCTCTTCGATCTCTCAGGTGACAGCCAGAACTAGGCATGGCGCAGGGAGGATGGGGTCAGCTCCTGGAGATGGGCCCACTCCAGCTTGGAAGCGACGGGACAGAGCATCTGGTTTGATGTTGCGGGAACCAGGACGATAGGAGAGAGTAAAGTTGAAGAAGAGCGACCATCTGGCTTGTCTGGAGTTAAGCCGCTTGGCTGTGCGAATATACTCCAGGTTCTTATGATCTGTCCATACCAGAAAAGGCAGTTCGGTCCCCTCGAGCCAATGACGCCATTCCTCCAAGGCCAACTTCACTGCAAGGAGTTCCCGGTTCCCAATGTCATAATTTCTCTCTGCTGGGGTGAGACGACGTGAGAAGAAAGCGCAGGGATGGAGCTTCTGGTCAACCGCAGCTCGCTGAGACAGGATAGCTCCAACCCCTACTTCTGATGCGTCGACTTCCACCACAAACTGCCGATCATGATCCGGAACCTGGAGGATGGGAGCAGAAGTGAACCTGACCTTCAGCTCCCTGAAGGCCACCTCCGCCGCAGGGGACCACCGGAATGGAACCTTGGATGAGGTCAGCATGGTGAGTGGAGCGGCGATGGTGCTATAGCCACGGATGAACCTCCGGTAAAAATTGGCAAAGCCCAGGAATCTCTGGAGCTGTTTCCGGTCCTCTGGGTTGGGCCAGGTGGTGACCGCCGACACCTTTTCTGGGTCCATCTGTATGTTTCCCTGGCCGATAATGTAGCCAAGAAATGTGACGGAGGCCCTGTGAAATTCACATTTCTCTGCCTTGACGAACGACGAGTTCTCCAGGAGGCGTTGGAGGACAGTCTGGACATGGTGGATGTGGTCTTCCAGGGAACGGGAGAAGATGAGGATGTCATCTAAGTAGACAAAGACATACTTATTCAACATGTCTCTGAGGATGTCATTGACCAGAGCCTGAAACACAGCTGGGGCATTGGTCAAACCGAAAGGCATAACGAGATACTCGTAATGTCCACTGGGGGTGTTGAATGCTGTTTTCCACTCGTCTCCATCACGAATCCGAACCAGGTGATAAGCGTTACGTAGATCAAGCTTGGTGAAAATGGTTGCCCCTTGGAGCAGTTCAAATGCAGAGGAGATGAGAGGAAGGGGGTAGCGGTTCTTCACGGTGATGTCGTTGAGGCCCCGGTAGTCAATACAGGGCCTCAGTGACTTGTCCTTTTTCTCGACGAAGAAGAAACCGGCTCCAGCAGGCAAGGAGGATGGGCGGATGATACCAGCAGCCAGGGAGTCATTGATGTAGCTTTCCATGGCTACTTTCTCTGGGGCTGACAGGGAGAATAGGCGCCCCCTAGGAGGAGAAGCACCCGGTTGCAGATCAATGGCACAGTCGTAGGGTCTGTGAGGTGGCAGAGATGTGGCTTTGGCCTTGCTGAACACCTCCTGGAAGTCCTGGTATTCGGCAGGTAGCAGAGACAAGTCAGGGACAGAACTGGAGATAGGTGAAGACAGGGGCACGGAGGCTTGCTTGAGACAGATCTGATGACAGGAGGGGCTCCATCCCAGGATGGCCCCTGTGGACCAGTCGATGTGGGGATTATGGCGGAGGAGCCAGGAGAGACCCAAGACCAATGGCTGCAGGGGTGATGACAGAATGTGGAAACGCAGAGTCTCATGGTGATTTCCAGAAATCAGCATATGAACTGGGGCGGTCTGGTGGGTCACCATCCCCAGCAGGTGGCCGTCCAGGGCTCGGGCCGGAACAGGCTTGGGTAGAGGAACTTGGCCCAGCTCCAGCTGGGTTGCCAAATCTTTGTCCATAATACTGACATCCGCTCCAGAGTCAACTAGACAGGCCAGGGTGTGGGCCCCACCAGACAGAAGGAGACGGGCATGGATCAGTCGTCTTTGGGTATGGGGGAGTTTGGGTATGACTCATCAGGACTCCCCCAATCACTGATGAGCCTTGCCTTTTGCTGGACAATTGGCTAGGAAATGGCTGTCCTGACCGCAGTAGAGGCAGAGGTCATTCTGGCACCGACGCTGACGTTCCTCTAGTGACAAGTGGGATCGCCCCACCTGCATAGGTTCGACCCCCTCAGGTGATTGCTCAGCTGGCCTGGCTGAAGCAGCAGCTACTCGAGGACGGCCCAAAGCCTGATGTCCAGGGGCCCCCTGACGTTTCTCCCGTCTGCGAGCCTGGATTCTCTGGTCGACCCGGGTGGCCAGCCCAATGACCCCATCAAGCGTGGAAGGAAGGTCATGTGAAACTAACTCATCCTTGATGTAATCGGATAATCCATGTAGGAAGGCATCACACATGGCAGGCATATTCCAGTTACTGCGGCGAGCCTGAGTACGAAAGTCTATAGCAAAGTCTGATACTGTCCGAGCCCCCTGATGCAGGTGAAAAAGTCCTCTCCCTGCATCAGAGCTTTCACCAACAAGGCCGAAAACCTTGCGCAGCTCCTCGGAGAAAGCCTGAAAGGAAGAACAGGCTGGAGTCCCACGATCCCATTCTGCTGTTCCCCACATTCGGGCTCTGCCTGTCAGGTGGTTAATAGCAAAAGCCACCTTTGCCTCCTCAGTGGCAAAAGTACGAGGTTGCAGAGCAAACAAAATAGAACAGTTTGTGAGAAATGGTCCACAGGTCTCAGGATCTCCGGAGTAGCGCTCTGGTGCTCCTACCTGGGGTTCAGGAGCGTCTCTGGGTGGTAACTGAGGCATGGCCGTCGAGGGTGTGGCAGTTGACTGGGCTACGATGGCTGTTAGCTCCTGTACCTGGGCAGCCAACGTATTCATGGTTTGGGCTAAGTTGGCCACAGTCTGGTGGGTGTCAGCCAAGGCGGCGGCCATGTGCTCCTGCTGCTGCTGGAGCACTCCCTCAATCTGCTTAAAGCGATTTTGTGGTGGCACTGCACGTGCTGGATCCATGTCTGGCCAGATTGTAATGTGACGGGCCGAAGGTAGATCCAGTCGCACACGCAGAATGGAAAGTACAGTTCTAAATGTACAGTCACACCACAGACTAGGATCAAGGCAAAATCTTTTACCCAGGAACAGGCAAAGAGGAGAATCCAAACAGGGTCGGCAACGGGAAAACACAGGCAAAGTCTCTTACAAGGGAACAGGCGAAGAGGGAAATCCAAAACAGGCAGGGTCGGCAACGGGAGGTCCAAGAGATAAACGCTGGAGAGTCTTGCATAGGAACCGCTAAGAACAATCTGGCAGTGAGTATGTGAACTGGAGAGGCTTAAATGGTGGCTAGATTCCTGATGAGAGCACCTGAGTGCACAGGTGAACAGAGTTGGCTGATGAGGTGGGAGTGGCCGGCAGGGAGAGTGGAGCAGAGGGGAGGAGAGTGGAAAGTTACTGGCAGAGCAGCAGAGGAATGATTGTGACAGTTAGAAGCTGATACTGGTTTTCAGAATTTTTACAGAGAGATAAACAAAACAATCATTTTGGACCTGACAAACAATATAAAATTATTAATTCACAATCAAATCAAATCAATTTTATTTATATATCCCAGAATCACAATCACATTGCCTCAATGGGCTTTACAATCTGTACAGTGAGCGACATCCTCTGTCCTTAGACCCTCATAATAATGTTTTTAAGAAATACTTTTATTCTACACTTTCTACAAGCTCTGTAGATTTATTGTTTTATATTTAATGATTTGTTGACATAAAGATGTTATCAGTTACCTTTAAGTAAAGACAGTAAAGAAGACAAGACGGTTGTATTTGTCTCCATTAAATTAGATTTCTGCTTTTACTTAAACTGAGGGAAACACATTTAACCTTTCTGATAACAGTGATATTTTAAGAATAATTTGTTTTGATTGTGTTCACATTAACATACTTTCTTATGTTTTTTATTGTCATTATTATTATATAAGTACTTATATAAAGGCCTGACTCTGTTTTTGGGAACAGACAATAGAGGATGCCAAGGAGCTCTGAAATTAAACAAATGAAAAGTCTATTTTTTACATAATGACAGAAAGTACAGTTCTAAATGTACAGTCACACCACAGACTAGGATCAAGGCAAAATCTTTTACCCAGGAACAGGCAAAGAGGAGAATCCAAACAGGGTCGGCAACGGGAAAACACAGGCAAAGTCTCTTACAAGGGAACAGGCGAAGAGGGAAATCCAAAACAGGCAGGGTCGGCAACGGGAGGTCCAAGAGATAAACGCTGGAGAGTCTTGCATAGGAACCGCTAAGAACAATCTGGCAGTGAGTATGTGAACTGGAGAGGCTTAAATGGTGGCTAGATTCCTGATGAGAGCACCTGAGTGCACAGGTGAACAGAGTTGGCTGATGAGGTGGGAGTGGCCGGCAGGGAGAGTGGAGCAGAGGGGAGGAGAGTGGAAAGTTACTGGCAGAGCAGCAGAGGAATGATTGTGACAGTTAGAAGCTGATACTGGTTTTCAGAATTTTTACAGAGAGATAAACAAAACAATCATTTTGGACCTGACAAACAATATAAAATTATTAATTCACAATCAAATCAAATCAATTTTATTTATATATCCCAGAATCACAATCACATTGCCTCAATGGGCTTTACAATCTGTACAGTGAGCGACATCCTCTGTCCTTAGACCCTCATAATAATGTTTTTAAGAAATACTTTTATTCTACACTTTCTACAAGCTCTGTAGATTTATTGTTTTATATTTAATGATTTGTTGACATAAAGATGTTATCAGTTACCTTTAAGTAAAGACAGTAAAGAAGACAAGACGGTTGTATTTGTCTCCATTAAATTAGATTTCTGCTTTTACTTAAACTGAGGGAAACACATTTAACCTTTCTGATAACAGTGATATTTTAAGAATAATTTGTTTTGATTGTGTTCACATTAACATACTTTCTTATGTTTTTTATTGTCATTATTATTATATAAGTACTTATATAAAGGCCTGACTCTGTTTTTGGGAACAGACAATAGAGGATGCCAAGGAGCTCTGAAATTAAACAAATGAAAAGTCTATTTTTTACATAATGACATTTTTCTGATCAGAAACCAGAGCAAAACCTTGATTTGATCAAATGAAAAAATAACTGCCAGGCAGCTACAGTTATTCTACAACAGAGCATCCTATTTTGTTTCCATCTTTGATGCTGTGAGCTGCTGTGATCACCCAGGTATCAACAGTGGATCAAAACACCGGTTTCACAATGTCTTTGTCTTTGTTAAGTATTTTTTTAAGTTGATGAAGTTCCTCTGCATGTTGCTTTTGATGCTCATTTTAAATTACCCTTCTTCCATGTATCAAACATCGCTTCCTTTGTACCTATCAGACAGTGAAACTCACTTACAAGTCGACAAAGCCTTTCATGAAACACTAAATGATCAGTTTATACCCCAGACAAATCTAACTTATTTCTTTTTGAAGCTTATTTTATTCATTTTCTTTTGCTTTGGCATTACATTTTTGAACAAAATATTGCAATTGCAGACTGCAATGTGAGAGCTGAATCAAAACGTCCCTGACAGAAAAACTGATAATCATAAGCTTTGTAAGGTTTAGTACAGGATTCTTGTAGGAATGTATCAATCTGAATCATCTAATAAAAAGAAAATATTAATTAAAATGAACATTTCTTAACATATATGTATATGGAATTGGATTAGGGCCATTGTAAAAAAAAAGGGGAAAAAAGAGTTCTGACTTTAAATTCAGAATTCTGACTGTTTAGCATCAGAAGAACAAGATTTCTAATTGTCTTCCTTGTCAAATAGATACATTTCACAATTCAATACTTCATTGCAAACATTCCACACCCACTTGTCATATGTAATGTCTGTGTCATATTTTGAATGCTGCGATGAACAGCAGGGGCGTCGCTAGGAGTGCAAAACATCCAGGGCTTTAGCCCCACAGATAAAGTCTTTTTTTAACAGGGGTCCGGTAATTTCGCGAGTTTACCTATGGTTCATAGCGGTTGTACTGGACGCCGTCCACAAAGGTCAGAAAAGCGACCCTCTAAGAAAGTCTAATGAGGGTCTAACAGTGAGAAGGACCACTTTATTTTACAGTATAGTTCTGTTGTAATGTGTCACACACAAATTATCCTGTAAGTAAGTTTAATAATACTGTAATAAGGGTCTAACAGTGGGAAATAAAGATGCAATGTCCTGGCAGCTTCAATAGCTGGTCTAATGTTACTGGGGTTGGATAGTGACATGGCTTTAAATGGTCTGGTGTCTTAACTATAGGAGTAGAGCGCCGAGGAAGCCACATACAAACTCCACAAGACTCCAGAGAACATCCAGCTTACCAGGGATGTGTGTAGTAGCGACCAGATGTGAACTGATGTGGTTTGACTTTAGTTAAGATACCGTTTTCTTCTAATGATCAATAAATTACTCTGAAAGAAAGTGAAACTATGTTAAATAAGCTCAAATAAATGTATTTTCCTCTGAACTCTGTGTGTTTTGTCCGACTATTATAAAGGCCAAGCCTGATATAATATTGCAGTACATCCGTCTAATTAAGCTATGGGCCGATGTTGGTAGCATTAAATGCATACAGTAATTGGGTGGTGAGGGTAGAATAGTGTCTAACTAGCATATTTTGGATCTGATATGGCATTGTGTGTGATTTCTAATTAGACTAAGATCTTGTAAAATGGTGTCTAATAGTGTATTAGGATCTCCGATTTGGTTTGTAATTACAGTATAATTTGGTATAATAGTGTCTAAGTATAGTAGCCTATATTTTAAGTAATAAGACTTTATATGCGGTTTCTGATTACAGCATAATTTGGGTAGGCTATATGCTGTATAATTACAGTAACTTTTCTTGTTAACTGTCTAATTAAGATTACATTATTTCTAGTTGTCTAATTTGATACAAAGTACGGCTCGTTACGTCTTATTAGCGTATTTTTTTGTCTAATTTGATACAAAGTATGGCTCGTTACGTCGTATTAGCATATTGTTTTTGTCTAATTTGATACAAAGTACGGTTTGTTACGTCTTATTGGCGTATTGTTTTTGTCTAATTTGATACAAAGTACGGTTTGTTACGTCTTATTGGTGTATTGTTTTTGTCGAATTTGATCATGTTGGAAGCACAGTCAGCATGGAGGGCTGGCTGCTGAGTTTACTCCAAAATACCCACTCTCAAAGACATTTTGGAACCATGACATCAAAAATCGTGGGTAATCAGACAAAAAAGCAACAGGAAATTCTTACTTGTCATACGTATCATATCAA